>VDFB02281492.1:1043256583-1043480018 GCA_007258455.2 Sequoia sempervirens
TTTTTGAAAGTAGTTGTGAGAGGCAAGTGAATGGTGACCTTGGGTTACCTTTTGTCTATTGTCAGTTTACCATATGATTTAGGAGTTGTCAAATTTTTGATATAGTATGATGTATTCATATGATATTCACCATATCCTTTGTCTTGGACCTTGACCTTAGGATCAGAAGGTGAATATTTTGAAGTGGAATTTTTTTAGAGAGGAGTCAATGAAGTGAGATGAATTGGATGATGACACATCTTGATTGATAGGAACTTGTTGTTGAGGTGTTCCATGTAGATTGATACAATATTGTAATGGGTTTGGATCATTGCCTATTGTGATTCCAATGCCCTTGTATGGGAATTTAAGGCATTGGTAATATGTGGATGGTATAGCTTAATGGCATGGACCCATGGTGGGCCTAGGAGGAGATTGTATGGGAGGTTAAGGTCCAAGACTTGGAAAGTAGTGTCCATAATTGTAGGTGTGTGATCGATTTTAGAGTGTGTAAATGTAAATTAAATAAATCAAAACACACCGATAGAACATTAAATCAAAACAGAAAATAAAAATAACAAGAATGCAAACTTAGTATTTTGTATTTGATGTCATCCTATCATCCTCTATCTCCAATATTTTTGTCGATTCCATCTTTCTCTTAGATTGTGTGCTAGGCTCAACAAACGGCCTTCCTAGAGAATGAAATTGAATATGAATGCATGTAATGCTATGCTGAGATATGATTGTACTGATACTAAACATGATTGCTAATGTGGAAGATTATGAGATTATGAAAGCTAAAGATCATAAAGACAATGCTATAATGCTAAAATACTATAATGCAACTATTCTTGAATGTGTGTATTATAAGTTGTAGGTAACCAATGCTTGGATTTGTAGGGATATTTATAGAGTTTTCAAAAGATTCTGATTGCCTAAGGTGATTAATGGCTGTGAAAATTCCTGGTAGATCGAATGGTCGAAGATGGATAAGACTAGAGAGAAAAATAGAAGAAAATAGAAAGCAAGCTTTGTTTCCTTTTTTGAAGAAGAGATAAGATGAGATGATAAAGATCAATTTGTAAAAATCATCTTTTCGTGAGATTTTGGAGAGATTTTGAAGATAAATAATGAATTATTAAATTCATTATTTATTTATTGGTGACATGGAAGATTTTTCTTAAAATAGAATATTTAATAAATTAGAAGAAAGATTTTAATAGGAGAAAGGAAATATTAAAATTTAATTAAATCAAAGGACTTAATTAAATTCAAAAAGGTGACAATTAATTAAAATAAATAAAGAGTATTTATTTAATTAATTAAGTAGACATATGGTTGTGAAATAATTAAAAAAATGATTTATTTAATTAAATGCTAGGATTAGAAATGATCAATTTTATGCATATACATTTTGCCCCTCTTTGAAGTGATGTGTGAAACACATTGCTTCAAAGAAAATATTCTTGCTTTTGAAATTTCGTTGTGTTTGATTTTTCCCCTAATAATAAAAAAAAAAGAACTAATATGCCCCTGATTAATGTGCCTAATATTGATGATGCCCCCTCAGGAGATAAATCATTGATGATGAAAAAAATGTTGATGATGAAATTAAAATAATGAGAGGGATGCAGTGATTTAGCTCTTGATAATTGATTAAAAGCTGCCCCAGATTGAAAATAACAAAATGCCATAAAAAACTCACCTTGTTTGACCCTTAAAAGGTAAAATGGTAAGAAAAGAAAAGTCATTTTCACCTTTTGACTTTACTGATTTTGTGCTCTGACGGTGACTTGGTGAGATGGAGATTTCGTATCACAAGCATAGATTCAAGTGGGCCTGATGATATCAGAGACCAGCCACATATGGACCACCAATGAGTCGATTCAACCCCCTTTGCTTTTGAAATTTTTTGTTTTTACTTGATTTTGAATGTTTTTACGCAGATTTGGGTTTTTAGTGGGCCATTTTAGCACTTTTAAGGAATAGAATAGCGCATTCATGGCTTATTGTAGTGCATATAGGCCTTAAAGTAGCACTTTTAGGATTTCTACAGATTAGCGCATTCAATAGGTGAAATAGCGCTTATAGGGTGTTAATAGAAATCTTGGTACATTAGCGCATTTAAGACATATAATAACACATTTGATTAGGGATTTAGCTCAATTAGGGAAATAGCTCATATATGATTTTTTTTAGTGCTTTCAAGGCACAGAACAACGCATTTGGGGTTTTAGCACTTTTAGGCCACAGAGTAGCGCATCTAGGAAAATTAGAAAAAATGTTGTATGATGAAAATGATGATGAATTATTGCTTCTTTGGTCAATAGATAGATAGCTTGTCTTTTTCATCATGTTGATATGGATAAAAATGATAGAAATGATCATTTGCTTTGCGATTTGTTGATAACTTTGCTTTTAGAAAACAAAGAGTAAATGATAGATATATCTTTTGATAAATTTGCTTTATGCGATAGAAAACAAATAATAGATGATGTGATTATGTGCATTTGTGATTGAAGTATAAATAGGATGATGATTTGATTGTTGATAGATTTGCTTTCTTGAAAAAGAAAAACAAATAGGAAATGATAATAGAATAGATTGATTTGATATTGAGATAGAATTATTTTGCATTGATTTCATGATGTGAGTCTCTTAGATAAAACACTTGATATGGGTCACATGATATGATGCACTTGATAGGAGTTTGATATGTGTTACTTGATATGAATCCGATTGATATGGGTCATTTGATATAGGTCACTAATATGGATGATGTGAAGTAGATAGATTGTTTTGATATGAGTTGATGATATGAGTCTGATTGATTGTCCTTGTGATGACCAATAATAGGAGGTTTTCAAAAACCTCCAGATGAGAGAGTGCTTCCCGGTAGGTTTGGATTCAATACGAGATCTCACACCTGTAGATGTGCAGTTGATAGTTGGATGTGGGTTGGGACCACTATTGTCGATGCCTCTTATTCATGTCAACAGGGGACTACTGACCACACTAGCCGAGAGATGGCATTATGAACATAATACTTTTCATTTTTTGATGGGTGAGATGACGGTGACCCCAGAGGATGTATACAAGATTCTAGGGATCCCAGTGGTAGGTTCCCTTGTGTTCTATGATCACAAGGAGTTAGGTGGTACCGAGGCACTGAGGAGAGTGTATGGTGATGTGCATATAGTAGGATATTAGGTGTTATGGGCAGACTTTAGGGGATATTCATCCTTACCTGTAGTGTTAGGTGCATTTATTGGAGGCTTCCTTTGTCTGAACCATTGGTCAAAGGGGCTATTAGTTGGGTGGGGGAGGATCATAGAGTGTATGATGGCTCAACCATGAAGATATGCCTGGGGGAGCTTCATGCTAGCTCATTTATATCATGACTTGCACCAGGTGGTTTATAAAGGATCATCGAGTTTATCATGTGGCATTACCCTACTCTAGATCTGGCCATGGGATCATATTGTTGTGACGAGGCCATTGTGTTCAAGAGTGAGGCCACCTAGTAGGCCATATGTATATGCATATTCTATTTCACTTGTCCAACCCAAGCTGGGCAAGGTGGAGTACTGGAAATAGACCTTGGATGATATAGATTAAGTCATATGGAGGCCCTACATAGATTGTGAGGCATGGGATACCGATTAGTTGGAGATGTCATTTGTATGTATACCCCATTTTTTGATAGGTTGCAATCCATTCATCATAGAGAGGTTTTTGGCCTTGCAAGTACAAAGGAAGTTTGGATTCACACAGGGGATGCCTCAAGGCATTGTACACTATGGACGGTGCAAGGATGAGTCGGGATGGGGTCCTTGCATTTCTTACTAGGTTTCATGTACTGAGTATACAACATTACATCCTGGCGTATGGGATGGTAGGCCTAATATTGTTGAAACAGGCATGTGTGAGGATGTGGTAGGTGGGAAGCAGGAATTTGGTGGAGGAGACGAGGAGAGTGGAGAGGGGGAGGAGAGCTCAAATGATGGCAATGGGTATGACAGTGGAGATGACGAAGGGGAGGAGCAGAGGTTAGTGAGGAAAAGGACTGATATCATAGGTAGTTCTCAAGGTATGTGGAGGCCAAGGAGTGATACCATATGATAGACAGTGATTAGGGCCACCTCTTTAGTGTAGCAGGTGTAGATAGATATGATACAAGCCAAGGTGCAGGCACTTTAGGGGTAGCAGGTGTAGTTGCGGAGCCAGCTGGCTCAAACTCAGAGTTTGATAATGTAGTTACAGGCACAACTTACACAGGCATAGGCACATGTACAAGCATAGGTATAGGTATAGGTACCTCTGCCTGCCCCAAACCCACAGGTGGCCCAGTTGATAGCAGAGAGGGATTCTTTTAGATGGTGGGTAGTGGAGGCAAAGGGTGTGGCGCAAAGACTGATGGGCACTACTGAGAGTGCATCCCTACAAGAGGCCATTGTAGAGGGATTTGAGATGGCCAGGGAGGTTGAGTACTACCGAGTGAGGTATGAGAAGTTATGCCCTCCTGACCACAAAGATCCTTACCCTTAGTCTCACAGTAGGACCAAGAGAAAATAATGGATGACTACACAAAGTAGAGGGGTTACAAGACCTCGATGGGATCTTGATGCAAGGATGAGTGGCAGGTCATCATCCTCGAGACCAGCTCCATCAGGGGGGTCTACCAACCAGCCTTGAGTTATCGATTCAAGATTTTTTGATGTATCTGAGCATGTATATTATTTTTTATCATATCTCATGTATCTCTCTATACTGTTTACTTTCATTAGAAATTGGAAATTTGTATGTATATTTTATGAGCGATGGTATGCAACAATGATGAGTTTTGATGATGTGTTGTATATTGAGATTATGATGTGCATTTTGTATGTGTGATGAGATGGATTTTGATATGTATGTTTAATGATTTTATGACTAACCATGTGATGCAGGATGAGTCATGTTATGATGGAAATTTTTGATGTGTACTAATGATTTCATGTAGGTGGATGATATGTTTAAAAATTCATTAGGTTGAAATGATATGATATATGATAGGAAATGTTATGAAAATGTATGTTTTGCAAATGATGTGGAAATGTAATGTATATATGAAATTTTTGTTTCTAGATTTTTCAAATGCAATAAATGATGATGATGGGAAGGATGTTATGTTTATGAGATGCATCATGAATTTGTAGTATGTATATGAATTAGGAAATGATATGAAATGATGTGTGAGATGGATCAAATGTTATGTGAAAAATGGCATGATATGAAAATGATAGATGAGTGTAACAATGAGATGAAATGTATGATGTAATAGCCTAATGATAAAATAATAATGAAAATGAATGATAAATGATAATGCAGTGAAATGATAATGCAAGGTAATGGAATGAAAGGATAATGCAAGGAAATGATAGTGTAATGGTAATGTAATGAAATGATAAATGATAAATGAAAGGAAATGATAAGCGGAAATGATAAAATGATAAACGAAAACGATATGAAATGATAATGATAAATGAAAGGAAATGATATGTGAAAATAATATGATAAGCAAAAATGATATGAAAAGTGAAAATGATAATAAATGATAATGAGATGAAATAAATAATGATGAAATGATAAATGAAAGGAAATAATAAGTGAAAATAATATGATAACCGAAAATGATATAAAAAGTGAAAATGATGATAAATGATAATGAGATGAAATAAATAATGATGAAATGATAAATGATAATGTAGTGAAATATAATGAAATGTTAATACAATGAAATGATAGTGTAATGGTAAGATAATGAAATGATAATGAAACGATGAAAAAATGATGATGAAATGATAATGAACTGATAATGATAATGATAATGATAATGTAGTGAAATGTGCTGAAATGATAAAGTGAAGTGAAACGAAATGCTAAAATGAAGTGAAATGATATGAAGATGATAGATAAGATGAAAATGGAAATGATATGAAATACCTAATGGAGAAATGAATGATAAATGAAAGGATCTAAATGATATGCAAATGAATGATATGAGAATGATCAATGACATGCAATGAAATTATATGATATGAAAAATGATAAATGAAATGATAATGCATAATGATGGATAACTAAATGATAAAGGATTGAAATGATATGCAAATGAATGATAAATGATAAACTATACGATATGTACATGGCCTGGATGAAATGATAATGAAACAAATGTCCAAATGTCCTCCACAACTAGTCTAAAGAGACAAGACAACCATTGATGTTTTTGGTCAGCCTTTTAAAACTTTGATGCAGATCTAGTATGCAAATATGTACAATGATCTAAATGATCATCACAAATATTTTTAAAATGTTGGAAGTATGTACAAGCATCTGAGGGGAAATTAGCACCAATGATGACCTGAGTACAACTTTCATGGTTTTTGATATAGCAATTAAACACAAGCATCGAGGTATAATTGAACTGAGATGACCTGAGTATTTCTTGCATAAACAGACAAAGACTAACCATCTTATGATGTAAATGTGGAACTATCATCAATGATATGATTTGGAAATCATGTCTCATGACATATTGATAGTTAACCTCAAGATAGTAGACAAATAAAAATCATCATCTTTCCTCACCACTCTAGTTCAGTACATCATCGAGTGTGCTCTAGAGAGATGATATCAAAAAATAAAACAACCATTGTTCAAAATATAATACTACTATTCCAAACATTATTCAGATTTTAGATCATCTAGATATGAGTCATGATATGGTACTTAGCTGAAAACTTGTGATAGGGATCAATGATTGGATAGTTGTTCATGTGATTTGATTATTTGTTTACATGATTGGATCTTATGTCATTGTCTAGCTATTTTAGAAGAACCTAAAAGTTGATTGCCCCTAGTATTGACACAACTTGTTGAAATGAATATGTACAATGATCAATCCATGGTAAGATGTTATCACTTGAGGAAAATGATGGTAGTATGATGTTGGTACAACCCTAAGATTGATGGAAAGATGCATGAAATGAAGGATGAGAAGCTATGTTTAGAACATGAACTAATAGATGGAGAGCTACAAATAGCGTCTATTTGCCAGATTTTCACTATTTGTTTTTATTGCATTTTTCTGATTTCCTTTTTTTTTTTTTGTATTTTCCTTGTCAATAGACTACCTGTTTCTAGGTTTTCACCCTATGATGATTTTTTTTTTTTTTTCGGACATTTTTTGCTATTTTTGTGTTTCTTCAGGACATTTTGCTACTATTTTTGTGTTTCTTCAGGACATTTTTCTACTATTTTGTGATTTTTCAGGACATTTTTCTATTATTTTTGTTATTTTTTGAGGACATTTATGGATGATGATAATTATTTCAGACATAATACTTTTTAAGGTGCATGTTGTTGATAGGTTCATCAAATAGGCCCCCTTCTGGTGTTGACAACTTGTATGCTCCTAAATTGTATACTGTTATGACCATGTATAGACCCAGCCAATTTGGTTCGAACTTGCTTTTCTTCTCTCTATCTTGTTGATTCTATGGGTTTTCCTTTAGAAAAAGACCACCAACCTGAAAGGTACCTGGCTTGACTTTGTGATTATAGTTGTGAGACATCATCTGTTGATATGCTTTCAAATGATTCGCTGCTCATTGTCTCTTCTCATCAAGGAGTTCTAGTTCTTGTAGTCAAGAAACTCTTTATTCAACATCTGTTATGAGACCCTTTAAGGATACTCTTAGTGATGGAATCTCAACATCTAGTGGAAAAATGGTTTTTTCTCCATAGAAAAGAGAAAACAGTGTTGCTCCTATTGGCATTCAGATGCTAGTTCGGTAGGCCCATAATGTGGGATTAAGTTGAACATTCCAATATTTCCCTACATCATTCATAGTCTTTTTAAAGATTTTCAGTATTGTTTTGTTCAAGGCCTCTGCTTGGCCATTCCCTTGTGGATAATAAGGTGTTGAATATCTATGTTGGATATGGAATTGCTCACAAAGTTCATCAACATCCTAATTCTTGAATGGTCATCCATTACCTATGATAGTGGAGTTGGGAATGCCATACCAAAAAATGAGATAGTTGAGTATGAACGATGAAATTTGTTTGTTGGTAACCTTGGTGAGAGGTACTACCTCAATCCACTTGGTAAATTACTTTGTCGCTATGATGATAAACTTGTGTACATTCAATGATGAGGGATGAATCTTGCCAACTAGATCGAACACCCATTGAGAGAATGGCCAAGTTGGTGTGAACAGTTGAAGTTCTTGTGCAAGAGCATCAATGATATTTCCATGAATCTGACATTTAGAGCACATATTCATGAAAGTGAATGATTCCCTTTCCATAGGCGGCTAGTAATAACCCATTCTAATCAATTTATTGGATAAGATCAGTCCACTTGAATGAGTACCACAAATGCCACCATGAAATTCTTGTAAAGCCTTGTCAAATTCGTCATGTTCAAGACATCAAAGTAAAGTACCATCAAGACCGCAACAATAAAGGGTGTCAGCAATAAGAGTATTATGAGAGGATTGGAAAATAAAATTGTGCTTTTGGTTACAAGATAGGTCAGGTGGTAAGATGTCATCTTTGAGGTAGGAATAAATATTGCCATACCAAGGAGAATTAGATCCTACTAAGTGGTAGATGATTTGGATTTCAGGTGTGTCATAAGCAGGTGTAAATGATTGTTCCACCAGAAATTCATAGCGAGCCTACTTTTCTAGTAGTTGCAATAATGATGTGATCATGGCCATGGCATCAACAACTTTTTTGTCAAGTCTTGGAATCTGTATGAACTTGATATCCATGAAGTACTTCTTGAAATCATCAACCATCTTCTTATATGGAAATAGTTTGTCATCTTTGGTTTGATAATCATCATTGATCTGATTAATGACTAACTGTGAGTCACCATAAACTTGTAGTTTTGTGATCCTCCATTCCAATGCTATCTTGAGTCTAATGATTAAAGCTTCGTATTCAGCTATGCTGTTAGTGCATGGAAACATTAGCCTATATGACCGAGGAATGGTATTTCCTTGAGGGGTGATAAAGAGTATGCCTACCTTCGATCCATGTTTAGTGAAAGAACCATCAAAGTATAAGGACCAAGGTTGCTTTGATTCTATAGTGAAGACATCAACATATGGAAATTCAATGTGCATGGGATGCTCTGCTTGTAGTGGTGCTTCAGCTAGTTGATCAATGATAACTTGTCCTTTGATTTCTTTGCGATCAACATAATGAATGTTAAACTCACTTAGGATCATGACCCATTTTTCTAGCCTTCTTGTCAATGTAGCTTTGCTTAACAGATACTTGAGTGGATCAATCTTCACAACAAGATTGATTGTATGAGTTAACAAGTAGTTTCAAAACTTTTGTGATGCAAATACTACTACCAGAAAATCCTTCTCAATGAAAGTGTAGTTGAGTTCATGACCTATTAACATTTGGTTGATGTAATAAATGGCGCGTTCCTTTCATGTAGAGTCTTCTAGTGCTAATAATGCCCCCAAAGATGTCTCTTTTGTGACAATATATAAGATTAGAGGTTTCTCTAGATTTGGTGGTACTAGAATTGGTAGGTTCATCAGGTATTGTTTGATCTATTGGAAGGCCATTTTAAACTTGTCATCCCATTTGAAAGGAATATTTTTATGCAATAGATGTGTGAAAGGTAGGCTTTTATCTACCAACTATGCAATTAACCTTCATATAGATTGAATTCATCCCTCTAATGACCTCAACTGATTGATATTCCTTGGCGGAGGCATTTCCATGATTGCTTGTACCTTGGCAGGATCTACTTCAATTCCTTTTGTTGATACTATGTATCCAAAGAGTTTTCCAGATGTGACCCCAAAAACACATTTCTTGGGGTTGAGGTGAACTTTGAACTTTTCCAACCTTACAAATATTTTGGATAACACTTCGAGATGTCCTTCTCTTCTGTATGACTTTGCCAATATGTCATCTACATAATATTCCATGAATGTGTGCATCATGTAATGAAATTTTTTATTCATAGCTCTTTGGTAAGTAGCCCCGACATTCTTCAAACTGAAAGGCATGGCATTCCAACAATAAGTTCCCCATGGACATGTAAATGTTGTTTTATCCTAGTCTTCAGGTGCAATCTTGATTTGGTTGTAACCAAATAAACCATCCATTAGTGAATACATAGCAAGTCCAGTTGTCAGATCAACTATAGTATCGATGCTTGGAAGTGGGAAGTCATCCTTAGGACATGGCTTATTAAGATCTCTAAAATCAGTGCACACTATAACACTTTTGTATAGCTTGGACACAAGAACAATGTTGGAGATCCATTTTGCATAGTCGATTGATCTTATAAATCCCACATCAAGGAGTTTTCAGAGTTCTTCTTTAACTAGTAGTGCAACATGAGGATGCATCTTTCTAAGTTTTTGTTTCATAGGTTTAACTCTTGGTTTGATGGACAAGTGATGCATTATAAGATTAGGATCAAGACCTGGCATGTTTGCATAAGACCAAGAAAAGTTCACTTGATTTTCCCTGAGAAATTCCATGAACTCTAGTATTTTTTTATCTGTCATTGAGGCAACTAACTGTAGGATCCTTAGTTTTCTTTAGTTTCAAGATTAACTACTTTTGTAGGATCAATCAAGATAGGAAATCACTCATGATAATTCTCTAGGAGAGTGTCAAGTATCCCATCATCAGGTGCCTTAAAAAGGTTTTCACCATCTGATACGCTCTTTATTTTATCTTTTATTTGATCTAACACTACCAAATTATGGTTTTCACCATTAGATCTTTCTTTTTTATTTTTACTTTTGCAGCTAGGAAACTTGACACTCTCTTGATTAAAGACTCTATGCCAAAAATCACTAGTGGAACAATAATTTGTGTCATATGTGGAAAGGAAGTTCACGATAGATTCATCACTTGGGAACATAGGTAAATCGATAGGTTCAGATGAATCCAAGTCAATGAGATCGGGATGGATTAGTGGTAGCGAGTCATTAGGTTGCATGAAATCAGCTATGGTTATGGTCATAGTAGATTTTTCTATAGGATCCGAGGTATGAAGTAGATCAAAGATGGTACTATTATCACGATAGTCTTTTTCAAGTAAATTTGACTTGATATCACTAGAATCATAGTCACCTTGTAGTTTAGATTCTTGCAGTTGGGACCCTAACCCTTCACCTTCGATTAGAATTAGGGTGTACTTGTGTACCACATCAACCTTTTTTTCCTTCTAGAACTCATCATTATGGATGGTGTTCCATTCATATTCACCAGAGTCTGTGTCAGAGTTATTATCCATGAAATTCTGGATTGCTATCAAACATGCTTCTCTTGTATCAGGCCCTTCTTGCAATGTGAGAATAGTATCATGCAACTGCTTGGATGTTAAATATTTTGAGTTAGTATCATAGCCTAGTCCTTTTTTATCTTTTGTAGCAATTCCTGGAATGTGAATAGGCTCAACTACTCCTTCTTTTCTCTTTTCAATAGGACCATTATCATCATAGACCATCTTTTGCATGATTGAATATCCTTTTCAATATTGATCAGTAGGTAGTTTGACATCAAAAACTATTTCAGCTTCATCTTTATAGAGCCAAATTAGAACTTCTCTATCCTCAAAATCTTCCATGGGGAATTTTTCTTTAATAAATCTTCCATTAAACTTTGTATTTGGCTTTGTTGGTGGTTGCATTGACGTTGATGCTACAAATATTTGTTATTGTGTGATGGAGGGTTGTCCATGTGATCAAGGTGATATAGGTAGATTAGAAAGACAGAGGGAGTACTCCCCTACTCCATTATCCTTGAACCATATTTTCCTGTCAAAGCTTTTGGTTAACTACCTAATTTGTGTATCAATTTTGAGAGAAGTACTAGTAGGAGCTTCTTGATTGTTGGGAACCAAAGTGTCTTGAATAGTTTTGATGTTGGCACAAGTCTGACTATTCTAATTATCAGTTGGTATTGTAATCTCCTATCCGTCATAAGGAAACTTAAGACATTGATGATATGTGGACCAGACAACTTGCATTTCATGGATCCATGGATGACCCAACAAGATGTATGCAAGATCATGATCTAACACTTGATAGAAAGTATTCTTGATAACAGGTCCCACTCTAATTGGTAGCATGATTAAACCCTTGGACACTCTTTCCTCATCATCATAGGCTTTAATAGTAATCTTTCTTCTGGGATCAATGGAGTCCTTAGGAAATCCTAAAGCCTGAACTAACTTCATAGTACATATGTTCAAACCAACACCTCCATCTATTAGGATGTGTCTAACACGAAACTTGTGGATCATTACTTCTAAGTATAATGATGAATTGTGGGGATGTGTCATGGAGACATCATAGTTTTTGGAGAATGAAAGGCATGTGGATATGGATAAGTGTTCCACCACGGCTTGAAATCCATCCACATCCAGATCAGTGGATACAATTGTTTCAACGAGGGCCTTTTCTAGAATTTCCTTGTGTGCTAGGGAAATATTCAGGAGCTCTAAGATAGAAATATGAGCAAGAGTTTTTTCAAGTTGATTGACTAAGTCATATTGATATTGAGGTAGGGGCACAGTGGATTTTGAGGAAGCACCCTTTAAGACAATTTTAGCTTGTGCCCTTGTTGTTGTGTTAACTTCTCTATATTCCATCTTTTCATTAACTTTTATAACATTGACTCATCATCAGTGTAGATATGATTGATTATATGCTCATTGATATGATTCACACTTTTTCTGAAAGACTCACCCTTTTTATAGTTGGGAAAAGGGTTGTGAAATGCTTGATGGTCTTCGTTTGATTGTTGATGTCCTATTGTGATGGTGCCATTTTGATTAAGTTTTGGAATTTATTTTTCAAGGCTTGAGAATTATTTGTGCAATGTCCCTTGCACTGATGATAATCACAATAGTATGCATCATTCCATGATGGAGGCTTCATACTGGGTTCAAAGTTGCATTGAGGTGGAAAAGTAAGAGCATTTTTAGCCATCAATTCTTTGAATGAAGATTCTAAGGATTGACCCAATGGAGTGAAAGTTCTTCTGCTAGATAAGAATGAAGATCGTTGAGGATTTGTGTTTGAGGTATTACCTAAGGCATTTTTGTTGTTATCATTTCCATGGTAACCTTGATTGTTGGAATTCTCTTGGTTGGGAGTATAAGTTTGATTCATGTTATTCCTTAGAGGAGGAGGATTGTTTCCTTGATTTGTGACCAAGTTCACATTGTTATAGTTATTGTTGTGAGGAGTACTTGGAGCACTAAGAAAAATGGGGTTAGTTGAGACATGATTTGCATCTACAACACCATCATTCACCACATTTTTGTTGTGAGTACAAAACTTAGATTTCTCATTGTGGTGATTTGATGAGCTAGGATTATCCTTATCAAGTTTTATTATCCCTCTCTAGACCAAGGAACTCTCAATGGTGATGGAATTTTCAATCAATTTCTGAAAAGAGGGAAGACAATGAAGATTAAGATGATAGCTCATCTCTTGATCTATTTTTTTTATGAAAGTGGTGATCTTTTCCTTTTTAGGAACATGACGTGGGTATCTAGCAAAAAATCTTCTCCATCTCTGAAGAAATGTAATGAATGGTTCACTAGGTTTCTGTTTAGCCTTGCAGAGATCAATCATGGTTATTTGGTGTTGTATATTGTAGGAATATTGTGATATGAATTCATTGATCAATTCCTTAAATGTCTTGATAGGTGGTGTGATTTTCGATAGCCATTCCATAGATTGGCCTCCAAGACTCCTAGGAAATAAACGCATCAAGTATGTGTTCTCATGAGAAAACTCTAAATTCATATTTTAGAAGTCTTTGATATGATCGATTGGATCCGATTTCCCATTATAATGATCAAAATTTGGAATCTCACAATGTTTGGGAAATTGAATCATGTTGAGATGTCGATCAAAAGGATAAGGACAAATGTCATCAAGAGCATATGTATTTGTTGTGGCCCCCCCTTGAAGATCTTTAATTTGTCCTTGTAGTGCTTTAATCTATTGAGACAAGGCACTAACATCAGACAAGGGTGTTTTGTCAGGATTACTCTTTATGTTTTCAGTATCAAAATCATGAGGCAATTTAGCTCCTTTGTCAGCTAGATACAAGAAATGTTTTTCTTTATTGCACTCCAAAATATTTTCTAAGGCTTTGTGAAATTTGGGATCTTGCTTAGCCTCTCTAAGACATTCTTTATCTCATTCATCATCACTATCTACAAGATTTTTTCTCACATCCTTGTATTTTTGGAATGAATTTTCTTCTCTTTCACCCATGTTGTCATTAAAGTGGGGATTTTGACTCACACTATAAAGGGGATTTGTATTCTCAACTTCTTCTTGAGTTATTTGGGTATGATTTTCTTATTGAATATCCTCTTTTAGCTTATTGTATTGAGATCTTGTAAAAATAGGCATATGATTTTGAAACATTCTTCTAGACTTAGATCACAATTTGATAAGTGCACAAATGTTGATGTTTTGATCTGATAAGATGAAAATCTTATGATATGATCAAAAGATGTTCCTAATTCTTAATTGTGGCTTCCAATGATAAAGTATATCAGAATCTTGTTGGGGTAGTTGAATCAATAATCAAAAAATTGTTTGAAAGGTGCACTAAGTTTAAGATTTGATCTTGGTTTTTGAAGAATGATAGCCTAATTAAATTCACAGAAGGATTTGAATGGGATGTGTTGGATATTCAATAGAAGGTTGTGGTAGATAATCAAACTCAAGAGGCTAAGTATGATTGTCTTGTTGAGATAGAGCTCTTCTCTAGAAATATGCTCATGAATATAAAGGCTCTACAGTGTACTCGTTAGTAAACCCCCTAGAAAAATCTTTGTATATGTGGAGAAACTCACGATGATGAAGTAAGATGTTTCAAATTTATACAAAAAACTTTCTACGTTGCAAGGTGTTCTTGTAACCTAAATATTTCTTAGGTTCCTTGATCCTATTGACAATCAATTTCTTGACAAATTTCATTAATTTCCACTCTCTAAGCATGAGAGAAATGTCAAAAGGCTACTAGACCGAAGATGTGATAAACTCAGATCTATCAACAGTGATAGATACACTACTTTGTACCTTATATGCACTACAAAAATAGGTATATGTGCCAGAGAAATAGTCAAATGCACTACAACAGACCTTAGATACACTACTCTGTGTCCTATATGCGCTATAGAAAAATGCTTTGACAGTGACAAAAACTATTTTTAGAATATTCAGTCTATGCGCTAAAATAGGCTCTAAAAGTGTTGAACTAGCTAGCGAATGCACTAGAACAAACCTTATATGCGCTATGTTGTGTCCTATATGTGCTAAAACAGTTTTCCAAAGTGGTTTTTCAAATAGTTTTGAATAGTTTTCAGCTAAAGTTTTGTATGTTCATTTTGGATGATCTTTTATCTGAGTTAATGTGATTGAAAACACAACAAACACTTTGAAAATAGTTATTTTTAAGACCTATGCTAAACATCGAGTGTATGTTCAAAAAAAAATTCAAAAAGTGTTTTCATAGGTTTCACACATAATAGAAAATTTAGGAAGACTCACTCTTAGTACTGAAGTAGGCAATCATAATAACCACAACCCACATCTTAGAACTGCGTCGACTCACATAGTCGTGTCATCCCCGAAGGGGTGCCCGTGTTTTTATATTTTCTAGGAACATACTCAGAGTGATGAAAGTGGATACCGGCTCCCCTGAGCAAACGGTCCTTGGAAGTTATATGGTGAGTGTCTTGGGGGAAGATTCTTCACTCCCCTTGCACTATGTTCATTAGGATGTTTGGAAACAAACTCTGGCTGGCTACTACACAAGGTTCATAGTAAGGGTTTCCGTTTAGTGCAAAAATAATAAACTCCCTTAGGAGACCTCCCAACCTTTAGAACAAAGCCTTTGGGGATGGCTATCTTGCACACTACCGGAAAAAGTAGGTTTCCCTAGATTTGCTTTAAATTTTATAGTGGGGTGGAATATCCTGGCTTTGGCTTGAACCCACTTGGGTCGTTCCTCTTGGGTGAGTACTTTTTCCCATAAGATCAAGCCCTCTAAAGGATGTAATAAAGCATTAAAATTGCAGAAAATTGAAAAGGAAAGTTTGGTATTTTGATCACCCAGTTAAGGGGAGAGCATAGACCTATTGCCACAAACAAAGCAATCAAAGTTCTTTTTAAAGCCCAAATGACAATGATTTAATCTATGTGAAGATGTTGCTTCACAACAAACATGGGATTCATTTTAACTACAACAATCATTGTGTGATGATTATCTTAGATTACTTCATTTTAATCCATGTCTACTCTAGGGTTGCTTCTTTTTAACCAGATGTGACTATCCTACGTTTGCTTCCTTTTAACTAGAAAAAGCTTTGTCTACGGAAGGTGTTAGACTCAGAAATTTGTTTAGTTACAACTTGTAAGCATTAAAATATCCTTCATATGCACTAACAAAAAGAGAAAATGTGCAAAAATAGATAGCAAAAGTGCTACCTAAATCTTTAAATGCGCTATAATAAGTCTCAAATGTGCTTAAAGAAAATGCAAGGAAATTTTCTTTTACAAAATTTTAATAAAGTAGACGGAGTGTATGCGCCATTTTGTTCCCTATAAGAGACTTTATGTTCCCCATATGTGCCGAAATAGTTCCTGGATGCACCAAAAAACCTGCAAAAGCGCTGTTAAAAATCTTGTATGCGCTAAAAAAAACACATATGCTCTAAAACGTGTAATTTTTCAAAAATCCAAATTCCAAAATGCAAAATCCTGTCATAATACTTGCAAGTAAATGTCCAAAACAAAGCAAGGCCCCATGGTGGGAACCAAAAATGTGTGATTGATTTTTGAGTGTGTAAATGTAAATTAAATAAATCAAAATAGAAAATTAAAATAACAGAAATACAAACTCGGTATTTTGTATTGATGTCATCCTATTGTCCTCTATCTCTAGTTTTTTTGTCGATTCCAACTTGCTCTCAAATTGTGTGCTAGGCTCAACAAACGGTCTTCCTAGAGAACAAGATTGAATTTGAATGCATGTAATGCTATGCTAAGATATGATTGTACTAATACTAAACATGATTTCTAATGTAGAAGATTACGAGATTATGAAAGCTGAAGATGATAAAGACAATGCTAGGATGCTAAAATACTATAATGCAACTATTCTCGAATGTGCGTATTATAAGTTGTAGGTAACCAAGCTTGGATTTGCAGGGATATTTATAGAGTTTTTGAAAGATTCTAATTGGCTGAGGTGATTAATAGCTGTGAAAATTCTTGGAAGATCGAACGGTCGAATATGGATAAGACTAGAGAGAAAAATAGAAGAAAATAGAAAGCAAGCTTTGTTTCCTTTTTCGAAGAAGAGATAAGATGGGATGATAAAGATGAATTTGTAAAAATCATCTTTTTGTGAGATTTTGGAAAGATTTTGAAGATAAATAATGAATTATTAAATTCATTATTCATTTATTGGTGACATGGAAGATTTTTCTTAAAATAGAATATTTACTCAAGATTTGAAGAATAATAGAGGATTTCATAATTAAATAAAATATTTAATTAATTAGAAGAAATATTTTAATAGGAGAAAGGAAATATTTAAATTTAATTAAATCAAAAGACTTAATTAAATTCAAAAAGGTGATAATTAATTAAAATAAATAAAGATTATTTATTTAATTAATTAAGTAGACATATGGATGTGAAATAATTAAATAAAATTGATTTATTTAATCATGACAAAAGAATAAAGTGAATGAACAATATAATTAAATTAATTAAATTTAATCATATGTAGAAGAATTTAGAGGATTAATTAAATATTAAAATATTTAATCAAATGCCAGGATTAGACATGACCAATTTTATGCATATACAGTAGGACCAACTCTAATGGGTAGTGTGATAACTCCTTTAGAAGATCATTCTTCATCATCCTATGCTTTGATAACAATGCTTTTGGTTGTGTCTACACATGCTTCTAAAAAGCCCAATATCTTAACCAATTTAAGGGTACAAATGTTTAACCTTGCTCTACCATCTACCAAAACTTGTCTGATTTTATGTTTATGGATGAGGATTTCAAGATGCAAAGGTCATTATGGTTTGTCTTTTCAGTTTAATTGTCCTAGTTAGAAAAGGTTGTGTGATGATAATTAGCCAAGTAACCCGCCATATCTTAGAATCAGTTGTCCTCGAGGTTAGTGGGAATAGTAGTGTCTTTTAAGGCCTTGTCGAGAATGGCTCAATGATCGGGTGATATACATAATAACTATAGGATAGCGATCTATGTAGGTGTCTTTCCCAAATGGTAAAGTAAATTGTATTTGGATTTTGGTGGGAGGACCTTGGAAATGTAATTTAATAATCAAATCTTGCATTCATGTAATTGGTTGAATTATTGTTGGTCTTATTACCCAAACTAGAGGCCTTTCATTTTCCATGGTCATCTAAAGGATCTGTGAATACTTATGGTTACTATTGAAAGATTGTTGTTGTTTTCCATTAACTTCAATAGTGTTGTTTTCAACAAGGTATTGGATAATATTCTTCAATTTTCAGCATTGTCACAATTTTTGTCCTATAGCTTGGTGATAGTCTCAAAATTCATTATTGTCCCACCATAATGGTTTAAAATTTTGTAGATCATATTGTTTTGGGTCTGGAAGTTTTATAAAATTATGTTGCAAAAGTTGCTTAAAAACGAATTCAATTGGTTCCCCAAGAGGGGTGTATTTTCATCTGGTAGGGAACTACCTTTGGACTCTCTATTCTTTTATGTTTTGAACAATATTTGTTGTTTGGTCATGAGTTCTTGGTGTGTTGTTAGATGTGTTGGGTCCTCTAAGTGTAATGGTAGGGCCTATATGTATTGTCTTAGCATCAATGACTGCATCTTTGGTCACATTTTTATTATGAGCCCAATATTTTCTTTTTTCATTTGATGTATTTTGAGTGGTCATGTTTTTGTTGGAAGTATTGATTTCTCCCTTGTGAATGAGGTCCTTCTCAAGGATAATTCATTTTTCAACTAGGTCTACGAATGAAGTTTCACATTGCATTCGTAACTCATGTTTCAATATTGAATTAAGGTTTTCTATAAACATGGAAAAAAAAAAAATTTCAAGTATCTCAATGGGACATCTACTAACCAAACCCCTCCATCATTAGAAGAAGGTTACAAAGTTTTCACCCTCATCTTGTTTGATATGATATAGGGTGGAAATTGATATCTTGTTATCAATGTTGAATGAAAAGTGTTCTACAAATTTTTCTGATAGGTCTCCCCATGTTCTTATGCAGGTTGGTAAATGTGAAAACCACTCAAGTGCTTGCCCTGTAAGAATTCATGAGAATAGTCTCATTAGGTATGTTGGTTCATATGCAATGTTTATGTTAGTCATGGAAAATTTTCTAACATGCTTGATAATATTTCCCTTCACTCTATAGTTAGGCAAGTTAGACATGACATAGCCATGTGATAAGGGAGGCATGTATAGATTTTTATCAAATGGATAGGGACATAAGTATTTTGTAGAGTATGTATTCTTGTTAGACACTTGCATGTTCTCTATATGTTGTTTTAGGGAAAGCATTTGACTTTGTAGGACATCCACTTAAGTCAATGATGGGTCTTGGGAATTTTGAGAGCTCATGTTGGCATGTTGGAATCCAATATTATGGGATGGGTTTTGATTGGGTATGTGTGTGTATAATGGATTTTTGTTTTTGATATGTGTGTAAGATGGTATTTGGTTATGAATGATTTGATTTGAAATATGAGTGTAATGGGGAGGATTGAATTGGGTATGGCACATATTTGTAATTGTATGACCATGTGGATGTCGATTGCCATATTGCATGAATTGTCCTTGTGTGTTGTGTGGAGTAGACTCTTGGGTATTTTTTTTCACATGTACATGAGAAGTAGGTGATGGAACCCCTAAAATGCTTTGTGTTCCCATTAAAAATTTTGCAATTTTTTCCTAGTTTCATGTCTTTAGGCTTAGGGATTTCTCTTTTTATCATGCATTAGGGTTTATGTTGCTTAAAACCTTTCCAAAATCCCTTAAGTCCATGTCCTTTGCAAAGGTTATAATTCATCATTGAACTCTTATCTTTTGTTCTTGGTCTTTTAAGTTGTGACTTATACCTTATAAATCATTCTATTAACCGAACCCTAAGTCCTAGACATCCCATCATTACCTATTGTCATATTAAAAGTATTGTATTTACACTATGTGGATAACAAATCATCAAACTATTTGTCAAGTATAGGGTTCTATCCTAAGGTTTTATTTCCTTGTTTATCATCCACTTAACAATGGCCCCTTTTAAGAACTAATAAATTGGCATGTGTAGCTTTCATATTTTATGAAGACCATTCAATCATTGTGAGTAAATCTTAGTTGCTACCTATTCCCCCACCAGTTTCTCCTTCATATTTTGAATTTCTCATGAGCTTGCAGGTGTGCGCCACATTCCCTCTATCTTGGTAGGACATAAAACTTGGAAAATTTAGTGGGCGATGAGATGGAATGACATGGTTGTATCTATGCCTTTCCCCACTTCCCTATTTTTTTTCATTGTGCATTAAAATATTATCACAGGGAAGCAGGCATATGACATCTATCCACAGAACCCAAAAAGATTTGAAGAAGGAAATCTCTCCATTCAATGAGATCAACGGTTGAGGAGGGGTGATGTGGGTCAATCCTAACCACTCCCCACCATCCTGTGGGGAACCCACCTCTGCTTCCCATCTCTTAATGGGGAAGCGAGAGAGTGCCACATGGTATCACCTAAGCCAGAGTGAAAACATTAGAGAATGGAAGGAAATTAGTGAAATATTTTACTATGGGTTGGAGGTATTAAAGTTTGGGTTACTAAAGGGAATTTTAGAGGCACATGTTGTAATAACCAAAGTTATTTTTAATCATGGTTGTTGATTGACCTAAGGATTATGTGCATAGGCAGGTGATCTCATGGTAAAACATGCACATGTTGAAGGTGTGAGATCTAATCTCAACCCTTCCTCATCCTCTCATTGATAAAATTTGCACACAATTTAAGATTCACGGGAAACAAGGAAGTTGATGTGTGACCTTGTGCTTTAGCGACAAGAAGATGGTGGAGCCTAGAGGTCACTAGCAAGTGACCCCGCATGGCTTGTTTGGATTGGATAAAGGAAATGTCTACTCACAGTCAGCTTTTTCAAACTAAGTTGACTCAATTTTGACCGATGGTCATTTTATTTTGTTGAAAGATCAACAGACAACATTCAAACTTGAGATTGAGGGAAAATGAGCTATTTTGGTTTGCACAAGTGAGCCATAATTGTAGAAAGGATACCGAGCTACCAAATTAGGAGTTGTAAGGCTTTTAAAAATTGTTTTAAAGCAAAATTCAAGATTGATAAAAGCATTCTATGCACCCAGGGAGCTTGTGCTACATTTTTCAACCTAGTTCAATATTGGAGTTAGGGTTTTAAGCTTGCACCAAGCTAGTAAGTTGGTATACTATACCACTTTTGAAATTATTAAAAAACATGCTTAATTATACTCTCTCTACCATTTTATCACCAAGTTTTTCTAGGTTTTACATTTCTTTGAAGGTTTGATGTTCATTTCGAACAATTAGTCAATCTTGCATTGTTATTGTTCATGTCAAACCCTTTCTTGAGTCATAGGTTTTTTTTTTTGTGAAACTAGAAACCCTATTTTACAAAAACCTTAAGTCATGGCTCCTAAAGTGAAAGCATCTTCATCAAAAGGTGAGGGCTCTAGCTCCAAGGTTAAACCTTTAAGTAAGGACTTAGTTGATCATTTGCCACCTTCTACCAATGAGAAACCAAAGGGTAAATTGCTCTTTTATAGTGCACAAGTAGTAGAGGGCTTGGTTGACAAATATAGTGCTATTAGGGAAGCCACATTACATTACACTAGATGGGAATTGTTTAGTGGCTAGTTTGGAAATAGAAACTATGGTGTTCTAGTTGGAAACCCTTGGAATCTTAATTTGGGGAAATTGATAGTGTCGAATGTTTACTTGGATGTTGATTTTTTGAAAGCAATAGCTACCAATTATGATCTAGTCACAAGGACTATGAGATCTTTTGACTGAATTGATATGGTTAAAATCACTAGGGATAAAATTGCTTGTATTTTTAATCTCACTAAATGGAGTGAGGATATGGTTCCCATTGATGAAATTTTTTTTAGGGAAGATTATGAGAAGACTAAGCATTCATTCAAAGTCCATTTATTGCCAAAATACCTAGAGGAAATTGGGGGATGGAGGGTTACATTGGGACCATTTGATAAAGAGCCATATCATATTAACTACTTTGTGCCTTATTTCCAAATTTTTTTTACTCCATCTGTTAGATTATTGGCTATGACCCAGTCACTGGAATACCCATGGCATGGATGTATATGGTGGATCATATTCAAAACCCCCATTATTGCACAATATATGACTATGGATGGTGTATTGCGAAAAGAATCCATGAGGGTCTGGTAAAGTTGAAGAAGTGCAAGGCAGGAGTAAGATTCAGTTGGTATTTTATTGTTCATGCACATGTTTTTGTTTAAGGGTACACCTTAGGATGGAGGGTAATTTGGAATTGCATGTCTAGTGTTGTACCACTATTCTAGATAAGGATGATATAAAATTTTACTATGTGGTATTAGAGAATTTTTTTGCTTCTGAATTGAGAAGAGCTCTTGTTATGAACATGCCAAGGATCCCTAAGGCCTTGCATGATCTTTTGAGACCAAAGGACAGGAGGCCTACACTAGAGGTTGATCTTGATTTTGGGAGATGTTATCCCCTATCTAATGTATACTATTTTAAGGGTGTATGGTGTTATTGTATCACCTCACTTGTTGTTGAAATATGTGCCACAAAGAATTGGGTTCCTTGAAGTGATGTGGTAGCTAAGAAGTATGGAGAAAAAGCACTTGAAGGATCAAGGTAACTGAATATTCTTTCCTTCATACACATGTTTTTTTTTATTTTGTTATGATTAAAGGAGGTTGGAATAATATAAATAATATACTCAAGTAGTTTAGCATGAAGAGAGAAAGAATAAGGGAGTATCATGATCTTGAAGGTTTCATATCCTGGTTAAAGATAAAGAACAAGAGTTCCATATTTGAGCACATTTTCCAATATCCTGAGGATGTAATAAGGAATATTTTTTATCTTGTGAAATAGGAGGATAGGAAAGAAAAATGGATTGATTTTAACAAAATGCAATTGAAGGTAAGGGAAAAGAACCTTGAATTCACCACTCTTGCAAAAATTCCCAATGTAATGCAGCGAATGGAACATGTGTTCTAAGACTTTGAGACAGTGGTGGTCATCTTGAAGGTGAAGGGATAATTCAATATAAAGGGAAATCCCCTATGGAGTAAGAATAGGGCAGAGAGGAAACCCCTGTTATGGAGGAAAGATCTACATATCAACCTCTTAAGGAAAAGAAATGGTTTTCATAAGGAGAAAGAAAAAAGTAAAGAAAGAAGATGCAACTACTAATTCCTCTCAATAGGAGCAAAGAGATCTTTCTCCATTCCCACAAATGCCACCACCATCTCCTCCAAGGTCAATTGGACCTAAAATTTATGATGTTAATTCTGCACCACAACATCCATCACCACCAAAAGAGCCACCATTGAAGAAGAAAAAGGTCAGATCAACAAGTTTGATGGATCATGATGATGATGAATTTGATGAAGAAATTTGGGTATCAAAGGATGAAATGCAACAAGGAATGTTTGTTACACCAGTAGTGATTGTGCCACAATAGTTTGGTATAAGGTTGAGCAAGGTTAACCTTACCAAGATTAATAACAGTGATGATATCAAGATGGAAGCATGCTCAATATTCATGGATGATGATTCATTTGTAAAATATAAGGTTTTCATGGAGTTTTCCTATAGGGCCAAGAAGGATGAATATGTTACTACTATGGATAAGCAAAAAGTCTTTATCCAGAGTTGCCTGAGGCAACTATTCAAGTATAGGTCCCAAAGGAAATGAAAGCTAAATTTCATGGAATTATTGTAGTAGAAGTTAGAGATATAGTAAGGAATTGTGGTGTTTTGTTATTGTGAGAATGGGATATAGCCTCTTCCATTTCCTTTGATACAATAAAAAAGTATGATAGACCTCTCTATAATTCATAGGAGGAAGATACAATTGCATTATAAGGATCTACATCTAGTGAGAAGTTGGATACATTGGCTATATGGGCCTTAGCTCCAAGTACAAGGAAGCCTAACATTGCAAAGCCTACACTAGACTATAAGGGAGGCTTGATAATAAAGAGAGTGTCAAAAAAATCAACTCTTGAGGTAGAAACAATGCTATTGATTTTTTCTTAGCTTACAAAAGCCATAGTGGAGTCAGTAACTGTAGAGAAGGAGCAGTTTAGGAAGCAATACAATGACTTGTTGTTTGATTATGAAATACTGAACAAGAAATAATGTAGCTACAAATAGAGTTAGCAATATTAAAGGAAAAATTCCAAAACTTGCAATCAAGAGAATAAATGCAGACTAATGCTACCTCCCCTCCTACTTCACATAATCTAATTCCTATTGATTGAACCCCTTCAACAAGTTCCTCATGGGAAATTGTACCATACAATATGGGAACTGTACCCATTTCAATGGTGGAGCTAGATATATCAGAAGTACCACAGACAATGGAAGGTGCCAGCAAGGGAGTCACACATCTTACAATTATTTATATAGAAATTCCTTAAATCTGATAATTTTGGACTATTTTCATAAGGCTTTGCATTATGAAAAATCACTATACATAAAGCAACACTTCTTACCAATCCTTATAAATTCTCACAAATTCATGGCCTCACTTAAGCATTTAATTGATTCCTTCAACCGGAGCATAAATAAGAGCATGCATTCAAACAAAGTATTTGAAGATGAACATAATATGCTTGATATTTCATTCAAAATTTGCAAGATGATTTATAGAGGATATTATATGCCTTATTCATGAAATTTGTTTCAATGTCATTAATTTCTATAAGAATATTTAAGATTTACATATTAATACCTCGAAAGCCAAGAGAATTCTACTATTTTATTTGTTGGTATTCCTTTTAATTTCTACCCTTTGCATATACTGGAAGTAAAGATTCAAAATACTAGAACCCCTACAAATGAGCTTTGAATTCCCTTTTATACCATAAGGAAGCAGACAAGCTTTTGGCTCGAAATGCATACAACATCACAAAATTTCATTTCAACTCAATTCTGAATTGCATTTGAAAATTCCCCACACGCTAATTTTGCAGTAACACATTGAAATGAGGAAACCAAAATTGCAATAGCCACCAAAAGGGAAAAGTAAAGTGCCACCAAAATTTCCCTCAGCCGCTAGGTAAACAACAAATATGATGTTCACATTACCATAAAGGTGCATAGTCAACATCAAACACCTCAAAAAATACCAACCATGCATGCAAAAGAAGAAAAAAACCACCATAGAAATTATCAAACAACACAAAATTTCCCATCCCACACACCACCTTTCACTGAACATAAGACTTACCACCACTAGCACCTAGTCCATGGTACACATACCTACTTCACGTCATTGTGAGAGATGGAGAAGAAACCTCAACTCCCTCTTTGTCTTTGTCCCTTTTTAGCACAACACCATCTCACTCGCTTGGAGTCCTGACACCCAAAAGTGGGACAGACAATACCTCTGCTCCCAAGGATGGAGCTTGACCCAAGGTCACGGGATACTAGTGATAGCCAGAGTCTGTCTTCATTTCACTTGAAGATGGGTTGTCTGTGATGTCAATGGGTGAGTTCTATCATCTGAAAGAACCACACCCATATCTCACCTTCCTATAAGCTCCTACAACAAATTTTTCTAGTCCTTTACCTTTACCTTATGTCATTCCAGCAGCAAGTCCCCAGAATTGCAATCTCTTGCAACACCTTGAAGGTGCACTCATGAGCTTGTTAACAAGATCCTTGTCCTCTGTGACTAACACATGTTCTAGAACATCATCACGAGGCCTCTACATATTTAGTCTGGATGACCTTCTAACTAGTCCTTGAGAAAGCAACTGGTCTACCCATATTCACTACATGATAGTTTCTCGATCTCACAACTGAACAATATTCACTTGGTTCCAATTTAGAAAATTTCCAACTACTAAGTGCAAATGACACAACTAACAGTTATCCCATCCTATATTTATCAATTGATGTGAAGCTGACAACCATCAATGCCCAGAGAAAACAAATGCATGAAATGGTGCTAGTTCATTGGCATGTATATTATCACTGTTTATTTCCCAAGTGCATGAAAATTTGCATTTCATACTTCATGATTATCGGCAATTAAGTCTCCACACACATCGAGATAAATTTGATCACTCTTGCAGAGAGCTTACCATAAATGTTTGTTGGTTAGAAAATTAAATGGCTATCACATTCTTGTTTATCAATTTTGAATGTTGGTCATTGATATTTTGATGAGATGCTAGATCAAATAGCTCATATTGGCTTGAATTCTAGTAGTGCTTTATTCATTTGTCTCTCTGACCCATAGTGTTGATCCAAATCAGATGACAACTCATCCATCAATAGGTTTCATCCATCCCATGAACCTGTAGATTAATCCACATGTTAGGATCTCGCTACATTCATAGCCTTTAACAAGTGTTCACATTTTCCTTGCGAGCTAGTGGGGAATGGCGGTGATTGTTCCTTACACTTAATCTTCACTGTCGATTCAGAACCATGGGTGAAAAACCAGATAGTGGAGATTGGGCCCCACATCCATATAAGGACACATTTCCTCATCTTGTTATCCTTGTACTGCATAAACAACCAGCATTTGACATCCATGAGCTAGCAAGGTATGGCCAAGATCTTTTCCCATGATCTCAAATCTCTAAACTTGCACACACAGAAAGGTTAACATTAAATAAGGGGCCATTGTTAGGCCGATGATGATTTGACCCTCATGGATGAATGACTAAAGATTAAGTCATTTGGAAAAACATTAAAACCCAGCTTTAGGAAAATATTAGAGTCGATGACCAACTAGGTGAATGACACTCTAAGCCAAAGGGGTTGGTGGACGAACACATATGATGGCTCAAGTGATGACTTAGAGAATGGGAAACCGGTAGGGAAAGTCAACATGAAATTAGAAGAACAAAGGGTCTTCAAAGACAAAACCCTATTGAAACCATGGGCATAAGGGTTTAGTGTGTAAACCAAATCCATGGGATCCTCAGAGATTATAAATTTGTTGGGAAGCTCCATCAGTGGCTCATACTCAGGGACATATACCCCTAGTGGGTAGAGTGAGAATCTAGATCTCGGGTAGAAGCAGACCAGGGTAGAAGACCAAAACCTAGGAGTGTGCCTAGACAAGGCAAGTAAACACAATGAAAATCAAACACACCTGACCAACCTATGTACACTATTCACACAATATACAATGTATTTTTTCATCTAGAAGGCCCCTTTTAAACAATTTTCTTCAATCTATTAATTGGAGTCCTATGGCCCACAAAATTTAGGAACAAGCTTTTCCTCTATCAAACACTTCAACCTATTCTATTGGCAATGGATCAACATGTACATTGTACAATTCCAAGTCACTAGCACAATCACAATTGATCCTATCCATTTCATTTGTTGTAATGTTATCCCATTCAATACCCCTCTCCACTATATTTTCATCAAACTAAACTAGGAAAATAAAATTATCATATTCCACATAGACATGAATTGTAGGATCATATTCCATTTATTCATCAAATTTGAAAACTTCATAGGCACTCTGACTCATACTTGGCCAATCCTTAATAGGATCAGGGAAGATAAAGATAGAATCAGGCATATCTTCAATCTACTTGTTCCAAGTGTTGTCCTCATTGGATGAAAGAAGCTCCATAATCAGATCCAGAAGAAAAGGAACATCTGCAAAGAACTCTGATGTAGCTTCATATTGATTAATATCTCTGGTTATCTACACCTTTTAATTTCTCTTTACATGGATCAAATAATCCTACAATATTGACATATTCTACAACCTCACCAAATGTCTCCTTCTCAATATAAAATGATGTTGCTTGATTATCAATGCATTCATCTTGATTTTCCTTTTGCTCACCTAGGAGTGGAATTCCATTTATGTTAGGGCAACTATCATCATGTGGAACATGAGTAGCTAACATTTCAACCACATTTCCAAGTGCATTATGAGATACCATAGGAAAATCAGCATAATTATCTACATTTCCCTTAATAGCAATACTACATTTAGGGCTTCCATCACAATTTTTTAGTCTCTTCATCATGTGAGCCATTATCACATTCAGGTGTTAGCAAGTTTGAGTCATTCTCTTGATGCTTGTCAGGAACAATTTTCTCAATCACATGTTGGTGAACTAATTCATCAATGTTTGTGTTGCCACATCTTCCATTCAGATGCGAAACTATTAAGTAAGGGTTGAAATCTTCAAAATAAAAGTTACCTACCTCAACATCACCTTGGCTCTTGTTTGTACCATCCACAAAAAATTCACAAGTAGTGCTTTCCAAATACTTACCAAGATTTTCTTCAAAGAGAGGATTGCTCCTACAAAACTAGGAGTCATCATTTATAACTTCAATTTCCAATCCACGTTCATCAAATAAAGGATTCTTCCATAGCTTCATGATGGTCACATGTACCTCATCCTTCTTAGTGTTAGGATCCCAATATCTTTGATCATTAGTGCATTCAAAATTAATGTAATCAATTGAAGAATAGAGAGAAACACTTTCAATATCCTCTTCATCATTTTCACTCATAACAATTGATCCACATGAAGAAAATTTCTCACTACCTAGGAAACACACCCTTTCAAGTCTATTAACATACCCTTTACTAGAAGTAAGAGACTCCACCTCTATCTCATAAGAGGAGTCATATCCAATAGAATTTTTTCCAAGCTCAATCTCATGCCTTTGATTCCTCATTTGTGCCATATAATTGAGACCAAGTGCATTCCCATTATTGATTAGTGCATCATTGTTCCTGACTAAATAAATTTGTTGGGTTTCACCATGTACCTCTTGTGTTCACTCATATCCAATGACATCCCAAGGAGGAAAATTAAGTACTATTTCCTTATCCTTGTACTCTATCTCATCATCATCACTGCTATCTAAGCTTATATCTAGAGTACTTGTGAAATAACATCAATCATCAACTAACTATACTTCTGATGCAACTTCCTGATTTGTCAAATTTAGCCTTTGATTCTCCTCATTATGGCAATCATTTCCAAAATTTTGGGAAACAACAAGTGGCATATGACTATGCTCGATGTCTTCCATAGTGCTTATCCAATCCACTACCTGATCAAGACTATGCGGCTTCAAATTTCCAAGCCATTGGCTTAATCTTGATTTGTAAGCTTCACAGAATTGATCAATGCACATTAAGTCATTAGATCTAACACTCATGGGTATCTCCATCAAAACATCCAAGAATCTTGAAAACAAGTCATATGGTGATTCATTTACATGTCTCTTCATCTCATACAACTTTCTAATGAGAAACACTAAGTCATCCCTTCCCAATCCTGGTTGATATGAGGTTGATGCTTGCTCATTTTTTGCATCGCAAGGAAGTAATGTAGATACAACATCTAAGGGTGCCTTTTCCTGACAGACATTTTTACCTCTTGATTTGTTTAGCTCAATAGTTTGAATTCTAATAGGGCCATTCATATGAGCAACCATAGGTCCTCTCATGATTGATTACTTCAAATTTTTCTCAATATCCATAGCATTTTGGTAAGCTTGTTGTAAGGAGGCAAGATCTTTATCTCTCAACAAGAAGCCCATATTACTACCAAATGCTCCTAAATACACAACCAAACATTCTCCATCATTTGGACTTATGTGTTCAGGGATATATCTTATGAATTTTGCAAATCTAAGGTTAAAAGAAGGGATCAACTCTCCCTTAGCCTTAGAGATCTCCATGAAATTCTTCCTTGCAACACTTGGATTTATCCTTTCACCAAACTATCCCATGAAAAATACCTTAAGTTCACTCCAACAATGTATATAATACATTCAAAAGAAAGAGAACTAATCTCTAGCGTCCCCTTTTAGGGATTGAAAAAATAGTTTCATAACCACATATTCAAAATCTATCTCATAATCACCCATCACATCAACAAATTTTTGCACAGGTTTACTTGCTGATTCTAACTTTTCACCACTGAAGTTTGGTATCTTATTCCTAATCGTGGGTAGTAAAATATTTGGGTAACCAAAAATATTTTCCAAATTGATGGCTTGGTACCTATCCAAACTGAAATTTCCTTGGTGGGACAAGGACTCTTCACCTTGCATGCTTTTATCACTATTTACACTAGGTGGCATAAATTGACAACTCATCTTTAATTCTTGAAAAGGAATTTGAGATCTATGAAATTGTACAATATTATGCCAATTCCTTTTGCAATTGCTATCCTAGGTCCCTAGCACATATATTCCCTATAAATTCTACCTAAGATCTAACAACATGAAATGCTCCTTTTACCTTAATGCATAAATGCCAACTTATACACAAAGGCATGTTAAATTATCACTAATATTCCCTCATTTAGTGCTTATTCACCTATTAGGGAATCATTTACATCTTGTGCATGGGAAATTTACCCTGATTTACCCATAATATGATCATTTTTTTTCAAATTCTATGAAAGTAACTCGTAATTTGTAGTAGCTGACTATCCTTTGTTTTTAAAACTGTAGATCTAGCCAATTGATAGATGCTTTATCAAGTTCTTTGAGTCAAAGTCACTACCTCCTTTCAGAGGATTGAACTTCAAATGAAATGAAGTTTCTTTACAAATAGGACATGTTTTGGGCTATCTTCCATAGTAGAGTCACGTTCGGATCCTTCAATCTTTGTTGCACTCAAATTGTGTACCAAGCTCAAGAATTTTTCAATATCAAAATAAGACATTCATATTCACATCACCATTTGACTCTAAATTTCATATCCACATTTTGAGAGTGATGGTTTCCCTAGTAGAGTCTCCATTTTTTTGGTTTTTTTCTAGTACACCTAAGGAATCTCTAAAGAGTAGCCAACTCCTATACTCAAGACCCTCAAACTAAATGGCCAACTGACATGATTCAATTGAAGACTGAACTTGTCTACAAATAGGCATTGTGGGACCTAGGAGAGTGTTCCTAATAGAATTCCACTTAACTATCTCAATGAATGACATATCAAGTCATAGATGGGTTCCTATGAGTGATAAACAATGTAATTCACTAAAAGGTTGGCCAATCTTTAAGAAAATAACTATCAATTTACTAGGAACAAGGAAATACATCACACATATGCCCCATTATAGGTAAATTTTAAGAGATTTGTGTTCTAACCCTGAATCCACAATTCGATGTACTATTATTATCATTGAAATCACAAATACCATGACAAATAGACTAGTGTCTTCATCCATTAGGAAATAGAGTCACACATCTTACAATCAATTATATAGAAATTCCTTAAATCTTATAAATCTGGACTATTTTCATAAGGCTTTGCATTATGAAAACTCACTGTACATAAAAAATCGCATCTTACCAAATCCTTATAAATTCTCACAAATTCATGGCCTCACTTAAGCATTTAGTTGATTCCTTGAACCAAAGTAGAAATAAGAGCATGCATTCAAACAAAGTATTTGAAGATGAACAAAATATGCTTGATATTTCATTCAAATTTGCAAGATGACTTACAGAGGAGAGTATATGCCTTATGCATGAAATTTATTTTGATATCAATATAAGACTATTTAAGATTTACAAATGCATAGCTCGAAAGCCAAGACAATTCTACTATTCTATTTGCTAGTATTCCTTCTAATTTCTACCCTTTGCGTATACTAGACCTAAAGATTCAAAAGACTAGAACCCTTTCAAATGAGCCCTAAATTCCCTTTTATAACATAAGGGAGTAGACAAGCTTCCAGCTCGAAATGCATACAACATCACAAAATTTCATTTCAACTCAAATTTTAGTTGCATTTCAAAATTTCCCACATGCTGATTTTTTAGTAACACATTGAAAAGGGGAAACCAAAATTGCAATAGCCACCAAAAGGGAAAAGTAAAGTGCTGCAAAAATTTCCCTCAACCACCAAGTAAGCAAAAAATCCTATGTTCACATTGCCATGAAGGCACATAATCAACATCAGACACCTCAAAAGATACCAGCCACACACGCAGACAAAGAAAATAACCTCCATTGAAATTATCAAGTTGCACAAAATTTTCCATCCCACACACCACCTTTCATCGACCATAAGACTTACCACCACCAAAACCCAATCCATAGTACATGTTCCTACTTCACATCATTGTGAGAGATGGAGAAGAAACCTCAACTCCCTCTTTGTCTTTATCCCTTTTTAGAACAACATCTCATTTGCTTGGAGTCTTGACACCTAAAGGAGGGACAAACAATACCTCCACTCCTGAGAATGGAGCTCGGTCCAAGGTCACCAAATACTAGTGATAGCTAGATTCCATCTTCATTCCACTTTAAAAATGGTTGTCCATGATGTCAATGGGTGAGTTCTACCATTTGAAAGAACCATGCCCATTTCTCACCTTCCTATAAGATCTTGCAGAAAATTGTGTCGGTCCTTTTCCTTTAACTTCTATCATTCTAGTAGCTCATCCCCATAATTGAAATCTCTTGCTACACCTTGAAGGAAAACTCATGGGCTTGTTAATAGGAGCCTTGTCCTCTATGGCCAATGCACATTCTGGAACATCATCATGAGGCCTCTACATATTTAGTCTGGATGATCTTCTAATTGGACCTACAAAAGCAACTAGTCTACTCATATTCATTGCACGATAGTTTCTCAATCTCACAACTAAACATTATTCACTCAGTTCAAATTTAGAAAATTTACAAATACTAAGTGAAAATGACACAACTAGTAGTTATCCCATCCTATATTTATTGAGTGATGTGATGCTAACAACGATCAATGACCAAAGAAAACACACATGCAAAATGGTGGTAGTTTGTTGGCGTGCATATTATCACAGTTTGTTTCCCAAGTGCATGGAAATCTACATATCATACTTCATGATTACTGACAATTAAGTCTCCACATGCACAAAGATCAATTTGATTGCTCTTGTAGAGAGTTTACCATAAATGTTCATTGGTTACAAAATTAAATGGCTATCGCGTGCATGTTTATTGATTTTGAATGTCGATCATTGATCTTTTGATGAGATGTTAGATCAAACAACTCATATTGGGCTAACTAGGCTTGAATTCCAATAGTGCTTCATTCATTTGTCTTTGGCACATAGCATCTATCCAAATCAGATGATAATTCATCCATTGGTAGGTTTCATCAATCCCACGACCCTGCAGATTAATCCACGTGTCAGGATCTTGCTACCCTCGCAACCTTTAACATGCATTAACCTTTTCCTTGTGAGCTAGTGGGGAATCACATAGATTGTTCCCTACACTTAATCTTCACCATCAGTTCAGAACCATGGGTGGTAAACCAGAGAGTGGAGACCGAGCCCCACGTTTGTATAAGGACACAAGTCCTCATCTCGCTATCTGCACACTACATAACCAGCTGACATTTAACATCCACGAGCTAGAAAGTTATGGCCAAGCTCTTTTCCCATGGTCTCGAATCTCTAAACCTGCACACACAGCAAGGTTAACATTAAATAAGGGGTCATTGTTACACCGATGATGATTTGACCCTCATGGATGAATGACTTAAGCTTAAGTTAATTGGGAAAAAATTAAAACCCAGCTTTAGGAATATATTAGAGTTGATGACCAACTGGATGACCAGTGCTCTATGCTAAAGGGGTCAGTGGATGAAAACATATGATGGCTCAAGTGATGAATTAGAGAATGGGAAACTGGTAGGGCAAGTCAATGTGAAATTAGAAGAATAGAGGGTCTTCAAAGAATAAACCCTGTCGAAACCATGGGGATAATGGTTTAGTGTGCAGACCAAATCCACGGGATCCTCAGAGATTGCAAATTTGTTGGGAAGCTCCATTAGAGGGACTAGAATGAACTATCAAATTGTGTAGCTTAGATTCAACATGGTAGAAATAACACAAGAAAATATTTTGCAAACATAGATCTTTATTGAGTTGGAAATCTTACATGCATCATATGCCTCATGGCTGAATGACTAGGTCTTCATAGGCCTATAGCAAGGGAATTCAACATTACAACTAGTCAGAGGCCTTATTATAGTCTCATAGTGGGGAATACAAAATATTTGAACTCTCAAGCATGAAAATCCTAAACTATTCTACTAATGAATGATTATAATAAATTACAAAAGATTTTAAATATGACTCTCTAGCTCTAATAAAGGTATGTGTTACCCTCAAGGGTTTACAAACCTTATAGATGATCAAATTTGAAGGTCGAACTTAAAAAATGAAAGAAAATACATCAATCAATGAAATGAATTAAAAATCTCCAAGAAAGATCCTCTTAGACCGAAAATTCTTGTATGATGTCCCATTAAGGTCCACATGCTCCAAAATAGGTCTACACTATGAAATTATGACTAGGTCAGCCCCAAATACTTTGACTATGAATTAGAGTGAAGTTTTGAGAGATAACTTTTCATAGAAAAATGTAAATGATCCAAAATATGGATATGATGTAGATGATCTTGTGTAGATGCTATATCCTACTTCACAAGTTGAGAAATGACAACTCAGTGAAATGAAAAATGAAATGTTGAAACTGCTACTAAATGAAATGCAAGAAAAGAAATGTTTTAGTTGATATAGGATTGATTTAAAACCACCAATGCTCCTCCATCAATAGGTCACATCTATATGAGGTGGCTTGATTAGGGTTGAGTGGCCATTCCACTCGTGCATTGAGTCATGATCGTTATTGTAGACATCAAAATATGATTTAAGTCCACGACTTCAATATTCTTAATAATTTGTATTTCTTCCATGGTCACAATTAAATAATTTCAATTATTTAATTAATTCACTTTAACTTTAATTCTTCTATTAATTAAATAATCTTAATTATTTAATTGATTCACATTTTCTTTATTCTATCTGATTCATTAAATAAATGCTTTATATTTAATTATGTTACTAATTAACCTTATTATTCTTGTCAAATTAAATAAATTCTTATTTAATTCCCCCCTTTATCATATGTCAACTATAATTAAATAAATCCTTTATTTATTTAATTATTCATTTAAGTCCCTTCATCACTTAATTAAATAAATCTTATTTATTTAATTATTCTTCAAATATAAAATCTTGAATTAAATAAATTATTTAATTCATAAATCCTATTTTAACGCATTCCTCTATATTTGGATAATTATGCGAGTTATCTAAGTATTCACTTTGACTTGACTCAACATCTATTTAAATCACACAGTTAACTATGGATTTAATGTTCGATTTGCTTTCTGGAGTGATCTCTTCATCATATCATTCGGTCATCTAGTTCTAACTCAATTGCATGTACATGTAGATTAATTAAATATTCTTATTTAATTAATTAAATGTTGTGTGTGCATTTGAATAGAGAGTTTCTTTAATCCTATCTTTATCTTTGTCATGCAAAGATTATTCTTCTATTTTCGAATACCAAACTCAAAGATTAAAACATTTATTTAATCTTTAATTATATTTCTAATTTGTATCACTCATGTCGCCACTAACAATTATCCTAATGTATGTCTAATCTGTCGATCTCAACCGTCCGTTGATCTTTCAATCCTGGCCTATCATTCGAATAATCAATTTTCTATAAATTGATCAATCTTTCATCATTCCACTCTCTCTCGAAATCTTATGACTTTTTGGAGCAACTATCTTGAATCTTCTATGTTTTACTAAATCACTATCATAGGCTATACTTTCATATGAGAAATCTGAGGGAAGTTATACTACAATGGCAAAATGGAGAAGGGAAATCGAGATGATACATCAAATTATGTACATATTGGGTGAGAATGTTTAGTTTATTTACGTTTTGGCTTTCCTTTGTTCTTTGTTGCTTAACTTAGATTGCATTAGAGTTTTAAGATTGCATTGCATGTGTGCTTTTAACCTTTTCTTCTGCATTTTTCTAGACATTACATTTGGTGAACCCGACGTGAAGACACCATCTTCACGTATCCATAGACTTTTATTTCATTTTGTAGGTTTTTTTATGGAATGATGCATCTGCTTGAAGAAATGCTACAATTGACATTTGGAGATGCATCAGCTTGATGAGACAATGCAATTGACATTCTTCACTACATCTATGAATTTAAATGATGCATCTGAAAAGGAATCATGCATCTGTCATTTTCTGAGCCACAACTGACTGGTAAAATACTGTGATGCATTTGACAAAGCAAACGACACATGCGACTGGTATATTTGTAGGTTTTAGACTTTTAACTTACAGTTATAGTAATCCTTTGTGTCATGATGGATGGGTGAGGCTCACACCTATACAGGAGCCTCATGTATTGCATTCAAATGATGGAGGAGCAAGAGACTATATTTTCTTAGGGTTGAAGCATGTTGGTGCATCTCTACCATGACATCGGGTGGTATGTACACTATAAGTATTACCGCCTCATAGTTTGCACATTCCTTTAGGTGTGGGAATTTGAGAACATTAGGTGCATGAGGCCAGTCAGGTTCCTCCAGGGCCAGACACATGGTACACCCATGGAACACACATACCCTCTAGTGTGTCAATAGTGACATAGAGATGTTTATTTTTTTAGATTATAGTTTGATTCTTTGTGGGGACAGTACATTAGATGGAATTCATATATCAGTGGATGGGGATCTATCCCACTGAAAGATGACAACTATAGAGGATGGAGTGTGATCAACTCTTAGTGGGGTGGTTGGATCACAACATCATCCCTTATTATTGGCATTAGGTCACCTAGAAATTTGGGTAGTTGTAGACCATGCCTTTGGCATCTCCCATCTATGTTTGGTCATCGAGGAACATAGTCTAAGTATGTGATCATCCTTGTCCAAATATCATGGACATCATTATGAGTGGTAATAGGTCATACAATGATGACAAGTATCTTATCCTCATGAATAACAATGTTGGTGTCATCCAAATTTTTCCAATGTCATGGGTGATGGTTGGTCTTACCTTGATTTCCCTGTTATATTCCATTGTAGACAATTCTTGTGTGCAGGGGCCAAGAGGTAAGGATCTTGATACTAGTGGCAGTGAGGAGAGTGAGGCAGTGGTTGGTAGAGCAACAAAGAGGTCAAGGTGGCTATGGAGGGTATCATCACCACCACAGATAGACCCCATCTCATCAACTCCACCTTCAAGCTAGGTGGTCATACCTCCTTTAGCAGTAGCAACAAGGTTGAGTGTAATAGCCCCTCCTAATCCACACTGGCAAGATGGGGACCTAGGTACAAATTTGATACATGGTATTTTCTTTAAATTCTATTATTTCATTATTTCTTATCTATATATATATTTATTTGTGTGTGTGTGTATTTTGGCATGATCTAGTACTAACAACATCCACTTTTTTTGTGGTTGGAATGGACACACAAGAGTGGATCACCTTCATTAGGCTATGCATAGAAAAGGTGACCCCATTCATGCAGATCTAAGGGAGCATCCTAGATTCCTATAGTCTAGCTTCAACGAGGTGAATTACCCACCATTTTGATCCTATAACATGGCTGAGGAAAACCTACAAGGAAGTGTATGTGGAAGTGATCTAGAGGACTATAGACCTTTCCTCCATGACAAGGAAACAAGATCAGTGATTAGTGGAGCTTCATGCTACTCTAGCTGAGTGAGATTATGTCATCATGTAGGTAGAGAGTGTTGTAGCAGTATGTGATTCCCTACAGAGCCAACATAATTACCTCAATTGGTGGGCGAAGGTAGTGAGGCCAGCTTCTAATTCCCAAGTGCAACAACTCTAGGATGAGCTATGTGTAACATCCAGAAAGTGCAACAAGAAAATAGATCAGAGAAAACATGCAATACAAATCTAAATCTCTAAATGCAATCTAAGTTAAGCAACAAAGAACAAAGGAAATCCATAACGTAAATAAAATTGAAATAATCTCACTTAATATGTATGTAATTCCATGTATCATCTTGATTTCCCTTCTCCATTTTGCTTGTAGTAGTATAATTTCCCTCAGATTTTCAAAATTTCATGCAATTATAGCCTATGATAATGATTTAGCAAAAAATTGAAGATTCAAGATAGTTGCTCTAAAAATTCATAAGATTTCAAGAGAGATTGGAATGATGAAGACCAGATCAATTTATAGAAAATTGATTATTCAAACGATAGGCTAGGATTGACAGATCAACGGACGATTGAGATTGACTAATTAGTCATGCATTCTGATAACAATTAGTAATGACATGAGTGATATAAATTAGAAATAGAATTAAAGATTAAATAAATGATTTAATCTTCTAGTTTGGTATTCAAAAATAGAAGAATTATCTTTGCATGACAAAGATGAAGATGGATTAAAGCAACTCTTGTTTGAATGCATGCACAAGGTTTAATTAATTAAATAGGAATATTTTATTAATCTGCATGTACACACAAATGAGTTAGAACTAGATGATGTTGATGGGTGTTTTGCACACTTTCTCAACACAGGCAGTACACAAGTGTACTACCTCTCTTGAAAGGAAATATTTAACTACAAGCTGCTAAAAATCTCCCCAAGGTCTCTCAGGTGTTAGGTCATGACTTGCATGGAACTCCTCAATTGATTTTGATGTGATTTTGCTAGTAATCATAGGGTGGACTTACATAGATGGATGCGAGGTAGATCTTAAAATCTGAAGTTCCTGAGATGGAGGTCAAGTTTCACTTTGCTATAGGTTCAGACAGCGGTCCAAAACTTTGATGTTTTCTTCAAGTTTGGCTTTATAATGTGCAATGAACCTTAGCATTGGCTATTTCTTAAAAAATTGGGAAAAAGACCAGGGAAGATGGAAAGTTCCTAGATCTGCAACTAATTGTGAATAGTAATTACGGAGTTCCTACAATGGAAAGCTTCCTGAAAACAATATTTCACTTAACCAAAAATCTCACAGTCTCATGAAATTTGTGCTATCTTCTAAGGTCTACAAATATTTCACCTTTCATTCACCATATGCATGCATGAATAAAGATAAAAGTGTGCGGTAGCTTTGAATTTAAGCCCATACTAATTTTACACAGCTATCTACCAGTAGCAAATAGCAAAAAGTATGGACTAAGAAGGCATCTACACAATAGGAATTTTCACAACTACATAACAACATCACTAAAATCTATCAAAGCAAGAATACAGCTAACTAGAACAACAATATAAATCTAAGTAAAGCATTTAACAACAGAGGTTGAATCAAGTAACATGCGAAAAACTCAAAAAATGCACCAAGTCAATGTATTTTCATTATAAATTTTTGCACAATGTCTTTACAACAACTCAACTCTCTTTGCAAATGAGAGGAGACTCCTATTTATAGTGCCAAAAAATTTAAATGAATCTGGTCAAGATTAATTCTCATTGTGTGGCCAAGATTCATTACAAAATAGGGTTTCACCAACCCCCAATATATTACAATTTAAAATGACATTCTTGTCTCCTTCCCTATTTTATCCTTTAGTGGCGGCACTGTAGCATTTTGTCTTTTGCTAATTGCTCTTTTGCTATAGCTATTCCTTTGGAAGTTCCTCATTGACAATAGGGTTGTCCTCCTACTTCTTCGACGCTATATACTCCATGAATTTTAGAATGACTGGCTAGAGCTTGTCTACCTCAATGATCTCGTACCGCAACATTTGGTAGCTCCATTCTTTTGCATTATATTCAAGCTTTCTCTAGTCTTCTTCATACTTTATGCCTTGATATCTGAACAACTCTGATTGGTCGAAGGCATGGGCAACAAAACTCATGAAATCCACTGTTATTTCATTGGACATCCCATCCTTCATCTTCTTTTGAAAGTAAGGTTTTATTTTCTCTGGATCCATCTGTATTGCGGGCATGTCATACTTTGTCATCAGCTTGAGATATCTAGCACATTCCTCCCTAATTTCCATGATCCATTTGATGTCTAGATCCACCTTAATCATTATCTGCTCCAACCTTTCCTTCATGTTGTCAAAATCCCACCTCCATACATCCATCAACTAGTGGTCGTTCCTTTTAAATGCAAGCTCCTTTTCCCATGTGGTATTTGGTAACTGGAGGATGGCCTCAATCTTTAGATAGGCAGAGTCATACATAGCAGGGAAGTCGGTACAGAGCTTCTTTGTGCTCTCCAGAGATTGTTGTAGGTCCAAGAACTTGTTGGCTATTCAAAAAACCCAGTTAATACCCATGACATACAAGACCTATCCGAACCAGCTCTCTATAGTCTTGTCCAAGTTCTTTCTCCTTTCCAACTTGTCAATTTTTTCTTTGGATAACAGTTGGGGTGGAGCTGCATATGTGGTAGGGAGGTCATCTACTAAGGACCATTGTTGGATATAATATGTCAATGCAACTACTTGTGCCTTAAGCTCATCCTTCGAAACCTTGTCCTATTCTATCAAGTACACCAATGTAGCTATTGACTCCTTAAGATGCCCCACTTTCTGCTCTCTAGTAGCAGTTCCTAGATCAATGGTGGAGATCTTGTAGCTTATTCCATCCCTGCCCACCACTGGCATGGCTACTTGCACTGCTCGAGACCCAGAAGCATCCATTGTTACCTTGGATTTGATCTTAGGATTCTTCTATTTTCTAGTTGTGATTTGTGCTTAGGCTAGGATAGTCTCCAGCTTCGCTCTTGGGTCCTTTGGTGAGGGAGTTTTCTTTTCAAGTTGTCTCTCTAGCCATTCAGGCATAGCAGAATTTTCCTTAGGTGATCCATGATCACCCTCACCCTCTTCGGTCAAGACCTCTATATTCTTATCTCTAGGGGACCTTCCTTCCATTTTAGCAACATCTCCTTCTTCATCGGAGTCCTGGATGAACACAAGGCATTTGATGGGAGACTTGGTAGGTAATTACTGCTGAGGACTTTCTTCTTTCTCTATTTACTTCCCCTTCTTTTCTCGGGTTTGCTCAACCTCATGCACATGCTCCTTGGGCTGTTCAATTTTGAGGCCTTTGATAGTTCGGGCCTCACCCTCAGGCTTATCTTCTCTTGCCTTTTCTTGTTGTTGTTGTCCCTCTTCTCTAAGAGGCAACCTTTCTTCCTCTTCTTCAGTACCCTTCAGTTGCCAGGCCATCTCTTCTTCAAGATCATTGTCAAAGATTTGCACAATGACCCTACCACCGACATCCTCCTCCTCATTTTTTTCTTTCCGAAGAGATTGTTCCTTCCTCTTCGTAGGCCACCCTATCAATTTTTCGGTGCTCCTACTTTGGGTGTTCGTGGTATTCATCGGCTTCCTCCTCAAATGGCTTCGAGGTTTCTTGCTCTCATCTCTCCCACTCGAAAATCAACATGGTGGCCTCCATAGCTGGTGGTCTTGCTAGAGGCTATGAAGGTTTGGCAATAGTGAGGATCTGGGCTAGGGCCGCTTGAAGAGCAGGGTCCATAAGGATCTAGGAGAGCTTGGAAGGAAGATTTTGCATATGCTTCGAGAAGGCCTCAGGCAAGGTGGAAGTAGGTATTGGTGTCGTCACTATAGCTAAAGGGAGTGAAGTGGTAGGTGACATGGCAATGGAGGAAGGAGGAGTAGTCATGGCAGAGGAGGAGTCAATAACTATTACATGCTTGGACGGAGGTGAAGGAGTAAGATGGACTGAGATGTCCACTGCTGGTGAGGATATGGCAGCCCTGGCTAGGGAGGCAGATGATGGGACAGTCGAGACAGGGGGAGCTGAAAGAAGGTCTAGTTGATACCTCCCCTTTCCTTCTTCCTCTTGGATTACGGGTTGTCTGTGGTGCCCCTTTTTTGCTTAATCCATTTAGATGGTGAGCCTCCTATATCTTTCCTTATATATACTTTGGGATCCAGAGACTACTCTATTTCCATTTCTTTCCTCTTCTTGGATCTGGTGACTGGAGGAGACTTGGATGTCCCACCCATTGAAATAGTGGCAGTGGCCTCCTCCATGGTACTTGGCTCACTTTTGAGCCCTTCATATGTTAGGACTACCCCTTAATGTTTAAATTGGGCCACTTTCCCATCAACCCATTCTTTGGTATGGGCCAAGATCGGCTTGGTTATAATGTCAAGGTCATCGACCTCCTGCTCAACTCAATCTATTGTTGGTAGCAGAAAGTTGGCGATTGTAGGGTATCTCGCATCCATTATGGTGCTTTTGTCCTCTTCGACCTAATCCAGTATGGGAAATGGTTACATCCTTCTTATGAAGTACACCGTCATTCGCATGTAGTGCCTTGCATGTACTTCCTTGTCATCCTGACAATCTCCCCAAAAGTTCTCAATGTGATGCAGATGAGCAAACCCCGAAACTAGTGCTTTTATTATATGCCCATATGGATCCATTCGTGGGCAAGCAATGTGTAGGTGAAAATGATAATCGTTCAATTCTTTCTCAGATTCACAGTGCACTGGGAAGTTTGTAATTTATACATTCCTTGGCTGAAAGTTAAAGGATAGGAGATCCTTGCCAAGTGTTTGCTGCTGAAGATGAACTTTATGTGTTGGAGCTCCTAGGAAAGTTCCAATAAGATGATTCAATCATTGGTGTATCAAGGCAGCTTATTTGGCCTTTCTGTGAAGCCCTGGGCGCAAATGTACATGAACTTTGGGTACTAAATGAAAAGGAAGGCGTATTGTCTTAGGAACACCTGAGCACTATGAGAGACCCTTCTCTTGAAATCCCCTACAATCATTTTGATGATATGACCAATGAAGGCATCATTGACCCTCAAATACTCCTTCTTGAAAATAGTACTTTTGTCCTCTTTTCCATGAGGAGTCTTGCCCGAATTCTTTCCTTTTCCCTTCTCTGCAACTTCCCCTAAGGGTCCTGCACCTGATTCAATATATCCTATGAGAAAATACATAATCAGTACAATCGATCATGAAATATTTGATGTTAGTTACAATCTCATGGATGAAATCAGATTTGGACAATTTATCATTCATAAAAATCACACTTTTACTTCCAAATGTCATTAGTCCTTCAATTGAGGGATTTCGAACAATCAGGGCCCAGAGGCCCTGACTTCCCCGACAGGAATACTGTTTTGAAAGGGAAAATAGGGTAGAGTGATTTGGTAGATTTCCCCCAACCAAATTTTGGTGGTTCAAAAGGCTAGTATCAAAGATGACTAAATTTGAGCACATGGGTCGAGATCAGATTTCAAATTTGAGGTCATTTGGATCAATTTAAGAGCATCTAGAGATATAGGTCCAAAAAGATGTCGGGGGTTATCTGTTTGAAACAGCCAAAAATAAAGGGAATTCCAAAGACAGAGTTCTGGGGTCTAGGACTTGAGGGGTCCAAGGATGGCCATGGCTTTGGAGGCGCTCGAGCTTGGAGAGCCAGGAAGCTGCCCTGCGTTCGCCATTCGGAACGACGATCACCAGGCGAAAGTCCGGAGGGAGAGAGCCAATGAACTAGACCAGGTAATGAGGTCGGGCATCACATTTTCCATGTCAAGTTCTCATGGCGAGTAGGAGGGCAGAGCCTGGAGGTCAGAAGGGTGGGAGTGTTTTTCCCTTCGGGATGACAGAGATGGGAGAGAGTCTTGGTGGTCAGAGCCTGGCAAGGGTGAGGATGCTACAACTTAGTTTTTGGTCCCATGACAAAAAGAGGATCGAGTTCCAAGAGGTGCAAGGATGCCAATGGTTTCCCATTCGAAATGGAGAAGCTGTCAGGGAAATTCGTGGTCTGATGTCCACAGATAGGGACCTGGTGAAGTGATAGAAGGATGAGCTTGCATGAATCAATGAATGGCGGGTGGCAAGGCGGGCCCCAAGGGCCAGACGGATGCGGGTCAATGGCCGCTGTGTGGGACGACGAAATCATCACGGCATTCCGGTCACAGAAGTCCAGGGACCCGGGCCCAAAAAGCAAAAACAGAGGCCGGACTTGGTATAAATTTTCAATTTGACGGAAATCGGATGACGAAGGATCGAGGATCTGGGCCCGGGAGGGAAATTTTCCATTTGGAGAGTTCAATTTATTTCAAAGTTTTGACAACCATCAGAAGACCTAGGCCCGGAGGACGTGAACGCCCCTGGCGATGAACGACCACAATGAGGTGAAGTTCTAGACTGATTTTCAGGGCGTTTTGGACATTTTTTGAAGATTGTAGAACATGGGTTTTATGCATTTTATTAATTTTTATCAATTTAATGCATTTTTTTGCCCATGTGTTCATCATTTTAAGCATTAAACTCACAAAAAAAACTCTCAAGAGAGCGGACAGAAAACCTACCTCAAAAACTTGATGAGGCAAGGTGTGAGATCTGCTAAAGGTCAGCAAATGATAGCAATGGGTGCGAGGGCGATGATCGACAAAGCTAGCAGACTCCTCTGGCAAGATTTGTGATCCCCTTTGGCAAACCTGACAAATGAAAATGACAAGTTGGGATCCAATATTTATACCCCTTGCCATTAATGGCCTCATTAAATGCAAGTACAACAAACAATTTAGTTGGTGGATTTGAACTCGTGGATGGTAGCGGGAGGTCTGGGATCAGGGGGACCGGAAGGATGCAAGGCAGCAGTTGTTATAATATTCGCTTTGCAAATTGACGACCAAAAGGATCCCGGGGCTTGAAGACCAGAAGGACGTTGATCGATGGTTGTTTCAAAATCTTTTCAAAAATCGGCGGCGAAGGGGGACTCGGGGCCCGAAGGGCTCAATTTTGTTGGCAATTCGCCATTGGAATGGCGACATCCGTGTAGAGTTCTAGGATCAGAAGTCTAGATAGTCGGGCCCGGACAACATGAAGGAAGGCTGAAATGTTTGCTAGTTTCACTAGATGGAAAGCAAGGAGCTGAGTCCCTAGGCTTGGGAAGGCAGAAACCTTCCACTATTCAGAACGGTGATCACAAGGGGGAAACCCGGTGGGGTGGGCCCGGTGGGCTCCATGGCTATTGGCAGAGGCACACTACCAAGGAGACCTCACAAGGCACCAGAATTTGACAAAATTGGAGGTGCGAAACATGGTCAACTCAAGATGAGACTTTGGAGGTACGTTGACCACCCAGGACACTAAAATAGGGGCACGCAAAATGAGGTGGTGACAAAAATGACCTAGCAAGACTAAAGAAAAAAAGGGTCCCCGTTTCAAACGGGGTGTGTGTGTTGGGGGTAGAATAGATGATTGAATGATTTGATGAAGAGATTACTCGAGAACGCCACTCAGACATTAAATCAAGAGTTAACTGAGTGATTTGAATAGATCTTTGAGTCGAGTAAAAGTTAATACTTAGATAACTCACACAATTATCTAAATATAGAGGAATGTGTTAAAACATAATTCATGAATTCAATAATTCATTTAATTCAAGATTTGATATTTGAAGAATAATTAAATAAATAAGATTTATTTAATTAAGTGATGAAGGGATTTAAATGAATAATTAAATAAATAAATAATTTATTTAATTATAGTTGAATTATGATAAAGAGTAAATTAAATAAGATTTTATTTAATTTGACAAAAAGGATAAGGTTAATTAGTAACATAATTAAATAAAAAGCATGTATTTAATTATTCAGATATAATAAAGAAAAGTGTGAATTAATTAAATAATTAAGATTATTTAATTAATAGAAGAAATGAAGACTATAGAGAATAATTAAATAATTGACATTATTTAATCATGACCATGAAGAATATGAATTATGAAGAATATTGAAGTCGCAAGCTTAGACCAAATTTCGGTGTCTACATTTTCCCCTCTTTGATACAATGTCATTTCGGCATTGTGTCAAAGAAAATCGATAAGAAATATGCCACAGTAATGCCCTAGTGTAATCCAACCAATCAAGCTACATAAACCGTCCAACACCAAAAGTAACCCGGGCATTGCTCCACTACCAGTCAGGCATCCATAGCCCTGACAGAGTTGTTGCTATGATCCCCATGGATATTGCTCTACTATCAGTTGGGGATCCATAGCCCCAGTAGAGTTATCCACACACCCATGCGGTCACTTAGTTTTTAGAATTTTTTTTTCTCTTTAGTATTCATATTTATCTCAATGTCTCTTTTCCCACTTATCTTTTGCTCGACCGGGTAAGCACTGAAGCCTACAATGGGTTTGGGACCAGAGTGGTCATTGGAGCAGACTTAAGATTTTTCACTTACTAGGATGTCATAGCAACCATAGTACAATCCTTTAGAAATTATTATTATGTGTTTTGTATGAGATCTGAGATGTGTGTAAAGAGATCCAACAAAGGGTCAAGTTCTAAGGAAAAGTTCAAATGAGGAAATCAGTCCTAGGAAGCCTTCAGAGACCAATATTTAGGAATGAATGCTTATCTAGAGAACACTAAGGATGAACAATGAATCGGGCCATTTTTCAAGTGAGCATGGCCATCGCAACGGGATGGAGAACACCCTTTTCAAAAAAAAATAGTCGAGGGGAACAAGCAAACAAAGCGATGTGAACCAAAAAGATGCAAGCAAACCAAAAGGCAACCTACTCTAACCTATATACAAATATTTACAAGGAGGAGCTCGAGAGAGCTCAGGCTTGAAAGTAATGCTTCAGGTGCTGCCCATTGACTGGCAATGGGACGTCCTCACCAGTTAGGGTCTTTAGGTGGAAAATATTGTCTCCCAAAATTTCAGCTATTTGAAAGGGGTCAAGCCAAAGCTTGTCGAATTTGTTGTGTCCCCCTTTCTTTTCATGGGCCTTGTCCCAATATAGGACCAAATCTACAATTCTAAAGGCCTTGATTTTAGCTCGGTGGTTGAACCAACTCTTAACTGTACCCTGATGTTTGGTGAAATTTTCTATTGCATGGTCTTGGACTTCTTCTAAATGCAAGCGCTCAGGTAACCGAGATTCTCTACGATCCCCTCCCTCATAAAATTCATTGATAAACTGGAGAGTGGGAATCTTCAGATGGATAGGAAATATGGGCTCTAGACTATAAACAAGATGGAATGGGGAATTGCCAAGGGCAGCCTTATGGCGAGTGTGATTTTCCCAAAGGGAAAAACAAAGCTAGGTATGCCAGTCCTTGGAATTCCTATCTAGCAATTTCTTGATTACGGTGATTAGGTTCTTGTTTGTAGATTTAGCAAGGCCATTGCCTTGAGGGTAGTGATTAGATGAAAATTTAAGAGCAATCCCATAGTTGAAGGCCCAACTAGAAAATTTTAATGAAGAAAATGTAGGTCCATTGTCACACACCAATGCATAAGGACAACCAAAGTGATTTAAAATGAAACTTTCCAAAAAAATTGTCACTATCTCAGTTGTGCATTGCTTACATACAATTGCTTCTATCCATATAGTGCAATAATCAGTAGCAGTAAGAATGTACCTATGTCCCACAGATGATAGAGGGCTTACCAGACCAATGAAATTGAGGCTCCATTGTGCAAACGGTCTCACCTCCAACATAGGCTACAATGGGAAAACATCATTATTCTCCTTTGTGGCAGTTGTCTAATATGTGTGACATGAACGAACATGACAATGAGCATCTTTGAAGACAGTTGGCCAATAATATCCCGCTCTCAATATTTGATGTGTAGTGGAAGGACTGAAGCCATGGCCAGTGCCAAACTTGTCATGAAATTCTTTTAAGACTTGGTCTACTTCTTCCTTACCAAGGCATCTTAAGTAGATGCCTTCATGATTCTTCTTGTATAAAATGGAGCTTTGAAATATATAACCATTTCTTTTCAATCTAAGAGCACTCTTTTGGACTCCCTGCAGGTGGGGCAGACACTTGTGGTTTAGCAAATAATAGATGACATTCTCATACCATTCTCCTGGGGAAACATCCTCGAGCTGGTACTACTACACGTGAGTTCAGGTCCAGCCTCTTCTGCCGCTTCGACAATTGTGTGGGTAAGTTCATGTCCCCTTACCAACTTCATTAGTTAGATTTCCATATCATACTCTTGGAGGAAGGTGACCCATTTAACTTTTTGTTTGCCCAATTCATTTTGCATAAGCAACATTTTTACTACAATGTTGGGGACAATGGAAAACACTTTATTGCACAGGATATAATGCCAAAATTTCTTCACCCCTCTAATGAGGACATATGCATTTTTTTCTATGTTGTGGTAGTGTAATTCAACATCTTTCAAGGGAGCACTCAAGAAGGTGATCGGGTGGTCATTTCTTTCATCATCTTTCTGAGTCAAAATGCTAGCACAAGAATGCTCTGAAGTGAATGAGTAGATATAGAACGGCTTCAAATAATCTGGGCTGACAAGTACAGGCGCCTCAACAATGGCCCGTTTGATTTCTTCAAAAGCCTATTTGGCTTTGGGATTCCATTCAACTTTGGCATCCTATTTTAACATAGCGTTGAGGGGCTTAAAAATCTCCATGAAACCTGTGATGAATTTCTTGAAAAAGTTGATAATTTCGAAGAAGGATTTAAATTCCTTCTTACTACATGGTGATTGAATCTTCAACAAAGATTGGATGCGTTCAGGGTCTATGGAGATTCCCTGTTCTGAAATGATGTGTTTGAGCAATCTACCCTCAGTCACACAGAAAATGTACTTCTTGGGGTTAAGGGAAACCCTAAACTCCGTGCACCTCTGAAACACTTACCATAGATCGGAGACATGATCACTTCACCTTTTAGAAAACATGGTTAAATCATCCATGTAGATGATTATGCATTTATCAATCAGATATTTGAAGGCGATATCCATGGCACGTTGGAAGGTGGCCCCAGTGTTAATTAGCCCAAAGGGCATTCTCCTATAAGCAAAGGTACCCCACTTGGTGGTGAATGTTATTTTATGATGGTCTTCATATTGTACCATCACCTAGTTGTACCTAGAGTACCCATCGAGGAAAGACATCATTTGGGAGCTGTTAACGATCTTCAGTACCTCGTCCAATGAAGGAACTGGATAGTTTTCCTTCTCCAAATCTCGGTTCAAATTACGGAAGTCTACATACAATCTGATTTCTCCATTCTTTTTTTGACTAGGACCAAGTTAGCCACCCATGTAGAATACCTGACTGGGAAGATAATCCTTGCTGAAAGCAACTTCTGCACCTCTTTGTAAAGGATGGGTTCCAACTAGGTGTTAATAGAACACTACTACTGGGGGAATGGCCTCACTTTTGTCTTGAGAGGGATGGTGTACATGATGATGGAGGTGTTATAAGTCTTTAAATCCTTGTAACTCCATGCCACCACATTGTGATATTTTTGCAATGCATCAAGGATTCCCTTCTTTTCTTCAGGCATGAATTCTTTTCCAATAAACACATTCTTAGTCTCCTCGACTATCCCCAAGTTGTGAGCATCGCACTGGTTGTTTATGGATTCTTTCTTTGTTTTCCAATTCTGATTTTTGATTTGTTCTAAATCAAATATGTGTTTAAGATAAACCATACCCTTGGGAATTGTATTGGTTTTGAGGTTAATAACCCCCTTTATATCCCACTCTACTTCTCACGGATCAACTTCATCAATTATTTGGGCTGTGAAGACATCAAAACTCATGATGAATTCAAAGATATGTTTTTCATCATTGAAGACCTGAAAATGAGTGACATTATCTAGGACCGATGGCGTAGATGTCAACTCAACTGTAAATTTCTTAAGCCCGGACAAAGAGAGGGGATGAAAAGTGTTGGATACTTGAGTCAAGACATTAGTTGTATGATTCTAAGCATGAGGGATCAATTATATATTGAATGCATCTAAACCTTCTAAGAGATCCCAAACCCTATGCCTATAGTTTGCAAGTCTTTTGTCATGGCAGGAATACAATTTTCTAACTTGTTTGACTACGAGTTCAGAATTCCCAAAAACTTGCAACATTTTGACATTTTTCTTTAAGGCCATAAGAAGACCATGGACTAATGCCTAGTATTTTGCTACATTATTGGTGCAATAAAGCTACAATCTATGGGCATCAAGAAAGGTCTTACCCATTGGGCTGATGAGTTTGAACCCGACACTAGCTCCTTGTTTTGACTTGGACCCATCAAATTGGAGCATCCAAAATTTGGAAAGTTCTTTGACTTCGGGTCCAACTAAGATTTTACTTCCTTTTTGCTGGGTGGTTTCCTCCGTAATCTTAGGGGAATATTTTAGCTTAGTGTGTTGAACAATGAGTGGTTCTGTCAGCACCTCCTTTCATGTTTCCTTTTGAAGGATAGCTAATTTTTTAACATGCTCTACTACTGTTTGACACAAGCAGTAATCAAACTCAGAGTGGGCAGCATTGTGAATCCTGCACCAGTTTGGCAATAAGAGATCTTGGAAATTCATGTAGGTTCCCAAGCTGAGTTGATCCCTTGCACACTTTTCTATGAACTCCAGGAAACCACTGAGTAGTCCCCAGTTGTCGCCTTCATCAATTTTATTGTCTGATTCCATCAACATTTCTGTACTCGGAGGTATTTGAGTAAAGTCAGCTGGAGGACTACACTTCACCAAGAGTACCTCTACAGCATATTCTTCATGGGGCTCGAATTCATCTTGGTAGGCCAAGGGACAATAATTTTCCAATTCTATCTCAACAAACAACACTTTGTTGAGATTATTATAATCTGTGATCATATATTTCATACGGGGCTCGCAGTCGACACATATTTGATTTGGCAGCCCTTTCCATGGCAACCACATATGGGAATGGTCCATGGCAGCATATCTATTCAATGTTTTGGTGAACTCTCTTCCCAAGATTATCCTATATGCATTGGGAATGTCAACTACTTGAATATCAATGACTTGTATCCTCGGATCTACATCAATTTGCATTAGGATCCTATTCATCTCTTCTACAATGTTGATCTCTATTTTTTCCAACTGGGCCACCTTCCTCCTAGAAGGTATGGGAGTAATCCAAAGGTCCTTGCATATTGCCAAGGGCATGACATTGGCAGACACTCTTGATTCGAGCAGGAAGTTGTGCAAATTCTTCCTGAATATCCAGATGGTAATGAGGAAAGGAGGGGTTTCAAGTTTTCCTTGGAAGAGGCCCTTAGGTTTGTCTATGTGGGTGAATTGACCCTTGTTCTTATCACCAGCTTTATCCTTGGTTTGCCTAAATGAATGATCCTTGGCAACATGTCTATTGTTTTGATCTGGTTCCTTTCCCGACTGCTTACTTGTAGATTGATTTAAGGGAACATTCTTCTTTTTCCCAATATTATCCTGTATCACAGGTTCTTGCCTAGGCTCTTCAAAGGTGACTCTCTTAGCTGATGTTTCTTGCGTTGTGTTGGAAAATGGGGTTCCATTGAGTACCCTAAAGAAGGTGTGCCTCACGGAAGGGACCCTGAGTAGTTCAAAGGCAGAAAAATTGATTTTCACTTTCTTGAACTCTTCTACCACATATTCACCCATCTGCTCAATCTCTGAGCCAAAGGCTAGATCTATGTCAAAGCTAGAAGGTTGGAATTTCATTTGGCTTGACTGGTTTTGTGTTAGACCTTGAAGCTGATTCTGTGACTAATTTTGGGGCCCATCCTTGTTAAGATACTAGGTGGGTACATGGGGAGGCCCAAGGTTATTGTTGACATTAGGGTCAGGTGGGGTGGTAAAATTATTTGGAGGAATAGAGGTTGTAAAGGGTTGCTCTCTGGTGAAATATGTGAAATTCATCTACATATGGTTCTTCCTCATCTACCAGACCATTATCTACAAAATCAAAAAACTGAGCCAAAGTTTGCTCGTTACTTACCTCTTGCACCTCTTCACTCCTAATAGGGGTGGGTTTGACTTTGGGCTCATTGCAGTCACCTCACAGAAATGGTGCTTGGTTGACCATAAGACAAGAGGAGTCATAAGGCTCAGATGGGACAATGTCTCTGCAACTGGCATTATCAACAACATTTTGTACTTCTACTTGGAATATCTCAGTAACTGTCTGGAATTTAGGGCAATGCAACTTGGAGTGTCTGTTGGTTTTCTGAATCTTGCACCATGCAGACAAAGCTGCCTCGACTAGGTATACTCCATTGGTCATCTTTTCATTGCTGTTCGGCTGGTCAAGAGGAGTAGGGACACCTCCATTATTGGGCCTTGTATTCCACATATGGTTCTGCCTCTAAGAAAGCCTCCTTTGAAAGCTTTGATTTGAATTCTACCCTTTATCATAATTCTGCCCCAAAAAGGTGTTTGTTTCTCGGTTATCCCTACCATCCCTATTGTCTCAGCTATCTTGATTAAGATTGGCCTGGAGGTTACGCTAGGACTCTTGTAACTGACTATTCTGGTTCTTTAAGTGTGTCATTTCAGTAGACATTTTCTTTATCATCCTGGTCAGCTCATCAAGTTTGTCCTTCTCAGCGTTGCTACTCAGCCATGGTACTGGATTTTGGAGAAAGACAGATGGGGCCATCAGCTGATTCTAATGTGCTGAAGGAAATTCAAGCCCCGGTAGGTACAATGGTGCCTAGGGCTACTGAGAATACACTTGTTGTTGTTGGGAAACCTGAGGATAGCTTTGTTGTTGTTGAGGCTACAAATAGTAAGGCACAACAGGTGCATAATTCATCGGCCATCTCAGGTGTGAAATGATGGGTAAATGAGGCACTTGGTTCATGAGATGGGTCTGATTGGAAAATGCCTAATTCAGCCCTTGAACTTGCATTGGGTGAGCCACCAGCCCCAACGATGGTAGCGGATGAGAGATATTCTACCCCAAATCTGCACTGGCGACAATAACCTCTACATAGGCAGTCACTAGCATAATGAGTGGCTGGCACATCCTTTTCACCAACACCAATGTGAGATTGTGTAACACTGCATAATAGACAGGAAGTGTTGTAGCGTCATTGTGTATGTACGGATCCTAAAGCCTCATGAAGGCACAGTGGAAGTGATCATTAAAGGACCTAATAGGCTCATTTACTCCCCTCCAGACAGACATAAACTACCAGTATAGTTCTAAAGGGCTGATTGGAATCTTGTATTTCTACAAGAAAGCACTCTTCATTAGGTCCCATGAGGTAACAGACCCCCTTGGTAGATTGATGTACCAATAGAAGGCTTCCTCGCCCAATGAATGTGGAAAAAGGTAGCATGCTACATCCTCATGATCAACTTGCATTTTAGTGACTATTATTTCAAATATTTTGATATGTTTTTCAGCTGTTATTTGTGGGTCACAAGGATTGAACTTTGAACAAAAGCCTTCCAGATTCTTATGCATATCATGGTAAGTGGCAAAATGTATCGGTGAAGGATTTTGTGCCAACCAAGCCATGGCAGGAGGTGAAGGTGGTATCTACTATTGAAAAATAACAAGTTGGGTTTGCGCCTGGAGTAGGATAGTAGTCTGGGCTACAACTATTTGGACTATATCTTGGGTCTGAATAGTTAGTAGAGAGGCAACTTCCTGACTGCCAGAGATGGGAGGTGAAAATACAGTTTCAGATGGTCGGGTGGAAGATGGACACAAGCCAAATGAGGGTGAAGATGGAAAGGAAGTCGGTGGAATGGAGGATGAGGAAGAAGTAATGTTGCTTCCCTTAGTTTGTTTTGCCTTTGTAGGAGGCTGCAATTCTTGGAATTCTCCCTTATTCGGTGTCGACCATAAAATTCTTTAAAATCTTTCTAGGGAGAATGATCTGATTTGATCTAGCTTCACAAGGCCCTCTTTCTAGTGCTAGTTTTGTTGATGGCATTAGGAGGAGGAGGGCATAAAATGAATCACTTCCAACCTTCAGTTTTGTATTCCCAACATGTCAGCCCTCCTTCTAGTGCCAGTTCTGTTGATGCATGTTTTGCACACCTTCTCAAGACAGGTAGTACATAGGTGTACTACCTCTCTTGAAAGGACATCTCCAACTACAAGCTGCTAAAAATCTCTCCAAGGTCTCCCGGGTGTTAGGTCATAACTTGCATGGAACTCCTTAGTTGATTTTGATGTGATTTTGCTACAAATCACACGTTGGACTTACATAGCTAGATGTGAGGTAGATCTTCAAATCCAAAGTTCCTGAGATGGAGATCAAGTTTCACTTTTTTGTAGGTTCAAACAGTAGTCCAAAAGTTTAATGTTTTCTTCAAATTTGGCTTTACAATGTGCAATGAACCTTAGCATAGGTTGTTTCTAAAAGAAAAGAAAAAAAGAGAAGGGAAGATGGAAAGTTCCCGCATCTACACCTAACTATGAATAGTAATTATGGAGTTCTTGTAATGGACAACTTCCTGGAAACTATATTTCACTTAACCAAAAATCTCATAGTCTCATGAAATTTGTGCTATCTTCTAAGGTCTGCAAATATTTCACCTTTCATTCACCATATGCATGCATGAACAAAGATAGAAGTGTGGGGAAGCTTTGAATTTAAGCCCAGACTAACTTTACACAACTATCTACCAGCAACAGATAACAAAAAGTATGGACTAAGAAGGCATCTATATAGTAGGAATTTTCACAACTACAGAACAACATCACTAACATCTATCAAAGAAAGAATACAACTAACTAGAACAGCAATATAAATCTAAGTAAAGCATTTAACAACAGAGGTTGAATCAAGTAACATGTGAAAAACTTAGAAAATGCACAAAGTCAATGTATTTTCATTATAAATTTCTGTAGCATGTCTTTACAACAACTCAACTCTCTTTGCAAATGAGAGGAGACTCCTATTTATAGTGCACAAAACATTAAATGAATGGCCAAGATTAATTCTCATTGTGTGGCGAAGATTCATTACAAAATAAGGTTTCACCAACCCCCAATATATTACAATTTAAAATTACATTCTTGTCTCCTTCCCTATTTTTTCCTTTAGTGGTGACACTGTAGCATTTTGTCTTTTGTTGATTGCTCTTTTGTTGTAGCTATTCCTTTGGAAGTTCCTCATTGAAAATAGGGTTGTCCTCCTGCTTCTTCGACACTGTATACTCCATGAATTTTAGAATGATTGGTTGGAGCTTATCTACCTCAATGATCTCATACCGCAACATCTGGTAGCTCCATTCCTTTGCATTATCTTCAAGCTTTCTCTAGTCTTCATGATACATTATGCCCTGATATATGAACAACTCTGATTGGTCAAAGGCACAGGCAGTAAAACTCATGAACACCACTTTTATTTCACTGGACATCTCATCCTTCATCTTCTTTTGAAAGTAAGGTTTTATTTTATCTGGATCCATCTGTACTGTGGGCATGTCATACTCCGTCATCAACTTGAAATATCGAGCACATTCCACCCTAATTTCCTTGATCCATTCAATGTCTAGATCCACCTTACTCATTATCTGCTCTAGGCTTTCCTTTCTATTGTCAAAATCCCACCTCCATACATCCATCAACCAGTGGTGGTTCCTTTTTAATGCAAGCTCCTTTTCCCATGTGGCCTTTAGAAACTAGAGGATGGCCTTAATCCTTGGATAGGTGGAGTTTTTACATTGCAGGGAAGCTAGTGCAAAGCTTCTTCATGCTCTCTAGAGATTGTTGTAGGTCCAAGAATTTTTTGGCTATTTGAACGGCCTATCTAATACCCATGTTCCTAATGTACAAAACCTATCAGAACCAACTCTCTGTAGTCTTGTCCAAGTTCTTTCTTCTTTCCAACTTGTCAATTTGTTCTTTAGAGAGCAGTTGGGGTGGAGCTCTGGATGTGGTAGGTAGGTCATCTACTGAGGACCATTGTTGGATGTAATTTTTCATGGCAGCTACTTGTGCCTTAAGCTCATCTTTTGAAACCTTGTCCTGTTTTATCAGGTGCACCATTGTAGCCATTGACTCCTAAAGATGCCCCACTTTCTACTCTCTAGTAGCAGTTCCTAGATAAATGGTGGAGATGTTGTAGCTTATTCCTTCCCTTCCCACCACTGGTGTGGCTTTTTGCACTACTCGAGACCTAGAAGCATCCATTGTTACCTTGGATCTAATCTTAGGCTTCTTATCTTTTCTAGTTGTGGTCTATGCTCGGGCTAGGATAGCCTCTAGCTTCGCTCTTGGGTCCTTTGGTGTGGGAGTTTTCTTTTCAAGTTGTCTCTCTAGCCATTCAAGCATAGTAGACTTTTCCTTAGGTGATCCATGATCACCCTCGCCCTCTTCGGCCAAGACCTCTATTTTCTTATCTCTAGGGGCCCTTTCTTCCATTTTAGCAACATCACCTTCTTCTTCATCAGAGTCCTAGATGAAGACAAGGCGTTTGATATGAGGCTTGGTAGGTAATTTCTACCAGGGACTTTCTTCTTTGTCTATTTCCTTCCCCTTTTTTTCTTTGGTTTGCTCAACCTTGTGCACATGCTCCTTGGGAAATTCAATTTCAAGGCCTTTGATAGTTTGAGCCTCACCCTTAGGCTTATCTTCTCCTACCTTGTCTTCTTGTTGTTGTCCCTCTTCTCTAAGAGGTAACCTTTCTGCCTCTTCTTTAGTGCCCTTCATCTGTCGGGCCATCTCTTCTTGAAGATCATCATCAAATGTTTGCACGATGACCCTACCACCGACATCCTCCTCCTAATCTCTGCTTTTTGAAGAGCCTGTTCCTTCCTCTTCATAGGCCACCCTGTCAATTTTTTGGTGCTCATACTCCAGGTGTTTGTGGTATTCATTGGCTTCCTCCTCAAATGGCTTCGAGGCTTCTTGCTCTCATCTCCCCCACTCCTCAAAAATCAACATGGTGGCCTCCATAGCTGGTGGTCCTACCAGAGGCTGTGAAGGTTTGGTAGTATCGAGGACCTATGATAGGGCTGCTTGAAGAGTGGGGTCCATAAGGATCTGGAAGAGCTCGGAAGGGAGATTTTGCATATGCTTTGAGAAGGCCTCAGGCAAGGTAGAAGCAGGTATTGGTGCCATCACCATAGCTAAAGGGAGCGATGTGGTAGGTGACATGGTAGGGGAGGAAGGAGGAGTAGTCATGGCGGAGGAGGAGTCAATCACTATTACATGCTCAGCCAAAGGTGAAGGGGAAAGATGGACTGAGATGTCCACTGCCAGTGGAGATGTGGCAACCATGGCTAGGGAGGCAGATGATGGTGTAGTCGAGACAGGTGGAGCCAAAAGAAGGTCTAGTTGATCCCTCCCCTTTTCTTCTTCCTCTTGGATTACGGGCGACTTCGTGGTGCCCCCTATTTGCTTAAGCCTTTTAAATGGTGAGCCTCCTACATCTTTCCTTATATATACTTTGGGAACTAGAGATTTCTTCATTTCCATTTCTTTCCTCTTCTTGGATCTAGTGATTGGAGGAGACTTGGATGTCCCGACCATTGAAGTAGTGGCAACGACCTCCTCCATGGCACTTGGCTCACTTTTGAGCCCTTCATATGTCAAAACTACCCCTTGTTATTTTAATTGGGCCACTTTCCCATCAACCCATTCTTTGGTATGGGCCAAGATCAGCTTGGTTATAATGTCGAGGTCATCGACCTCCTGCTCATCCTAGTCTATTGTTGGTAGCGGCAAGTTGGCAACTGTAGGGTATCTAGGGTCTATTACAATGCTTTTGTCCTCTTCAACCTAATCTGGTATGGGAAATGGTTGCACCCTTCTTATGAAGTACGTAGTCATCCACATGTAGTGCCTTGCACGTACTTCCTTGTCATCCTGAAAATCTCCCCAAAAGTCATCAATGTGATGCAGATGAGTGAACCTTGGCCCTAGTGCTTTCCTTATATGCGCATATGGGTCCATTCGCGAGTGAGCAGTGTGTAGGTGAAAATGATAATCGTTCAATTCTTTCTCAGAATTTCCAGCGCATTGGAAGTTTTGTAAATAATACATTCCTTGGCCAAAAGTTAAGGGATAGGAGATCCCTACCAAGTGTTTGCTGCTAAAGATGGATTGTATGTGTTGGAGCTATTGGGAAAGTTCCAATATGATGATTCAGTTATTGGGGTATCGAGGCAACTTATTTGACCTTTCTGTGAATCCCTGGGCACGAATGTATTTTAACTTTGGGTATTGAATGAAAAGGAAGGCGTATTGTTTCAGGGATGCCCGAGCACTGTGAGAGACCCTTCTCTCAAAATCCCCTACAATCATTTTGATGATATGAATGATGAAGATGTCATTGACCCTGCAATACTCCTTGAAATTCTGGAGCTAGACCTAGGGGTACTTGTCATAGATCTTTAATTTTTGACCCTACTCCTCATCGGGTGCCACAAACAACCCATTGTACTGCCTTTGGTCTACCAAGGAGTAGACCAGATAGGAGGTCATGTAAAACTTGGAGCTTTTCTTCACATTGATGAACTGCTCATGAAAGCAGTCGCTTATTGTGCCTCCCCAGTAGAACAAGGATTTTGTAGTGACGTCCTCATTCTTGTGGAGGATCTGTTCAACGAAGTACACCATCCACTCTTGAAAGAAGGCAGTAGTAGGGAGATTCATTACCCTACTCAACATAGTGACTAAGTCATGGTAATCTTCACAAAAATCACTGTGGAAGAGTTCCTGACGAACCTACATAGCGCTGCCCCATTTATCTTTGAGCTAGTTCTGATTTATCAACTTCTTGCAGCCCGTCGGGTTGTCATCCCATGCTACTTTGCATTCCTCTATGGTGGGCGTCTCCATCTCGATGAAGGTGGGAATGTGGAAGGTCTTTGTGATTCCCTCAGCTGACATGTCAGCAAGAATGTTACCATCTCTGTCAACAATTGTCCTTGTATCGGGTTGATAGGCCTATCAATAGGCCATGACTAACTCAGGGGCCACAAGGGATGGAGGGAAGCCCGTAGCTTTTGCAATTCCGCTTTGCCTGATCAGCCTTGCATTCTTGCTTGTCAGGTTGACTCTAACCCTTTGCTTAAATTCATCAATATCGACATGGATGATATTGGTATCCATAATTTCTTTCCAGTCACTGACAACTTTTGAGTGCAAAGGTTCACCTTAGAATTGATACTTCATCTAGTCTTTGTCTTCTTTTCCATGAGGAGTCTTGCTGAAATTATTTCCTTTGTCCTTTTCTGTAGCTCCCCCTAAGGGTCCTGCACCTGATTCCATATATCTTGTGAGAAAATACATAGTCAGTGCAACCAATCATGAAAGCTTTGATGTTAGTTAAAATCCCATGGAAAAAATCAAATTTGGACAATTTATCATTCATAAAAATCATACTTTTACTTCTAGATGTCATTAGTCCTTCAATTGAGGGATTTTGGACAATCCGGGCCCAAAGGCCCAGACTTCATCGATAGGAATGTTGTTTTGAAAGGGACAATAGGGTAGAGCGATCTGGGAGATTTCTCCTGACCAAATTTTGGTGGTTTGAAAGGCTAGTATTGAAGGGGGCTGAATTTGAGCATGTGGGTCGAGATTAGATTTCAAATTTGAGGTCATTTGGATCAATTTAAGAGCATCCGAGGGTACTGGGATGGAAAGACGTCTAGGGTTAGCTGTTTAAAATGGCCAGAAATAAAGGGAATTCCGAAGACGGAGTTCCAGGGTCTGAGACCTGAGGGGTCCAAGGACAACCGTGGCTTTGGAGGTTCTTAGGCCTAGAGAGCTGGGAAGCCACCCCGCGTTCATCGTTCGGAACAACGATCACCAGGCGGAAGTCTGGAGGGAGTAGATCAGCAGATTGGACCTGGTAATGAGGCTGGGCATCACATTTTCCATGTTGAGTTCTCACGGTGAGCAGGATGGTGGAGCACATAGGTTGGAAGGGCGGGGGCATTTTTCCCTTTGGGACGACGGAGATCGGAGTCCCGGTGGTAGAAGCCTGGCAAGGGCAAGGATGCTACAACTCAGTTTTCATTCTTGCAGTGAATAGAGGATCAGGGTCCGGGAGGCGAAAGGATGCCAATGGTTTGCTGTTCAAAATGGTGAAGCCGTCACAGAAATCCATGGTCGAAAGTCTATAGATAGGGACTCAGCGAAGTGATAGAAGGATGAGCCTGCATGAATCAACAGATGGCAAGTGGCAAGGCTATCCTCGGGGGCCAGATGGACATGGATCAATGGTCGTCGTGTGGGACGGAAAAATAATCATGACATTCTGGTCATGGAAGTACAGATGCCAGACTTGGTATAAATTTTCAATTTGACAGAAATTGGACGATGGAGGTCCGAGGATCCAGGCCCAAGAGGGAAATTTGTCATTTGGAGAGTTCAGTTTATTTCGAAGTTTTGACGACCATCAAAAGACCTAGGCCTAGAGGATGTGAACGCCCCTAGCAACAAACAACTGCGATGAGGTGAAGTTCCAGACCGATTTTGAGGGTGTTTTGGATTTTTTTGAAGATTGTAGAAGATGGGTTTTAAGCATTTTATTAAGTTTTATCAATTAAATGCGTGTTTTAACCAATGTGTTCATCATTTTAAGCATTAAACTCATAAAAAAAACTCTCGGGAGAGCGGACGACAAACCTACCTCAGAAACCCAATGAGGCAAGGTGTGAGATCTGCTAAGGGTCGACAAATGATAGCAATGGGTGTGAGGGTGATGATCAAAGAAGGTAGTGGACTCCTCTGGCAAGCTCTCTAGTCCCTCTAGCAAACCTGACAAATGAAAAAGACAAGTTGGGATCCAATATTTATACCCCCTGCTATTAATGGCCTCATTAAATGCAAGTATGGCAAAAAAATTGGTTGGTGGATTTGAACTCGCAAACGACGATAGGAGGTATGGGGTCCAGGGGCTAGAAAGATGCAAGGAGGAAGCCGTTATAAACTTCGCTTTGCATACTGATGGCCAAAAGGATCTCGGGGCCCGGAGACCAGAAGGACGCTAATTGATGGTTGTTTCAAAATCTTTTCAAAAATTGGTGGCAAAGGGGGACTCGAGGCCTGAAGGGGGGAGTTCCGTCGATGCTTTTCCATTGGAATGGAGAAGTCTGCTTGGAGTTTTAGGAACAGAAGTCTGGATAGTTGGGCCCGAACAATGCAAAGGCAGGCCAAAATGTTTGCCAGTTTCACTAGACGGAAAATAGGTAGCTGGGTCCCGAGGCCCGGGAAGGCAGAAACCTTCCACCATTCGGAACGTTGATCACAAGTGGGAAACCCGGCCAGGGAAACCCGATGGGGTGGGCCTGATAGGCTCCAATGCCGCTAGCAGAGGCAAAATGCCAAGGAGACCCCGCAAAGCACCATAATTTGACAAAATTGGAGGGGTGAAACATGGCCAACTCAAGATGAGACTTTGGAGATACATTGACCACTTAGGACACTAAAACGGGGGCACACAAAATGAGGTAGCGACAAAAAAGACCTAGCAAGATGAAAGAAAAAGAGGGTCCCCATTTTGAATGGGGCATGTGTGCTGGGGGCACAACAGATGATCGAATGATTTGATGAAGAGATTACTCGAGAATGCCACTCAGACATTAAATCAAGAGTTAACTAAGTGATTTGAATAGATCTTTGAGTCGAGTAAAAGTGAATACTTAGATAAACCACATAATTATCTAAATATAGAGGAATGCATTAAAATAAAATTCATGAATTCAATAATTCATTTAATTCAAGATTTGATATTTGAAGAATAATTAAATAAATAAGATTTATTTAATTAAGTGATGAAGGGATTTAAATTAATAATTAAATAAATAAAGAATTTAGTTAATTATAGTTGAAGTATGATAAAGAGTAAATTAAATAAGAATTTATTTAATTTGACAAGAAGGATAAGGTTAATTAGTAACATAATTAAATAAAAAGCATATATTTAATTAATCAGATAGAATAAAGAAAAGTGTGAATTAATTAAATAATTAATATTATTTAATTAATAGAAGAAATGAAGACTATAGAGAATAATGAAATAATTGACATTATTTAATCATGACCATGAAGAATACGAATTATGAAGAATATTGAAGTTGCAGGCTTAGATCATATTTTGGTGTCTACATTTGCCCCTCTTTGATACAATGTCATTTCAGCATTGTGTCAAAGAAAATCAATAAGAAATATGCCCCAATAATGCCCCAATGTAAAATAGGTGAAGGTATGCCCCCTCGGGAGGATAGGTGGGCTCAAAGAACATGAGTGTACTCTCAAAATTGATGAGAGAACTAGAAGATGAAAGAAAGAAATAAAGGATAGAGGAAAATAGATAATGGTGGTGAAGATGTAGAAAAGAAGAAATGTTAGTGCGAAAAGAAAGATGAATAATAAAAGACCATGATGTTAGTATTAGCAATCTTCGATGTTTCATCGTATCACAAAAGGCGTTGCACTTTATCATCATTGGGAGGGACTAATAAAAATGGAGAAAAACACCATGATATAACATAGATCAAGGTGTGCAACGTCATCCACTTGCTAACAACATACAGTTGCAGACAAGGATTGTCGTTAACTCATACGAAGGGCACAAGTTGCCCCAGTCTTTTTGTCAAGAAAAACCACATACATCAAATAAAGTAAAAGATGAGCCATGAGATGTCATCGCTCCTCTAAATCCTTCATGGGACATCCTTGAGGAAACTAGTAACATGACTCAAAATCCAAATTTAAAAGACAGTTGATAGACAACAGTCCTAGAAAATAAAATTCTGATACATCGTTGCTTCTCTAAATCCTTCATGGGACATCCTTGAGAAAGCTAGTAACACAATTCCCATCATAAAGCCAAGTGAAAAGATAAGATAAATAAGTCTAAAAGTCAAAAAGCCAGTAAAAGATTTTCCAAAACTTCATTTGTTTGTTTGATATCTTTTGATTGATAGAAGGATTGATTGATAGAGCTTGATTTCAGGAGATACAAATACCGAATAAGACTTTGAGTCTAGTTTCAATGTTATGATTATCTGTATAAGGCATGAGAAAGCTTGGTTTCAGAAAGGCATGTATCATATAAGACGTTGAGTCAGATGTTGATGTGATAACTTGTGTAAGGCTATGTTTGATTGTTTGACAATGTCGATATGCAAGAAGGACTCATCTTGTATAAGACATAGATTGTTTTACTTATAGTTGTATTCAGGAAGGACTCATCCTAAACAAGATATAGGTTGATTGTTGTGATAATGTATGTTTCTAGGAGGGACACATCTTGTAGCAAACATTCGTTGATATGTTTTGATTGTTTCATTTGGCAATTTGTTTGATTTGAATTAGAGACATTACTGACTTGTTCACCAGATTGATGCATGACATGATATGATTTGTTGACAATTGACTATGTGTGATGACAAACCCTAAAGGACTAACCTAGTGTGGCCTCAGGGGCTCATTGATTGATGGCCTTGCCTATGTTATACATGCAAAGACCTCATAGTTTGGCTTGACTTTGACTAACAAGACTGACTACAAATAGAAGATGTGTATGAAATTGAATGTAACAAATCCTAATGGACTGACCTAGTGCAGCCTTGGGGGCTCATCAATTGATGGCCTTGCCTACATTATACATGCAAAGACTTCATAGTTTGACATGACCAATGACCTTGTCATATAGACATATGGATTGAATCATGATTTTATACAGACTAACCTAAACGGACTACCCTAATACCTCGGGGGCACATTAGTAGATGGCCTTGCCTACATCTAGTCGTAGAGGCAACGTAGTTCGACAATCGACAAAGACTGACAAGTGCAACTGACTTTGACTCTATTTTTATTTTTTTGTCTTTTTGAAGTTTTGAGATGTTTTTGTATTTTCTTAGGACATTTTGTGATGTTTGTGGATTTGTCTATGGTTTTACATCATCAACACAACCAATGGAAGAATCAATATGACACACGTCAAGTGTTTTCCCCCAGTCGAGTATAAGACCAATTGATTATGAATAGGGTAAAATGGGGGATATAAAATGCACTCGATGTCAATCATTCCAGGTTATGGGAAAGACTACCACTTATTATGAATGGTATATACAAGTGATGGATATGAAAGATAAGGGATATGTACAGGGATAGGTAGTATGTACAGGGATAAGGACTATGTACAGGGAAGTGGACTATGTACAGGGATAGGTAGATTAGAATAATAGTAGACAAAGGAGCAGAGTCAAGTACACATTGCGCCTGTTTGCTAGGTTTTCACCATTGTACCTATCCAAAGCACCACTGAAGTGGTTTTCACTATTGGACAAATTATTTGTCTTTACTATTTTCTGGGTTATCTAATTATTTTGGTGTTACCAAAATGCCTATTTTCCAAGTTTTCACCTTGGTAACGATTTTTGTGATTTTCTAATTTTTTTGGTATTTTGACTAATGAAGACAAGGACCTTAGAAGCTATGCATAAAACTTCTTCAAATGAAGACTATTAATTGGTGAGGAAAATGGCTCCCCTTCAGGAGTAGAGAGTTGGTACGCTCTTGATCCAAAGGCTTCTATAACAATATACGGTCCTAACCAGTTAGGTTCAAACTTTCCTGGTTTGTCTCTTTCTACTTGATTCTTTGGGTTCTCCATTAAAACAAGGTCATCAATGTCAAATTTTATGTTCTAGAACTTCCTATTATAACTATGATGAAGGAAATTCTGATATGCTTGGAGATGGTCTAGTGCCTTCTGTCTTCGCTCATCTAGGAATTCTATCTCATGGAGTCTCAATATTCAGTACTCTTCATCATCAATGTGGCCTTACAAGGATACCCTTAGGGAAGGAATCTAGACCTCAATAGAAAGAATAGCTTCAGAACCAAATACTAGTGAATAGGGAGTGGCACCAATGGGAGTACGGATACTTGTACGATAATCCCATAAGGCAGGATTAAGCTGTAAATGCCAATCATGACCAACATCATTGATAGTCTTCTTGAGGATTCTAATGATGGTTTTGTTAGATGCCTCTGCTTGGTCGTTACCTTATGGGTAATATGGAGTGGAAAAGTGATGTTGAATATGAAATTGATCACACAAATGACAAACTTCTTGATTCTTAAATGGGTGGCCATTATCGGTAATTATGGACTGAGGGACACCATACAGATAGATGATATAGTTCAGGATAAATTTAGAAATCTGTGTGTCGGTAATGTATATCATAGGAATGGCTTCAATCCATTTCGTAAAATACTTAGTGGCAGTGATAATGAATTCATGTCTATTGGATGATGTAGGGTGGATCTTACCTATGAGGTCAAGTCCCCATTGGGAGAAGGGCCATGGTGATGTTATAGGATGGAGCTCCTGTGCTGGTGCATGTATAAAGTCTCCATGAACTTGGCATTGACGACATTTCATTACAAAGACATATGAGTCTTTTTCCATAGTAGGCTAGTAATAACCAAGTCTCATAATATTTTTGGCTAATGTAGGACTACTAGAATGGGAACCACATATACCCTCATGCACCCCACACAAGGTTACTTGTGCTTCAGTAGAATCAAGACATCTCAATAGGGTATTATCTAAGGCACGTCTATATAGGGTGTCTCCGATGATGGTGTATTTGGCTGACTTGCAGAGGAATGTCCTACATTGGTTGTTTGATAGGCTAGTGGGTATGACTTCAGCATGAAGGTAGTCAAAGATTTCTTTGTACCATGGGGAATCAGGACCAACAATGTCACACACAATTTCAAAATCTAGGATATCGTAGGCTAGGACCAAAAGCTATTCTACCAAGAACTCAAACTTAGGCACGTTGTTAGGAATTTTGAGAAGTGATACAATTGTAGCCATAACATCTGCTGCCCTTTTTAAAACATGAGGTATCTGATGAAATTCAAAATTTTCAAAGTACTCTTTAAAGCAATTATCCATGCATTTTTAGGGAGCAAGCTTCTCATCCTTAGTCTCATAATCATCATTTACATGTTTGATTACTAGTTGAGAATCACCATATACCCGTAGATTCTTAATTTTCACTTGACTGCCATGTGTAACCCTGTCACTAGAGCTTCATACTCTACTATGTTGTTAGTACATGGGAATGCAATCCTGAATGACTTAGGGATGGAATCACCCTGTGGTGTGATAAATAGTATACCAACCCCCGAGCCATTTTGTATGTGAGCCATCAAAGTATAGTTTCCATGTTATGTTTGTGTCAATTATAAATATAAACTCATTAGGAAAGTCTGCAACTAATGGGTGATCTTCTTGTATTGGTGTTTTGGCTAACTGATCAGCAATGACTTGTCCTTTAATAGACTTTCTTTCTACATATTGGATATCATACTCACTAAGTATCATAACCCATTTGGCCAGTCACCCTATTAATGTTGCCTTGTTGAGAAGATATTTCAGAGGATCTATTTTAGCAAACAACATTTTTTGATGGTTTAGCATATAGTGCCTCAACTTTTGGGTAGAAAATACTACTGCAAGACAGGCACGTTCAATGGTACTATAGTTGAGCTCATAACCTACCAAAGTCTGACTGATATAATAGACCGCCCTTTCATGACCTTCATCGTCATTTTGTGCAAGCAATGCTCTGAGTGATGAATGGGTTGTTGTAATATAAAGAATCAATGGTCTTCCTTCAACAGGTGGCATTAATACTGGTGGTGTGAGTAAATCTTCCTTAATCAATTGAAAATCCTCTCTGCACCTAGCTATCCATGCAAACAGTACCCCTTTCTTAAGTAGATGTTGAAAAGGATGTGTCTTATCTACTAACTGCACTATAAATCTTTTGATGGATTACACTCTTCCTTGTAATGTCCTTAGCTAACTGAGATTAGTGGGTGGAGGCATGTCTATGATTTCCTTTACCTTGGCTAGATCCACTTCAATGCCTCATCTAGAAATGATATAACATAATAGCTTTCCTGACTTGACTCCAAACACACATTTCTTAGGATTGAGCCTCACTTTATACTTCTCCAGCCTTTGAAATATCTTGTCTAAAACCAATAAATGTTATGCCCTTGCCTTGGATTTAAAAATAAGGTCATCAACATAATCCTCCATAAGACTGTGTACTAGATCATGAAAGATGGTGGTCATGGCATGTTGATAGGTTAATCCAACATTTTTGAGTCCAAAGGGAATAACATTACAGCAATACGTTCCCCAAGGACAAGTGAAAGTCATCTTAAGTTGGTCTTCAGTTGAAATTTTGATCTAGTTATATCCTGAAAATCCATCCATAAGGGACAACATCTCATACCCTACCGTCATGTCCACTATCATATCTATGTTAGGCAAAGGGAAGTCATCCTTAGGACAAGCCTTGTTGATATCTCTAAAATCAGTGCAGATGCGGATGCCCCCTGTTGGTTTAGTGACTGGTACAAGATTGGAAGTCCAATCTACATAGTCAATTGATCTAATGAAACCAATGTCTAACAGTTTCTTGAGTTCTGCCTTGACTAGTAAAGCAATTTGTGGATGCATTTTCCTCAATTTCTGTTTCACTGGTTTGACACCCGGTTGTAAGGGTAAGTGATGTAGAACAAGTTCAAGATCCAACTCAAGCATGTCTGCATAGGACCAGGAAAAAATTATCTATCTTTGTGCAAAGAAGTTGTGGAATTCGGGCTGCTCTTTTGTTGTCAATGATGTTGCAAAATAAACCAGTCAAGGATTCTCTTTTGTACCTATTTTGACTTCTATTGATTCTTCAATGAGCATGGGTGACTTTTCCTGTGCAATGGGGAGAATGTTCAAACCTCCATCTTGAGGTTCCTTAGAGAGGTTTTGACCTTTACATGCATCCTTTATTTTTACTTTTTCATTGTCTAAAGGTTCCTTTCAATTTTCACCTAGAGACTCATCCTGTTTATCTTGTTTATTCTTTTTCTCATTTTTTCGATTGGAGGGTTGAGCAGATTCCCCAAAATATTATTTTTTCTCCAATTCCATGGTAAAACCAACCTTGTGATCACCGTTAGGTATTCCTTCTCGTAATCCCAAGAACTCAGCAATTGCTTTGTCATTATCAAAAATGTCTAAGATGGGTGTGTCTTGTTGGTCCTAATCAATGAGTTGGGGATAAACTAAGGGCATGTCATTGTCAGAGTTATCAAAGTTTAATGGGGTCAAGGTAAGGACTAAATTATTCATATGGTCACAAAATTCTTGTACTAAGTCCTACTTACTCTTAGGTTTAGGTCTAGGCAGATTGATAGGTGGGTCTAATGCCAAGGTTTGGTTATTTGAAATAGATGTATCAAGTTGCCAAGAGGTAGGATCAAGTGATTCCCAATAGTAGTGTTTAAACCACTCCTCCTTTTTCATTTTCTTTGGTGGACAGGAATTCAATGGATTTGGTGAGGATCTTAACATTAAGTCAAGTTCTCCAAATAACTTGTCAAGGTCCATGGAAGAGGTAGAGGATAGGGAATCCCACTCATAATCATTAGAGTCGTGGGAGTCATAGTGGTGTTGGTCAGATGGTTTGTGAGATATCTCAATATCTTCTAAAGGACTTACTTCCTTGATTAAGGGTGATGCGGTACTAGGAACGCCAATCTAAATCAGTTGAAACCCTAGCCCTAAGCCTTTTGGCCACTGACAAACAAATATTGGTTCAATCCTCCCATCTTGGTTTAAGCCTAAACCACTTTGTCCATCATATCCCTTGCTTTGCATGATTGTGAAACCCTTTCCATATAGATCTATGGGAATGTGAGCAAGTGAGAGAGGTTCTTCATCATCTTCCTTGTACAACCAAGAATTGACATATTATGTATCTACAACTTCTTTGCTTAATTCTCCCCATTTAGTGAAAGTTTTCATGGGAGGAACATGTATAGTGACCATAGACTGTCCTCTATTTGATGTAGGCAAACCGTATGACTTAGGAGGAATCAAATGGCTAACACAATAAGATGTCGTCATGTAATACTCTCCACAACCCTTGTCTTGGATTTCAACCCTAAGAGTGGTAGGAATTTAGGGTGAAATAGATGTTTGAGTGTGTGGATGGAACAACATAGGAAGATGGATTGGATGATGAAGCCTCTTGATTTACTGGCACTTGGCATTGGGCGATCTCTTTTAGATTGGTGCAATATTGGAATGGATTTGGGTCACCATCTATAGTTATTTTTGTGCCATTGTAAGGGAATTTAAGACACTGATGATACGTGGAAGGGACCACCTTCATGGCATGAATCCATGGTCTACCTAGTAGAAGGTTATAAGGAAGGGTGAGATCTAAGACCTAGAACTTTGTCTCCATTACTACAGGACCAATTTTGATATGAAGTGTTACCACCCCCTTTGATTTTCATTCTTCATCATCATAAGCTTTAATGACAATACTTTTGGTTGTGTCTACGCATGCTTCTGAGAAACCTAATGCCTTAATTAGTTTTAAAGTGCACAGATTTAACCCTGCTCCTCCATCTACCAAGACTCGTCTAACTTTGGTGTCATCAACAAGGAATTCAAGATGCAAAGGATCATTATGATTCATCTTTTTAGTTGTGTAGTCTTGTTCAAAAAACATGGCATGATGGTTATTAGTCAAGTAGCTGACCATTTCCTGGAAACGATTGACATCAAGATCATTAGGGACTATGGTGTTTTGTAAAGCTTTATCTAAGATAGATCGATGCTCAAGAGAGATACACAACAGTTCCAAGATTGAAATTTGGGTTGGGGTCTTCCCCAACAAGTCAAGTAGGTTATATTGTGACTTGGAAAGCTATGGTGTTTGTTGCAATGGGGGGCCTTGGATAATGATCTTAGTATGGCGAGTATTGACTGCACAGTCAGGATTTGTATTGATAGTAATGATATTGATATTCTCATCGGTAGTGTGAAGGTAATGAATGGTTTTGCCACTATTATAATCATGCTTGATACTAGCATAGTTTGCTGACATATTGGTCTTAGTACTCAAACTGGGAACAAATCCTTTCCCATGGTCATGTAATGGATCAGAAAATACTTGATGATCAGTGTTTGATGACTTTGGTTTCTATCCACCAACTTCAATTATTCTCCTTTCGACAAGATCCTATATGATATTCTTCAGTTGTCGACAGTTTTGTAGGTTATGTCCCTTAGTTCTATGATAATCACAAAAGGAATTTCCATCCCACCAAACTGGTTTAAATTGTCCTGGATCATATTGTCTTGGTTCCTGCAACTGTATAAGATTATGTTGTAACAGTTGTTTGAATACGGACTCAATTGGTTCCCCTAAGGGAGTGAACTCACATTTTTGAAACTTCCTCTATTGTTGTGGACGTTGAGTATTTTGGACCATGTTAGGAGGTTGATTGACAACATTAAGCATGTTGGAAAAAGTTTGTGGTCCTTGTAATGTGATGAGTGGTCTTGCTTGTACCGTTTTAGCATCAACTACCCCATCATTGGTGACATTTTTGTTGTGAGACCAAAATCTATTTCTGTCAGTGGGGTTGTTTTGCACGATCAAACTTCTATTGGATGTTGATGTCTTAAGTTTTCCTTTTTCAATGAGATCCTTTTCTATTATAACCCCTTTTTCTACTAGTTCTGAAAAATATGTACAACAATGTACCCTTAAGTTACTCCTTAGTTTTGCATGAAGGTTTTCCTGGAACATAGTAACCTTTTGTTTTTTAGGTATCTCGACAAGACACCGACTAGCTATAGTCCTCCATCTCTAGAAGAAAGTGATGAATGTTTCACCTTTGTCTTGTGTTGTGTGACACAAGGTTGCTATATTTATCTCATGGTCTATGTTGAAGGAGAATTGCTCAACAAACTTCTCAGCCAATTCACCCCAAGATCTGATGCCATAGTCTAGACCTAAAAACCACTCTAGTGAAATTCCTACAAGACTTCTTAAAAATAGTCATATAAGATATGTGGGATCATAAGTGACATCTATGCATATGGTAGAAAATTCCCTTATATGTTCTATTGGATTCTGTTTGCCATTGTACTTAGGAAGATTCAGTATGACATACCCATGAGGGAAAGGGGTCATGTACAATGATCTATCAAAGGGAATTGGGCATATGTCTTTTTTTGAAAAGGATTTCTTAGTTGACATAGCCATGATATCCATTTGTGTTTGTAGTGCTTGCATTTGTGTTTGTAAGACATCAACCTAGGTCAATGATGTGTTGGGTAGATTATGTGGATCTGTGTATGTATTTTGAAATCCAAGGCCTCATGATGGGTTTCGATTGAATGTTGGTATTTGAAGTGGATTTGGATTCAGAATGTTGGTAAACATGTTTTGGTCTGGAATCTGCATAAATTGGTTTTGACTTGGGATCTGTGTGAACAGATTATGAGTACTATGCTGGGAGAAGGGATTCTGATTCAGAACTTGTGTGAATGGATTCTGACTACCAATCTAGGAGAATGGATTTTGATTGCCATATTGGAATGAGGGAATGCCTCTTGTTTGTGTAATACATGGTATAGTACTAGTGACCTGAACACTAGGTATGGCCATTGACTGTGGTATGGTACTGACATGAGGTATGGCTATTGACTGTGGTACGGTATTCGTGATAGTGACATTTGGTGTAGAAGCTGACATTTTAGGTCTTTTACTTCCAAAAGAGAACTGGAGGGAGTGGACGATGATGCCCCTATAGTGAAATTCAATCCTTATGTCATGCCATACATACCAAAGGGAGACGTATGGATTGTCATACTCTATCTAGGTGTACCAGATTGTATGGTTGTCTTTACCTGAGGTATAGTAGTACTAGCAGTTGTTGTGTTTGTCCCTTGTGTAGGTTGAGTTTGTAAGGTAGTGCCTTCAACTAGCAATTTGGCTAAGTATCGTTGATGATTGTTTGCTAGGTACTCATCCACAAAAGAGGAAATTTTAGGGTCTTGTGCGACAGCCTCTATGTCTTCTACTATAATGTTTCCTTGAGTGTTTCTAGTGGTGAATTTTTCTAATAAATTCCTATGAGGTCTAGTGGAGAATGGATTGATGAATTTGTTTGGGTTCAACATATTTTCTCTCTTTTCTCTTAAACCTAGTTTCAACCATGTAAGATAAGCTCAATATGCAAGGAATGCAAAACTACGTCTATGGACAGTATGACTCTAGTCTATGTTTTTGGGATTTTTTGAATGCAAAATAAGGAAATTTCTAGGATGACACTAGTCTAAAATCTAAAGATTCAAAGTCTAAGCAAGGCTCTAAAGTAATCAATTATGTAAACACAAGACGGAGGGACCAACTAGCTAAAGTCTAACCAAGGCGTCAATTTAGTAAGCCAAGGAACCAATGTAGGATGAGGATCAAAGACAAGTTGAGTTTCGTAACTAGACTAATGAGCTAGGAAGACTCTTTGTAGGACAAAGGATAAAGTGATAAGACTAGGTTCAATGACAAATTTTTTTGATGCTATGATTTTTCTAGAGTGTAGATGGTGGACCTATCCTAAAGTTTGTAAAATTGACCTTCCTAGAAGTTTACTCTAAAGAAAAAAATGTATTCTAGGGTGAGACCAAACTATGAATTAGGACAAGTATGGTAATGAGTAAATGAACCTAAAGGATGCAAAATTGAGCAAATCATTTCAAGTTTCTATTCAAAGACTGTTTGTGGAAAGACAACTGAAAAAATGGTATAACTGTGTTGACTAGATAGTGACCATGAATTATGGTTTTGTAATCAGGAAAATGCATCGCATGATTTCACAAATGTGGTTCAGTTTAATAGCTATGGTTAAGTTTCACAGTTATGGTTTTCTGATAATCAATTGCATGTCCCTGATAAAGTTCAATGTCTGACTTTGACAGATGCGACTCGTAAAGACAATTACGACTCAGAATATAACATATGCGGTGTTTCTCAAAGCAACTACGAGCTAATCTAGTAGATGTGACTTTATGCTAAATAGATGCAACTAAAAATGATAGATGCGACTCGAAGTTAAATAGATGCAACTCCAAAAATCAATTGTGACCTTCTAGTGAACAGTTGCGACTCTATGTGTATTTTTAGTGATTTGAGATTTAAAAATGGTGTTGTTTTCTGTGATCAAATTATGGCAAACAAGGACAATCATAAGACAAAGTTTTTTCAGTTTGATTTGGACTCAAAGAACATGTAATATGACAAAATACAAGCACATCCTAATAGGCCAATAGGCCAAGGGTTTGTATACTTGATATGGCCCACTGAAATACCCCAGATTGGTGATAAACACCTTTCCTTTTGGAGAGTGGATAGCTTAGAAATTTGGTGGCATTGGCTCCCCTCCATGGCTCATTAATGTCATTTGAGCACACCAATTTAAATTTTTTTGGGAAATGACCTCCCATGAACTACTATCTCTACTCAAGGTAATTAGTAGTGAGTGTCTTCGGGCATGATACTCTACCCTGCACTATACCAAGCAATGGCCAAAAAGTGGTTGGTCTCTAAAACAAAAGGTGTTTAGTACGAGCATTCCATTCATAGGGAATGATTCATGTGGTGAGAATCCCCTTTTGGATCCATCTCATCAGAACCATATGCATGATTCTTGGGCTTTCCCCAAGAATCCACTTTTATATACTGGCTGGAAGTCCCTCAGGTTTAGGGTGCTACTGATCTAAGTCATACTAGGGTGAGTACTTTTTCCCACCAGAACAGGCCCAAATTCTAGAGTTGGTAACCATTTCTCTTGCACCTAGGATTGCATAGATGTGCAAGGGGAGAGGATACTTCAATGTACCAAATCATGAGGGTAATTACATAGTTGTGCTTTAGCACCAAACATAGTAGAAAATTGTTAATTTTAATCCAAATGAAAGATTTTCTACACTACCAAATTTTTTTTTTCAAAAATTTAACTAGGGTCTTCGACATGCGTTCTGCAGAAAGATTCCTTAGTAGTTTGATTTTGATCTTCAACTATCGATTTGCAAAAAACATTGTTAACTCCTCAAGACACATGCTAGAAATAGAAGATTAGAAAAAATAAAAACATGAAAAGAAACTATAAATTGAAAGTCTAAACCTAAGAATATATTAGTCGGATGCATCATTTTCTCTGTCAAATGTGTCGCAATATTTTACCAGTCAATTACGGTTCAAGAATTGACACATGAGTCAAAAATTTTCAGATGCGTCATTTCTGATGTCAGACACGATTCATAAAGTCAATTGTGTTGCTTCATCACACTCATGCGTCTTCAAATTTCAATTGTGGCGTTTCGTCAAGCTGATGCATCTTCGAATTTCAATTACAACATTTCATCAAGCTGATGCATCATTCCATACGAAAAACCTGCAAAAATCAAAATAAAAGTCTACAGATACGTGAAGATGGTGTCTTCACATCGGGTTCACCAAATGTAACGTCTAGAAAGTATAACAAGAAAATGGATCAGAGCAAACACACAATACAAATCTAAATCTCTAAATGCAATATAACCTTAGCAACAAAGAACAAAGGAAAGCCAAAACATAAATAAAACTAAAATAATCTCACCTAATATGTATGTAATTCCATGTATCATCTCGATTACCCTTCTCCATTTTGCTTGTAGTAGTATAATTGCCCTCAGATTTTCAAAAGTTCATGCAAGTATAGCCTATGATAATGATTTAGCAAAACATTGAAGATTCAAGATAGTTTCTCTAAAATGTCATAAGATTTCAAGATTGGAATGATGAAGACTAGATCAATTTATAGAAAATTGATTATTTGAATGACAGGCCAGGATTGAAAGATCAATGGACGGTTGAGATTGATTGATTAGTCATGCATTCTGATAACAGTTAGTAATGACATGAGTGATATAAATTAGAAATAGAATTAAAGATTAAATAAATGATTTAATCTTCCATTTTGGTATTCAAAAATAGAAGAATTATCTTTGCATGACAAAAATGAAGATGGATTAAAGCAACTCTTGTTCGAATGCATGCACAAGGTTTAATTAATTAAATAGGAATATTTAATTAATCTGCATGTACACGCAAATGAGTTAGAACTAGATGATTGAATGATTTGATGAAGAGATTACTCGAGAATGCCAGTCATACATTAAATCAAGAGTTAACTAAGCGATTTGAATAGATCTTTGAGTCAAGTAAAAGTGAATACTTAGATAACTCACACAATTATCTAAATATAAAGGAATGTGTTAAAATATAATTCATGAATTAAATAATTCATTTAATTCAAGATTTGATATTTGAAGAATAATTAAATAAATAAGATTTATTTAATTAAGTGATGAAGGGATTTAAATGAATAATTAAATAAATAATGAATTTATTTAATTATAGTTGAAGTATGATAAAGAGTAAATTAAATAAGAATTTATTTAATTTGACAAGAAGGATAAGATTAATTAGTAACATAATTAAAGAAAAAACATGTATTTAATTAATCAGATAGAATAAAGAAAAGTGTGAATTAATTAAATAATTAAGATTATTTAATTAATAGAAGAAATGAAGACTATAGAGAATAATTAAATACTTGACATTATTTAATCATGACCATGAAGAATATGAATTATGAAGAATATTGAAGTCGCAGACTTAGACCAAATTTTGGTGTCTACACTATGATAGGCTCATGAGCAAGAAGCCAATCTATGAGAGAATCAAGTTGAACTCAGATGAGAGACCTAAGGGATACAATCACATATCATATCCATGTTGTGCTCTCATTGGTCCCATTCTTATCCTTCCATTCAACATTCTCCTCTTCCAACACCACTAGTACTAGATGGATCGAGGAGCCACAAACTTGAGGGCTAGAGGCCCATTTTACATGTCAGTTATCTATACCATATCATATTATTTTTTATGTATAGAATTATTTTTATGTACAGGCATATACATATATAAAGCCACCACATTTTGATACAGTGGTGTGATACATGTACATGCCATTTTGATATATATATATATATATATATGAGATTTTGTGTGGCATCATGGTGTTCTTATGTGTACTTTTACTTTCATGTATGTCTATGTGATGGATTAATGTTTATGGGTGTATGTTTATATTAGATGCTATAATGATCTAATAAACACATATTGGGTTTGTGTTTAATTAAATACAATGATGATCTAATTTCCTAGCGAAAAGGCTTAATTAGATACAATGCACGGATACACATCATAATAAAACATATGTATATATATATATATATATTTCCTAATTAAAGAAATAAATTTCATACAAATGTTCACATTCTAACACAAAATACAGAGATAATTGTGTTAATGAAGAAATGCCATAGCATAATGAATTACCATTCCCAAAGAGGAACAAGTGTCATGCACATGCCACATATACACTATGCATAGTATCGACGAAGATGCATTGCATTGACTAGTTCTTTTAGAGGTGTCTCATCCATAGATGATAGTCCATAGTCACCAAAACCATACAAAAAGATGATTGTGTAAGGACCTAACCAATTAGGGCTGAAGTTCCCTTTTTGATGAGGTAGTCCATTTACATTTCTTTGGTTCTGATTGAGAATGACATCATCTACCTTAAAATTTTGAGAAAGAACACCTTGATTGTAATGCTTATAAATGGATCATTGATAAGCTTAGATATGTTTAAGGGCTTGTAACTGATGCTCGTTGAGCAACTCAACCTAATACAAACTATTAGCACATTAAGTGTCATCATTGATCAACCCTTTAGGAGAAATCCATAAAGATGGAATTTCCAACTCTAAAGGAATGATAGCCACAACACCATACATGAGGTTGTATGGGGTTGTACCAATATTTGTACAAACAATCATGCGATAGGCCCACAAGGTGTATGCTAATTTGAAGTATGTCAATATTTACCATGTTTATTCACTATTTTTTGGAGAATTAGCTCAAGAGTTTTATTAGATGCTTTAGTTTGGACATTATATTGAGGATAATATGGTGTAGAAAATCTATGTTGAATATGATTTTTTCTAATATTTTTTTACCTCTTTGTTCTTAAATGAAGTACCATTATTAGAAACAAGGGTAGAAGGTAATCTGAAATGAGTTATGATATTATTTAGAATAATTCCATAGATTGCTTTAGTGTTTGTAGATTGAAGTGGAATATCTTCAACCCACTTAATAAAGTAATCACTAGCAATAATGATGAAGGTATGTTTATTAGGATGTGATATTTTTCCAATAATATTCAACCCCCATTTTACAAATGGCTAAGGAGAGGTTTGATTTTTAAGCTCTTGTGTAGGATCCTAAATGAGATTATTGTGTTGATGACATTAAGGGCACTTCTTGACAAAGGGAAAGGAATCCTGCTCCATTTTTTTCCAAAAGTATCTCATGTAAATCAATTTATGCACCAAGGATTTACCACCAAAATATCCACCCTCAAATCCTGAATGGGATTCTTGAAGGGAAAGGGGTATTTCTACCTTAGTGAGACATCAAAGAAGAATACCATTATAATTTTTTTATAAAGAAGATCAGACAGTATAATATATTAGACAAAAAAATTCTTATCCAAGTGCGATCATTTTTAGTCACATCGTCGAAAAAATTTCTAGTCTTTAGATAATTATAAATGTGAGAATGTCGTTCTCTCAATTCTACATGAGCACACACTAGAATGTCAGGTTTGGGTTGATCTAAGATAATAGGAAAGTATAGAATATAAACCACAAAGTGGTATTCTTCTATACCATCAGTTGAAGATATAAGGGATGCTACACTCACCATTGCATCTACTTGTCAATTTTCTCTCCTAAGGGCACTATCTATTATGAAAGATGAGAACTAATCAAGCAAGGATAAGTAAAAATCTCGATACTAAGATAGCTTATTCTTCTTATCCTAATACATTCCTATGATTTAATTTACAAGTTTAGAATCATTGTGAATAGGAATATGTTTAATGTTCAAAGCCATCATAACACACATACCAATAATAAGGGCGTCATACTCAATGATGTTATTAGTGCAATGAAATTCCAATCAAAAGGATAGAGGAACTAGCTTTCCTTTATGTGATATTAAAACTACACCTCCCCCAAAACTATCTTGACATCTCTATCCATCAAAGTACAAATCCCATATAGGTTCATGGCCTACTACAAAGAGATTTTCATTTAGAAATAAATCCAATTTAGGGAAGGAGTGAGATGGGGGAGATTTTTCCAACTAATCAACAACAACTTGACCTTTGATTTTCTTCTAAGTTCCAAACTTGATGTAAAACTTAGAGAGCAACATTACCCATTTTATCAGCCTTCCCAAAATATCAATCCTAGTAAACAAATGTTTAAGAAGATCACTTTTCACAATTACATGAGTTTCAACATAAAGAAGATAATATCGTAGCTTTTGTGTTCCAAAGACAAGAGCAAGATATTGTTTCTCCATGGTGGAGTAGGGTGATCCCACAATAGTGGGTTAGACTTTTTGGCCAAACTTGATATTCAAATGAACATTTTAAACTAGATCTTCACTTTTTGACACCTATAGTTGTTAAACCATGAGGAATTTGAAGATGATGCAAACTAGATATTTTCAAAATTTTGTTTATAGATTCTAAATATATACTTATTTTTTTATTTTTGAAATCAAATTGCATTTATTTTTACATCTTTCATAACTAATTTTTAATAGTAAACACCATTTTTAAAGAGTGATGTGTATAATAAAGAACATAACTTTTTTCTATGAAGAATAAATTTTTATTTTTATTTTTAATTTAGATATGTAACTACGATATCTAGAGCATGCAATTGGTTTCATAGTATTTTATTGAATATTTTTTCTTGATTAAGTTTTGAAGTCAAACCAATTACAATTTAGACATATATGTTTATAAATTGCATAACATTTTTTCTATGTATCAGAATTCTTTTTTTTTGTTGGATCAAGGACATCAATACCAAGGGCATGGATAATTTTTCAAAAGAAAAATTGTAATCTACTATCTCTCCACATGTGTAGAATAGAGAGCTTTATTTTTGGTGAAAAACCTATGTTTAATTCAACTAAACAAAAATATATATAATAAAACAAAAATATATTAAAACTATACTTGATGAAGAGCTCATGTCGAGCACTATAATCCTCCAGTGGGTTTGTCAAGTTGATTCCATTTTAATCCTCAACTCAAGCCTTGAAACCAAAAAAATGCATAAAATTGTAGATGGAGGGGGAAAAGGGAAAAATAAGGGGTTTCAAATGAAACCCCTTCATTTGAACCCCTTGAAACCCCTTTGAATGAAGGGGTGTTCATTTGAACCCCTAAAAATAACATTAAATAAATCAAACCCATTATTTTATTAATAAAATACTAGTCGACATGGGTTCGAACGAACCCTTGAGGAAAAAGGTGGTTTTCTCAAAGGGGGTGTTTGAGTGAAAAAATAAAGGTGTTTGCTCGAACGTCCCCCTTCGAGCATTTGAACCCATCCAAATTTATTTTTTCATGCCAAGACAATTTTTGTTCATCAAGTGAATTGTGACCAACTATTGTGTGATCAACCAATGTCAAGTTTCATAATCAAATATAATATGACTAATGTAGTAGACTGCTCTTCCCTTACCATCATCATCATGTTGAACTAATAAAGCTACAAAAGCATGAGATGATGTAGAGATACAAATCAAAAAGGGTCTATATTGCATAGATGTCATTAGAATGAGAGAATTGGCTAAATAGATTTTGATTAACTCAAAAGACATTTTACATTCATCATCCCATTGGAGAAAGACATCTTTCTTCAACAAACATGTGAATGGAAGGGTAAGATCAACCAATTAAGATACAAAACTATGAATTACCTGAATCTTCCCTTGTAGACTACATATTTGAGAGATGTTTTTAGGAGGCATGTCAATAATCACATCAATTTTGTTCATATCAACTTCAATTCCATAATGAGAGATGATAAATCCTAAAATCTTGTTATCATCCATACCAAAGATGCACTTGAGAGAATTCAATCTCATCTTGTAGAGTTGCATCGTTTCAAATATAAGATGAATAATTTCAACATGATGTTGATGAGTTGTAGACTTCACAAAGATATCATCAATGTAATCTTCTAGGATCTTATGAATGATGTCATGAAAGATAAGAGTCATTTCCCATTGGTAAGTTTCTCTAGAATTCTTTAACTAAAACAACATGACTACATAATAGAAGGTATCCCAAGGGGTAGTGAAGGTTGTCTTATACTAATCTCTTAGGCTAATATGAATTGAATTATAGCCTGAGAATATTTAAGAATCCATCCATGAAAGATAATAAGCCATGGCCTATAATTGAGTCTAAAATCATATGAATATTAGGCAATGAAAAATTATCCTTAAGAGAAGCCTTGTTGAAATCATGAAAATGAATACAAATATGAATATGACCATCAGGCTTACTGATAGCAATGATATTTGAATTCCAAGGTTAATAGTCACTAGCACATATAAATATAGATTTTAAAATCTTCTCTATCTTAGTCTTGACTAATAAGACAACCTTGGGATTTATCTTTTGGATCCTTTATTTAATGGGATTAGCATTGAAACATAGATTGATGTTGTGAACCACCATGAACTCATCAATAATGAAATGACAGAAATGGTACACCATATCCCCCCTAGGGCATGAGCTAGGATTTCTTAGATCTAGACCAATTTCCCTTAAGTTTCACTTAAGGAAATCCAAGAGATCTCAATTCAAATGTAGGAATGGGGAAATATATCTTGCAATAGGGTATTCCAAGGTATGATTAAGAACTAAAGATGGGTTCACCACCAAGCTAGGGCTTGAAAATACTAGTAATATGCAAGACCTAATTATGAAACTTTGTGATATGTAAGACTTGAATGAAAGACCTCAAAATGAACATAAATTAGAACAGAAAGCTGAGAAACTAGAAATGTGCACTTGGAAATTTGTTGAAGCTTGAATGGAGATCTAAAATGCTAAAAATACTAAAATTAATGTCTATTGGGACTCATACACCAGTCTAGGTGATTTAGTCCCAGATTAGGGTTTCTAAGTAGGAATAGGAATATAGCAATGTTGATTAAGGATCTTCAAAAATTTGAAAATTTTCTTGTAGTGGTAATCATACACCACTTCTGGTGTATCAATCCCATTCTTCTTTTTTAGAAAGTCAAAGTACAAATTTATTCTCCAATCACTGCTCTTCCTTCCCAAATTGATTTATGGATCTAAACTTGTAAAAAGACAGGTGCAAAATAGAATATAGTATTGATTTTCTTATGAGGGGTTTTCCTCAGTCAAACCCATAGTTTGGTAGTTACACCTTGGTAGAAAAAATGGATCTTGAATGTAGATATGAATATAAACCCTAATATTAAGTGTGTCTAAGATTAGGAAATTAGAAATGTAATGCAACACTATTCCAATGTGCTAGAAAGAGATGGATAAATGAAGCATTAAGATGAATGAATCACTTTGGGGAGATGTCTAATCACCCTAATAAGCCACAATGATGCATGTACCTTGCTTAGGTTGAAAGTAGGATGATAATGCAGGATGAAATGGCTTAGGAAACAAGTCCTTGGGCTTGGCTTAATGGCTAGTTGCATCTCCCCAACCTATAATCCATCATGATTCACCATAGGCAATGATAATCAATCCTTGACAAGGCTAGATCTTGAATTAAACTGAGCTTGAAGACCTATAGAAACACTATATTATTGCTCCAAGACTTCAACTTTACTTGCTCTTGAAAAATTGAATGTTCTTGTGAAAGAATGCTTGAGTGCTTGAAAGTGCTTAGACCTTGAATTGCTTCCCTAGATTGAAAATAATGATTTAGAAGCTTGTTTATATAGGCATTACACATAATTTACCATTATTGAAATCTCAAAATCCAACATCAACCAAAAATTTGAATTAAAAACTTGAATTTTCTATTTAAACCCTAAAAAGGAGCCAAATGTCACTCATACGCAAGTTCTGGTGTATGGGTCCCACCTAGGGGGACTCATACACCCAATGTGGCATATGAGTCTCACCCTAGTTTTTTGAGGTGGGTTGTTAGAAATCTTAATGTTTTGGATGATTTTGTCAAGTTTTTAGTTGAAATAAGCCTTGAGATCCAAAATAAAGGGTCTTAGCGGCCTATTAATGGTGATTTGAAGGGTATTTAATGAAAGGGTACTAACTAGGTGAGTGATCCCATAATAATGGTTTACAATATCTGGGAATATTAATTTTTGCTAAAATCACATATTTTTAGAAAATATAAATATTTAAGCCTTGAAAAGTTCCATTTAAAGGCTTCCAATTGAAGAGGATTTGATCAAACCACCTTAGATCAAACCCCCTTGGATAGAACCCAGTTATTTTCAAACCATACCTATAACAGAGTCTCCTTTACACCTATCAAAATGCTGATAAAAAATCACTTTTGATTTACCTTTTGGGGGATCAAATGAATTCATTTAAATTTTAGTTTTTGTAAGTATGCACTCCTTATTATAAGCTTCTCAAAAAGTATAATTTTTGTGCAAACCCCAACCTTGGTACCTGCAAAACAACAAGAGTAAAAAAGTTAGACAAGTGATTGCAAGCCAAAACAAGGATTCCCTATGAAATCCATTTACAACCCCAAACTAGGAATGAAAATAGTGAAGAACACAATGAAAATGACAAAACAAAGATTAAATCCTAATTAGATGTGCAAACTCATGATCCCATAGGGGAATCGGTGCCAATTTGATGTGAAAATTGGCCCTTTCCCAATTCCTATGATGCAAGCTTCGAATGTTGAAGAGATTGATCTACTTTGTTGGAGAAGAATGAGGACTCCAAGCTAAAATCTACAAAAAACCTAGCTATGACTCAATGATAATGGATGAAATTCAAGAGATATTTGAGCATGGTAACTTTGCCTAGATTGTGGAAAATGAAATGAGGATATGAGCTCTTCATTTATAGAATTTCAAGATGGATGAATGTTCAAATTTGAACAATGTGGGACTAACATTCATCTAATGATATGATGCCACTTGTCAAGCTATGAATGGATGATGGATGTGCAAGATTTGGGGTTTGTGCCAATAAATGCAAAAAATTTGAAATTCAAATTTGTTGAAATGACATGTAAGAGGGAAGGGAAAATGCAATAAATGCCACTTGGCTCAAGGAAAAGGACATGTAAGATGAATTTATTGCCTTGTTGGATGTACATGTTTAGTTGGAATTTTTGAATTCAAATTGAGAGAATATCCCAAAAGATGCCTTGTGAGGAAAATAGAGATTTAATAAATAAATTAAATCTATTTTCAATTAAATCTATTTTCATGTGCAACTTGCATTATCTAGAGGATGGGACATGAGATGAGATTAAATTAATCAAGGGTTAATTAATTTAATGAGAGAGATTAGATGATGTGACCTATTTGACTAAAATTTATGGATTTATTTAAATCAAATAAGAGAGAAATATGACAAGAGATTAATTAAATAAGGATTTTGATTTATTTAATTAAAAGAGATGGTGTTAGATTAAATCAAATAATGTTTTAATTTATTTAATTTAATGAACATACTTTAGAGATTTAATCAAATAAATTGATTATTTAATTAAATAGGGATAATTAGATTAGATGGATTGATTTAATTAACAAAATAGATTAACTTAATTAGATAAAATGATTTATTTAATTAAGAGACCTATATTGATGAATTCAATTAGATAGGGGAATTTGATTAAATGGTTAGACTGAGGGATGATTTAGGAAGAAATGATGTTAGTAAGTTAGGATCAGATGCACGATGTCAATCAGTATATTTTACATCTACATTTTGCCCCTCTTTGAAGCAATGCCCTCGTTGTGTTGGTTCAAAGAATAAACAATCTCAATCAAAGCCAATTTTTTTTTATATTTTAAAAAATTGCCCCACTACTGCATGGCGAGAAAACATGCCATTATAATGCCCCCTCGAGATTGGATGAAAATTGTAATTTTTTGGGTGATCTCGCAACAAAAGGTGACAAAGAACCCGAAAGGTCTGAAAGGGTTCCGGGAGGCTAAAAATGTATCTAAATGCAATAAAACGATGAAAAAAAAGCATCAATCAAACAAAAATAGGTTTTGGGGTCCAAAACCCTAGCAGGACAACCAAACAGGGTGAAAAAAACCCTAATCTTTAAGCTTAAAAGGGGCCCGAGGGGTCACTTTCAAGTCATTTTCACACACCTCCACTAGCAACCTTGAGATTTGAGCTCTAACCCTCCGACGATATGGCGCAATGATAGCTTCCCCTACACATCACTGATCAAGTTTGGACATACCAGCAGCCACCTGGCGTCGGGGCCCCAGTATGTGACCCTTACCCAAGCTTAGTTTCTTCATTTAATGCTTTAATTAATGCTTTAAAAGGGGAGCTTGCCTCTAGTAGCACTATATAGCGCAGCTCAACATTCAAACTGTGTTGCGTAGTGTTGTTTTGCATTGCAGCGGTGTAGTTCAGAGTTTAGAAACTCAGATGCTAGGCTCGGGCTCAGCGGTCTGATTTGATAAACTGCGATGCAGCGTTGCCCATTTCACGCAAACTGTGACGTTGGAAGGGAAAGTACGCCGTAGCGATGTTATTTGGCTCTTTTTGGGCTCGAGCGTTAGAGTTTGAGTAAAATAAAATTGTGATGCCATCACAAACTGTGCCGCTAGGGACGTTTCTAGAGCATTCGACCAAGAATTTTTCAAATTTTTTTTTGACACGTTGACCTTCCTTGATGCAGGATGCGGCGAGGGAGCTCTACTCTCGGGAGCACCGGTCATGAGATTTGGCTAGCGTCTTACGGGACCTAAGTGATAGGGACCAGGATTGACTGGGAGTTGTAGGCTTATGGCACATTGCATATGTGGTGCCCGTGTGCATTCACTTAAGGATTCTATCAGCGCTGGCCGAGAGGTGGCACAGCGAGACGTCGTCAGTTCATCTCCCTACTAGTGAGGCCACCATCACTTTGGAGGACATTTTGTGCATTCTGTGATTGCTTATTCATGGGTGACATATGATCTTTGATATGGATGAGGGATGCAAGTCCTACATCCGAGTCCTCACCACACAGGACATCATCTACTGTGAGGGATATATTGAGCTAGAGCACTACAGGGTTATAGCCCCTCCCTACCATTGGGTGGTTGTGGCTATCATTTTGGGCCTCATTGCCCCAGAGAGATGAGGGAGATATTTCAATCACATCTGAGGGCATTGCTATGAGCGGATGGTCTGAGATAGGTCGGTTCACTTCGCATGGGGGCCTGTTCTTCCGGCTTCACTTTACAGGGACCTACACGAGTACATATACATGGACGACAGAGTGCTGGGGGCCGGAGTGACTTTACTTCATGTCTGGGCATGGGAGCACATTTTTGTGCTATGTCCACGTGTCGTTCCAGTTCTGATGGGGCCAGACGATGCCCTCGTGGCATGATACAAAGGTGGTGTGTCCTTTACACACACTGGTGAGCACAGGATCCCCTACTAGAGGCAGGTCCTAGATGAGATGCTTTTTTTCACCTGGCGCCCATACCTTTGTCAGGCTGGATGGGTCGATGATGTCGATCAGCTCTTTTATTGCTTCCAGGACTGATACATGCAGGGGCGGGAGCATACAATGATTGAGAGGTACCTACCTCGGTGTGTACAGTGTCAGTTCAGAGAGCCACAGGATCGACCTGATGACAGCTATGTAGCCATCTTTGCTCACAGCATGAAATGGGTATCATGGGGACATGGTATTCCCACTTCAGAGGCAGTTGATAGCTTCAAGAACCTGGTAGCCCAACTATGGGCTTACGATCAGGGTTGGTAGATCTAGGCACTACTCAGGCCTACAGATACTGGTTCCAACCTCCACTTCAGTTGACCGTTCCAGGTGAGGACCCAGATCCATGCAGAGTCAGGGGCAGAGGGAGAGGATGAGGGTGAGGACCGAGGGTTGAGATTCATTAGGATCCACCAGTTGTGCCCCCAGTCCTTCCAGGTCATGGAGATGTTCACATGCAGGACCAGCAGTAGGAGCCACCATGAGATGAGGATCAGCCTCAGGTGCAGCCATAGGGACAGACAAACACACGGGACACCCTGATTGCACAACTCTAGGCCCAGGTTTAGGCTATGATAGTGGAGAGAGATTAGGTGAGGGCTGAGAGAGAGCAGCTCAGGGTAGAGAGAGATCAGGCCATATAGTAGAGACAGGTTGTGGAGCTGCAGGCAGCTACAGAGCTAGGCCATAGACAACAGATAGAGAGTATGAGAACCTCCTCCTCCTAGGGTACAATGTTAGTGCGATCCTATAGGGATGCTATTCGAGAGGCTGAGTACTACCGATGGGCTTATCATGATACTGTGCCCAGAGCAGAGTGGGTCACAAAGTATTTAGAGCGAGCTAGCTATAGACCACCAGAGGGTCATGGTGAAAGGGGTGAGGGTAGCATTCACAGAGATCGAGCTTGATCAAGATGATACATACTTTTTGTGCCTTATGGGCTCATTTTTGATAGCCTAATGGGAATTTTGTACAGATTGACATATATGTACAGTCATCTAATTTATTCTTTGTACTATGATAGTGACATTATTGATGATATATATATGAGCCAATTTCGATGTGATGTATCATGTTCTTTTATGCATGGATGGTGCATTTATTTCTGATGATGATACATGCGTTATGATTATGAATAACAGATCTATATTATGTTAACCTATGATATGCAATGTGATGATCTTTTTATGATAATGCAAATGCAATGGTCCAATAATGTGAAATGATATGTAAACTATGCTTATGAAATGTTAATGAATGGATGTGTATATAAATTTTATATGTTTATGTTGTTGTGGAATAATTTATGTAATGAATGTTTTATGATGTTATTTATGAGATGATATGGCTAATGAAATATGAAAATGCGATGGTCGTAATATGCTACAAATGAAATGGTGTTAATGTATAATGAGATGGTTTTATGAGATGCTTAGAATAACAAATGTTATGATCCTAAATGTAATAAATGATGATGTATGTGATGCAATGATATGTTAATGCAAAATGATATGCTAATGCGTAATGTAATGTGAACATTAAAGTGGTAGGATGATGTCATGATGTTATGCAAGTACGTGTGCCTAATGAATTAAATGCTTATATACCTATTGATTATGCGAAAAATGATTATGAAATGCTTTTGTAGATGTTTATGTGATGATGCAAATGAATGTTTATGCAATGATTGATATAATTCCATGAGATGCAATGTAATGGGTGAAATGCACTAACATAGATGCACCTATCTGTGAAGAATGTTTATGATAAACTATTTATATGATAAAAATGCAATGTGTATGTTTCCTATATGATATGTTTATGTAATATGCTAATGATTTGTGGATGCAGGATCAGTGACGATGATGGTTATAATGATCAACTATCATAGTACCTTGTTAGTGTGGTTAGTATGAAAAGAAGAAGTCATTTCAACAAGACACAAGATGATGCAAATGCAAATGATGATGATGATGATTACTTGCCAAGGAATTGGGATTTTCAAAGGGCCAAATTTTCTTATGTTTGATAACACATGTGGTATAATGCATCAAGGTATAGAAAACAAGGATGGCATTGTACCCAGTGAGATGAACTTTGACTTAACAAGCAGATAGGAGCATTCTTGTTCACACTTGACATACGAAAACCTTGCTAGGATGCAATTCAGAAGTTTTGGACATCTCAGACCAAAACACGAAAAGGTAAACCTATCCATGCAACAGTCAACAAATTTCCCTAGACCTCTTTCATACATATCTAACAAAGCAAGTATTCACCGAGGTTATATTGCAAGAATGTCCAACAAGCATAGCAGACAAAATATAATGATCGTTGCCCCATTCCTATTTCTCTAAATCCTCTATTTTGGGATATCATCAAGACATCCTTGGAATGAGCGCAAATAAGATAAGTCAAAAGATAAAGACCAAGTAAACAAACAAGCTGATGCTCTTCAATACCACTGATGGAACGAGGATGTGTTTTCTAAGGATGATAACCAAAACTTATTGCCAAAAGATAATGCCCATTGTAGGAAGGATTCATCCTAGGACATGTTAGTGGATGGTGGCACATCATTTCATTTATCCAAAGTGTTCTAAGGGATGATTGATATGGGACCAATTCAGATGATGAGTTACCAATACGAAGAGATGACCAACTTGCTTACGCACTGACTTAGACTTAAGACTTGACGTTTTGAATTCTACTTTTAATCTGCTAGACTTGTTTCCAACTATTTCACCAAAGGTTGATGATGACTATTAGTTTATTATGAGTGGTGTTATTGCGGGTGCAAGCGAGATGAGATGGATGGATTTTTTTAAATATTTGGATGTTTTTGATGTTTTGCAATGTTTTGAGGCTGTTTTTGGTATTTTTCAAGGTTTTACAAATGTTTTGATTGTTTGATTTTCCAATGTTTTGGGTTTTCTGAGATTTTGACCAAGAGACTAACCTAAAGACCTATCCTAGGGGTCTTGAGGGATGATCAATAGATGAGCCTTGCCTATGTTATACACGCAGAGACCACGTAGTTCGATTGACTACTTGACCGATTTACAGATGATGATACACATGATGAGATGTTAGTTTATTATGACAGACTCCTATAGGACTAACCTAGATGTCTCGGGGGATAATTAGAGATCAACCTTGCCTACGTTAAAGCTCAGAGACGACGTAGTTCGACATGACGACTCTATTTTTTAATTTTTGATGATTTTTTGACATGTTTTTGGATTTTTATATGTTTTGAATGTTTTTGGATATTTTGATTTTCTGATGTTTTAGGATTTTTTTATTTTCTGATGCTTTTTGGTTTTTTTGATTTTCTGATGTTTTTGGTTTTTTTGATTTTCTAATGTTTTTGTATTTTCTGATTTGAGGACTTTAAGATCATACACGAATCCAATCTGATGAGAACATGCCCCAAGCGTGATGCGATAGACTACTCTGGTAAAGGCAAGACAAATGGACCTTGAGGATGGGTTGAGTAATACTAGGGGGGATTATGATATGAAAACAGGACCAAGCTACGGTGCAGATGTGAGTGGATGAGTCATCGATGGAGACGCGAATGTGATGGATGATGGAAGCGAAATAGAGGGATGATGTAGAATAAGCCATAAAGATCCTGGTGGATGGAAAGTGCTTACTCTCTCTGCCACCAAGGTAATGGCTCAAAAAGCCAATCGGGCGGTTTTCACTAGAGGACGCATTTTTCTTTACTATTTTGATCCTTTTCTGATTTTTTTTGGATTGTTTTCTTTTTTTGAGATTTTTGTTGTCACCAAGATGCATGTTTGCTAGGTTTTCATTAGGGTAACCATTTTTTTAGTATATTTTTTGATTTTTTTGGTTCTATACCTGAAAAGATTAGGCATACAACTTTTTAAGATGGAAGCTGTTGATGGGCTCCTATAGAGGTTCCCTCAAAGTTGATAACCGAGCATGCTCCCTAACTTATAACTTGTGATGATGAAAGGTCCTAAACCCAATTAGGGTTCTCGAACTTAAGTTCCTTTAAGTTTCGCTTGGGTTTAAATACTTTGATTTTCTTTAAGACCCTCAGCTTCTTCGACTTGGAACGTCTTGCTTCTAATTTTCTTATTGTAGCTCCTTTTGAGTCTATTCTGATAGACTTACAAATGATTTAAAGCATCTATCCATCTCTCATCCAGTAACTCTAGCTCATTTAGTCTTGATACTTTGTATTCTTCATTCGTGATGAGGTTTTGCAGTGATATTCTAAGGGATGGGAGCTTGATCTTAATGGGGAGTATGGCTTCCGACCATGGTAATCTGGAGAAGGTGGCGCCAAAGGCATGTAATGGATGCTAGTTTGATAGGGCCTAGAGGGTAGGATTGCTGGTAAAATGCCAATCCCAACCTACATCATCATTCATTGTTTTCTTTGAGGATTTTGGAGGATGGCCCGTTTATAGCTTCGCTGTCATTGCCTTGAGGATGAAAATGGGTGGAGTAGTTTATGTTGATTTTGAATTTCTTGTAATGTCATGAACCTCCCGGTTCTTGAATGGTGTCCCATTATCTCAGAACTGTGGACAACTGATAGATGATAGTTCAGATGAATTTTGGTGATATGCTTCCCAAAGGATATACACCGCGGGTATGGCTTCCACCCACCCGTAAAGCACTGTAGCTATGATGAATTTGTGGCCATTAGATGAGGTGGGTGAGATTTTCCCAATGAGATCGAGTCCCCACTACAAAAAGGGCCATGGTGTGATAATAGGATGAAGCTCTTGAGCTAGAGCATGGCTCTTGAGCTGGAGCATGGATGAGGTCCCCATGCTACTAACATTGTAGACACTTTCTGGAATAGTCATGTGCTTCTCATTCCATTGTGGGCCAATAATACCCCATCCTTAGTAGTTTCTTGGCTATGGTCATTCCACTCGAGTGTGATCCACATATACCATTGTGTACTTCAATTAGAGTAGTTAATGCCTCCTTACCATTTAGGCAGTGTAGTAAGGTACCTTTTATGCTTCTACGGTATAGGGTATCACCTAGGATGACAAATCTGGATGCCTTTTTCACAAAGGTTCATTTTAGGTTTGATGTAAGGTTAGTGGGTATGAATCCTATGCGAAGATATATGTAGATGTCATGATACCAAGGATCATAAGGACCAATGATTTCACACATGAATTCTAATTTTGGTACCTTGAATGCCGGAACAAGAAGCTGCTCAATCAAGAATTCATATTTTGGAACATTGTTGTATATTCTAGCAAGGATCTAATTGTTGCCATGCCCCGCTACTCATGTTGGTTTAGTGGAATCAGCCTTCAAATGTTATTTCACGAAATATTATTTGGAGATTCTCCACCAATTTATTGTATGGAGGAGATTATCATCCTTAGTTTGATATTCCATTATTGACTTGATTAGATCAACTAAGAGTTCTTCAGAGATCTCTTTGGAGCTATGATATTCCATTGCACGCTATCTTGAGACCTATGGTCAAAGCCTCATATTCCACAATGTTATTGGTGCAAGGAAATGCTAGTTTGTAGGACCTTGGTATGCAATCCCCTTGTGGTGTGATAAAGAAAACACCAGCTCCTGATCCATGTTGTGTGTATGAGCCATCGAAGTATAGTTTCCAGTGGTCTGCTACATTGAGGTTAAAAATGGATTCATTTGGAAACTCTAAGACAAGAGGATTCTCATAATAAATAGGTGTTTCTGCTAGTTGATCTGTAATAACTTTTATTCTTTAATGGCTTTCCACCCACATACTCACTGCCTACCGACAAGATCATTACCCATTTTTCCATTCTTCCCGTGAGCATTGCCTTTGATAGTAGATACTTGAGGGGGTCAATTTTGGTGATGAGCTTTATCTTGTGTGCCAACATGTAATGTTTGAATTTTTGTGATGCAAACACTACTATGAGGCATGATTTCTTGATGAATGAGTAGTTTAGCTCATGATCAACCATTGTTCTACTGATATAGTAGATAGCCCTCTCTGTTCTGTTTTCATCATGCTGAGCTAAGAGAGCTCCAAGGGCTACTATTATTGCTGACACATATAAGATCAATGGCTTTCTTGGGATGGATGGAATTAAGACTAGTGGTGTCAGTATATATTCTTTGATTTTGTTAAATGCCTCTTCATACTTTGTATCCCATTTGTACGCTGCCCCCTTGTGGAGTAGGTGAGAATATGGGTTTTGCTTGTCTGCCAGTTGTGCTATGAATCATCAGATAGATTGAAGTCTACCTTGGAGACCTCTCAGTTGTTTTAATGTCTTTGGTGCTTCCATCTCAAGGATTTCTTTCACTTTTGCTGGATCCACCTCAATACCCCTCATGGACACTATGTATCCTAGCAATTTACCTGATTGTATGCCGAAGACACACTTCTTGGGATTTAGTCTGACTTTGTATTCCTTTAGTCTATCAAAGATAGCACTTAGGGTTGCTATATGATCTTGTCTTTTTCTTGACTTAGCTAGAATGTAGTCGACATAGTATTCGACTGTCTTATGAATCATGTTGTGGAATATCAATGTCATGGCCCTTTAATAGGTTGCTCCTGCATTCTGTAGGCTGAATGGCATCATGTTCCAGTAGTAGGTCCCCCATGGACAAGTGAAGGTTGTCTTATGTTGATCCTCTTTTACTATCATGATTTGGTTGTATCCTAAAAATCTGTCCATTAGTGATAGCATCTCATGTCCTATTGTCATGTCTACTATCATGTTGATGTTGGGAAGTGGGAAGTCATCCTTTGGACATTCCTTGTTCAAATCTTTGAAGTCTGTGCAGATTCTAATGGCTCCGTCAGGCTTTGAAATAGGTACCAAGTTTGATACCCATTTTGGATAATCAATTGGTCAGATAAATCCTACATCTATGAACTTTTTGAACTCCATTTTAACCAATAAGGCAATTTGAGGATGCATTTTTCAAAGCTTTTGTTTGACCGGTTTTGCTTCTGGATACATTGCTAAATGATGAACCATAGTCTCTGGATCAAGCCCTGGTATGTCAGCATAACTCCATGTGAAGTTTATTTTCCTTTCCCTTAGAATGCTGCTAGGAGTTCTTACTCTTTTGATAATAGTGATTCCGCATAAAATGTGATATGCAAGGTCTCCTATGTTCCTAGGTTGGCAGGATTGCATTTTTCGGCCAAGACTATTGACTTTTCGTGATGAATAGTTCTTAAGGGAAGATTGAATCCTTCATCCTTGGGCATCTTAGAGAGGTTTTCACCATTCAATACGTCCTTTCTTTTTGACTATTTTCTTGTCGGAGAGTGCCATAGTGTGGTTTTCACTCAAGGACTTAGATATGATTCTTAGTTTCTCACTTTTGCAACTAAAGGATTCAATCATTTCCCCATAATAGGCATGTTTGTCCAACTCCATTATATATCCTACTTTGTGATCCCCATTTGGAATGTTATCCCTCAATCCCCTAAATTCTGAGAGTGCCTCATTATTTTTGAATGTATCAAGAACCGGTGGTCCTTGTTGGTTGTAATCGATGAGTTGGGGATAGACTAGGCGGATCTCATGATTCTGTTGGTTTGGTTTGAAGGATAGGGTACTAATCATGCACAGGGTGGTGTCCTCAAACAAACTAGGTAGATTGGTCATGGTATCTTCATCATTCCTACTAATATAGGCCTCAGTTATAAAGTTATGTATGTCTCCACCTATGGATATTGGTGAGCTTACTTCTGCTAGTATTGGCTGAGAAGAAATGTTAACCATTTTAACCGGAGGACTTCGGCCATGTATGGTTATACTCAGAGGGGTACATCCAAGGCCAAGATTTGTTATGGGTCATGTCTCTGGCATGATAGGTATTATGAGGCCATTGTCATTTTGTCCCAGTCTTTGATTTCTGTCGTAGCCCATTGCAAGCATCATTTGTAGGCCCTTGCTTCTTTCATCCATTGGTAATTCAAGTGTCGATCTTTCATCTTGATACAACATGTGAGATGGATCTGGTTTAATAACCTCCTGGCCAAGGTCTCCCTATCTTGTGAATTTAGGATAGTCTTTAGGAAAAATTTGTGATGTGGAAGCTTGGTTTTCTTGTGGATGTCCCTGTGATCTAGGAGATTGTGGTAACTCTCCTATCACAAAAGCATTGTTAGGGAGATTGTAGCTTCCACAACCATCCTCCTGGATGATGAGCTTGATGTCAGAGATGGTGGGGATGGTGGGAATGGCAGTTGTCTCTGTCGTAGAAGTGGATGTGAGAGTGGTGGGGTCGATGTATGGTGTGGATGGGCCCTCATCATTCTTTGGCACTTGGGGAATTTTGTAATACTTTGCTTCAAGATTTTTGCAATATGAGAAAGGTTTGGGATCTCCATGGATGGTAACCTCTTGTCCATTATGTGTAAATTTCACACATTGGTGGAAGGTTGATGCTACAACTTTCATCGCATGGATCCATGGGCATCCCAAGAGGATATTGTATGGCAAGTTGAGGTCCAAGACCTAACAAGTGGTTTGCATGAGAGTCAGCCCTACTTGAATAGGGAGTTTAATCGTGCCTTAAGACACTCTTTCTTGGTCATCATATGTTCTTATCGTGATGCCCTTTCCTTTGTTGATGGAATCTTCTGATATTTTTAACTACATTATGAGGCTGAGAGAGTAGATGTTCAAACCCACACCTCCATCCACCAAGACCCTTTTGATTTTACTTTTGTGTACAATGGCTTCCAAGTGAAGTGCATGATTATGAGATGGTTGGGCGGGGAAATCTTGGTCAAAGAATGTAAGGAGATTAGGTGTTATGATATTTCTGACCATAGCTTGGAATTTCTCTACATCGAGATATGCGGGGATAGTGGATGAGGCTAATGCTTCCTCAAGGATCTTCCTATGGGCGGATGAGATTTTTAACAATTCCATGATGGAGATTTGCAGTGGCATTCTCTTGAGTTGATCTAGGACATTGTAGCCATTAGGAATGGATCTGGATGAAGGGACTCTATTTGGTTGGGATGATCCTGCGATGGTGACTTTTCCACCTCTTATGGTGACTCCACAATCTTCAACATGGGCACCCTTGATGGCGATGACCATGCAGTCTTCATTTAGGGAGGCAACAATCATTTCGTATACATGATTTACATTGCCCTTCCCTTTACCATTTATATTCCTTTTGTTTCCATGATTCAACATCGGATTCGTGTAGATTTTAAGATCCTAATTTTCCATAGGTTGTTCCACGTTTATGATTTTCTTATCGATGAGATCTTGGATGATGTTTTTGAGTCTCATGCAACTGTCTGTGGTGTGGCCTTTGATTTTATGAAATTCACAAAGTTGATTTTTTTTATACCAAGGAGTTGTGACATTGGGTTCTTGGTAATTCTCGAATGTAGGAGGCTTGATGAGTTTTTCGTCAATCAACTTTTTCATTATGTCCTCAAGTGGTTCCCCCAAAATGGTGTATTTTCGCTTGGGATAACTTTTGAGTGGGGGGGATCCTCTTTGGTCATTGAGATTATTGATGGTTGGATTATTGTTGGTTGGTGGATTTGTGTGATGGTGGTTTTGGTGTTAAATTTGGATTTGTGGTGAGGGTGTATGTTAGCGTGGGGCACTAATGACCACCTTGGCATCTACGAAACCATCATTAGTAATGTTTTTGTTTCTTTCCCATGTATGAGGTTTATCATTGTAATTGGATGGTGGGTGGTTATTTTGTTGTTCGTGGTATGATGTTGATTCCGTGGATTGAGTCATAAGGAATCTTTCGATACTGAGCGCCTTGGAGATCAATTGATCATATGTGGTGATGCCCTAAACCTTGAGATGAAATACCAATCAGCCTTCAAGGTTGGCTATGATGGTGCAAACTTGTTATTCTTCTAGCATGGTCCACTTGCTCTGATTGGCCTTGGATCGCCGTCATTGGAGGAATGAATTGAATGATTCACCCTTTCCTTGTTTTAGAGCTGAGAGTTCTTCTAGACTAACATCCATTGTAATGTTGCATGCATAATTTTTTAATGAACGTGTCCCTAATTTCTTCGAATGTTTTAATTCCTGAAGGTAAGCGAGAGAACCATTCTATAGAGTGGCCTACCAAGCTCCTATTAAATAGCCACATTAGATAAGTATCGTCATATGCGACCTCCATGCAATGAACCTGGAATTCCCTAATGTGATCTTCAGGGTTTCCCATCCCTCGATATTTGTCAAATTTGGGGATTTCAAATCCCTTGGGGAATAGTTTCATTATCAAGCTTCTATCAAATGGATAGGGACACAAGTTTCTTGGCTTTTTGGTTGTTCGCCTTGATTGAAGGTCAAGCACTTGTTGCGAGAGAAACCTGAGTTGTGTCATCACATCATTTTGGGGATCAAAGGGTGGGATGAAAGTGTTTTGGGGTGTTTCAATCGTGGGTTGGGTGGGTTGGTTAGTTGGTACGTTGTTTGATTGTATCTGTATGTTTTGCTGAGCGAGGTAGGCTTCCACCTGCTTTTGTACGAACAACGCTTGTTGTTGGGCTGCCAATTCTATTGCTTCTTGTTACTCTTGGTATTGCTTTAATGTTTGCTGATATGCCTACAATTGCATTACTTGTCTTAGTGCAAGAAGTTTTGCTTGATATTGAGCTTGTTGTGCCTAATATTGGGCTTTCACTTGAGCTTGTGCTTGTGCTATTTGTGCTTGTACTACTTGTTGTTGCAATAGAAGTTGTGCTTGAGCGGCCCTTTGTGCTTGCAATGCTTGTGTAGCTTGAGTGGCTTGTTTTTGTTGTTGTTGCAATAACGCTTGGGTTTGTTGTACTTGTAAGGTGGCTTGGGCTACTTGGGCAGCTTGTGCAACTTGAGTAGCTTGTTGAGCAACTAGTTGTTTGGCTTTTTGTTTTTGAACTTGTTGGTATCCTCTTTGGAAAGCAACTTGCAATGCCACGTCATATTGGCTTGATGTGGTGGAAGTTGGAGGTGGTGGTGGATTTGGAATGGTTTTTGTGAAGGTGGTGTTGATTTTTTACATGATGGATGGTGCTATTGATGTGATTGGTCTTTGAGAGACCATGCTTTGTGATGTTAAGGGGGTGTTTGATGATGTTACCATTGCTTGTGTGTTTGTTGTTTATTGTTGCAATATCAATGACAAATTTTGAGTGTTTGGCATAGTGCTTTGATTGATATTTGGGATAGCGGTTTGATTGATATTTGGTAGAGGGGGAAGCCCTAAACCAAGGAGTGGTGTGGATGATAATGGCAATGGTGGGAGAGGTGAAAATGTAATGGGTGTGAGTTGTTACGAGAATGTTGTGGTGCTGAATATGCCCCCTAGTCCGAACATATCTCCCTCTTCTTGTGAATTTTTGAGAAGAGGTGTTTGAGGTGTTGGGTGAAAAAATAATGATGATGGATCATGATGGAATGTGAGAGGAACATTCTTGTGTAATGGGTTTTGGGGTATGCTTTGTTCCAAGGTGGTGTTAGCATCCAAATTTTGATTATTAACAAGGGGGTGTGTTTGAATTGCTTTGAGAAACGCACTTGCCTTATTAACATTGGGTTGGGTTGGAGAAAATGATGTTGTGATTTGTGGAATGTTTTACATGATGTTTTGAGATGGGGGTGTAGATGAAATGGGAATGGTGGATGAGATTGGAGGAAAAGATGTCTCCACTATAGTGCTCACATCAAAATCCAAAGGTAACTTGGCCCCTTGTTTTGCTAGCTCAAGCATGTATAACGAAGGGTTGAGCCTCATCATGATGTTGATGATTCTATGGTTGTCTAGGTTTTGGAGCATTTTTGTCATTTACTCCTGAGACATTACAAAAGTAAGTTCCTCTCCTTGGTTTTCTTCTTGCGGATTTTGTGATGATGAGAGGGTTAACGGATTACTTGATTCAACAGGATTCATTTCTATGTTTGTTTGGCTAAGATTGCTTGAAGTGGGTGTTTCTTTGTTGGCTTCCATACTCTTCTTGTGTTGAGATCTAGTTAGAACCATAAAAAAGGATCAATCTTGGAGAATATGGGAGATGAATCTCTTGATTCTTTGGATCGATCGTTATTTTATGCCCCAAAGTAGAAATTTTTTAGGATGCCTTGAGGATCAAAGGTGATGATATGATGATGATGTTAGGGATGGATGATACATATGTTTTTGGCTTTTGATAAATCTTGAATTAGATACTAGGCTTTTAGGACTTGCAGATTTTGATTTTGATTTTTTTTTGGATTTTTGTATTTTGTCCTTGATTTTGATTTTGATTTTGAACAAAAAGATCCTAAGATGTTTGATGATGATCTAAGGGATAGATTTTCTCAAAGGATGATGATTTGAATGTGTGTGAGGAGAAGGATGCATCTACCCACACCTATTCAAACAAGATGATCGTTTCACCAAGTATATGAAGAAGGATTCATCCACATAAACTAAGCTAGACAAGATTATTTTGATAACTTTGACTAAGCATATGCAAAAGGATGCATCTACACATACCTAGCCAAAGGTGATTTTGATAATGTTTTCAAGGATTTAGTTTCAATTATTTTGATGATTTTGATTTTTCCACAAATCCTAGTATTAAGGATGATTTCAGTATTTTCCAAAAGGTGATGAGATGTTTTTTTGATGTTTTGGAGGATGGATGAAAAAGATTTTGATTTCCTTTGATCCTAAGATGAACCTAAAAGGGACACTTTGTTTTCCTAGACCTAGGTATTGAAGAGCATGCAAAAGCTTCCTAAAGACCTTTGTGACCAAGAAATGATTTCATTTGAACATTCATTTTCGGATTTCCAACCAATGATTTTTGCTTTGGGATTGTGAGTCTTCAACACATATGAAAGTTCGTTTTGCTTAGCTTTGCTTAATGTCTTTATTTTACCAAAAATACTTTCTTCGATTAGGTTTTCAAACTAAGATGTCCAATGTCTTAATTTCTTCAAAACCCCACAAGATATGTTATGTGGAAATTTGACGAACTTAAGGTAAGGGTTTTCATATTGTTTACTTAAGGAGACAAATCGAGATATAATCCAATGCTTAGAAACCTCTAAGGATGTGAATCCCAAGGGAAAGAAATAATATATGGATTGATTCAATGGTATTTGTCTTCAAAAGGGTTTGAATTTTGGATGAGGTTCAAGTGTTTGTTTCCATGATGTTTTCGATCAAGCAATGCATTTTGTAACCCAAGAATAAGTACAATTCTATGGATGTGTAAGACAATATTTGTTGGATTCCCACTTGGACAAGTCCAGCTACACTTATCTCTAGTGAATGGTTAGATGCTTGACCCCACTGGCTCCCCTCCACGACACTCACTTATACGGGGCAGCCAAGCATCAACACCTATGAAACTCCCATGGCATGTTTTCCATTTCTACTAGAAGACTGTAAAAGTGTGGGGTGGCTTGAGAACGACCGTTCTTGCACCAACAAATAGATTAAAGGATTTTGGAAAATTCTAGCACATGGGTTTTAGTAAGGAGTTTTCATTCGTGCAGATTGACCCATATGGCAAGAGTCCCCTTTTGGATCCATCTTGTTGAATCAACCGTGTGATATTGGTGTTTACTCCAATATCCACATTTATATACTGGTTGGAAATACTCTTGGCTTTAGAGTGTTACCGATTGAGTCGTTCCCTTGGGTGAGTACTTTTTCCCAAGGCAGGCCCTCTAGGATAAACAAAAGCGAATGAAGAACAATATTCGTAACTCGATCAATCCTTGTTGGCAACAAGGAGAGAAAATATACGCAACAATATGATGTCAATTTTAAACCCAAATCGAAGTGTGGAGGTGATTGCTTTGTCTCACCCTAAAGTCATGAAAAAGGCCTTTTGATTCTCAAGATCACTATAAAGCGCGAGAGAAGCGCATATGTCCTTTTTCAATGGCTTTAGTTTAAGTAAGTTTTCACAAAAAAAAAAGTCACACTTGTTCTTTTTAAATCCCCAAAGCAAAATGTGAGTTTATTTTAAGCACCAAATGACAAATGAGAGACACTTTGTTCAATTGTTAATCCAATAAAAAAAATCTAGTAAGTTGTGATCCTAAAGTTTGTTTTAGCCTTTGCAAGGAATAGAAAAATTCTTTTTTAAACCCAAACAAAAATTAGTGTCCTAAGAAAGAAAAGATAACAAATTCTTAAAGAAGTTTTAAACAAACACTAAAGTGTTTAAAAACACTTTTATTGGATGAAATAACATCATCATGCTCCTCCTTCCTTTGTTTTCGATTTCCAACCTACAAGTGAGAAAAACCAATCAGATTCTAGAAAATATAGAAGTTAAAAACTAGAAAACAAAATATAAAATGATCATCAATCAAAATACACGTGCTAAAATTAAATTTTCCCTTTTTACTGTCTTCCAGCGTCGTAACTCATGGTTTTGTCATGGTTTGTTTTCTCAGCATTGCCCTCATAGCACCGCTTACCAGTCAGTAGCACTCTGTGTCGGGATAGAGAGCTCAACTGCGTCGCTCTTTTCACCCTGTGTCACAGTTTTCGTCGAGTGTCAGAGTTTAATATTTTTTTGAAAATTCCTACAGATTGGTGAGTCTAGCGGCGGAGTTTAAAATTCAAATATTTTGGCAGGACAAGTCCAGCATTGAAGTTTGTGTTTTGAGTGGTGCCCTATAGTGACACTGAAGAGCCTGTGATGCCAAAACAGCAACGCTGAGCTCCCAGCATTGGAATTTTTTGTGTGAATGAAAATGTAGAATTTTCAAGAAAAGATAGGAAAGAATGATTTCAAGCCCTCCTTCTAGCGCCAAATATGTGAACCCCAACCTTGGTACCTGCAAAAAAAGAGTAAACAAGTTAGATAAGTGATTGCAAGCCAAAACAAGGATTCCCCATGAAATCCATTTACAACTTCAAACTAGGAAAGAAAATAGTGAAGAACACAATGAAAATGAAAAAACAAAGATTAAATCCTAATTAGATGTGCAAACCATGATCCCATGGGGGAATTGGTGCCAATTTGATGTGAAAATTGGCCCTTTCCCAATTCCTATGATGCAAGCTTCGAATGTTGAAGAGATTGATCCACTTTGTTGGAGAAGAATGAGGACTCCAAGCTAAAATCTGGAAAAAACCTAGCTATGACTCAATGATAATGGATGAAATTCAAGAGATATTTGAGCATGGTAACTTTGCCTAGATTGTGGATAATGAAATGAGGATATGAGCTCTTCATTTATAGAATTTCAAGATGGATGAATGTTCAAATTTGAGCAATGTGGGACTAACATTCATCCAATGATATGATGCCACTTGTCAAGCTATGAATGGATGATGGATGTGTAAGATTTGGGGTTTGTGCCAATAAATGCAAATATTTTGAAATTCAAGTTTGTTGAAATGACATGTAAGAGGGAAGGGAAAATGCAATAAATGCCACTTGGCTCAAGGAAAAGGACATGTAAGATGAATTTATTGCCTTGTTGGATGTACATGTTGAGTTGGAATTTTTGAATTCAAATTGAGAGAATATTCCAAAAGATGCCTTGTGAGGAAAATAGAGATTTAATAAATGAATTAAATCTATTTTCATGTGAAACTTGCATTATCTAGAGGATGGGACATGAGATGAGATTAAATTAATCAAGGGGTTAATTAATTTAATGAGAGAGATTAGATGATGTGACCTATTTGACTAAAATTTATGGATTTATTTAAATCAAATAAGAGAGAAATATGAAAAGAGATTAATTAAATAAGGATTTTGATTTATTTAATTAAAAGAGATGGTGTTAGATTAAATCAAATAATGTTTTAATTTATTTAATTTAATGAACATACTTTAGAGATTTAATCAAATATATTGATTATTTAATTAAATAGGGATAATTAGATCGATGGATTGATTTAATTAACAAAAGAGATTGACTTAATTGGAAAAAAATGATTTATTTAATTAAGAGACAAATATTGATGAATTTAATCAGATAGGGGAATTTGATTAAATGGTTAGACCGAGGGATGATTTAGGAAGAAATGATGTTAGTAAGTTAGATCAGATGCACGATGTGAATCAATATATTTTACTCTACAATTTTAAATAAATTTAATTTTATTATTATATTTATTTTTTGTTTTTTGTGAATGTAGGTTTTTCACTGAAAATCAAGATCTTTGTTCTACACAAGTGGAAAAATAGTTGATTATCAAAAAAATATTTGAAAAATATTAGTGCACTAGATATTGAAGTCCTTGATCTAATAAAAAAAATTAATTTCGATACATACAAAAAAAATTATGTTGTATACAACCTGCCTATGTTTGAATTGTAATTGGTTTGACTTTGAAACTTGATTAAGGAAAAATAATTCAATAAAACACTATGAAACCAAATGAAATCACTAGATATTGTATTTGGAAATCTAAATTTGAAAAAAAAAAGAATTTTATCCTTCATGGAAAAAAGGTTATGTTGTATACGGTGAGCATCACTCCTTAAAAATAGTGTTTACTAAAAAAAACTAGTTTTCAAAGGAGATGGAAAAATAAGTACAATCTGATTCCAAATTTTTTGAAAAAAATACATTTAGAATCTATAGAAAAAATGTCACAAATCACTAGTTTGCATCATCTTCAAATTTCTCATGTTTAGCTACTATAGGTTCCCAAAATTGAAGATTTGTTTAGAAAAAATCAGTTCAGTGTTCAATTTGGCCAAAAATTGTCAACTAGTATTGTGGGATCACCCAGGTCTAAATGAAATGATAAATTATTCTATCTCCAAGAAGGGAGTACAATTTCCATCATTACAAATACTAGGCATGTCCTCATATGACCAAGTGAAGATATTAGGATGAGCATGTAACAAATCATAATGTTGTTTAGATTCTTCTAAAGAAAGAAATTTTCCAATCTTAATCACTTTTTCAAAAGACTTAGGATCGATGAAAATATCAGAAATATCTCCTTTAAGCAAAGTACTACGGTCTTTAGGGTGATATATAGGAACATTATCATCCACATTAGACAAAGGGTCCTTCTCATCAATGTTCATAATGGATTCTCCAAAGTATGCTCGTTTGTTCAAGTGATACGAGAATCATCGTTTATGGTGATAATAAAGTAATGAGAGTAGGAACCTAAGAATTCATACAACTATTCCTCCAAAGAGAATATATCTAGAGGAACTTTGTTAGAGTCTAATTTATATTCAATCAATTTAGGATGAACTAGTTTAAGAGGTTTCACAAAAATCATGTTGACATTCAACCATGGTTTCCTCTTATTCCTCAGTTTAGAATGATGATATCCAAATCCCATGTTATGCTCACAAAGATCAAGCTCTATGGGGACTTGTATGCCTTTCTCATTACATCCATAACCTTTACGTCCATAACCATATTCATAAAGAAGGTTGAGACCAGGGGGACGTAACGTGTTTGTAATTATTGAGAAGGAGGAAGATCAACATAAAGAGCATCATTCCAGCAATGGGTATCATACTCTACAAAATCACAATCATCCTTCTTAATTGGAATACAAACATTAGCATCTTTAGTAGAAGCATGATTATCTTCCTCAATAGGGGTACAATCATCCTCCTTAGTAGGATCATGTTCGTCCTTCTCAATGGGAGGACAATCATCTTTCTTGATAGAGGTGTATGAGATCGTAGGAATGTCTAGGTGGATAGGATCAACTTCATACTCCCTGATAAAAGATTCAATAAAGTCCAAGGACCCCCAATTAGGATTCTCTTCTTTGAGACAATCTTCAATAGCAACATCCATCTCAAGAGTAGCCTCCAAAGTAGGCACTGTTGAAGAGGATGTCAACACATTAGAAGATAACAAAGGAATGAAATTTTTAAAAGTAGTAGCCAAGGTCTGACCAACAATTGTCATTTAACAAAGGTGTATAGCATTAGGGTCAGCTTTGATTATAATTACTTTGCTATTAGCAACAAATTTTATACAATAGTATAAAGTAGAAGGAACTTCTCCTAGAGGATGAATCCAAGGTCTTCCCAAGAGAATGTTATAAGGTAAAGGATTTAACATAATATAAACTAGGGTGACGTTAGTAATAGGTCTAAACCTCAAAGGAAATATTATTGTGCCTAGGGCTTGTCAACCAACATTATCAAATCCATGAATGTATAAAGAAGAAGCAGGAAGATAAGATGAATCAATTTTAATATTAGCTAATAATTCAATGTTGCATATGTTGAGAGTCGAACCAATGTCAATAAGAGAATGCCTAATACCGATGTGATTAATGTTGATTATTATCATCAAAGCATCTGCTTGCTTTTGTACTTTTGAAGGTTAGAGTTCATACATATAGAATGAAATATTCAGCAAGTTCACATGAATATGATCCATTAGTGTATTAACATTTGTTTACCTAGAAGAAGGTAATAGAATATTTTGCAATGCTTCTTGAGGCATACCTTGATAAAATGAAGTGGTATGTAGAAAATACCATGGTGAGATTTTGGTAAGAGTAATGCAAAGTTTCTTGACAAGATCATACCCACCAAGTGTTTTAACTATAGGTTTAGGTGCATTCAAGGAAGAATTGGTTGAGAAGGTGGTAAAGAAGTTGGTTGATTTAAATTTTTTTTATTCCTTTTAGTATTGTATGAGATCTAGATTTATAGGAGGAAGGCATAGATTGCAACAATATTGTGTAAAGGTCCAATGAGACAACAGTAACTAGAACCCCATGAATAGAATGGATTATTTTATGAGACAGGCTAGCAAAAGTCACATAAATGATGGGTCTCTTATGCCTTTGAGGGGATAAGAAAATGGTAACTACATCCACAACTCTTCAACTTGCGAAGAAGAATAAGATAGTTGTGATGAAGAAGTTTGTTCAACGGATCTGTAGATAAAAGGAGATGACTATAAGAAATCATCTAGGGAATCATCCAAGATATCAAAATATTCTTTAGATAATGCATTATCAAAAGAATAAAATTTTTGAAGAAAAAGATTCGACATGATTTTGTTCATGTTGGGTTCACCAAAATTTAGAGGGGATTCACTACTCCTAAGTCTCTGGGACAAAGAAGAGTCTGTAGGGAGTGAATATCCCATGATTATCTCAAAGTACAAGCTCAAGTGATATAGTATGAAATGGAGAATATTATAAAAACTTAAATAAATGAAATGATAAGCTAGAATGATAAAACTCTAAATTATTAGAATTTGGTAAAGAATCACAAAATATTGATTACAAGAATAAAAAGGTCAAAACTTACAGATTATACCCTTGAGAGGATAGAGTTGTGGCTAGATGATGATAGTATGTCATGGCGATGTCTACGCCTCGTGTTGTCATCCCTATCAAACCAAGAACTAAAAACTTGAAATTTGCAAGTACCCAACTCTTCAAATCTAAAAACCTACATAGAAAAAGGACAAGGAATTTTTTTGGGGTTGTTTTGGGGCTTACCTTAGTCAAACCCCCATTTTCATGTTTCCACCTCCACATACAACTAAATAGATAAATGTAATGGATGAGACATTTGATAGAAACAAACCCCGTTGTGGAGGAGAACCCATATCATGAATACAATAGACAAGTATGTATTTGTAAATAGATGAGATAAAGCTAATAAAGCCTCTAAAATTTTGTAGATTTTGAACACCTCCTAATCAAACCATGATTGTGAGCTTTTTGTTCAAGGTTTGGGTTAGTGTTTTGGTCTATGAACCTTCTTGGTGTAACAATCTACCTTAAAACCCTTTGTGCATTTTAATTTTAGGTTTACTTGGTCGCTACCAGCCACTTTTGTTTAGGGATGTTGGTCACCCCATGCCCTTTCAGACTTCAAAAAATTCCTAAAGGCAGGCCATAATATTTTTCAAATGACTTACATTTAAGTTATCTTCATGAGGGTCAAACTATCATCGGCCTAGTAATGGCCTCGCCGTTAAAACTAACTTCATTTCATGTGTAGGTTGAGGAACCACCAAACCTTGAGAATTCATCCAAGTCATTCCTCATTGGCTCGCTAGATTAAGTTGCTTGCTTGATAAAATCCATGAGGTCTACGAGATAAGGACACATGTCCTAATACAGATGATGGGGTCTAAGTTCCACTATTGAGCTTATTGTATGATGGTGTAATTTTACAGTGGTGGTTGATTGTTGGGAATAATCTCAGCTTTACCCTGCTTCCTTGCAAGGAGAAGGGGAAGGCTTGTTAACAACCACATCGTCTATGAGCTCATGCCATGTCACTTTGTCTCCCCACCCAGAGCAAGATCTAGGGCCTTACACATCTCATTGGACAAGGAGTGGTGAGTGATGCCCTCATAAAATTCAAACCTAGTTGACTTGTTGTGAATTGTCTAATTCACCACTTCATCAAGGGATCAATGACCAACATTCAAAGAATCAAAAATGCACATGTGATAGTTGTTTTTCTTTGCAATTAGTGAGCATTAATGTCATATGATCTTTCAGATCAATAAAATGGGTCCTGGTGCATCTGAGGAATTAATTCGTTGCCATCATTGAGAATGATACACATATTTCCAAGTACCTGGGTAATTAACGGTGATGAAATGGATGTCAGTGATTAATTTCTTGCTTGTGCATGTGATGTCAAAATTGATGATCAAATTTAACATAAAAATTTCATGATAAATATGGATTGAATGGTTGTTATTTTCACCATTATAATAGGTGCTACAATTTTCTTACTTTGTGCAGAGACTGAACAATCTCCTAGTGAAATTCTACAAAGCTTCCTAGCAAAGAAGATGAGCAAGCTAGTTGCTTCTGTGTTGCTAGTGAGGAGGTCCTTGAGGTTCAATTTGCAAAAACATCATTCCCATGTTCTAGAATGTGAGGAGAATGTACCAGAATAAATTCCAACTTTGAAGGAGAAGGCTCCTAGTGAGAAACCCTCATGTGTTCCTATTAGATGTAGCAATAGGTTGAGAAACCAAGGTGTGACTATAGAGATGGTGGAGGCTAAAGGTAAGGAGCCTGTAGGGTTTGTACAAGGAGTGTGAAGGAAAATAATGTATGGAAAAGGTTCCTATGGAAGATAGAACTCCCCAATTTCCATCACTGATAGCCCTTTAGACAATGCAATTGAAACAGACTCAAATTATTAGAGGTATCTTATGATGTTGAATCAATTGGTGGCTCCAAGGACTGAAGTACTATCGGTCCCACTGATATCAGTGAAAACTTTGAGCGAGGGTGATGGCTATGTGCCTAGTAATGATACAGATGAGGTTGGAGTGGAAGTCTCTTCCTTTCCCTCTACAAGGATGCACAGTGGTCATGTGTATTGTGGGTCTGGTTCTTGTGTTGGTTCTTCTTCTGGTTAAGAAAGATTGTAATGCCCTACCACAAAACCCTAGAGGACAACACACTAAACACCTAAAATCGGACAATTTTTTTTTGAAAGTGCAATATTCACATGATTGCAAATAAAATGATAAATTAAATTCTAACCTAAGTCCTCTAAGTTCTGTGACTATGCTACTAGATTCCCATTAACTAAACTAGCAATAACTGAAAGTCATTACATTAAATAAATTCCATGTACAATATGAAAGTACATTTAATTGAACAATCAATATGATACAACCATAACATGTATTCAATATAAATCATTTAGAATCAATCCATTTAACTAACACATATACAATAACATCTCTTACATTGTACATTACATAAGAGAGCTCAACATCAATTCACATCATTACATTAATACATCTAAACAACCTAGTCTCCTCATATACAAGTGATGAGGGTACAACAAAAGTATAGTACATGATACAATAGATTTATGATTCAATACAAGAACATGTATAATAATCCACAAGAACTCGTATAAGTGCAAAAGTCTTCAAATCCAAGAGCAATCACCATGAACATGAACAAAGTAAGGAAACCCAATGGAGTACAAGGCACATTCCACCTGACCATGTGGAACCCTAAGGTCTTCCCCCATGCTAGGAGATAGTGAAAGAATCCCACCATCACAATGACAACAAGATGAAATACAATTGACAAAACAAGGCTATAAGAAATTCCAACATGCAAAGTACAACATGACATAGTGACAACACTTTCAGAGGCACTCCCAAACAAAAAATGGAAATACAAGTCAAGGGGATGCAAGGTTATAGCAGGGGAGAGTGTCATTGTATGGTCCTAGCATGGGTTGTATTGACAGTCTTCCTCTAGATGCCAACCCCCATCTATGGTTCTCCTGATAGTCTAAAATTTGACATCGGCCCCATACAATGAGACATGCAGGACCAATTATCCTTTCGTGGGGACAAGGAAATTGGTCTTACCAACTAGGTCTTCTCAACCCATCCTTAGCCTAAATGAGTGCTATAGGCATGGATGAGGCATCCAATTATCTTAGTTAAAGTGAAATTATACCCAACCCCCTAATTAATTAATTAGGATATCACTTGATTAGGAAACTCCCACATGGGTTTTCCTAAACACCACTTTTTGCATTAGCCCCCATTGAGAGTCACTCCCCCTTCTACAACCAGAAAACTCAACACAACCAATAGGGTGAAGCCCACTTGCACAAATCACCAAAAAAACAAAACGTACTCAAAACGTGAGGCATGTCCCATCCGGCACACAACTCAATCGTAAAGGTGAGTAAACAACACATTTCTGACTCTCTTTCAATAACACACATGGTGATTATCACTTCAACAAATTTCAAGGATCAACATATACATCAAACCAAAACACTATTTCCAAAGCCTCTGGAAGACTTCTAATGCTCACCCCACAAGATAACTTAAACATCTATACAGTATCCACAATTATTCTCAAATCAATAACTATTCTCTTTACTTCATACAAATGCTCAAACAATAAAAGAATCATGGATTACATAATAAATTTATGATGCATTCCTTTCTAGTCCATAAATACTCATCTAAACAAAGTTAGTATTTTTCTATATACTAATCTTTCAATTATCCTATATTCAATTACACCAAACTATCTATACCGATGTTTTTCTTGACTTACACATTTAAATATAAATACATAGAATGTAGCAATATTTTAATAAGAAAACACAATACACACTAGCATATACATATACATACATACATACATACATACATACATACATATATATATGTATGTATATATATATATGATATACATATAAGTTTGAGTAAATATTTATTACAAAATGTTAATAATTTTAAATCAGAAAGACAACAAGAAATTTATACATTTATCTTTGAGAAAATATAAATACATACTTATATATACATACATAAATAAATTTGATTAATACAATGAATAAATAACAACGAATGCATTGAGAATGCATGCATTCAACTATGCTTTCAACTTTAAACAATCACCATCCACTAGTTCTCCAATGAACAATGACACCTACCCTATATCAAACCCCCCAAATAATCTTCATACAATGATGTAAATATAGATAGAAAAGAATTCCCTTAGTCAAATTTTTAAATGCATAAGCTTTAGGTATTTCCACATACATAATAGAATTATTAATGTATTAGAATTTAGAGATTTCTGAATACTAAATGCAAGATAAGCGTCGTACCCAACAAATAACTATTCTTATCTATAGACATCGGCTGCCCCAAAAATGGAAATTGATGAATAAAATTTAAAAGAAATTTCATTCAAATTTAACTTATTGACTGATAGAGAGAGTTATATCAAACACCATGCAAAACTAATGCTCAACGCATACCAATAATTATGCTGCGAATAAAACTCAAACTCTAGTTATCTTTAATTCACCAAACTATATACTATCTGCTACTAGAGAATAAAATGAAAAAGATAAAGCAAGGAACATAGCAAGGTTTTTAGAAAACGGTGATATGCATGCAAAATTTTACATATGTAAATGGAACCTACAAATTGTGAATTTATAGAGTATAAATGGCAAAGCTACATACGCACAAATAGAATGAAACCTAAACTAAGGCCAGAGATTTGTCCCATCATTGCCAACAATGACCCAAGAATAAAAGAAATAGGGTATCATTTATTTCCTTATAGATGTATACTCACAAGCTTACAATTTGAGACACAACAAATAATTTAGGAGGAATGGTGAAAGCCTATTAAGCACATCAGATGGACATCAAATTCTACTATATTTTTGATGGAGAATACAAAAAAGAATATAAAATATTAAGGGAATTATTTGAAGCTAAAGATTGTTCTAAGTTACAGTGGTTGCACAAGCATTTACTATAAAAAAACTAGAAACCCCTCATAAAAGTATAAAGCTTTTGTAAATTGAACAACACAGAAAATAGCAAGATATTATTTTGCATCAAATAGTTCAAACACTCTATTATCATTTCCTACAGAACTAGAATTGAGGTTTGCAAAGGAACCTGACTTCTTCTACTCTTCAAGATGGAGATTGATGCTGAGCTAACCACTTCTAGCTTGCAGTTCAACACACCTCCAGAAGCTCATCAACACACTGAAATCCCCAAATTCCAAGTCTCCAAAATCTAGAAATAACTTTCAAGAACACTAGAAACTCCAAGATTATTTTTTTAGAAAATAAAAAAACCCCTGTCTTAGTTATCCCTTACTAATTTATTTTCCACTCTCTATAACTGCATGAATTTACTTATTTCATTTAATTTTATCCCACCTTCAACTGCCACAATTTCAATTTTTATAATGCAACTATGCTTTAATTCTTGCTCACAATAAATTAAGCAATTAAAATACTAATTTATAATTTTAATCCCTTTCATTTTAATTTACTTGCACAAGGCACTAATTTATATATTTATTTAAATATCTCTTTATTAAACTATAAGTTTTAATTTACTTAAATGAAATAGACCATTAATAATATTTAATTTATTAAAATTTACAAATATATTAAAACATATAATTAAATTATCGAAACACCTTTTGAAACCACAATAATCTTCCATTTAATATAAAATAAATCAAGCAAATAACTCAAATGGACAGTATACCCAAGAGTACCTGACCGCAAGGAAAAATGGAAGACAAATGACAAAAACATCAACAAAACAACTCAAACTGACCAGGGAACAACAAATGAACACCCATCCTCGTCAAGGATAATGGCTCAACCTGGGGGACCCAACACTATCTCCAAATCAACAACCTCCATTAGGATTAAGGTATGCTTAGACCTTGAAATTCAAGTGTAGTCGATGCCTGGTACTTACAACCTATAGCAACCCACACGGTCAAGCATGTACATAGACAAATAGTCAAACACACTGTGAAGGGAAAATCGTAGTATTGCAGGGCACTCACAAGTGAGAGATGTGACACTGTTCCCCTTCACCAAAATACATCAATGCACTAGAATAATATATCATATCATGATAAGAACATACATCCAACATTCACATAATACTCATATCAATAAAACCCACATAGTCAATTACACTGATCTACTAAGCATGGTATAAGCATAATCATCAGATATAAAAGTGTCATCAAGTGTCATCATAACTAAGCATCAAAGTATCATATTATCCAAGTACAACCAAGTCACTGTCAAAATAAAAGGAAAACTAAGGGGCACTACATCCTCCCCCCTAGGACTAGGTTTACTCCTGGAAGCCTATAAACAGATATGGGTACAACTCTCTCATCCTAGATGCACTCTCCAATGTAGCAGAAGAGTCACCATTCTAATCCCACTGGACCCTAACCTACTCAGTGTCTCATCCCCTGAATGTGAGTCTCATGTGTTATATTATTCCCACATGTTCCAAATCCAGCTTCCTATCCTCTACCTGTAATGCATTCCAATCAAGTACATGACATATGTCTAGATAATGAGGTATGAGAACTTAAATGTGAAACACATCATGAATGCATGAGAGAATGGGCAGGAAAGCAAGATGGTATGCTACAAGACCAATCCTCTCCAAGATCTCAAAAGGCCCAACAAAGCATGGTGTGAGCTTAGAACCTTTTCCATAATGGATCAGACTCTTTCATCGACACACTCATAGGAATACCCGGTCTCAAACTAAGAACTAACGGTCCACCCTATGAGCATTGACATATTTCTTTTTCTATCCTAAGCTACCACCAAATGCTCCCTCATGTGAAACACCTGCTACTCCATCTCTTGCAACATCTCTGGACCAAGAAGAACTTTGTTGATGGGTGTTTTAGCACTTTCTCAACACAAGTAATGCATAGATGCACTGCCTCTCTTGAAAAGCAATCTCCAATAAAAAGTTGCTAAAAATTACCCCAAGGTCTCTCGAGGGTCAGGTCATGACATGAATGGAATTTCTCAGTTCATTCAATGTTATTTTTCTGGTAATCATATGGAAAACTTACAGAGTTAAGTTGGAGGGAGATTGGATATTAAAAAGGAGTTCTTGAGGTGGGGAAGTTGGTGTGCAATTCCTACAAGTTCAAACAATAGTCTTAAACTCCTATTTCATCTTGAGATTTGGATTTGAAATGTGTAATGAACCTTAGCATAGGTTACTTATTAAAAAAAAGGAAAAAGGGTAGGGAGGAGAAGGAGTTCCTGGATCTAAAACTAATAGTGAATAGTGATCATGGAGGACCCTGCTACAAACAACCTTCCTAAAACTAAATTTCCCTTAACTAGATGACCTCACAGTATCATGAAATTAGTGCAAGCTTCTAAGGACCATAGATATTCAATCATTCATTCACCATAAGCATGAATAAAAGATAGAAGTTTAAAGAAGCTTTTAGTTTATGCCCAAACTAACTTTACACAACTATTTATCATCAATAAACAATAAAAAGTATGGACAAGGAAGTTGGCCAGCACACAACAAAATTCTTCAAAATCAATGAACAACATTAACTAATCTACTAAAAAAAGTTAAAACATGTAAACAACAAAGTAACCTTACTCAAATTAACTAACTATGGGAGAAGAACCATGTAAGATGCAACTAAAACTCAAGATTTCATCAAAAGTCAATGAACTTCTATTAAAATTTTAGCAGCATGCCTCTACAATAGCTCAACTCTCTCTTGAAAATGAGAGGAGACCCCCTAATTATAGTGTTAAAAAAAGAAAAATGAATTTCCAAGATTGATTTGCATTGTGTAGCCAAGATTCACTAAAAACTAGGGTTTCACCTACCCCCAAATATATTAAAATTTAAAATTACACCTTTGTCATTTTTCCTATTTTATCTTCCTGTGGCAACACTGTACCTCTTTTGTCTTTTCCTGATTTCCTTTATTGTAGCTACATTGTAAGGAATTCATCATCAATCATAGGAATTCCTTCATTTCTCTTCAAGGTGGCATACTCCACAAACTTGCCAATCAATTGCCAAAGCTTATCCCACTCCAATATATCTGATTGGATCACCTGAAAGTTAAATTTTCTAGATTTATTTGTGAGGTCATCCCAGTCCCTATCATATTTCTACACATTCTTAATCACCTACTCAGATTGAGTGAAGGCTCAAGCAAGAAAACCCATGAAATCCTGTGTTAGTGCATCCACAGTCCCATTCTCCATTTTCTTGTGAAATTAGGGAATTATCTTTTTTGGATCTAACTTGACAGCGGGCACATCAGATTCCATCATCATCCTTATGTATTCTTCACAAGCAGCCCAAACTTCCTTGATCCAATCAATCTCCAGCTCTAACACCTCCTTTCTCTAGTCAAGGCTTAGTTTCCATGTCTCTACGAGCCAATGGTCACCTTTTGCCAAAGAAAACTCCTTCTCCTGAGATCCATCAGGTACCTTGAGGATAGCCTCAAGTTTGGGGTACATGATCTTGTATAATTTGGGGAAATTGATGCAAAATTTCCTTATTCCCTCAAGCACTTTCTGCAACTCCAAAAATTTGTTGGTTGTTCTAATCGCACGACCTATGCCCATATTGCCATTGCAGAGGAATTATCATAACCAATCCTTTGTGGCCCTCATCCAGTTATTTCTTTTCTCTAGTTGATCAATGTGGTCTTTGAAAAGTAATTGTGGTGGCGTGGAGGATATGGTGGGGATTCCTCTACTGATGACCACTATTGAATATGTGTTGTTAGGTCAACCACTTGCACTTTTAGTTCCTCCTTGGAGATCTTATCTTTGATCATTTGATGCATGATGGTGGAAACATACCCTTGGAGATGGTCAATCTTTTGTTCTCATGTGGTTGTTCCTAGACAAAGGGTGGAGATGTTATAGCTTACCCATTCTTCATTCACCACTGGGGTGGCTATTTGCATAGTCCTAGATCTAGATGTGTCCATTTTCAACTAGGATCTAACCTTTGGCTTCTATTCTTTCTTTTGCTTATTTGGGCTCAGGACAAGATGGTGCCCAACCTTTCCCTTGAATCCTTTGAGGTTGGGGTTTTCTTTTCCAACTATTTCTCAAGCTGCTCAGGCATTTAAGATTCTCCCCTTGGTGATTCATAGCCACCTTTTTCCTCACGGGTGTGTTGGATTTCCATTACCTTATCACCCAAAGTTTCTTTTTTGTTCATTTCCCCTTCTTCTTCATCTGAATCCTAAATAAATATGGTCTCCTTCTGTGGGGATTTAGAGGTTGTGTGATCTTTTGGGTTGTACTCCCCTTCAATAGTTTTCTTTTCTTCTTCATCATGTCCATGCTCCATTTTTGGGCTCTTATGAGATTCAGACTCTTCTTTAGGTTTGTCTTCTTTATTTTCCTCTTCCTCATGCTGAGGCAACATATTTTCATCACAGTTGAGGCTCACTTCTTGCTCCTCCTTTTCTTTCTCATCTTGCTCTTTTGAAAGAAGCATTTCTTCATCATGTTTGGGGATTTTATTATGCTTCCCAGTTGGAGGTTCAATATCCTCCATCTTCTCACTTGATTACTTTTCTTCCTTAGAAGGTTGCCTCTCTTCTTCTTCTACCACATTCTTAAGTTGTTGGGCCAACTCCTCCTCAAGGTTGAGATCGAATGTCTCCAAATTGTACTTGGCACCTAGATCATTAGTGTCCTCCTCTGATGATTGTGTTTCTTCTCCCTCGTGCACCACCTTATCAATTGTCAAATTCTGGTACTCGAGGTGCTCATGGTAATCATCTGCTTCCTCTTCCATCTCTTTTGTAGCTTCCATTTCTTATCTCTCCAACTCTACTAATATTTCCATGCCAACTTTCATCTATGTTGGTTTAGTTGGAGGAGTAGATTGGAAACAATTTGTGCCAAGGCAGCTTGTATGATTGGGTTCATCAGCACCCTAGATAGTTCTACAAGAATGTTTTGCATGTGGTGGGAGAAGGCCTCTAGGAGTGAGAAAGTGGGTATTGGCATCATTTTTGTAGCCAGTAGGAGTGATGTTGTATGATACATGGAGGAGGACGAGAGTAGAGAGGTGGTGGCAGAAGATGAGTCTATTACCATTACTTGGGACGTGGGTGGGGTGGAGGCAAGGTGAATTGAGATTTCCACCATAGGCGGGGAAGTGGCAACCATCTCCAGAGAGACATGCAAAGAGGCAACAGTAGTAGCAACATCAGTAGTAGTAGTGGATGAAAGAGTGGAGGCAGCAAGTGGAGACTTTGGCTGCTCAACCTCTACTTCTTCTTCATGAAGAGGGTCCTCCTGAATGGTGGGAATTTCTGATGTCTTCAATCTCTTGGAGGATTCACCCTCTATTTCTTTTCTTGCATACACTTTGGGCTTGGACTAACCTTTAGCTACTTCTTTTCTCTTACTTTACCTAGTGGTTGGAAGGGATTTTGAGGTTTCTCTAGCAGTCATCCCACTATTAGTTTCTCTTTCTAGCTCATCCTCAAGCTCCTCATAGGTCAAAGTGACTCCTTGTTGCTTCAATTGGTAAATTTTTCCATCAATCCATTCCCTAGTTCTATCCTCAACAGGATTTGTCAAAATATCAAGGTCATCAACTTCTTGTTCATTCCAATCAATCAATGGCAGTAGCAAATTGGCAACTGCATTATACTGAGGATCCATCATTGTATTTTCATCTTCAACTTCTTGGTCCGACACGGGGAACAAGTTGACCTTCTTGATGAAATATGTAATAATGTGCATGTAGTGCCTCATTCTCACTTCATTTTCGTCCATGCAGTTCGCCCATAAATCTTCAACACTATGCCCATGGGTATATTTAGTTGCGACCATTTTTTTGAGTTTTCCATAAGGGTCCATTCATGGTCAAGCAGTGTGGAACTTTAGGTTATACTCCACAAGTTCTTTATTTGAATTGTCTAGACATTGAGACTTGTGGAGTTCATACATCCCTTGGCTAAAGGAGAGGAGATAAGGAATATTGGCCTTATGTATGTTGTTTAGGAAGGCGTGTGCATGTCGCAGCTACCAAGAGAGTTCCAACAATATTATCTAGTCATTTGGCTACCGGGGCAACTTGTATGGTTTCTCTGAGAAACCTTTAGCATAAATATAGGTAAATTTTGGAAATAGTATAAATAAGAATTCAAACTAGTGGAGGAAAGCATTAGTACTATGGGAGACCCTTCTATCAAAGTCTCCACCAAGAAATCTGATAATGTGGCCTATGAAGGTGTCATTAACTCTGCAATAATCCCTCTTGAAATTTTTGTACTACAGCTGAGGGTACCTATCATAGACCATTAACTCTCTACCTGGGTTTGTATTTGGTGCCACAAATAATCCTCTATATTGTGTCTTATCGGCTAGTAAGTATACAAGGTAGGATGTCATATAGAAGTGTGAGGTTTTCTTCACAACCATAAATTGTTTGTGCAAGCAACTGCTGATAATTCTTGCCCAATAGAACATGGTTTTTCCTTGGAGGATCTCTTCCACAAAATATAGCATCCATTCCTAGAAATAGGTTGTAGTTGGAAGGCCCATGACTCTGCTTAGTAGGGTTACCAAGCCATGGTAGTCCTTGTAGAAGTCACTATGGAAGAGCTTATGTGGCATCTTGGTTGCACTGCCCCTCTTCTCCTTCAACCGGTATTGATTTATAAGTCTTTTTCATTTGAGGGGGTCTTCATCCCACATCTCCTTTCCATCTTCCTTGGTTGTTTCCTCCATCTCCCTGAAGGTAGGGATATTAAAAGCCTTCCCTACTAACTTGGAAATTAAGTTAGCTAATATATTCCCATCTCTATCCATAATGATTCTAGTCTGTTCTTGGTATGCCTCTTTATAGGCCATTATGAGTTCAGGTGAAACAAGAGTAGGAGAGAAGCCTGTAGCTTTATTCAATCCACTGCTTCTGATCTTTCTCGCATTTTCTATTGTGGGATTGATCTAGAACCTTTGCTTGAATTCATTGATATATACATGTTAGATGTTTGTATCTGAGACCTCCTTCCAAGCTATGGTGACCTTGGAGTTGAGTGGCTCCCCTTGGAACTTGTATTTCATCTGGTCTTTGTACCCTTTTCCTCAAGGTGCTTTTTCTATCTTCTTTCGTTTGTCTTTCTCTATGGCCACCTCTGAGGGTCCTACACCTAGTTCCATATATCCTCTGAGAGAGAGAGAGGTAAGCACATTAAAGCATGAAAACATGTGAAAGCTAGCCAAAATCCTACAAAATGATGTCAAATAAAATAATCCATTATTTAAGAATCCTAGCATCTCTTCCAAATTGTCATTAACCTTTTACAGGAAAGATTTTGAGCAATTCAAGTCCAGAGGATCAAACTTCCCTAGGCTGATGGTTGTTTTGGAGCAACTGCAGGTGGGACAATAATCAAGGCATGATAGCCCACCTGTCCCAACCCTCCTTGAGATTTGGTCAATATGTGGGGTCCACTGAGGGGGAGGGACCATTTTAGCACATAGGTCAAAGCAATCATCTTAAAGATTGGAGGTCATAAGATCAACATTTGAGCAAGTGGAATCATAAGGAAACTTGATTTTTTGGGGCCTACCATAGGAACAACTCTGGTAAGACAATAGCCCACAACCATAGTTTCGTTGGGTAGGACCCAAAGCCTTGGAGGAAGACATCAGAGTTGAATTGGAATTTAAGTTATTGTGGGTCAGAAGGAGTGGATGGACACTAGGTAGTGGTTTTTCAAAATGGAAAAGATCAAATGGCGATCTGTCGGGAGAGATCTAAGGCATCGGGTCTGCAGGAGGCCTAGGTTTCATTCATTTATCACTTGAGAGTTCAATGGAAAAGGGCAGGCCAGGGTCCAAGTAGTGGGTGGACAGGGACCGCTCTCCATTTGAGAATGACGAGGCTAGGATAGAGTTTTGAGGTAAATTGGCTAGCAAAAGAAACCTACCTAAGGTTAGGCACTTAAAAATTTCATCTCGGCATACCAACGGCTATGGTAGAGTTGGGACCTTGAAGGCAGAAATTCGACCATCATGAGTCATTCGAGACAACGGTATCTCCATGGTGGTTCATGAATGAAGGCCCGCTAGGAAAGGCCCAATAATATGTCCTCACTTGGTCGTTTGAAGTGCAGATAGAGTTGGATAGTAGAGGTGAGCCCAAGATCTAATGGTTGGGATGATGGGTAACGAAATTCATTCAAAATGGTGGAGCCCAAATGGAATTCCCTAGGCAGAAGTCTATAGGGAGGGACCTGAGATGGACCAAGACTTAAGATTTTGCATAGTTTGAATTCATTGGTGAATTGATAAGGTGAGGTCTGGGAACTAGAAAATTGTGGTTAGAAATCCATTCAGAATTATAGAGCATGAAAGGCACCCTCGAGATTTAATCCTGTGAGGGTGGACCTACAAAGGTCAACAGATTGCTACATTTCAGTTTGTAAATTTTAATCAGACTCAAGGCAGCAAAGTAGTAAGAGTCTTCTGACAAGGCAGACCTGGTGAGGGCACCCATCATTACAAAGTTTAACTTCATTTTCAAGGTTGATGATGGTGATGGGAGGGTGTGGGCCCATAGGAGGCGAAAGCCCTGGTTCAGGAATGACAACAAAGAGTGTGAGTTCTGCAGATGGTGCATGGATCGAAATTGAAGTTTTATGAAGATTTCAATATGTGGGTTTTGTGCGCCTTAGTTAAGTCTAAATAATTTTCAAGTTTTCTCCCTTAAATTCATCATTTTTTCCTTGAAATCGAAGAAAATGCAAAGTGAAGCACTCCATAGAAAATGTACCTCAAGAACCTGATGAATGCAGATGAGGAATCAAGTGGAAGAGGCCTTGAATCATCAGTGGGACTTGTCGGGCGTGAAGGTTGTGCTAGTGTTTGGCTCTGATTCTTTTCTAATCAAGCTGACAAGTGAAAATGGTAGCTAGAAGTTACCTATTTATAGAACATGGTGCATTGAATGAACCCTATTAATGACTATACGGTGGGGCTGAGAGTTGGTGAATGGTCATTTGAAAATGGTTGTGGGAAGCTTGGAATCCAACAGGCAGAAAGCAGTTAGCGCTTGACTGTTTAATCATTCAGTCATGGGAAACGACACCAAAGGCTTCGGGTTCCATGGAGTGGAATTTTTTTGGGGAAAGGCCATTTGGAATGGCTGCAGGGTGAAGGAAACCTTCGTGGGGAGGCCCAACAAGGCAGACCTGCCTAGCTCCAAGCACACCAGTTTTGAAAAGCAAAGGAAAATAACCAAAGGAGTTCTACAAAGGCCTAAAGCCTTGAAAATTTGAGGGTAGCAAAACATGGTCAGCTCAAGATGACTTCCCTAAATCTTGTTGACCACTTATAACACCAAAATATGGGGCATGCAAAACAAGGTGACAAAAGCTACCCGATGAAGTGAACAAAAGGAGGATCCTCATTCTGAACGGGACATGTGTGTTGAGGGCATAAAAAATACTAGTGCTAGAAGGAGGGTCATTTAAGTTAAGTTGGATCAAGGTGATTGACTCTCCCTTGAGAGATCCCAAATATCTTTAAGGTTTACTCCAAACAAAGGGTAATTTCAATAATTATAGCCTCCTACAATGGCTATAAGAACTAAAAGAGGGGACACAACCTCTTCTTCCACCTCTATTCCACCCACTTCACCTTTAGCTTTTTGTCCTTTCTCCTTCCATTCACCCCACACTCAATAGAATTTCTCCACCTCCATCCCTTCCCTTCAGTCGTACCACATTTCTTTCCCACCACTTGCTTCCCACAACCGGGGTGGTGTCCCCTTCCTAGCCCTCCAAGTGCAAGGCACAGTCCCAACTGTCATTGCCCCTATGCAGCCCCAAATCATTGTTCAATAGAAAGTACCACCTCCACCTCCCCTCATGGCTTGGCTAGGGAATAATCCTTCTTTTTTTCACTTCAACACCTACCATGACATGCCTAAGAATCTAGAGAGCTTTTGTACAAATTTCAATCCTTAGGATCCATAGAGGATGACTGAAGAGGACATCAAGATATTCCAAACAACACTGAAAGACATGTAGGTCAATCAAGAAGATGTGGCATGTAGGCTTTTCCCTTATTCATTGGGGGAAGAATCCTTCTATTGGTATATCAACTTGCCAGCGGGATCCATCACATCTTGGGATTTACTAATGAATTCCTTCTTGCAAAAGTATAAGATCCTAATCATCCCTTTGGAGCTATATCGACAATTCACATTAGTTCGTAGGGAAATTAATGATCCAATCAACTCCTTCAACAATCGATTCCATTGAGCCTACACAAGGTTCCAATCCCCATATGTTCTCAATGATGTTGTGCCTTACCAATCTATTACACAACATTAGATAACCTCATAGTTACATTGGTGAAGAGAATGCGACTAGCTCTAGCCCAATTAGTAGATGCTTATGTTGAGGAAATTATTGCTAGTACTAACTTGGGTCAAAATATCTTTGGTCCATTTCCCTCCTTAGGGCAGGTTTCCCATCCTCTATAGATTTAGGGACTTACTCAAGCATCACAACATCAAATGCCCCTGATGAATCAAGTACCGTAGCTGCCTATAGTACCTCATCCTGGGAAACCCATGAACCAAGCACCCTCAATGCCTCATTACTTGCAACATCAACAACTACAATCACATCCATAGCAGCCTCAAGTGCCCCTATGCCTACAAGGGCCTGAATTCCTACTCGCTCAACAAAATCAACCTATAGCACAGCCTATCTTTCTTCAAAACCAAATGTCGCAGCCAAGCACTATAGAGAAGGATCAGTTGGATGAGCTGACAAAGATGATCTAAAATATTTCCATGGAGATAACACATCTAATAAATCATAATAGTTAGTTTCAAGCTTCCCAATGTAACATTCAAGCTAATCTCAATCAGGATAATAGGGATAGCTATGATGCAGGTACATCTTCCGGGTAGAATTATGAATGAGGATAGAATTCCAATCATAGCTTTGAAAGAAGACCCTTACAAAGAAAAAACCATATGTGGAATACAAGGAAAAAAATGGGGGGTGTTCCCACTCCTCTTGATCCACCTACTAGTAGTGAGAAGACAACCAATGGAGTGTACCTTGCTGAGGCTACCTTATCTAGATGGTGTAGGATTCATAAGACAAGCAGGCATTCTGAGTTAGACTATCCTGAATTCTAGTCAACCATTGAAATATTTCAAGTGGAGGTCCAAAACCCTGTTGAGAGCATGAATTGTAGAGAAATAGTTCCATTTGACCCTTATGATTCCTCCTATCTCATAGTCAACTAGGCCCCATTCTCATGGAGTGAGAGCAACGAGCCTAAGATCGAGACTGCCTCTGCCAAGAATGAAGAAGTACAAGAGGTAAGTAACAAAGAAGCTTTATCTCAACTCTTCACTTCAGTAGATAATAGCCTAATAGATGAAGAAGAATCCTGCAAAGATGAAGTACAAATGTTCCATTAAAGAACCTCTTCATATAATTTGAGGAATAGACAAATAGAGGGACCGTTCACTACTTCCACTCCACCTAATAACTTCAGTAACCCACCTGAACCCAACACAAGCAACAACCAAAGCTACCCTTATGTTCCAAAAAAATAGTTGAACAACAACAAACAACAAAATCAAACACAGATTCAACTAGCTAGCTTATCCATAGGCAAATCCTTTTGGGCCAAAATTGAGCAAATGGGTGAATATGTTGCTGGGGAATTTAAGAAAGTTAAAATCATCATGTCTGCTTTTGAGCTACTTAAGGTTCCTATAGTAAGAATTCCTATTTTAGGGTAATTAATGGAACCCCTTCCTCTTAGACAACACAATAATTTCCTACCAAAAGAGTCACCTTTGAAGAGCCTTGGCAGGAGCCCGTCATCCAAGAAATCATAGGCAAAAAGAAAGATGCCTCCACCAACCAGCAAGCTAGAAAACAACCCGCTAAATAGTAGACTCCAAGAAAATCCAAGGAAAATACAATTGAAAAGGACAAGAGTCAAGTGGCTCCGGTCAATGTACCTATGGGTCTCTTCCAAGGAAAGTTTGAAATGCCACCCTTCCTTACCACAATTAGAATGTTGGGAAAGAATTTGCAAATTGTCTAATTGAATCAGGAGCATCAACCAATGTAATGCCTCTGGTAGTGTACAAAGCCCTTGGGATTACCCCCACACCTTCAAGAAGAAAAGTAACCCCACTAGAAATAATTGAGGTTAACATCAAGGGGGAGATCAATTGTATCCCAATGCAGATTACTGCAGACCCAATAGTAGGTTATTGACATCTAGGTTGTGGATATTCCTAATACATACAAAATTATCCTAGGATGTGACTTCACCCGTGAGTTGAATGGGTGTGCCACAATAAATTTTTCCCATATGTGGCAACCATGGAAGGGGTTACCAAATTAGGTCCACATAGATTAGGAGCCACACATGAAGCTTATGATCACAGAATACAACAACACTAATGAGGTATTGTTTAATAAAATGAAGCTGGGAAATTATTGTCCCTTTGCTTATTAGGAAGAAGTGGTGCCTCAAGATAAAGAATTTCTTGCAAAGGTCTTCTTGGTGCAATGCAATCCTCAAACTAACTTGACCTGTGCACCTCAAAGCATGGAAATGTTAGTGGAATTAGAGGATGATAAGCCTTATGAAGATGGTAATTTAGGACTGCTAGATAGATTCCAAGACTTCATGGAGAAATGTGTACAAGATCAACTCAACCTAGGGGCAAGGATGGACTTCCAAGACCTCTTGCTGCCAAGCTGGTGTAGATTTCACAAGGCTACCCACTCTGAGTTTCAATGTTGCTTGTTCTAAACAGCAGTGGAACATATCAAAGGATTAGTTACTCCTTAGAAGGAGATGCCAACAAAGCAACTTTCCCCCAATCATATTGAACCAGTGCCTACTTCAGAGGTTGTGGATGCAAGAACACAACCAAAAGGGAATGAATGCATCATTGGCCCTGGCATTAGAGAACCTTCTATGTTTTGGACACTATGCTTCGATGGGTCCAAATCAAAATAAGGAGTTGGAGTCAGGTTCAAACTCATCAATCCCATAGGCAAGACCTACTTTGTTGCTCACATGCTTCAATTTTATTGTACCAATAACTTAGTAGAGTATGAAGCTTTGGTCCATGGTATTTTAATGGATCTGAGAAAGAATCTTAAAATGCTACAATTTTTTGGTGATTATGAATTGGTAGTGAAGTAAGTCAGAAAATTATACTCTTGCCATGGTAGGAGGTTGGAAAACTATAGGCATAGAATCTAGAACCTTTTAGAGAGTTTATATACATTTAATATCCAATTGATCCCATGTTCTCAGAACCATACTATTGATTCCTTGGCTCAAACAGCCAACATGGTTCAACCCCTATCTTTGTTTGGACTCAAGAGATTCACTGTTGAATTGACATCCACCCCTTCTATACCAGATAATGTCACTCATTCCTAGGTATTCAATGATGATAAGCACATCTTGGAGTTTATCACAAGCTCTAATGTGTTTGCGGCCCAAATAATTGATGAAACTAAGCCTGGGGAAGCTGAATTAGATATAGAAGTGGTCATCAACCTCAAAACTAATATAATCCCTAGAGGTATGGTTCAACTTGAGCGCATAGTTGACCTAGATAAAATCAGAGACCAAGATCAGCAAGCAAAAAAGGAGTCTATAAGCAACCATTGTGTCACCCACAACATCAGAATAGCCAAGGAAGTAAAAAATGTATTCATTTCCAAGGTGTGTATTGTAGAAGAAAAGAAATGAATTATTGATGCTTTGCAGAGGTATCATGATGTGGTAGCCTAGAGCTATGAAGATTTGAAAAGCAATGATACCTCCATTATCACACATACCATCCCTCTCAATCCCAATGTGCAGCCATTTCGATAAAGACAACATCCCATCAACACCTTATTGTAGCCTATCATTTACAAGGAAGTGCAGAAATTGCTATCAACCAAAATCATCTTTCCAGTCAAGCACTCCACATGGGTGGCCAATTTGGTCACAATTAGGAAAAATAACGGTGAAATCAAATTTTGCGTGGACTTCCACAATCTGAAAAAAGGCTTCAGAGAAGGATAACTACTTGGTGCCTTCATTAGATGATGTATTGCACATTGTCAATGGATTGCAAATGATGTCCTTCCTTGATGGATACTCTAGGTATAATCAAGTGATGGTCTAGTATGAAGATTGACACAAGACAAAATTCACCACCAAGTGGGGCACCTTTGCATATAGAAGAATGCCATTTGGGCTCATCAACACGGGTGACACTTTCCAGTGTGCAATGGACATTGCTTTCAAAGATTTGATTAAGAAGTGTATAATTATCTACATGGATGATTTGACGATGTTTTCAATAAAGAAAAGTGGCCATGTCTCCAACCTATGCAAAGTCTTCCAAAGGTGCCGATAATTTGGAGTTTCTCTTAATCCAAAGAAGTGCATCTTCAGAGTCACTAAAGGAAAGTTGCTCGGGCATGTTATTTTGGAATGAGGAATTTCTATAGACCCCAAGCACATCCAATCTTTGCTAAAGATTCAGCTGCCCAGTAGCAAGAAAGAACTAAAATCCTTCTTCAGAAAGATAAATTTTGTCAGAAAATTCATCATAGGCTTTGCTGAAATTATCAAACCACTCAACACTATGTTAAAGCAAGATGCTAGGATTGAGTGGACTCTGAAAGAAAAGTAAGCCTTTGAAGAAATAAAAAAAACTATTATTGAGGCACCGGTGTTAGTCAGCCCTGATTATTTAAAACCCTTCTAAATTTGTTCATTTGCTTCAGATCACTCATGCGCTGACATTTTAACGCAAAAGGATGACAGAGGAAATGAGCACCCAATCACCTTCATGAGAATTCCCTTAAAAGATGTTGAACTAAGATATCACAATGTGGAAAAGCAAGCATATGCTCTTTTCAAAGGAGTTAAGAAGTTCAAGCATTACACCTTGTGGAATAAGGTGTTTGCCATTGTCCCTAACCCAGCAATGAAGACTTTGCTCATGCAAAAATGAGCTGGGAGAATGAAGAGCCAAGTGGGTTACCCTGCTATAGGAATATGACATGGAAATTCAGCCCATGAAATTAATAAGATGACAGGCACACACCCAAACAATAGCTAAGACAACAGCTGAAGCAGGACCCAAGCTCACGATTCAGCAGTATTAGTTCGAGGACATTTCCCCAGGGGAATGGTATGATGACATCATCTATTATTTGCTGAACAACAAGCTTTTTCCCCACTTGCAAGGAGCTCAGAAATGTGCTCTTTGTCTAAAAAGTAGTAGCTATATGCTAAAAGGATCCATACTATATAAGAGGAATATGAAGGTGTCTATTTGAGATATAGTGCCCGCCTGTTTACGTTGAGGTGACACCATTCCCACTGCAATAGTTTCTCCTTCTAGATTTCCCACTTCTTAAGTAAACTTTCCTACTATAAATTCTATTTCTTCTCCAATATCTAGACATATTTCCAAGTTAGGAACTTCCTCTATGATAGGTTGCACCATTGGGACTTCCATGGACTACTACTTATCTTTTAATTATTATATTAGGGTAGACTATTTCTCCACCTACTTTAGGGCTTGATCCATATTTATTTTAGTTTATCTCTCTAATACTAAATGCACTTCCCCTAGGGTTTGTTTCATTATTTTTATACTCACAAATAGTGGGGAAGAAAACATAAAAGCTACTTGTTGGTATGTTGACCTTATCCTGGCATATACTTATGATTTCATGGTTACTTCCACTTGAGTCAAGGATTTTTCCCTAGGAAATGTAGTAGAAGAAGATGCCACATTTGGTTTTCCTATCATGTTTGTTGGAATGGCCAAGGTTTCCCTATTTGGATCATCTAGCTGAGGAGCCACCAAAACTCCTTAGATTCAAACATCAGAGATCCTTTCCATACCATAATCAATGGCCTTATCATCTGTAATCTTCTCTTTCTTTTCCAAAAAATCATCATACCCCAACTCACTTATCATATTTTTTTTCCTTTTCCTTCCATGTGGGTATGTGGGTGTTATTCCAACTTCTTTTATCAATTTTTTGTATCCATCCATCCAAGACTAAGTGTAACCAAACACTTGTTTAGAAACATCATATATGGTTATTATCTCTAACTATTTCTAATATGGATCTATGATAGGCTCATTATAAATCTTGTCTAGATCATAAGTTGGATTACCTTCCTCACCATCATCTACATCTATTTTCTTTAGAACATCATGTGTTCCAAAAGTCATTATCTAGGATAGTGTCAAGCTCCAATAAGATCGCCTTCTAACATCATGATAATCTTCACAATCACACCAGAAATCCTACAAATGAGGGACATGAGCATACCTCTTATTTATTTGTTTAAATAATATTTCAACCAGATCATAATCATTCCTCTTAAACATGACCTATTCTAGCCCATAAGCCTTTAATTCATCATCACACAATTTGGCACTTTTTACCAAAATACATTTGTAATTCCCTATTGTAATAGGAAAATCTATAGGCCCCTTTTTGTGTAGTTGCCACAATGCCTCATGGGATGGTATCACCTACCTCACAAATTCTAGTAGCATTATCGTGTTTGTAGGATATCGAGGTAGCATATAGGGATGACCTGTAAATCCTTATACTTTGATATAAGTGAATGTAGGGAATTGAATATACCAACACACAGTGGAATGGATAGCATCTTCTACTTAAAGGGATATTCTCTTTGTTTTATGTCCTTCCATTAAACTTACCACTTTCAAAGAAAATAGTATTTACCCTATGGTAATGATCTTGGTACTGACTAGAAATATTATGTGAAAAATGTTGGTAAATCAACATGTTCCTCGGTTCTCTACCTAGGACCTCCACTCTGTTTAGGCACTAAATATTTTCCCTTGGGGCACAAGAATAGACAACATACAAAGACATAGTAAACCATTGGGAAATAGGGAATGTCTAAATGCAAGCATGCACTTTGTAACTAGTAAACCTTTCCTATTGAATACGAACATGATCTTGCATCATTCTTCTAATGACCTTGAACATCCATGACTCAAATTTATTGGTATCTCTATAACCATCCATTATACTCAATAAAGTTATGATATCTTGTATCTCTGTAATGAATAATGAATTCAATATATTATTTGGAATTCTTGTGGATCTTTCTTGAAACCAATTCAACATCACAACATTCCTCTTGTGTTCTTCCATACTCATGTATACATCTATTGAATCTTTCATTTGCAATATGTTCATCATTGTGGACACTAGGAGTCCAAAGGTGTAATAAGTACCATCTATAGATAATTCTACATATACTCTTCCTCCTTTTATGATAGCCCTTCTATTTGCATCATACGACCTCATGCATTCCAAAATTAACTCTAGGGCTTCCATTTCTAATGGAAACCCTACCAATAAATGTATTCCACTGGAAACCATATTCTTGGTACATTGGTTGGCATTTGGTTGTTGATTCATTCATACAATACATTTCCATTGAAGCCTCCTAGATGGGTATCTATTATCAATTAATAGGTGGGATTTCTTGTGAGATATGCAGGTCAAACTCCTCTTTAGATTATTTCTTTCATGAAGTACTCATTTCTTCTTCAAATTCCTACATGATTAACATATTGATATTCTAAATATGAATTAGGGAGAATTATAATAATGTACTTTCTACTACTAATTTAACAAAATTCTTTATTCATTACCATTTAATCACCAAAAATTGGTTTTAATTCAGCCAAATTGCATATCAATTCCTTTAAGAATTAACCAAATGAAACACCATTTTACCAAAGCCAAATTTTTTTAAAGGAATTCACAAAATTCAACTAAAAGAAAAATACCTAGTTCTACTAATGGTAAAGCTACACCGACACAAAATTAAATTCTAGTAGTTGGAACTTTATCATATTCCAATATTTTAACTTCTTGAGACATTTTGAATGTCATTTTAATTCCTTAGTGGGTTTACAAATGTCTTATTTTATGTGTGGTAGTATATTGTAGAAGTGAATTGCATCCCTTATGTGGTGCCAAGTACGTGCTTTCACCACCTTCCTTTGAGTACTTAATAATTACACATTAATTTCACTAAAAGAGGTATATTCATGATAAATTAGGGTTCATATCACAAATTTTTTTATTTTTGTGCCATGACTTCATTTGAAAAAACAATAGTGCATGAAGCTAACATGGTGCACTTGTGTGTTTCCCTTGTCCATGTCAGATGACTATAGTTGAGTGAGCGCTTAAAATTTAGCTTTAAAATAATAATTGGAAATTGGAACCAAAACATCTAACAACTTGTTTTGAGAAAAAATGATGTCGAGTTTTTACTTATCAGGTTTTTGAAGGTCAGGTGAGTTCTTGGTATGTGCAAAAGGAATCTTAGATGTGGGTATAGAGTTGAACTAATTTTTCTCAAACAAGCTTTCATATAAAACATTTCTTGTTTCCTCTTTCAAATAGAAATAAATCCACTAACAAGTTTAATAATTGAAATACTGATGCATGTAAACTTAGTGAAAAAATTTTCTCTAGAAAAGATTAAGTGTGTGAAATAATCACAGGCATACTCCTCACCAAGAAAACTATGGGATTTGCACAACTCACATTGCTTTTATTTAACAACACATGATGCATGGAAAGTTGGGAATCTAGATAAATGCCAAGATTTCAAAGAAACTTGAATTTGAATGTTGTGACCTAGGAATACTATTGATTTGGCTAGAATTAAAGTTCTTTAGAATAGAGTACTCTCATTTCCATTACCACCCCAAACAATCAAAAGAAAGAAAACAAGCAAAAGTGAAGGAAATACGGGGTCCACATTTTTCCAAGGGAAAAATGGGGTGTGTTGTGAGACTTCCCAACAACTAGAAACCAACAAAACCAATCAAAATAATAAAAAATCAATTATGTAAATGATAATTATATCTTGAAGTTTTATAGCTCCTCAATTATAAGTAGCCAAAATTTCACTTTAGCATCACTTCCACTTTAATCAACATAAGAAAATTATATTTTATTGGGCACAAGTGTGTGCTCATGATCTATTCTGTTACACAAATTCAAAGCATAGAAACAATTTACATTGACCTACATAATTTGGTATTACCTTTTAAGCCAACCTTGTACATTTCCTTGCTACCAGTCAAGTGTCCATTGCCCCAGTAAGGATATCTATATAATTCCCCTAAACATAGCTCTATTTCAAGCTAGGCATCCATAGCCTTGGGAGAGATATTTGCATGACCTAAAGAACTTAATTCTCTTTGGATATTTCTTTTATATTCTTTTTCTTTTTCTTTTTTTTGATATTTATTTGTAAGATCTTTTCATTTCAACTTGATGGAAATGAAGCTTGATATTAGGATGGGAATTACAATGGCAACAAAGGTTACCTTTTGATTTTTCACTCAATGCAAGAAATTGATATTCCCTAAATTTTTTCGTAAAAATATTTAAATGTGGATATTTATATCCCAACAATAGTTTGATGATTTATGTGAACTAAAGTAAATAGATTCCAATCATTTTTTTGATCACTCATAATTAGAATATTATTTCTTCTCAACATATGATCAACATTTCCAAAATTCATGTTCTATAGTTTTGATTACTTCCAAATGTTGCTAACTATTTATCTACATCACAATATTCTAAAACCCAAAACAAAACAACAAGAACATGTGAATCCCACTAGGCTTGGAAATAATGCTTCAAGAATTGTCCATTTATAGGTAATAGGAAATCCTCTCTAGTAATGGTTTTGAGCCTATAAATACTTTCACCTAGGATTTCATATATTTGTTAAGGACCAATCCATAACTTGTTAAAATTACCATGTTCACCTATCCACCCATGGGATTTATCCCAACATAGGACTAGGGTAGATATTCTAAAATATTTTACTATAGCGCTTTTATCAAACCAATGTTTGACAACATATTGATTTTTAGCAAAGTGATCGATTTCCCTACTGTGTTTTTGATCTAAGTGCATTAATTATAGCAACCACACTTTGATTTGGTTATCCAATCCTATATATTCCTAAGTGAATTTCCAAGGATTTTTAGATTTATAAGCAAAATGGGGTCAAATCCATAAATTAAATGATTGGGGGAATTTCCTAATGCATATTTCATCCTAGTTATATCAATCCAAAGAGTGAATTTCAATAGGGAATTTTATTCCCTAGGATTCTTTTCAATTGAGTTTCTAATTATATCCAATAGATTTTTATTTGAAGAATTTGCTAGTCCATTCTCCTAAAAATAATAATTAGATGAAAAATTTAACATTATACCATATTCAAAGGCCTAACTAGGAAATTTCAAAAAAGAAAAGGTGGTGCCATTATCACATACTAGCACGTATGGTACTCCAAACCTAGTGATGATGTTTTCTTCCAAAAAATGAATTATTATCTTAGTGGTGCATTGTTTATTGTAACAATATTCAATCCACCTAGTACAATAGTCAATAATTGTTAGTACATACCTATAACCAACAAATGATTGAATATTTATCATGCCAATGAAGTCTAACCCCCACTATGTGAAGGGGTGCATTTCCATCATACGCTACAATGGCTATGCATTGAACCTTCCTTTGTTTTCAATAATTTGACTTGTATAATAATGTTTTACATGCTTGAACATATATTTTTAAATATAATTCTCCAATAATAGCCAACTCTTAAGAGAAGATGGACAGTGGCCAATGGAGTTCCATGAGATATACCAAATCTATTTTGGAGTTCTATAAAAACCTCATCTACTTCCTTCTTGTTTAGAAATCTCAAATAAATTCCTTTTTTAGTTCCTCCTAAAAAAGAGCTCCTCCTTTAATCAGGGAACTTTTGGATTTAATCTTTAGGTCTCTTCTTTGATGTCTTTGCATATTATCTAGGAAATTTCTACTGACCAGATAATACCAAATATTTGAGTACCACTCATCTTGTATTTCTACATGTCCAACATATACTATTGGCTAGTAATATGAGGATCCACCTCATTAATAGACTTAACCAATGCTTTTCTGTGAACAAAATCATAGGTATAATATCCACAATGCATTCTTCAAGGATGATAACCCATTTAGCCCTCTTGTCTCTAATCTCACTTTATATAAGCACCATTTTAACTGTTGCATCAAGCACAATTTCTTTAACTTAGATCCTGAGGATGTAATGCCTAAATTTCCTTACAACCTTAACCAATGTGAAATATTTCATCTCAAAATCCATGTATCTTAATTTTTCATCTTTGAAGGGAGTCCTCATGAATGTAATCAGTCTTTATTCTTTATTCTCACCTCTCTATGCTAATGAAGTTGCACATGTATGACCAAAAGTGAAAGAATAGACATAAAATGGTTTGGTATAGTTGGGAATTATTAGCATGGTGCCTCAATAATCATAATTTTTTTTTCTCAAAAGAAACCTTAGCCTCGTTAAGGGGATTTACTCAATTTTAGCATCCTTCTTTAATATTTCATTAAGGGGATTTACTATTTTGGAAAATCTAATAATAAACTTTTGGACGAAGTTAATCTTGCAAAAGTAACACTTAAATTATTATTTGTTTTGGGAGGTTACAAATTCATCAGGGCATTTACTTGATTAGGATCAATGGAAATACCTTTCTCAGATATAATATGCCCAATAATTTTACTTTTAGTTACTCCAAAAATACACTTCTTTGTATTCAAAGATATCCCATATATCTCACATTTTTGTAGTACTAATCTGAGAACATTAATGTGACCCCCTCTATTTTTAGAAAACACAATGAGATCATCTATATATTATAGTACATTTACTGACCAAATCTTTGAAATAATAGTCCATTTCCCTTTAAAATGTGGCTCCAGTGTTTATCAACCCAAGTGGCATCCCCTTATAAGAAAAAGTTTCCCATTTCATAGTGAAGGCTATTTTTATCCTATATTATTTATCAACCATCTAAATTCTTCTCTATATTCTTTCATGAGTCTTGGAAAAGTCACCCCCATGTGGCTTCACCCATCTCCATATACTACATAATACATCTCTTGGCATAAATCTTCTAGGACAATAACACCCTAAGCATAAATTGCACCATCTATAAGCATCCCCTCTAGTACTCCTACCCATCCCATAGTAAACCCCCATAATCTCTTGTCTAGAATCAAGGTTCCTGTGATCAATGTTGTTTCAAAAAAGGAAAGCTCTAGCCACTAGCCCCTCCCAACCTCCAAATCTATCTCTATTCCCCTAATGGGAAAATCGTTGGTCATAAATACCCTTCATAGTTTTGTACTTGCACCATGTAGATTGTACACCACTAGCTCCCCATGAATAGGTAGCCAAAGAATCTTCCACACATCCTCTAATGTGTCAATAGCCTCTCTAATGGGAAAGTGAAAGCTACATGTGTCACTATGACATTGCTCCACTAATATTGTCTTCAATGCCCAATGTGCTCAAATCCAAGGCATCCACGAGACAAAACATAATCCCATTAGGTGCAACCAATCATCATCAATCAATGTCAAGTCCCTTCAAATGCTCAACATGATTTTAATCCATCATTCATGAGATTGGAGGACTTTTAGTTCCTCCTACATCATTCTGCTCACTAGCATTAATCCTTCTATCCAAACCATTTTCCTACTTCTACCTGAACCCACCTAGCCTCGTAGCCTCTATCAAGCTACACTTTTGCTTCTAGTTTAGGCACCATTCTTTTGACTTTAGGCACATCAATTTCTCACCCAAGAGCCACTTTACACAAGTGCAATAGTTTTAATCCTAGGCACGATGTTTATCGACATAGGTGTCACTTTCGTAGAAGTGTCAAATTTTTTATCCCCCCATTTGATCACAATGCAACTATGTCAATCGCATGCACAACAAATGCAAATACTACATTTTTCTATGTGGGAAATAAAATTTAGCGTAGGCACAACAATTTCAAAAGTACCAAGATTTTAGGTGCAAGTACTGCAATTATGTCCTTAGGCACAACTTTAGAAAGTTGAACATCTAATACCTTGAACTTTATGCACTAGTTTGTCCTACCTTGAGCCCCCTAAACTAGCTTAAAAACTAAGGGATGGGACACATACCAAGTCACATGCATGCTTCGATTAGAGGTACTCTCGAACCCTCTCTAAGTGGTGAAAATGATGAGTAACTTGATCCATACCTTTGTGCTACCACCTAAGCTTCCCTCCAACAATCAGAAGGTTGGAAATGACTTTTTGAGCCCCAAAAGTCTATTTATAGGATTTTCAACTCTAATCCCATCAACCCTAATTTCTTCTATATTGGATTTATTAAAGGTCCCATACAAATCTCATTTGTGAGCCCACTCCTTCATCTCTCTTCCTAATTTCCACTAATTTCCTCTTCCACATCATCTTGCATCATTTAACCCACCTTTTTTTGAGATGTTAAGTGAAAATATTTTTTGGTCTAAGGTATGTACAAGATCATGATGGGCCAAAAAGTGGCGATATGATGGGTATGTGTAGGGTTTGTGGCTGACAACTTTTTTTTACCCAAAATTGATGAAACGAAAAGGGTTTTTAAAGGAGATTCTCAACTTTCCACCAATATAAATTATGCTTTACTTTGAATTTAATAAATAATTATTATTCATTTTCTATTTGAATCATGACTAAAGTCCTAATTGATAGGTTGATTGAAAAACATCTATAGCTTCCAAACGGTATTACATTTTCTTAATCCTAAACATGTGTCACATTCTATGCTTCACATACTATAGGATTAAAAAAAGGAATTGAATTTCTTGAAGCTTTGACCAAGTTAAGGTGGTCAGACATATGAGTTTTTATAGTTTTTAAAATTTGTAATAAAAATTCATAATTAATTATTTACTTAGAAAAAAATTACAAAAAAATATGCATCACATCAGGACATGAGTCCTCTACTTATATCTAAATTTTTTTAAAAAAATATATTATCATTTTATTGTGGTTAGGGTGGTCAGACAGACACCTACTTCTTATTTTTTCCTTGAAATTTAAGTGCTACTACATTGAAATTTAAAATTTTCACCAAATAGATTTTGTTTTTAAAATAAACCTAGTAGTTTACAAACTACATTCAATTTGCTACAGATTCTATTCTTACATATTTTTGAAATAATATAGATAACTTATTTAAATTTTTACGTCAAGTTGCCTAATTCTGAATTTTCTAAATTTTTTTCCACTTAAGAGCCTGTTTTTTCCATGATTATCCTACACATACCCTCCACCTCTCTAGAGAGAATAACCTTATTACTCATTTTCTAGTCCATTGGGGAGAAAAATTAAACTTATTTGATGTAGCATCATTACAGACATTGCATCAAAGAGGGTTAAAATGTAGTCACCCTAAATCTAACATCTTTTCTTCTTAAATTTATTAAATATTATTATTTAATTAATTCATCCATTGCAAAATTAAATTAATTAAATATGTATTATTTAATTAAATAATCCATTTTCTTCTAATAATTAATTAAATATTTTACTATTTAATTAATTATATCATCTCCTAGACTATAGTTATTTCAATTAATTAAATAACTGCATTAATATTCCCAATCCTTCTAATCCCAATTGAGTTAATTAATCCATGATTAATTAACTTACTAACCTAATTTTAAATAATTGGCGAGGAAGATGGTGTATGCTCCAAGAAATCTGTTAGTTTACAATAATGGTAGTTATTTGAATTTTGATGGTCACCATTAGCAAGCACAACGGCATACATGGTGGCAAGGGAGTGCCCCACAATATCAAGCTTTTTGTAGAGGGTTAGTATCAAATGTTGCATAGAATAGTGGCCCCTGTTAACCCTAGTATTCGAGGAAGAAGGTTTTTTGGGTTAAGCAAGTAGTTCTTGATATTTGTGGAATAGAGTCAGATATCATAGAAGCCTTTAAACCTACCACTTCCCCTAATTATATCACACTCAAAATTTCATTTTATAATAATATGGTTAATAATCAAGAAGATTATCATTGGATTCTTCAAACATAATTGAGGAATGCACATGCAAAATGAAGAAGGCAAGAGGTCAGGCATGGATTTTTGCTTCAGGATGCTCTAATTAGGCCTTCATTCCCTAACAATATCCCTCTAAATGAATAAGCATACTATCGCAACTTTCTAAAGTAGTCAAGAAAAGTTCCCAAACAACATTGGGTGCGAAATGATCCTACTTAGGTTCTCCTTCCTAAGAATGACCGTTATGGGCATCAAGGTTGCATAGAAGTGTCCATGTCAAAGAACTATCTAGGTTTGCAAGTGCAAGATCTCTAAGAACATGATTTAATTTATAGTTTTTAGAATTATACACCTCCTATTGATGTTCTTAAAGCTTTAATTTACACAGATTGTTCTAGAACAATTCAAGTGTTTTATGTAGATCAAGGTAACATGCTCTTTATTGTCTTTTTTTCTTCCAAAGAGTTTAGATATGTCATGTTTAAGGTTAAATTGTGGGTCTTTGAGGGATCTGGTTTATTTGTTAAGCCTTGGATTTCAAATTTTGACCCTTCCTCTACTCAAATTAAGTATGTACTATTTTGGATCCAATTTCCCTCCCTCCCACTTGAATATAGAGAGTTTGAAATCATTAAAATATTGGGGAACATATTGGGTATCTTTTTAAAGCATGATATGGAATTATTTATGAAACCTAGAAAACCTGTTAGGGTGTGTTTTTTTTTAGATGTGACCAAGGAACTTCCTTCCATCCTTTGTATTGCATCCAAGTTTGGATCTTGAGAGAGATTGATCTTGATAGAAAGTCCAATGCATTTTCTACTAGGATTCAGGACACTCAATCTTGAATTGTAAATATTCAACGACAAACACATAACCAACTATTGCACAAGAGTCTCACATGGTAGGTGGTATTATGCATACCAATGACCTCCCTTCTCCTTATTCATTTTTCTCCAAATCTTTTGGTGTTTTGTGGAGTTCTAGGGCTGGCACTGCCAATCCTCTAGATAAGAGTAAGGCCATTGCATATTCATATGATTCATGTAGTTCCAAATATTTTGGACTCAATCTTCTAGATAAGGGTAAGGGATGTGAATTAAGAAAAATCCTACCTCAGTGGCCTCATAGTGTTGTGGTTCAGGAGTTATCAGTTGGTCAAAATGGACCCAATCTTTTTGATAAGGGTCAAAGACTTGTATTAAGAAAAAGCCTACCACATTGGCCTCAAAGTGTTGTGCTTCAAGAGCTATCATTGGGTCAAAATCATATATCACTACTCAATTAAAAGAGGCATCAAGAGGGTGGTTTGTTGTTTCTACTCACATTTGTTGACAAGTTTTTACATTTGTATGTAACACATTTATTTGACTAGTAAAAAGCAACTAGATGGGTTAGTATTTTCATTATTGTGGGAGAATTCAACATCGCCCATAGTTACAAAATAGGGGAATAGCTAGTTTAATTGGACTTCCTTACCTACATTGAAATCTTCCACTTATAAGGATTATGAACCCCTAGGGAGTAAGGATAGTCTATCCTATTGGGATATTTTTGAGAATCATGAGTTTGTTGAGAATAGTAATCTTAAAGAGTTGGAAAATCATATTTCCATTATGGTAGGTTCCAAGATGTTTAATGAAATTGCAGAGGAATTTAGAATGGACAAAGGGAATGTTGATTGTGTGGTGTTTCATAAGCATGATGTATTCTATACTCCTGAAGTTGAATCACTAGTAGATATTATAAAGGATGGGGAGGAGGTAGTTTTTAATGAGGAATTAGTATAGGGTAAGGCAATTGTTATTAAGGAAGTAGTACACGGTAAGGAAGTTATTATTGAGGAAGTAGTACACAGTATGTTTCCTAGTGAGCAACAAGTGATTATGATTTTCCCAAATAATTATCTATTTCTCAGACTCCTATGGCTTCACCTATGAAAAAGTATCTAGGTAAAAGGGGGCATAAATATAATACAACAAAGATTCAAGAAGAGGTTGAGGTAGGATTCCAAACTAATTTGAATGGGAGTATAAATAAGAGATTGAGGGGGGCTAGATTCTCTCCTTTCTCATCATGAAGATTATATCCTAGAATGTTAAGGGAATTAAGAAGAAGGTTGAAAATATGGTTGCACAATTTTTGGAGGATATGGGATTCACAAAAGAGAAAGTGGAGCAAGCAAGAGCAAGGGATGGAGCTTAAAAAATCTCATCTATCACTAGAAGATCTAGTAGAATAGCTATGCTACCACTCATACTATTTAGAAGTCCTCAAGGACTAAGCCCCCTACAGGAGAAAAGAAAAAATCAACTGAAATTTTTCAAATGAAGGAGAAGTCCCCTTTGGTTGTGTAGAATAAAAATATTGAGAAGAAGGAGCCTAGTTCAATAGCACCACCTATAGCCCCTGCAAAGAAGAGGAAAAAATATAAAGCAATAAAAGAAAAGTCACAAGTGTAAATATTGAAGAGGATGAAGAAGAAGATGAGTAATATGGACCATAGTTGGTTTGCAAAAGGAAAGGTGAAGCTTCACAAAGTGATGCAAGTGTTAAGAGAAATAAATTAGATATCATTGATATAAATAGTGAAGAAGAAATAGGGAAGGAAAATAAATCTTTTGTAGTTCACATTGGAGATAAGATGAAATAAATAGAGAAGGAAAAGAAATATTTTGTAGTGTCACTAGAAAAGAAGAAAGAAGAAACAAGCTAGAAGGTGTCACCAGTAAATAAATAGAAGAGGAAAGATCCAGTAAGAACACATACTCTCATGAAGTTAGAAGAAATTTTTAATGGTATATTACAAAATGAGATGTTAGCAAAAACTATAACCTTGTATACAAAAGTAGATGAGGTGGATAAGGAAACTTTTGTAGAAGATATCACTAAGTATACTATTTTTCTTAAGGTTGACATGTGAAACATAAAGAAACAAATGCCTCAAGATTTATGGAATATTTTGATAGAAAGAAGGAATGAAGCCATAGATGAAGAGGAAAGGTTGAAAGATTATGCATTGGAAAAGATAAGTGATCCTCTCTATAAGGAAAACAAAGCCACTTTGGCTACAATGTTCAATAAGGAACTCAGGACTAAGTAGAGGGTGACAACCCTTATGGATAGAGATCAAAATGATCTTGAGAGACTAAAAAAGGAGAGTGTTGAAAAGGTAGAAGAGACACCATAGAAGTTGGGAATGACCCAAAAGAGCAAAGAGGAAGTGAAATTGAAAACACATGCTCTAGAAGAAAATATTGAAGGTGATGTGTAGATGGATTATGATCAACTTGAGAATGAGGCAAATGAAGAAGATGCACATGATAATACACCTCCAAAAGTGGAAGAAATGATAGAGAAGAATGTTGAAGAAGCAATTATCGGAGAAGACATTCTAAAGGAGTATACTTCTTTGGTATTTAAAGAAAATTTTGAGAATATACAAGGAAAACCATAGATAGTTACTCCTCTGGATAATATAGACCAGTCTACTAGAGAATATAATGTAACTAAGTGATGAGGGTGCAACTCGAGACTTAGGAAATAGCCCACAAACAAGAGAATAATTTTATTATTCAGAAAATGGAGCTTCTTACATGCAGAGGATTTCAAATCCCCAAGTTCTACAACACATGCAAGTTACAGAAAGCTACAAAATCACCCTTTCGCAATATGCGAGCTTGTCCCCAAAAAGTTACCCAAAAATTAGAAACCCGCTCATAAATAGAGCTCCTCTTTAGTTTGGAGCCAAAAGAACATTCAAATTTGAGTTTATGCAGTTTGGCGCTGAAAAATTACAACTTGAAGTTCAAATTTCAAAAGAACATTTGCAATTGTATCTTCTAGAAAGTGAGCCAACTTCCCGAGGCCATAACTTTTGATCCGGGACTCCAATTCGCAAACCGTTTGAACCGTTGGAAAGGTCTCGAAGTCAATAACACGCTCAAAATTTGCTACACTAATTTAGGCAAGTTTTGGGGCTGATATATGAACTCTAAGTGCCTCAAATCTAACTCAAAATATTTTTAGGTGCAAATCTGGGAAACTAAAACTGCAATATCTTTCCACCTAGGAATAGAAAATAAAAACCATAAATTGGGAATTTTGTTATGAAAAAAAGGGTATCCAAAAATGTAAGAACATCTAAAAAGCTGAGAAACTTGAAATTTAACTATTTTTGGGTGATGCAAGATTGCCCTTACACCACTGGATGCTCCTGCATCAGACACCTAGGGTAATTTGAGAAGTGACCCCGTCACATCTCAGATGGTGGAGGAAAAACCCAAATGGTCAACCTCTACCTTAGGAAACTAGGATGAATCTTCAACAGGCCTTCCTTTCCATTTCACCATATATTCTTCATACTGCATATTCCTGGTACTCCTTCCCACATGACTATCCAAGATTTCTTCAATCTCCTCCTTTTTTGTCTTCAACTTCTTCCACAAGGTCCTCCAAAAGTACCCTACAAATTTGTGTCATGATCTGAAACAATACTCTTTGGTAGACCATGTAGCCTCACCACCTCTTTGAAGAACAAGTCAACAATGTGGACTATCTTGGTCTTCTGACATGGAATGAAATGTGCCATCTTTGAAAACCTATCAACCACCACAAAGATTGAATCATTCCTCATTGTGTCCTTGGAAAACCAAGAACAAAGTCCATACTTATATCCTCCCATGGGCCTCTCCGTACAGGTAAGGGCTGATATAAGCCCGTATTTTGGCTCACCCTTTAGCCATCTAACATACCCCAGCAACTTTGTACAAACTTCTTCACATCCTGTGACAACTGAGGCTAATAATAATGCTCACTAATAATGGAAATGGTCTTATCTTGACCAAAATGTCATGCCATTCCTCCACTATGCTTCTCCTTTATCAGGTTCTCCCTCATAGAACTCCTTGGGATATACAATTGACTTCCTTTAAATAACATGCCATCCTAGATTATGAAATCCAGCCACCTTGTCCCATCCACTATAACAGTTCCTTGCTTTCCAAGCTTCCCCAAGAAATCAAGATCCTCCAGATATAGTGTCTTGAGTTCATTGAATCCAACGACTTCAACTGCATCTCTCGCTATCAATGTATGCCTCCTACTTAAGGCATCTACAACCCTATTTGACTTCCCACGTGTTTCAAAACAAAAGGTATAACTCTACAAAAACTCTACCCATTTCATATGCATTTAATTCTTTCCAACTATTTAGGTACTACAAGGCCCGATGATCGTGATATAGAACAAATTCCTTTGGCAACAAATAATGTCTCCATTTCTTTAATGCTTGAACTATTGCATAAAATTCCTGATCATATACAAAATACTTTCTCTTGGCATCATTTAACTTTTCACTAAAAATAGGCAATGGGCTTACCTTCTTGGCTCAACACTTCCCAATGGCACAACCACTGGCATCACAATCCACCAAACACTCTTGTTGAAATCGGAGGGCTAGAAATGTGCTTGTTACCTTCCTGCTTCAACAATTAAAACTCTTTGTCATCTACTCCACTTGAATTTTTTCTATCCCCTCTCATTGTTTCAGTCAGGGGTTCACAAATACTACTAAAGTTTCTAATGAACTTATAAAACTAGCCAAACCATGGAAAGATCTCACCTCGGTAGAAGTTCTTAGGGGTAGGCCATTCTAGAATAGCCTTCACCTCTCTATAGGTCCATCTTGAGACCTTCTGCTGAGACAACAAACCCTAAGTACACTAACTCCCTCTTCACAAAACTGCACTTCTTCAGATTAATCAACAATTTCTCTTCTCTTAACTTCTCAAAGGCTCTCTGAATATGCATCAGATGCTCATCCAATGTCTTACTGAAAATAAAAATATCATCTAAATACACAATAACAAAACTTGCCAAAAATTATTTTAGTACCTCGTTCATGAGCCGCATGAATGTGCTTGATGGATTGGTTAGCCCAAAAGGCATGAATAACCACTCATATAGACCCTCTTTGGTCTTGAAGGAAGTCTTCCATTCATCTCCCTCTTGAATCTGGATCTAGTGATATCCACTCTTTAGATCAATCTTTGTGAAGTACTAAGCTCCACTTAAACAGTCCATCAGGTCATCCATCCTTGGTAGGGGAAATCTATACTTGATTGTTATCTTGTTTATGGTTCGAGAATCTATACACATCCTCCACTCCCCATACTTCTTTGGTGCTAGTACTATAGGTACTACACATGGACTCAAACTCTCCCGTATCAAACCCTTTTTCAACAACTCTTGAACTTGTCTATTCAACTCCTCATTTTCTGCTGGAGTCATTCTATGAGCTGCCTTATTTGGCAAATTGGCTCTAGGAATCAAGTAAATTTGATGACTGATCTTCCTTATTGGTGGTAAACCCTCAAGTACATTATCAGAAAAAATATCCTGAAACTCATCCAACATCCTAGAAACTTCTTCTGGAACCTTCTCACTATCCTCCTTACTCACTCTAGGAATCAATGCATAACACACATGCTCATGCTTCATACCTTCTAAAAATTTTCTTCCATCTACATAACAAATTCTAGCACTACGTACATACCTTTCTTCGGTCTCCTTCAGGGGTTTCAACTTGTGATGAACCCCATCCTTTGTCAAGGAATAAGTGTTTGCATGGCCATCATGTATAGCTCGCCTATCAAACTACCATGACCTCCCCAACAACATGTGACATGTATCCATGGGGATGATATCACAGAGTACCTTATCATGGTAGCTCCCGATCTTGAACTTTACTAGGCACTGCTCATTGACCAAAACTTTGTGGTCTTTCTGCAACCAGGCAATCTGATATGGATGTGGGTGCCTTTCCCTCTTCAGCTTCAACTTTGTGACCATCTCCTCTGACACTAGATTATTAGTGCTCCCACCATCAATAATGACATCACAACATTTTCCTTCACACTTGCACCTTGTGCAAAATAGATTCTTCCTCTGTTCTAGTTCCTTTTCCTCAATCACCAGGGCTTCTAATCACTAGGCTTCTCCCCTTTTAGCATCATCTGAATGTTCAGATTGGGCCTCCTCATCTGCATGCACAACCCTTCCATGACCTTCTGGCCTTTTGTCTGCCCTTCCTTGGTGTTGTGGACATTCATAGGCTCAATGCCCTTCTTCACCACACTGGAAACATTCCTCTGAAACCACCTCTTCCATATCCTTGTCCATATCTCCCTCATCCTCTACCTCTTTGATCACCACTGTTTTGATCACGAGGGCGGTAGAAGTTGTCATTCCTTTGGCTTCGGCTGGTACCCACATCTTCACTTTTCTTTTCATCATCATTTCAGCTTCCTAAAGGTCTTCCACTACCCCTTCCACTTTGACCTCCTCATCCTTTTTGCTTGCCATCAAATCTTTTGTTCAACTTCTCTTCCACCTTCAGAGCAAACTGATACACATCCTCAATGGTGGTCATTCTGACTAGGCTTAACTCCTCCTGAATGCTCGGTCATAACCCATTAAGATATCGAGCTACCTTCTCCTTATTGGCCTCTGTGTGGCTCGTTCTGATGATTATCTTGTGAAAATATTCAGTATATTCTTTCACAGATGTGCTTCCTTGCTTCAACCCTTGCAATTTATTCAACAGATCCAACTTGTAGTCCACTGGTATGAACTGCTTTTTAGTTTCTCTACCATGCGATCCCATCTGGTGATATTTCCTTTTCTTCTTCGATTTCTTTCCAACTAGACCTCTTTCCACCAAATACTAGCATGGCCCTTCAACTTAATTTTTGCAAACTTAATCCGATATGGGTCCTCTATTTCCTCATACTCAAAATATTCTTCTAGCTCATTGATCCAGTCGATCAACTCTTTTGCATTCAGAGTTCTAAAATAACTAGGGACTTTTACTTTGGGTGTTTTACAATCTTTGAAATGGCCCTTATTAGCCACATTTGGTCTTGATCAATTGCTTATTCTTCCTCTTCTACATTTGAACCTTCTTCCTCTCCTTCATCCTCACTTTCCTCCCTCAGGTTTAACCCTCTTCTTAACTGCTCTTGTAACACATCAATCTATCTTTGGAGGGATGCCAGTGCATCTCTTCCACTGGCATTTCTGCTGCCTCGACCACCTCTGGCACCACCACACCTACCAGGCATCAGTCTTGGAGGCGTCTATCTTGACCTTGACCCACAACCATGGTTCTGGTGTGAACTGCCTCACGATCGTGGTCTATCCACATGCTCAAGAAAACCCGCTCTGATACCACTTGATGAGGGCGCAACCCGAGACATAGGAAATAACCCACAAACAAGAGAATAATTTTATTATTCAGAAAATGGAGCTTCTTACATGTAGAGGATCTCAAATCCCCATGTTCTACAACACATGCAAGTTATAGAAAGCTACAGAATCACCCTTTCGCAATATGCGAGCTTGTCCCCAAAAAGTTACCCAAAAATTAGAAACCCACCCATAAATAGAGCTCATCTTTAGTTTGGAGCCAAAACAACATTCAAATTTGAGTTTAGGTGGTTTGGTACCAAAAAATTACAACTTGAAGTTCAAATTTCAAAAGAACATTTGCAATTGTATCTTCTAGAAAGTGCGCCAACTTCTCGGGACCATAACTTTTGATCCGGGACTCCAATTCGCGAACCGTTTGAACCGTTGGAAAGGTCTCGAAGTCAATAACACGCTTGAAATTTGCTATGCCAATTTCAGCAAGTTTCAGGGCCAATCCGGGAACTCTAAGTGCCTCAAATCTAACTCAGAATATTTTCAGGTGCAAATCTGGGAAACTAAAACTGCAATATCTTTCCACCCAGGAATAGAAAATAAAAACCATAAATTGATAATTTCATTATGACGAAAAAGGTATTCAAAAATGTAAAAACATCTAAAAACTGAGAAACTTGAAATTTAACTATTTTTCGGTGATGCAAGATTTCCCTTACACCACTGGATGCTCCTGCATCACTAAGGATGGTGAAAAGGAGAATGGTGATGTAGAGAAGGATGACCAAGAAAATAAGAAGGAAGATGAGGAAAAGAATGAAGATTCATTTGAAGATGAAAATACTCAAGTAGAGACACAAGTGATCTATGATAAGATGGAAAATGATTTGAAGGAAAAGACTACAAAGAGTATGAAGGTTTTTGGTGAATCCTCTAGCTCCTACAGAGATTCATTGAAGATCCTACCAAGCATGCAACTCAATTTATAGCCTGTTGTATCAGCCTAACTACTACAATTACCTATGGAGCATGGAAATGTGGACCTTGATAAGATTTAACCCCTCCACAAGCTTCAGTTGGGAGATGTATTCCATGCACCTACCCAAAAGGAGATAATAAAGACTCACAAAAAGAGTGGAAATTTAATTGATGAGATAGTAAAGACACTACAAGGAGTCAAACCTAGGACCACAATTGATAATTCATTTTCATGTATGGAGACCCTTAAATTTTTGATTTATTTATTTAAAGAGTATGCCTCTAGACTAGAAGGAAAATTTAGAAAGGAATTAGAAGGAGAAATAGATAAAATTATGAGTGAGAAGAGGCTATTGGAAATCACATAAAAGTGTGCACATGTACACAACAAATACCAAGGTATTCTTAAGGGTGCACAAGCTTGTATGGTCGAGGCCAAAGCCTTATTTTAATTTTTTATGAATTGGCACAGAGCCAAAAAATGTATTGAAGATGAAATGGACTCAATTGAGTCACAAATAAGTAAATATTCCAATACACATGCTCCTTAAAAAGACCTATACGGAAGCATAAGATCAATGATTGAGGACTTGCATGAAGAGTATTTCTAGCTACAAGGATAAAAGGAAAATATTATCTTATAGTTTGGGAACATCAAGGACTTTTTGAGATCAAAGTTCACATCAGTTGTTAGTGCCCTAATGAGTGTTGAGAAGGCTGCCAAGATCAATTTGGTACCCAACACTCTGAAAGAAGGATAAGATACACTTATGGAGCTAGAGACCTAATGTGGGATGCTTGACATAGCTAGGAAGAATTGGGAAGAAGGTAAATAGGCCTAATAGACTCATGTATAGAAGCTTCAGGAGTTAACCTCCTCTAGTTAACAACATTTCTACTTTTTCATGCATTTTTAGTTTATTGCTTTAGACTTTAGTGTACATATGCAGACTGTGTATAGATTTTTTTAGTACAAAATTGTGTTTGTTTATGATGCTTAACATCATTAGGGGGAGTTACTCCACTTTTTAGTTTATATATATGAACATATTTGTTAGTGGGAGATCTGGTGTAAATGAAGAATAGGTACATATGCCCTTTGCCCTTGATGTCAAATGGGGAGAGTAATTTTGTAGAGTAATTTTGGAGATTTTTTGGCATGTTGCCATTAATGAAAAAGGGGGATGTTGTTGGAAGAATGAGAAGATGCCATTGATACATTCTTTTGCAACATGACAATGTGTGATAAGAACAAGGTACATACAGTTATGCATTGTATTATTTTCATTGATGTCAATATTGTATCCTAGTACAAAGACTATAGTGCAGATCAATTTGGGTGTCATGAGTATGGTTGAGGATGATTGTAAAAGACAATTTTGCAAGAAGATTTGATAAAATGAAGAAAATTGTGATGAAAAGTGACTAAGTGTTAGTACTAGTCATTCTATGTACAAAGGATTCAATAATTGGGTCCGCATTGGTTCATTGTTGAATATTTTTCTTTGAGCTTCTAGTATAATTTTGCTGGCAAGTAGAACTTAATTCTATAATCTCAACTTGTTTTTTTTTTGTTTTTGGAGGTTTTAGTAATAGAAGTTGGCCTTAGTAGTTTCAAAAATTTCTAATTTATTATATATGATTCAATGAGTTTGCACTTCTCCACAAATCATTTTTGGGCTTTGTGGAGTTGTGGAAGTGTTGGAAGATGTCAAAAGAGTGTGCATTCTAGTTGGCATGATGTTTTGAGGTACACATGTCTGAATATGGTATACAGTTGGAGAATTTTGTATTAGGTTTTACATGGTGCTGACCTCATAGTTTTAAAGGTATGGAAATATTACATAAGTATTGTGGAGTTATGTGGGATCTATTATTGTTCCATACCAACCTATTTCATAGTTTTTTAAGATTTGAATCTTGGCACAAAGGATGTGTGGATAGACCTTGAGCTAACAAGTTACATTTTATATATTTTGAATGTTACATCTAATTAGGCTGACCTAATTGATGTTATCAATGAAGCAAATATATAAGTTAGATCATTTTTAGTATTTTGTGAATGATTATATGTGAGATGAGTCAGTGAATGTGAATTATGTGAAGTTAGTGTGAATGTAGAGCAAAGCAGACTATTAAGCTAGATCAGTATGAAGAGTTTGTTGCGTGTATGAAGGTTTTGTCATTGATGTCATCTGGAAGTCTACTAGCTGGTGTTGTCATTAATTTCAACTATGTGTTGAGGAAGTTTGTTGCATATGGAGGGTATTGAGAAAATTGTGAAAAAGAGGAAAATAGGTTGATGTACGTTCTGCATGTATAGTTGAGATATTGAGGAAGTAGTTTGGGCACATGGAGCTATACTTTTGTTGTAGTGTTTGAAGATAAGTTAGAATGAATTATGTTGCAAGAAGGAGAAGGAGATTGTTGGAAGTTTTGGTTTGTTGGCAACATAGGCATGAATCATATAATATTGCTTGATCTAGTGTTTTCATTGATTCCAACATTGTTATTGTGTGAACCCCAATCCTAGTACCTGCAAAACAACAAGAATAAATAAGTTAAACAAGAGATTGCAAGCTAAAACAAGGATTCCCCATGAAATCCATTTACAACTTTGAATTAGGAAAGAAAACAACAAACACAATGAAACAAAGAAATATAGATTTAATCCAAATTTAAATGTGCAAACTCATGATCCCATGGGGGAATTGGTGCCAATTTGATGTGAAAATTAGCCCTTTTTCAATTCCTAAGATGCAAGCTTGATATGTTGATGATGATTGATCCACTTTGATGGTGAGGGATGAGAGATCCAAGCCAAAAATCTGCAAAAACATAGCTAAGAACTCAATAGTGATGGATGAAAATGGCTAAATATTTTAACATAATAACTTTGCATAATTTGTGGATGATCAAATGAGGATATGAGCTCTTTATTTATAGAATGCCAAGATGGATGAATATCCAAATTTGAGCAATGTGGGACTAACATTCATCCAATGGCATGATGCCACTTGTCAATCTATGAATGGATGGAGGATGTGCAAGATTTGGGGATTGTGCCAATAAATGCATATTTTTGAATTTCAAATTTGTTGAGATGATTTGCAAGAGGGAAGGGAAATTGCAATAAATTCCACTTGGCTCAAGACAAACGACATGTAAGATGAATTTATTTTCTTGTTGGAAGTACATGTTGACTTGGAACTTTTGAATTCAAATTTGGAGAATATTTCAAAAGATGCCTTGTGAGGAAAATAGAGATTTAATAAATGGATTAAATCTATTTTCATGTGCACCTTGCAAAATCTAGAGGATGGGACATGATAAGAGATTAAATTAATCAAGAGTTAATTAATTTAATAGGAGATGTTAGATGATGTGACCTATTTGACTCAAATTTATGGATTTATTTAAATCAAATAAGAGATTAATATGATAAGAGATTAATTAAATAAATATTTTGATTTATTTAATTAAAAGAGATGGTGTTAGATTAAATCAAATAAGGTTTTAGTTTATTTAATTTAATGGATAGACTTTAGAGATTTAATCAAATAAAATTAATTATTTAATTAAATAGGGATAATTAGATCAGATAGATTGATTTAATTAACAAAAGAGATTAACTTAATTAGATAAAATGATTTATTCAATTAAGGGATGAAAGTTGATGAATTTAATCAAATAAGGAGATTTGATTAAATAGTTAGACCAAGGGATGATTCAAGATGACACGATGTTAGTAGTCGAGATCATATGCACAATGTCAATCGGTATATTTTACGTGTCTACATTTTGCCCCTCTTTGAAGCAATGTACTTACTACATTGGTTCAAAGAATAAGTGATATCAATCAAAGCCAAAAATTTTGATATTTAAAAACTTGCCCCACTACTACCTGGTGAGAGAAAACATGCCATTATAATGCCCCCTTGAGAGATTGGACAAAAATTTCAATTTTTGGGTGATCTCGCGAAAAAAGAGGACAAAGTACCCAATAGGTCCGAAAGGGCTCTGGGAGGCTAAAATCATGTCTAAATGCAATAAAACAATAAAAAACAAGCCTCAACTGGACAAAAATAGGTTCGGGAGTCCAAAATCATAGCAGGACAGCCAATTAGGGTGAATAAACCCTAATTTTTAGGCTTAAAAGTGGCCCAAGGGGTCACTTTCAAGTCATTTTCAAACACTTCCAATAGTAACCTCGAGATTTGAGCTCAAAAATCTTGATGATATGGTGCAATGATAGCTTCCTCTGCACATTTTTGATTGAGTTCAGACATACCAGTGGCCATCTGGCATCGGAGCACCAGTAAGTGGTACTTACCTGAGCTTCATTTTTCATTTCTCTTCATTTAATGCTTTAAAGGGTCAGTCCATCTGCAGTGGCGCTATATGGCACCGCTCAGGAATCAAACTACACCACGATGGTCTTGATTTTGACCAAAGTGTGCCCCTAGATGAGAAAGTGCACCGCGGTGGTGCAATTTTTTTCTTTTAGGGCCTAGCGTCGTAGTTTGATTAGAAATCAAACTGTGATGCCATCATGAGTTCCATCGCTAGAGAAGTTTTTTTAACGCATGACGAAGAATTTTTCAAAAATTTTAACATGGTGACCTTCCTTGGTGTAGAATGTGGCAAGGGAGCTCTACTCCCGAGAGCACGGGTCATAGGACCTAGCCGGCTACTTGCGGGACCTGAGCAATAGGGACCAAGATTGACTCTGAATTGCAAGGTTATGGTATATCGCTTACATGGCACCCATGCGCACTCACTTAGGGATGTTGTTAGTGTTGGTTAAGAGATGGTACAGTGAGACTTCTTCATTCCATATTCCCACTGGTGAGGTCACCGTCACCCTAGAGGACGTTTGGCACATTTTGCGATTGTTGATTCACAGTCGTCAGGCGATTTTTTGATATGGACGAGGGGCGCGAGGCCTACTTCAGAATTCTCACCACAGATGAGATTGTGTTTTGCAAGGGGAAAATAGAGCTCGAGTGGCACAGGATCCTGGCACCTCCCTACTGATGGGTGATTGCAGCCATCATTTTGGGTCTTGTTGCCCCTGACAGACGAGGGTGATATTTTAGTCCCAGCTGGGGATCCTGCTAGGAGCAGATGGTCCAAGACAGGCCAGTTCATTTTGATTGGGGGCCTATTCTTCTAGCTTCACTATATAGAGACCTCCATGACTATGTCTACATGGATGGCAGAGCACTCAGAGTAGGGGTGACTCTTCTTCATGTCTGGGCATGGGAGCACATTGCTATGTTGCAGCCGTGATTTTTTCAGTTCCAATGGTGCTAGACGATCCCCTCGTGTGGTGATACAAAGGCTGTGTGTCCTTCACACACACTGGTGAGCATAGGATCTCCTATTTTAGGAGGCTCTTAGATGAGATGTAGGTTTTTATCTGACAACCATACCTTGGTTGACCCAGATGGGCCATCAATGTCGATCAGATGTTCTACTGCAGCTAGGATCATTTTATGCAGGGGTAGGAGCACACTATGATCAAGAGATACTTGCCTAGGTGTGTGCAGCATCAGTTCAGAGAGCCACAGGATCGACCAGATGATGATTATGTGGCCATCTTCACCCGCTCCATGACACAAGTTTCATGGGGGTAGTACATTCCTACTTCAGAGGCGGTGGACAGCTTTAGGAAGCTAGTAGCTCAGCCATGGGCTTATGATCAGGCACTCGCAGATCCAGGCACTACCCAAGCCTACAGGGATAGGTTCCAGCCTCTGATTCAATTGACGATTCCCGATGCAGTTTTGGATCTACAGAGAGTCAAAGGTAGAGGGGGAGGACAAGGATGGAGAGCTAGCATTCGATAGGACCCGCCATTTGTGCCCCTAGTCTAGCCAGATCAGAGAGATGTGCACATGTAGGACCAACAACAGGTGCCACTAGTTCCACCACCATGAGGGGAGGATCCTCCTCAGATGCAGCCGCAGGTATAGCCAGCAAGACAGGTGGATGCACAAGATACTTTGATTGCACAGTTGCAGGCCTAGATCCAGGTCATGACAACCGAGAGAGATTAGGCGAGGGCCGAGAGAGATAGGCTGCAGAGCTACAAGCAGCCACTGAGCTAGGTAGGAGACAACAGCTAGAGAGCATGACAGTCTCCTCCTCTCAGGGTATAGTGTCAGTTTGGTCTTATAGGGATGTCATCTAAGAGGCAGAGTACTATCAGAGGTACTATCATGAGGCCATACCCAGAGCAGAGCGAGTCCCAGAGTACTCAGAGTGGGCCAGCCATAGACTAGTAGAGGGTCATGGTGATAGAGGCGAGGGTAGTATCCACAAGGATAGAGCTTAATTAGGATCATTTGATACTTTTTCTGCCTTACGGGCTCATTTTTGATAGCCCGGTGGGCCTTTTTTACTGATTGACATATATGTATAGTGATCTGATTTATTATTGTACTATGATAGTTGTGTTATCAATTATATATATATATATATATATATGAGCCGATGATGATTTTGATGTGATGCGATGTGTATTCTTTATTTATGCATGGATGATTTTACTTATATATGCTATGCAATGATGCTTTTATGGATGCATTAATTTTTGATGATGTATGCATTATGATTATGACTAACATATCTATATTATGTTGACCTATGATATGCAAATATGATGTGCAATGATGTTGTCTATGTGATGATCTATTTTATATTAAATCAAATGGTGATGTGATACGTGGTATGGAATGTAATATGAAAAATGATATGGTATATTGGTGAAATGTTATGTGAATTATGCTTATATATGAATGGATTATGGATGGATGTATATTTTGTATGTGATGGACTATTTATGCTTATGTGGAATGATCTGTGCAATGAATGATTTATGATTCTATTTATAAGATGACATGGATGATGTAAATGTGATGGTCGTGATATGTTGCGAATGAGATAGTTTTATGTAATGCAAATGAGATGGTTTTCTAAGATGCTTAGAATAACAAGTGTCATTATCCTAAAAATGTTTAACTCATGATGTAATGTATGTGATGCATTTAATATGATGTACTATATGCAATGATATGATAATGTTTTATGCAAAAATGGATTTAATGCATGAGATGACTTGATGATATTATGCTAGTATGTATGTGATGGATTATCTTATAATGCCTATGTACCTATTGTTTATAATTATGTAGTATGTGATAATGTGAAATGGTTATGAAATGAAATTGAATGTTTATGCGGTGATTCATATAATGTAATGCAATGTAATGGATGAAATGTGATGAAATGGATGCACCTATCTATGAAGAATGCCTATGATAACTTGTCTATGTGATGATTGAAATGCAATGCATGTATTTCCTATATGATATGTGAATGCAGGATCAATGACAATGATGGTGATGATGATGATGATCAACTGTTATAGTACCTTGTTAGTGCAGTTAGCAAGAAAAGAAGAAGTCATTTCAACAAGACACAAGATGATGCAAATGCAAATGATGATGATGATGATTACTTGCGAAGGAATTGGGATTTTTAAAGGGCCAAATTTTCTTATGTTTTATAACACACGTGGTACAATGCATCAAGGTATAGAAAACTAGGATGGCATTGTACCTAGTGTGATGGACTTTGACTTGTCAATCAGATAGGAGTATCCTTGTTCACACCTGACATACGGAAAGCTTGCTAGGATGCACTTTAGAAGTTGAAAATAGCTCATACCAAAACACGGAAAGGTAAACCTATCCATGCAATAGTCAACAAGTTGTGCAAAACCTCCTCCATACATACCTAACAAAGCAAGTATTTGCCAAGGTTATACTACAAGAACATCCAACAAGCATAGTAGAAAAAAGATAATAATTTTTGCCCCATTCCTATTTCTCTAAATCCTTCATTCGGATATCATCGAGAGGTCCTTGGAATGAGCGCAAATAAGATAAGTAAAAAGATAAAGACCAAGTAAACAAACAAACTGATGCTCTTCAATACCGCTAACGAGAAGAGGATGTGTTTTTAAGGATAAGAACTGAAACTATTCCCAAAAGATAATTCCCATTGTAAGAAGGATTCATCCTAGGACATGTTAGTGGATGATGGCACGCCATTTCGTTTATCCAAAGAATTCTAAATGATGATTGAAATGGGACCAATTGGATGATAGGTTATCGATACGAAGAGATGACCAACTTGCTTGTGCACTGACTTAGACCTAAGACTTGATGTTTTGAGCTTTCTCTTTCAACCTACTAGACTTGTTTTTGATTGGCTTACCAAAGATTGAGGATGACGATCGTTTATTATGAGTGATGTTATTATGGGTGTACGCAAGATGAGATGGATGGACTTTTTCAAATATTTGGATGTTTTTTGGAGTTTTGCAATGTATTGAGGCTATTTTTGGTATTTTTTGAGATTTTTAAATGTTTTTATTTTCTAATTTTCTAAATGTTTTGGGATTTTCTTAAATTTTGACCAAGAGACTAACCTAAAGACCTATCCTAGGGGTCTTGGGGGCTGATGAATAGATAAGCCTTTCCTACGTTATACATGCAAAGATCACGTAGTTCGACTGATGAGTTGACCGATTTACAAATGATGAGATGTCAGTTTACTATGACGGACTCCTATATGACTGAGCTAAATGTCTTGGGGGATGATCAAAGATCAACCTTGCCTACATTCAAGCTTAGAGATGATGTAGTTCATCAACACGACTTTGTTTTTGAATTTTTGATGATTTTGACATGTTTTTGGAATTTTGAAATGTTTTGATGTTTTTGGATTTTCTGATTTTCTGATTTTTTGGATTTTTGGATTTTATGATTTTAAGGATATACACAAATCCGATCCGATAAGAACATGCCCCCAACATGATGCAATAGACTACTTCGATAAAGGTAGGACAAACTGAATTTGAGGATGGGTTGAGTAGTACTAGGAGGGATCATGATACGAAAATAGGACTAAGCTATGGTGTGGATGTGAGTGGATGAGTGATGAATGCGATAGATGATGGAAGCATAATGGATGGATGATGCAGAACAAGCTGTAAAGATCCTGGTGGATGGAAAGTACTTATTTACATGAGGCACCTGTTTTCCAGGTTTTCACCAAGGTACTTGTCCAAAGTGCCACCATAGTGGTTTTCACTAGAGGACAATTTTTTTCTTCATTGTTTTCAATCATTTTTCTGATTTTTTGGATTTTTTGCTTTTTTTAATTTTTTGTTGTTACCAAGATGCCTGTTTTCCAGGTTTTCGCCAAAGTACCCATTTTTTTCAGGAGATTTTTGGATTTTTTGGTTCTATACCTTGAAAGATTTAAGCATAACACTTTTTGAGATGAGAGCTATTCATGGGCTCCTATAGAGGTTCCCCTTTGGGTGTTGATAACTAATATGCCCCTGATTTGTAACTTGCTGTGATGATGAATGGTCCCAGCCAATTAGGTTCAAATTTTCCTTTACTGCTTGGGTTTGGGACATTCTTTTGATTCTCCTTCAATACCAATTCTATGACTTGGACTGTCATGCTTCTAATTTTCTTATTGTCGCTCCTTTTGAGTCTATTCTGATAGACTTGCAAATGATTCAAGGCATCTATCCATTGCTCATTTAGTAGCTCTAGCTCATTTAGACTTGATACCCAGTACTCTTCATCTATGATGAGGTTTTGCAGTGATATCTTGAGGGATGGGAGCTCGATCTCTATGGGGAGTACTACTTCTGATCCATAGACCAGGGAGAAAGGGGTGGCATCAATGGGTGTGTAGATACTAGTTCAATAGGCCCAGAGGGTGGGATTAAGCTATAAATTCCAGTCACAACCTGCGTCATTGACTATTTTCTTAAGGATTTTCAAAATGGTTTTTCTGTAGCTTCTACTTGGTCATTGTCTTGGGGATAGTATGGGGTGGAGAAGCGATGTTGGATTTTGAATTTCTCGCATAAGTCATGAACCTTCTGATTCTTAAATGGTGTCACATTATATGAGATAATAGCTTGTGGAACACCATATCGACAAATGAGATAGTTCAGGATGAATTTTGAAATTTGCTTCCCAGTTATATACATCATGGGTATGGCTTCCACCCACTTAGTAAAGTACTATGTTACAGTTATGATGAATTTGTGGCCGTTAGATGAAGTGGGTGTGATTTTTCCAATGAGATCAAGTCCCCACTACAAAAAGGGCCATGGTGTGATGATAGGATGAAGCTCTTGAGCTCAAGCATGGATGAGGTCCCCATGTTGCTGACATTGTAGACACTTTTTGGCATGATAATGTGCTTCTCTTTCCATTGTAGGCCAATAATACCCCATCCTCATTAATTTATTTCGTTGTGGTCATTCCACTTGAGTGTGAACTGCATATACCGTTATGTACTTCAGTTAGAGCAATTAATGCCTCCTCAACATTTAAGCAGCACAGTAGGGTTCCTTCTATGCTTCTACAATATAGGGTATCACCTAGGATGACAAATCTAGATGTCTTTTTAACAAAGGTTCATTTTAGGTTTGATGGTAGGTCGGTGGGTATGACTCCTATATGAAGGTATGTGTAAATGTCATGATACCAAGGATCACCAGGATCAATGATTTCGCACACATATTCTGATTTTGGTACCTCGAATGCAAGTATGAGAAGCTACTCAATCAAGAATTCATATTTTTGAATGTTGTGAGGGATATTGAGCAAGGATCCAATTGTTGCCATGGCATCTGCTGCTCTGTTGTTGGTTCTAGGAATCTGTTCAAATGTTATTTTGATGAAGGATTCTTTGAGAGTCTCCACCAATTTCTTATGTGGAGTGAGCTTGTTGTCCTTGGTCTGGTATTCATCGTTCACTTGATTTATGATTAATTGGGAGTCTTTGTATACTTTGAGAGCTATGATGTTCCACTGCACTGCTATCCTGAGACCTATGGTCAAAGCCTCGTATTCTGCAATGTTATTGGTGCAAGGAAATGCCAGTTTGTAAGACCCTGGAATGCAATCCCCTTACGGTGTGATAAAGAAAATACCAGCTCCTAATCCATGCTACGTGTATGAGCCATCGAAGTACAGTTTCCAATGGTTAGCTACGTTGAGATTAAAAATAAATTCATTTGGAAACTCCGAGATGAGAGAGTTCTCTAAATAGATTGGTGCTTCTGCTAATTGATCTGCGATGACTTGTCCCTTGATTTCTTTCCGCTCCACATATTCAATGTCGTATTCTGACATTATCATCACCCATTTTTCCATTCTTCCTATGAGCATTGCATTTGATAGTAGATACTTGAGAGGATCAATTTTGGTGATGAGTTTTATTTTATGTGCCAACATGTAATGTCTAAATTTTTGTGATGCAAACACTACTATGAGGCATGCTTTCTTGATGAATGAATAGTTTAGCTCATGCCCAACCATTGTACTGCTGATGTAGTAGATAGCCCTCTTCATTCCATTTTCATCATGCTGAGCTAGAAGAGCTCCAAGGGCTGCTGTTGTTGTTGACATGTATAAGATCAATAGTTTCTTTGGGATGGGTGGCATTAAGACTGGTGGTGTTAGTAGATTCTTTGATTTTGTTAAATTCCTCTTCACACTTGGTATCCCATTTGTACGCTACTCCCTTGTGGATTAGGTGAGAGTATGGGTTCTGTTTGTCTACCAATTGTGCTATGAATCTTTGAATGGATTGTAGTCTACCTTGAAGAACTCTTAGTTGCTTTAATGTTTTCGGTGCCTCCATCTCAAGGATTGCTTTTACTTTTGTTGGATCCACCTTGATGCCTCTCATTGACAATATATCCTAGCAATTTTCTTGATTATACGCTGAACAAACACTTCTTTGGGTTTAGTTTGACATTGTACTCCTCCAATCTTTCAAAGATGGCACTTAGGGTTGCTATGTGATCTTTTCTCTTTCTTGACTTAGCTAGAATGTCATCAACATAGTCTTCGACTATTTTATGAATCATGTCATGGAATATCAATGTCATGGCCCTTTGATATGTTGCTCCTATATTTTTTAAGCTGAATGGCATCATGTTCCAACAGTATGTCCCCCATGGACAAGTGAAAGTTGTTTTGTGTTCGTCATGTTTAGCTATCATGATCTGATTGTACCCTGAGAATTCATCCATTAGTGACAACATCTCATGTCTTGCTATTATGTCTACTATCATGTCAATGTTGGGAAGCGGGAAGTCATCCTTTGGACATGCCTTGTTCAAATCTCTGAAGTCTATGCAGATTTTGATGTTCCCATCGAGTTTTGAAATAGGTACCAAGTTTGACACCCATTCTGGATAATCTATTGGTTGGATAAATCCTACATCTAATAGATTTTTTAGCTCCATTTTGATCAATGGGGTGATCTGAGGATGCATTTTTTGAAGCTTTTTTTTTACAAGATTTGCTTCTGGATACATTGCTAAGTGGTGAACCATGATTTCTGGATCAAGTCCTAGCATGTCAGCATAACTCTATGCAAATTTTATGGCTTTCCCTTAGGAATGCTGCTAGGAGCTCTTGCTCTTTTGATAGTAGTGATTCTGTGTAGAATGTGATGCGGGGTCTCCTCTATTCCTAGGTTGATCGGATTGCATTTTTCTACCAAGATTGCTGACTTTTCCTGATGAATAGCTCTTAAAGGAAGATTGAATCCCCCATCCTCGGGCACCTCAGAGAGGTTTTCACCATTGGATGCATCCTTTCTTTTTATTTTTTTCTAGTCAGAGATTGCCACAGTGTGGTTTTCACTCAAGGACTTGGATATTAGTATTAATTTCTCACTTTTGTGACTGAAGGATTCAATCATTTTCCCATAATAAGCGTGTGTATCTAGCTCTATAATGAACCCTTCCTTATGATCTCCATCTGGAATGTTACCCCATAGTCCCATGAATTCTGAGAGCACCTCATCATTTTTGAATGCATCAAGAACTGGTGGTCCTCGTTGGTCGTGGTCGATGAGTTGGGGATATACTAGGCAGATCTCATGATTTTGATGGTGATATGGTTCAAAAGATAGGGTGCTAATCCTACAAAGATTAGTATCCTCAAATAGCCTAGGTAAGTTAGTTGTGGTTTCCTCGTCATCACTACTGCTATAGATGTCTGTTATATCAAATGTAAAGTTATCTATGACTCTACTTGTAGACACTAGTAAGCATAGTTCTATTGGGGTTGGCTGAGGAGGATTATTAACTATTATAATAGGAGGAATTCAGCCTTGTATGGTTATCCTCAGAGGGGTACATCCAAGGCCAAGATTTGTTATTGGTCGTGTCTCTGGCATGATAGGTATTATGAGCCCATTGTGATTTTTTCCAATTCTTTGATTTCTATCATAGCCCATTGTGAGCATTATTTCCAGACCCTTGCTTTTGTCATCCATTGGTAAATCCAGTACTGGTCTTTCATCTTGATATAGCATATGAGATGGATCTGCCTCAATAACTTCCTAGACAAGGTCTCCCCAGCTTGTGAATTTAGGATAGTCTTCTGGAGACGTTTGAGATGTGGAAGCTTCATTTATTTGTGGTTGTCTCCATGCTCTAGGAGATTGTGGTAATTCTCATACCAAAAAAGTGTTATTAGGGAGCTTGTATTTTTCATAGCCATTATCTTGGATGATGACCTTGATGTCAAAGATGGTGGGAATGGTGGGAGTGGCAGGTGTCTCTGTCGTAGAAGTGGATACGAGAGTGGCAAGGTCGATGTATGGTGTGGATGGGCCCTCATCATTTTTTGGTACTTGGGAGATTTTTTAATACTTCACTTCAAGATTTTTGCAATAGGAGAAGGGTTCAGGATCTCCATGGATGGTAACTTCTTGTCCGTTATGTGTAAATTTCACACATTGGTGGAAAGTTGATGCTACTTGTTGATGATGTTTTCTGCACAACAACAACTCAGACAGAATATGATATCCTATCTCACTTGAAAGGTAAATCTCTATCAGCAAGCCTCAAGAGATAACCCCAAGGTCTCTAATGTTAGGTCTTGACAATGCATAAACAACTCAGTGATAAAATGTGAAAATGCTGGTAATCACAATGGGACCTTACTACAAGAAAAATACTAAATCTCAACTTATCAGATCTAACAATACGATGATACTTCAATCCTAGATCCAACCCAATAATCAAAGAAACAAAAAAAGATAAGGGTTTTAAAGATATTTCTAAATCTAATACTACTCCTAAGATTAACAATGCAAATGATAAACATTGAAATGGACCAATCCCTCAAAACTGATTTCCACTTGACCCAGATGGATCTGCAATCTCACAAAAAATAGTGCAATCTTCTAAGGTGTTAAGATTTTCAAATCATGAAAATTCATTCAAACAACCCTATCACAACCAAAATGAACAAATCCTCACAACTGAACTAAGCGCAACGAATATGAAGTCTGGGTTAACTTTGCAAAGCAACTAACAATCAGTTGGTTGTGAAAAAGTATGGACCAAGGGATTGCTGCAACACTTCAAATATCAAATCACAAACATTATTGAATTGAATCTAATCTAAATATTAACCTCCTCAAAGCAATTTTAAAGATAGAATAACAAGAACCATGTAAGACAAGAGAATACAAGTATGGCACCAAATCACAATGTCATTACTTGCATTTGAATTATCCACTATAACAACAATTCCAGCTTTCTGTGACAATATTAGCTTGAGAACAACTACTTGCTAACTTGATATACTTGATTTGCTTCTAATTATTTCTGCTCTATATCAATCTCTATATTCTAACCCTTATAAATGAGGCAAAATGCCAAATATATAGAATCCGCCTAGAAAAACCCGTCGGCCTAGCAAGAGTTTCGTAGCATTAATTAGGCACCACCAGTCAACTAAGAGAAAGTCAAAATGGAACAAAGGAATGCATTAAATGCACAAACTACACCCAGGTCAGCCTGGGATTCCCAATGTAGCTCAGACCAATGTAGGTCATGAAAATGGGGAAGCACAAATCTCCATGTAGTTGGGCATTAACTGCCTTCCCCTTTGTCTCTATTCTGATATGACCCTTCATGGACTTTCAAGAGTGCCCAATCCAAGTTGGCCATAGGTGGTAACGACAAAACCCTAAGTTGTCTTTCAACTGATACAATCTCCTCCCTTGATTACTTTAGCGACCTATCCCAATCAACCTTATACGTTAGGTATTTGTCAATGACATCAATTTATGTGGCCACATCATCTAATGCTCAGAAATAGAATCATCATTAATTGGGGAATAAACATCATGCCACCACTTCCTCAACTGTTCCAAGCTCAAGTAATTGGGCATGATCTTCCTTCTTCCCATCATAATCTCAAAGAAGGCAATGGATCCATTGTAAACACTAGCTAGGGTATCATCAATCTTCCTCCTTTGTTTGTAAATCTTCTTCAACACTTTATGTCTAATCAGCAATGCCTCATACCACTCTCATGGTTCGGCAGCTCTAGAGGAAGGAAGAATTCCATCACCTACTTTCTTATCCCGGGTGTACTCAATGATAGTTCTGCTTTTCCACAGTAGGAGATCTGTGTCTTCCTTATCTTGTGCCAACACTTCCTTCAACCAATCAGTTGCCCTTGTAGCATCCTTCCCAGTTGACAAAATCTCCTTAATGGCCTCATTACCTTTGGTTTGCACCCCTTGCAGCCAACTCATTGTGGCAAGATTGGAAGCCTTCATATTTTCAAGATTGGTAATGGTCTCATGAGGCAAAGGATTCACAGCAAAAATTGAAGAGCTAATGGATTGCAGGGGCTTCATTAATTCCTCCAAGCATTTCCCTTATGTCAATACTCTTTGTTGGCCTTCTTTCGAGCTTCTCCTGTAATATCAAATATGTACCTCTTGGAGTGGAAAGACAAGCCAAGAGTACTCATTTCTTCTTCTGAATCTTGGGTAGAACCAATGGAAGGACAAGCCTCTCCAGTGCCAACCCTTAATGGGAAGTCTCCACCAAATCCAGTCTTATGCTTGTCTCTCTTGAAAATGGCGTCAAAGTCACATATTTTCCTAGTGACCTCCAATAGTAGAATGTGATTGGTAGGGTATCTTGGAAGTCTATATGGAGCCCTCTGGCAGCCATCAATCCGAATGTAGGAGAAAGTTGGGAATTGAATAAACCATGCCCCATATTTCTTGATGAGTTCTTTAGCCTGGTCTAAAATCCTGACATGTTCTGCACCTTGGAGCAATCTAGTAATGTGCATGGTGAATGCATCATTCACCCTCCTGTAGTTCAAACCTCCCAAGTGCAATTGAGGGTAAACCTTATAGATAATATCTTATCCAAAAGTGCCCCTTATGCTCAATCTTTTATATGGGTGGAATCTTTCAAGTGTGTAAACCAAATATGAAATCATAGTGAATGTCTTTGTTTGCAACACATTGGACAATTGTTCATGAATTACTCCGCTAATGACCATTGCCCAATGGTAGTTAATCTTCTCTTGCTCCATCCTCACAATCATGTGGCACATCCAATTCTCAAACATGTCAGCATTCTTCAATCCAACCACCCTGCTGAGAAGATTGATGGCATCATAATACTCCTTCTTGAACTTTATCATGAATAGATGCTGGGGTAACTTGGAGTAGTGTGACTTGGGCTTCTCTTGCTAGGAATTGATAAAATGTTGTTACTTCATAGTTTTTTCATCGTAGAACTCTTGAGTTGCCCTCATGCTGAATCCCACCACATGAGATCTGTCTGACATATCAAATGTTTGGGCAATGGAAACAGAGTTGATATTTGCTACAACCCTCCCTTGAGGACCAATAATACTTTGTGTATCCTAATCATAGTGCCTGGCATATTCAAGGACTAGGTCATAACATTGCATCATGGAAGGGAAGCCAACTACATGGGACAAGCCTGATTCCATCATCCTTCTAGCCACTAGAGGAGAATCCTCTGCTACCATTCTTCCTTTAAATTCTTCATAATCCCATGATCTGACATTTGTATCAGTCACCTCTGACCAAAATGAAGTGATTTTACTCTCAGGGATCTTGCTCTTAATGTCCATTTTAATCTTCTCTGCATCAAACATTGAAGACCTAGCCGCCTTGCTAGGTTCAGCCTGCACTCATCATAGAAATCATAATAAAAACCACAGGAAAGAGAATGTTAATCCATAACAACACCATTAGAATAAGCCTCATACAGTCAAGGTGTTATTACAATTCATATAAAATTCTTTGATAAACTTTGGGTTTCAAAGCCATCCAGGGAATCCGAGCCAGGGAGGAATTTTTGGAAATTTTGGGCTAGATAGATTCTAGCAGAATAATCAACAAACACCTACTAACAATTGAATCCAATCATTTTCAATCAACAAACCTCATAGGAGATCATAAGATAGCATGAAATAATAATAAAATGCATTGAAAATCACTAACACATCATGCTACTCCATATTTCCCTACATTCTAGTAAACTTCGGGAAAATCTGCCAGAAATGGATTTCCGCGAAGGCAGAGACACTTCGTAAAATCTAGAAAAAATAGGGAACCAAGGACTTCAGGAAAATCCGGTGTCAGTGGAAATCTACATAATCATCTTAGCTCACCAAAAGTTGTCATCTCGCTGAGAAGTATTGGTGACTTCTGGGAGGTCATACTGAAGGTGGATGTCATCGGATGAGGTTTTGCTAAAATTAGGTGGTTTCAGTGTAACGTCTCACCGATGAGGAGGATTCTCATCAAAGAAAATGGATGTTTTGGCGATAGGTTTGTGAATTTGGCTAGATGTCTTGTCTACTGCATAATGTTTCACCGACATGGAGTCTCATTGGTATAACCTATGGCCGATAACATGTGATCTCCCCGAAAGAAGATCTGAGATCACCAAGAGGTCTCACCGACCAAGCAGGGTCTCCCCAACTAAAATGAAGGGAGGTCGATGAGAGTGGAATGCACTTAGTGAAAGGTCTCACCGAATGATGGAGATCTCAGTGATGGAAAAGAATATCAGTACGACTAATGGAGCCCGCTATGACCTCTTACCGATGAATGTTTGTCTTGCCGATGGTGTATATGATAGTGATAATTTTATTCCACCTCACCAAATTTTGGGAAAATCTGCTAGAGATGGATTATCCTGAAGGAATGATAAATCCCAGACTGAGGCCAAAATCTGGATTGCAACATGAAATTGCGATTTCACACACAGCATCTCATTAATCATGAATTTCAACAATTTAAGCTTAGGGAAAGTTATGCATGGACCTTCAAAAGATTTTCTTTGTGTTCTAGGCCTGTTTGAGAGCAAACTAAAGATGAATGGTGATGCCCTAGGTTTAAACCCTATACATCAGCCATTAACACATAGGGAAACCTATGACTCAGGTAATTCAAATGCCAACACCATACTAGGGGAAACAATTGTGATTCTCAAGTAAGTTCACCAAAATGAAAACAGACCAACAAACTCATAAATTACCTGGGAGATTATAAATTAATCAATGCAATGCAACCCTTGTCATGAAGTGATCAAATATTTAGGAATTCAAGTCCTAAAAGCTCTTATAACATCAACAAGCTATCCATAATCATCAATTCAAAGAAAAAAATTCAAACACATACCATTATAAAGTGAAAATTGATCCCAGAATCAAAAAATGAGAAGAGAATGGTGTCCACAAAGAACAGGGGCAAGAATGTGCAAGAAATCGCCACTAAATCGATCAATTCAAACCCAGACACCCCAAAAACCCAACCAATGAATTCATAAGAAAGAACTCCTCAGCTCAAATGATGGCAAATAGTAAGCATGATAGCATAAAAGACCTCAAAAATCAAGTTAAATACATCCTTCAAAGCATGCACGAAGTCATTAATGCAATCGATAAGATAGTCAGAAAACTCGAGAATCTGACGATAGGGTGGAATCTGGGAAAATACGGCCCACATGAAAATCCATGAATACTGAAAATCCCTGAATAATAGGGTCCAGCTAGAGTCCAAGCAAGATCCGAGAAAATCCGACCAAGGTGGAAAATCCAGAATCCGAGCAAAAGCCTAAAATTTATCCAGAACTTAGGATTTTTAATGAATAACCTAGGGGAAACACTTAGGCAATCAAAAATAAACATTTAAGCGCATGCCTAAATAAGATAAAACCTCAAAAAAGAAGGGCCAAGAAACCAAAACCAAAGCGAAATAGGGTCCCTGCTTCCAGCGGGGCATGTGTGCAACAACTGCACAACAAATGGCGACTTCCGCTGGGAAAATGCTCCAGAGCATTTGATGACGAACAGGAATCGAGAACCCAGAATCTCTGGTTTTAGTCTCACTACCAAATGAAGAGACCAAAATGCAAAGATTTAAAGAATCAGAACCAAAGGAGAGGCCAAACCTTCCATAAACTGAAAATCCAAGTGTGTGCATATGAGTTCATTTCCCTCCTTAAGTTACTACATAAACCAAGTTCAATCAAGTCAGGCTACGTAAGGATTCTAACTTCAAAAGCAACTTGGATAGGGCCTCCTTGCTAGCCAGGCATCCATAGCCCCGATGAGGTTATCGTTGTGACTCTCCTGAACATAGCTCTACTTCCAGCTAGGCGTCTATAGCTCTGGTAAAGATATTCAGGTACCCCTGATAAGTTGAATTTATTCTTTTGATATTCAATATTTCATTTTTCTTTCTTTTGATATTCTTTATATGTCACTTTCATTTCAACCTGTGAACAATGAAGCTCGCACTCAGGGCTGAGAACCACAGTGGCGCTAAAGCAGAAATAAGATTTTTCACCTAACAAAACTTCACAAGGATTCCTATAGTAACATCAAGATTCTTAAGATATATGAGAGATATAAGATTTCAGAGTACTTCGAATTCAAATCAAAACCGGTGATCAATCTTCTATAAATATGACATTAAGACTGTTGGCAATAGTAAAGATTTTAACCTTCCTTTCAAGATGCAAGACTAAATTCCACCAACGAAATACTTAGAACAATTCCAAACAATGACATAGTTTCTGTGCAGGTGCAACACATCTAGGTGAAAACAGAGAAACCTCCAAAGCAAGAGTAGAGCAAAAACAAAACAAACCAAAAGCAAACCAGAAAGGGAAACCTAATCTAACTATATACAAGACAAGAGCTAAAAATAGCTCAAGACTAGAAATAATGCTTCAAATATTGCCCATTGATAGGCAGTGGGATATCCTCTCTAGTGAGAGTTTTCAAATGGAAAGCATTATCTCCAAGAATTTCTGAAATCTGGTATGGGCCAAGCCAAAGTTTATCAAAATTTCCATTCTCTCCCTTACAGTCGTGGGATTTATCCCAATAAAGAACCAAGTCAAAAATCCTAAAAGTTTTAACCTTGGCTCTTTTATCAAACCATCTCTTGACAACCCCCTGATGTTTAGCAAAGTTTTCCAGGGCTTCATCTCTTTTTTCTTCAAGGTGTAATAATTCAACAAGTCTAGCCTCATGTTTATCTCCCTCATCATAATATTCATTAATGAACTGCAAGGTGGGGATCTTTAACTAAATGGGAAACACATGCTCTAATCCATAAACCAAGTGATAGGGTGATATTCCTATGGAAGTCTTATGTCTGGTGCAATCTGCCCAAAGAGCAAATCTAAGTTGGGTATGCCAATCCTTCGGATTTCTTTCTAACAATTTGCGAATAACATTCAAGAGATTTTTGTTGGATGAATCAGCTAAATCATTACCTTGAGGGTAATAGTTGGATGCAAATTTAATTATAATCCCATGGTCAAAAGCCCAGTTAGAAAACTTCAAAGATGAAAATAAATGACCATTATCACACACTAAAGACATAGGACATCCAAAATGATTAATGATACCTGATTCAATGAAGTTAATAACAACCTTTGAAGTGCATTGCTTGCAAGCAAGGGCCTCAGTCCATCTTGTAAAATAATCAGTGATAGTAAGGATATACCTATGACCAGCAGAAGAAGGCAGATTGATTGGACCTATGAAGTCCATTCCCCATTGTGCAAAAGGTTTTACGTCGAAGACCAACTAGAGTGGGAGTGCGACATACTTCTCTTTGGTGGCTAAAGTCTGACACACATGACAAGTTCTGACATGGTTGTGTGTATCTTTGAATACTGTAGGCCAATAGTAACCAGCTCTTAGAATCTGGTTCACTGTGGAAGGTGTTGATCCATGGCCTATACCATATCTATCATGAAACTCCAACATCACTCTTTCAGACTTTGTCTTTCCTAAGCACCTCAAATAAACACCCTCATGATTTTTCTTGTATAGGACAGCTCATTTTAACATGAAATTGTCACTCTTTAAGCGCAATTCCCTTCTTTGTATTGAATTAAGATGATCAGGGCATCTTTTAGTCAGGAGATAATGAACAATATAATCATACCACTCACCAAGAGAAACATCCTCTAAATTATAACTCTGAGCTGTAAGGTTAGGGCTTGTTTTTGCCATTTTCTATATAATCCCTTGCCCTCTTACCAATTTCATGGGTTGAATTTCCATATCATACTCTTGTAACATAGTTACCCACTTGGCTTTGCGTTCCCCCAGCTCATTCTGCATCAATAATAGCTTAACCGCTGAATCAGGAACTATTGCAAATATTTTATTTCTAAGGATATAGTGTCTGAATTTCTTTACAGCCCTGAAGAGGGCATAGGCCTTCTTTTCCACACTAGGGTATCTCAACTCTGCATCCTTTAATGGTGCACTCATAAATGCTATGGGATGTTCATTTCTTTGGTCAAGCTTCTGAGTTAACATAGCCGCACAGGAATGATCAGAGGCAAACAAATATATATAGAATGGTTTAGCATAGTCTGGACTTACCAAAACAAGAGGTTCAGAAATAGCCCTTTTTATCTCTGTAAATGCCTCCTTTTCCTTTGCATTCCATTCAACTTTGGCCTCCTACTTCAACATTGCATTCAGTGGTTTAACTATTTCTGTGAACCTAGTGATGAACTTCCTCACGAAGTTGATCTTGCCAAAGAATGATTTCATTTCTTTTTTACTGGTAGGTGGTGGAATCTTAAGAATGGCTTCTATGCATTCTGGATGAATGGCAATCCCCTTTTCAGAAAGGAAATGCCCCAACAATTTACCTTCTGCTACTCCAAAGATACATTTCTTTGGGTTGAGAGATGTCCCAAACTCTCTACATTTCTGAAAAAATTTGCATAAATATGAGATATGATCACCTCTCTTCTTTGAAAAGACCGTTAGATCATCCATATAAATGATGATGCACTTACCAATTATGTATTTAAAGGAAATGTCCATAGCTCATTGGAATGTTGCTCTAACATTAATTAAGCTAAAAGGCATCCTCATGTAGGCAAAAGTGCCCCACTTGGTGGTGAAAGCAGTCTTTTGCCTATCCTCATACTACACCATGACCTGGTTGTATCCTGAATAACCATCCAAGAAGGAAATCATCTAAGATCCATTGACAATGTTGAGCACTTCATCTAGTGATGGTATTGGATAATTATCTTTTTCTGATGCTCTGTTTAGGTTCCTAAAATCTACACAGCCTGATTTCACCATTTTTCTTCTACACTGGAACCAGGTTTGTAACCCAAGTAGAGTGTCTGACCGGAAATATTATCCTTGTAGACAATAGTTTTTGCACTTCCTTTTGTATTATGGGTTCTAGTAAAGCATTGATAGGCCTTTTCCTTTGTCTGAAAGGCTTTACTCCTAGATTGAGAGGAATAGTATGGATTATGATTAACGTATCATAAGTCTTTAAGTCTTCGTAACTCCAGGCTATCACATCTGGATATCTATGTAGTGCATTGATGATTCCTTTCCTTTCTTTAGGAGTGCATACTTTACCAATTAAGACATTTTTGACATCCTCCTGAGATCCCATATTATATTTGTCACACTTTCCACTAATAGGCTCTTTCCTGGTATGCTGTTCCTGATCTCTGATCTTGTCCAGATCAAAGATCCTCTCTAATTGCACCATTCCCCTAGGAATTCTGTTGGTCTTCAGGTTAATTACCCCTTCCAAGTCCATCTCAGCTTCTTGAAGCTCAGTTTTTTCAATAATTTGAGAAGCAAAGACATCAGTACTAGTAATGAAATCTAAGATATGCTTGCCATCCTCAAATACCTGGAAGTTGGTGATATTATTGGGTATTGAGGGTACTGGGGTCAGCTCCACAGTAAACTTATTTAGTTCAGAAAGAGAAAGAGGTTGCAAGGTACTAGCTACCTGAGCAATAGAGTCAGTAGTCTAGTTCTTATTTCGTGGAATCAACTAAATGTTGAAGGCATCAAATCCTTCAATGAGGTCCCACACTCTGTGTCTATAGTTAGTCATTCTCCTGTCATGACAAGAGTATTGTCTCCTAACTTGCTTGACTACTAACTCAGAATCTCTAAAAACTTGTAAGATCTTAACTTTTTTCTTCAATGCCATTAACAACCCATGCACCAAGGCCTCATATTCGGCTACATTATTCGTACAGTGAAATTGAAGTCTATGAGCAGCAAAAAATGTCTTACCTCTCAGACTAATTAGTTCAAAACCTGCCCTAGCTCCATTCTTTGACTTGGACCCATCGAATCTTAAAGTCCAACAACCAGCAACTATAGAATTCCCTACTTTTTCGCTTGCACTGTTACTACTGGATGGCTCTTCAGAAGGAATTACTCTTTTCCCTTTGGGATTTTCTTGAATATTTTGGATATCAATTTTTCCTGCAGGAGTGGGGTTGATACATTTCTATATTTGTTCCACTACAACCTAGCATAAGCAACAGTCCAATTCTGAATGAGAAGCATTATGTACCCTACACCAATTGGGAAAAAGTAGTTCTCCAAAGTTCATTCCTCTTCCCAACTGACCTTGATCTTGAATGCACTTTTGAATGAACTCTTGAAAATTATCTAGCAAACCAAGTTGAATATCTTCCATATCACTATTGTCATCAGTTGGTTCGATCAGGACCTTAGTACCACTAGATTCTACTGTAAGGTCAACAGGTGCTATGTGGAACATAAGAACTTCCTCCATATATGGCTCCTCAAGAGGAGTAGCAAGCATATATTTAACCATACTTACTTCTGATACCATAATTTTAGTAGAAGTTTTCTGATATTTTGTAATCATGTACTTCATTCTGGGTTCTCTTTCAATTCTAATCTAGTAAAGTCTCTTCCCAGGATTAGACCATAAGTGTCAGGTATGTCAGCCACCTGTATATTGATAAGCTGCTGAATCCTAGGATCAGAAGCGATCTGCATATGAATCATATTTAACTCTCCTACAACATCGACTTCAATCCTATCCCCATGGCTTGACATACACCAAAATGCATAACATTGGTTGAAGCACAAGAATCCAATAGACAATTATGCAGATTCTTACTAAATATTCAAACAAAAATCAAGAATGGAGGTGTGTCTGTCTTCCCTTGAAATAGAGTTAAGGGAGTATCTACTTGAGCAACTTGATATTTGTCCTTTTCTTTCCTAGTATCTCCAAGGGGCATATGGACTTGATTGTGAGTCTGATTTTGTCTTCCTACTAACTAAGAACCAAATACTCTATTGACACTCTCGCTAACTGATTTATCTTGTGACATGGAATTTGCATTATAAGATCCTAAGACTTCATTCCTAATGGATATAACTCTTAATAACTCAAATACAGATATATTTACCTTCAATTTTTGGAGTTCTTCAGCAACATATGTGGCCAATTGTCCTTCATTTAAATCAGTAGGAGTCTCCCTCGGGTATTCCACCATCTTTTCCTTATTTGCATCAACATTTCTTTCGTTTGGTACATCAGCATGTCCTAGATCTTGAGATAAATATTGCTTCGATACCTGAGGCAGTGATGGATTATTGCTAGCATTAGGGTCTAGAGGTGTGTTGAAATTATTCAGTGGAATGGAAGTAGTAAAGGGGCCTCCAGCCTATGGGCACCTGTGTGGCAACTCCCTCAAGTCATACTTTTTGACAGGTCTCTGGAAGGTCTGCACTTTTTCAATGTAAGCTTCCTCTTTGACATAAGACTCTTTTTCATCTCTGGGACCATTATCATTCACTTGACTCTCATTGAATAACTATGTCATTTCATCCCCATTGCATACCAGGTCTGCCTATTCCTCAAACTGGTCAGATTCCTCTTCGAGTACATTCTCCTTACTTTGAGGAAAATGAGCATGGTTTAGCACCAACACCGGTGAATCATAAGGATTGGATGGTACTATTTCCTAACCGTTTGCATTGTTCTCCACTTCATCCTAAAAGATTGAGGCCATTGTTTGGAATTCTTGACAGTCTAACTCAGAATTTTGACTAGTCTTTTGGAGCCTACACCATCCTGATAAAGTAGCCTCAGCTAGATATACACCGCTAGGAGGCTTCTCTTGGTTAACTGGTTGACTGGTAGATTGATTGAAAGGTTGACTAACTGGTTGGTCCAATGGGGTGGGGACTCCTCCATTGTTGGGCCCTATGTTCTAAGTCCTATTCTATCCTAATTGCTACCTTCTCTCGAACCCTTGTCCACCACCTTGTCCTTTGTCAAATTTCTACCCTGAGGATTTCCCCTTATCATGGTTCTATCTTCTATAATTATTATACCCTTTGCCATTATTAAATCCCCTGTCATTGTTGTAACTTCTATCCTAGTTATATCCTCTTTCATTATTGTATCCTCTAGCATTATTGTATCCTCGGTCCTGACGTTGCCCTCTATCAAAGTGTTGTCCTTGTGGTTTCTCTTTGTTCTGATTGGACTGCATATTTCTTTGAGCAACTTGCAACTGACTGTTCTAGTTCCTCAAGTAAGTCACCTCCATATTCAACTTTTTTATTTGTTCAGACAATTCATCAAGTCTCTCCTTGTCAGGATTACTGTATGGAGGCTAATTCGCATTATTCTGGGAATACCGTGCTGTAGCATTGGCATTTAGTGACTGGTTCAAGACTTCATAATTTTGTAGGTATGAAGGATAACTAACCCGAGGTTGGATATGTAGAGGTTGATTCACATTTTTGCTGAGGGTAACTAATTATGGATGAAACTTGTCCTATGAAAGGTCTTGGATGAGGGACCAGGGGAAATTGAGGTACTCGATTCATGATTGGAGTATGGTTTGTCAAAGCTTGGTTGAGTGTTGGAACTTGTCTAGGGTGAGCAACGGGTCCTAATGAGCGTAGAGGCCCAAAAAAATGTTTCCTTAGATTAGTACTAACTTTCATAGCCTCTGCATATGCATCAAGTAGACTAGAAGGAGGATTATTACTCCAGTTCATAAAGGTAGCTATCAAACTATCAAGTCCCTCATAATAAACTTCTAGAGCAGTGGGTTCATCAATAGCATAAGGGGCCTATAGTTTGGTATAAGCACAATGAAACCTATTGTTGAAAGATCCTATAGGCTCATTGACCTCCCTCTTCACATTAGTGAACTGATGGTAAAGCTCATTAGAACTAATGGGGATTTGAAACTTCTACAAAAAAGTAGCCTCTAGCTCAGTCCAATGCTCGATAGACCTAGTAGGCAAATGGTTGTACAAATAGAATGCATCTTCCCCTAGTGAATAGGGAAAGAGTCTACATGCTACATCTTCGTGGTTTATCCCTCTATCCTTAAGGCTAGTCTGAAAGATCCTGATGTGTTCTTCGGTGGTCCTATTTGGATCATTGACATGGAATTTTGAACAAAAGTGTTCAGGGTTTTTGGCCATGACATTGTAAAAGGAAAAAATTAATGGAGATGGGTTGGTTGCTAGGAAAGACATTGGTGGAGGTGGGGGTGGTAATGGCTGATTTATGACTGGCTAAGTTTGTGGACTGGGAAAGGCCTCAGACTCAAATGAACTTGATTAAGATGGGGATGATGGAGATGTGGGAGGTGGATGGGATGATGATGACTCTCCCCTTCTGTTGGTCCTTCTTGACCTAGTAGGGTGTGGAAATTCCTGAAATTTCTCCTCGCCTAGAGTGGATCTCATCCTTCTTCTGAATATCTTAGGACATATGGTGTTCAAAAATCAATCCATCTTGCTTATTCAGGCCCTCCTTCTAGCACCATTCTTGTTGATGATGTTTTTTGCACAGCAACAACTCAAACAAAATATGATATACTATCTCACTTGAAAGGTAAATCTCTATCAGCAAGCCTCAAGAGATAACCCCAAGGTCTCTAATGTAAGGTCTTGACAATGCATAAACAACTCAATGATAAAATGTGAAAATGTTGGTAATCACAATGGGACCTTACTACAAGAAAAATACTTAATCTCAATTTATTATATCTAACAATACAATGATACTTCAATCCTTGATCCAACCCAATAATCAAAGAAACAAAAAAAGATAAGGGTTTCAAAGAGATTTCTAAATCTAATACTACTCCTAATATTAACAATGCAAATGATAAACACTAAAATGGACCAATCCCTCAAAACTAATTTCCACTCGACCCAGATGGATCTACAATCTCACATAAAATAGTGCAATCTTCTAAGGTGTTAAGATTTTCAAATCATGAACATTCGTTCAAACAACCCTATCATAACTGAAATGAGAAAATCCTCATAACTGAACTAAGCACAATGAATATAAAGTCTAGGTTAACTTTTCAAAGCAACTAATAATCAGTTGGTTGCAAAAAGTATGGACCAAGGGATTGCTGCAACACTTCAAATATCAAATCACAAACATTATTGAATCGAATCTAATCTAAATATTAACCTCCTCAAAGCAATTTTAAAGATAGAATAACAAGAACTGTGCAAGACAAGAGAATATAAGTATGGAACCAAACCAAAATGTCATTACTTGCATTGGAATTATCCACTATAGCAACAATTTTAGATTTCTATTACAATATTTGCTTGAGAACAACTACTTGCTAACTTGCTCTACTTGATTCACTTCTAACTATTTCTGCTCTATATCAATCTCTATATTCTAACCTTTACAAATGAGGTGAAATTCCAAATATATAGAATCCCCATAGAAAAACTCGTCGGCCTAGCAAGAGTTTCATAGCATTAATTACGCACCACTAGTCGGCCAATAGAAAGTCAAAATGGAATGAAGGAATGCATTAAATGCACGAACTACACCTAGGTCAGCCCAAGATTCCCAATGTAGCTCAGACCAATGCAGGGCTTGATAATGGGGAAGCACAAATCTTGTTGTAGTTGGGCATTAACTGCCTTCCCCTTTGTCTTTATTCCGATCCGACCCTTCATGGACTTTCAAGAGCACACCATCCAAGTCGGCCATAGGTGGTAATGGAAAAACCCTAAGTTATCTTCCAATTGATGCAATCTCCTCCCTTGATTGCTTTACCGACCTATCCCAAACATTAGGTATTTGTCAATGACAAAAATGTATGTGACCGCATCATCTAATTGATGCTCAGAAATGGAATCATCATTAATTGGGGCATTAACATCATGCCACCACTTCCTTAACTGTTCCAAGCTCAAGTACTTGGGCATGATCTTCCTTCTTCCCATCATAATCTCAAAGAAGGCAATGGATCCATTGTAAACATCAGCTAGGGTATCATCAATCTACCTCCTTTGTTTGTAAATCTTCTTCAACACTTTCTGTCTAATCAACAATTCCTCATACCACTCCCATGGTTCGGTAGCTCTGGAGGAAGGAAAAATTCCATCACCTACCAACCTATCCCGAGTGTACTTCAAGATAGTTCTAGTTTTCCACAGTAGGAGATCTGTGTCTTCCTTATCTTGTGCCAACACCACCTTCAACCAATCAGTTTCCCTTGTAGCATCCTTCCCAATTGACAGAATCTCCTTAATGGCCTCATTACCTTTGGTCCACACCCCTTGTAGCCAACTCGTTGTGGCAAGATTGGAAGCCTTCATATTTTCAAGATCGGTAATGGTCTTCTGAGGCAAAGGATTCATAGCAGAAATCAAAGGGTTAATGGATTGCAGGGGCTTCATTAATTCCTCCAAGCATTTCCCTTATGGCAATACTCTTTGCTAGCCTTCTTTTGAGCTTCTCCTGTAATATCAAATATGGACCTCTTGGAGTGGAAATACAAGCCAAGAGTACTCATTTCTTTTTCTGAAGCTTGGGTAGAACCAATGGAAGGACAAGCCTCTCCAATGCCAACCCTTAATGGGAAGTCTCCACCAAATCCAGTCTTATGCTTGCCTCTCTTGACAATGGCATCAAAGTCACAAATTTTCCTAGTGACCTTCAATAGTAGAATGTGATCGGTAGGGTATCTTGGAAGTCTGCCTAGAGCCCTCTGGCAGCCATCAATCTGAATGTAGGAGAAAGTTGGGAACTGAATAAACCATGCCCCATATTTCTTGATGAGTTCTTTAGCCTGGTCTAAAATCCTGATGTGTTATACACCTTGGAGCAATCTAGTAATGTGCATGGTGAATGCATCATTCACCCTCCTATAGTTTGAACCTCCCAAGTGCAACTGAGGGTAAACCTCATAGATAATATCTTGTCCAAAAGTGCCCCTTATGTTTAATCCTTTATAGGGGTGGAATCTTTCAAGTGCGTAGACCAAATATGAAGTCATTGTGAAGGTCTTTGTTTGCAACACAATAGAGAATTGTTCGTGAATTACTCCGCTAATGACCCCTGCCCAATGGTAGTTAATCTTCTCTTGCTCCATCCTCACAATCACGTGGCACATCCAATTCTCAAACATACTAGCATTCTTCAATCCAACCACCCTGCTAAGAAGAGTGATGGCATCATAATACTCCTTCTTGAACTTTATCCTAAATAGCTACTTGGGTAACTTGGAGTAGTGTGACTTGGCCTTCTCTTGATAGGAATTGATAAACTATTGTGACTTCACAGTTTGTTCATCGTAGAACTCTTGAGCTGCCCTCATGCTGAATCCCACCACATGAGATTTGTCTGGCATATCAAAAGTTTGGGCAATGGAAATAGGGTTGAGATTTGCTACAACCCTCCTCTGAGGACCAATAATCCTTTGTGTATCCTGATCATAGTGCCTGGAACATTCAAGGACCAGGTCATAACATTGCACCATGGAAGGGAAGCCAACTACATGGGACAAGCCTGATTCCATCATCCTTCTAGCCAGCAGAGAAGAATCCACTGCTACCATTCTTCCTTTAAATTTTTCATAATCCCATGATCCGAAATTGGTATCAGTCACCTCTGACCAAACTGAAGTGATTTTACTCTCAGGATCTTTCTCTTAATGTCCATTTTAATCTTCTTTGCATCAAACATTGAAGATCTAGTGGCCTTGCTAGGTTCAGCTTGTACTCATCACAGAAATCATAATAAAAACCATAGGAAAGAGAATTTTAATCCATAAGAACACTGTTAGAATAAGCCTTATATAGTCAAGGTGTTATTACAATTCATATAAAATTATTTCATAAACTTTGGGTTTCAGAGCCATCTGAGGAATCTGAGCTAGGGAGGAATTTTGAGAAATTCCAGGCCAGACGGATTCTAGCAGAATAATCAACAAACACCTACTAATAATTGAATCTGATCATTTTCAATCAACAAACCTCATAGGAGATCATAATATAGCATGAAATAATAATAAAATGCATTGAAAATCACTAACACATCATGCTACTCCATATTTCCCTACATTTCACTAAACTTCAAGAAAATCCACTAGAGACGGATTTCCACGAAGGCAGAGACACTTTGCAAAATTAGGAAAAATTAGGGAACCAAGGACTTCGGGAAAATCCAGCGTCAGTAGAAATCCATGGAATCGTCTCAGCTCTTCAAAAGTTTGTCATCTCACTGAGAAGTCTTGGTGACTTCCGAGAGGTCACACCGAAGGTGGATGTCATCAGATGAGGTTTCGCTAAAATTAGGTGGTTTTGGTGTAATGTCTCACCGACGAGGGGGAGTCTCATCAAAGCAAATAGATGTTTCAGCAATAGGTTTGTGAATTCGGCTAGAGGTCTTGTCGACTACATAATGTTTCACTGACATAGAGTCTCATCAGTATAACCTCTGGCCGACAACATGTGATCTCCCTGAAAGAAGATCCGAGCTCGCGAAGAGGTCTCACTGACCAAGCAGGGTCTCCCTGACTGAAATGAAGGGAGCTCAATGATAGAGGAATGCACTCAGTGAAAGGTCTCACCGAAGGATGGAGGTCTCAGCGATGGAAAAGAATATTGGTATGACTAATGGAGCCCACTATGACGTCTTGCCGATGAATGTTTGTCTTGCTGATGGTGTATATGATAGCGATAATTTTATTACACCTCACCAAATTTTAGGAAAATATATCAGAGATGGATTATCCCGAAGGAATGAGAAATCTCGGACTGAGGCCAAAAGATGGATTATGACATGAAATCATGATTTCAGACAAAACAATGCCCCTATTAAGAGGGCCTAGATTAAGAAATGGTTATTTGCTTATGGGGCCAATGTGGTTATATTGAAAGAGACCAAGTTGTCAAATGAAAATTATGAATATTACATTAGTAAATGGGATATGTGGAAGTCTTTTCATTCTCAAGCACAAGGGGACTCAGGGGGATTATTAACAGTATGGAGATCAAGTTCAAATTTAGTGGTGTCCATTTCCAATCATGCACATTGACAATTGTTGAGGGTCGCACATTTTTATTTAGGCTTTCTATTGATAAATGTGTATACTTCAAATTCAACTACTAGGAAGAAGGAATTATGGGATGAAATTACAATATTTTTGGGGGAGGTAGATGATGAGAAAGTGGTCATTGCTGGAGATTTCGATGCAATTCTCTCATCTCATGAAAAGGTGGGAGGAATCATACCTCCTCAAAAAATAATTGACAATTTTAATTCCTTTGTTCAAAATAATGCTCTTCTATATGTTCAACCAGTGAAAGTGTTATGAAATAACTTGCACAATAGAAGAATATGATATGAAATATGCTACAAATAATTGATAATAACTAAGAATAACAAGCCACTTCAAGGGGGAAAACCTCCAAATATCTCTAATGAGAACATACTTCACATCTTGATGATGAAATAAGACTCACAACCTCCTATATATATCTATTTATGCCAAGGATATCACCTAGGATGACTTAGACACACCTATATAAGACTTAGGCCGACCTAAACAACTAAATAACAATATACTAATGATAATATGACTTAATAGAGAGTTAAGATAGCCACAAGCTAACTATTCATAACCCAATGTACAATAATATTAAGGGCATAGCATGCCCCCCTTCTTCAAAGAAGCATTATCCTCAATGCTAATCAAGTTTGGAAACTTTTGAATGAACTCCTCATCTTCCCATGTGGCATCTTCAACTGGTAACTTCTTCCATTGGATGATATACTCAGTGATAGTTCTATTCCTCAACGTCTTTGTGCGTGTTTGACGAATGCACTCTGGTTCCAAAATTATTCTTCCTTCTTCATCCAGCTCGGGAAGTGTTGTTTGAGTGGGAATATGCCCAATTACCTTCTTCAAATAGGAAACATGAAAAACTGGATGTATCTTTGTTGTTGGTGGCAACTCAAGCTTGTAGGCAACACTACCGATCTTTTGCATGATTTGGTAGGGACCATAATACTTTGGAGACAACTTATTATTATTTCTTTGCTGCTTTAGTGAGATTTTCTTGGCTGCAATCGCAAGAAGACCCAATCCCCAACTTCAAAACTTCTTTCTTTTTATTATCCTGCAGAGGCTCTTAGTAGAACTTTTCAAAGCTCTCATAATAAGGTCTTGTGGAGAGGTATAGTTATTCTTACTATTGATATATCAGTTACACACTCTTTTTTCATGGATGACACATAATTGTGTGGTTGGGAAACACTTCAGGAATCCAAACACATTAAAGTTATCTTAGATAAGTATTCTATTGCATCTAGTTAGAAGATAAATATAGAAAAATCAAAGATATATACTTTTAATATATAAGCTGGTCTAAAGGAACAAATTGTAAGGTTGTTGGGTTTTCAAACAATAGAGATTCCTTCTAAATATCTTGGCATTAAATTTCTCATTGGTGCAATTAGGGTGTCCTATTGGGATAAGGTTGTCCAAATAATTCAATCAAGGATTATAAGTTTGAAAGATAGGTGGTTGTCTTTATCAAGGATAATTTTGTTGGTCAAGTCAAATCTTTCTACAAATACCAATTATTATATGGTAATATTGAAAGCACCTAAGTCAGTAATAGTGGTAATTGAAAAATTAATTAGGGGATTTTTTGTGGAAAGGAAATATAGATAATAAAAAGAAGATCCCCCTAATCTCATTGGAAAATATGTGTGTGGAGTAACTAAAAGGTGGGATTGGAATACAAAATTTATCGGCTAGAAATATTTATTTAGGGGCCAAGTTGGTCTCGCATATGTATTCAAAACCTCATGCTAAGTAGTATAGAGTTATGCAAGTAAATTACATAGATATGCCATTCCCAATTTGAATCTTCATAGTCTCCAACCCTCCTTAGGATTCTGTAAAGTGCAATTTTCTCTTATGTTGTAGAAAGGTAATTAGTCCTTACCTTTGTTGGGAAATTCATAATGGAAAGCATGAAATTTTTTGGAAGGACTCCTAGAATGGATAACATTTAAATTTAAATCATTCCTTTCAAGCATGTGAAGTCATTCTAACTAATCCTTGGGGTGAAAAATTTGAAAATTATTTTCAGTTTGTGGATGCATACTTTGGGAAAGTATTTTGTAAATATTTTTTAAATACTTATCTATCAAATGAGAAAGGAATTTTTTGGACCAACTCTAAAATATATACATGTTTACATGTCAAATGATGAAGATAAGGTAATCTAGGTGCCTTCCAAATCTAGAGAATACACTATTAAAATGGATTATAGAGTTGTAATGAGTAATGGTATTTTTGTTGATAGTAAAAGAGAATTTTACTTTTGTTGGAATCCTTTAGTTCTCCTGAATGAAGGTTTCTTTTCATGGTTGGCCATAAAAATTAGATTTTTGACAAGTGATAGATTGGCCAAGCTTGGTATTGTAGATCAATTTAGGTGTTTGTTATGCAATGAGGCTATGGAAGAGGTAAATCATCTTCTCATTATTTTTCTCTTTGCATATGCTTGTTAGAAATTCATCCCTAAAAAATTAAGTTGGCATTCACCATTGCTAAGGTCTTTGTGGGAATTGTATACAAGTTGGCCAATATTGTACAAATCATCTTTATTTTCTTGTATATGGAGAGTGGTCCCATCATTGGTTGTGTGGAGTTTATGGTGGGAGAAAAATAGATGGATATTATTAGGTGAAAAAATGAAGTTGGAACAAATAATATGTAAAATAGAATCTTCAGTGTCTGAAATAGTAAATGCATATGTTGAAAGAACAAAACATGTGGCTATGTGCAAGATCATCATGGAAAAAATAGGCCCTTAAGTGGCAAAAAATTTAGAAAAATTAGAGTTAGGAAACTTGACATAAAAATTTGAATAAGTTATCTATATTATTTCAAAAATATGTAAGAATAGAATCTATAGAAAATTGAATGTAGTTTCTAAACTACTAGGTTTTTTTTTTTAAATCTATTTGGTGAAAATTTGAAATTTCAATGCAAAGGTACTTAAATGAGGAAAAATAAGAAGTAGGTGTCTGACCACCCTAACCACAATAAAATGATAATATTTTTTATAATATTTTACATATAAGTAGAGGACTCATGCCCGATGTGATGCATATTTTTTGTAATTTTTTTCCAAGTAAATAATTAATTATGATTTTTATTACAACTTTTAAAAAAATATAAAACATCGTATGTCTAACCACCTTAACTTGGTCAAAAATTCATGAAATTCAAATTTTATTTTTTTAATCCTATAGTATATGAAGCATAGAATGTGATGCATTTTTTGGATTCAAAAAATGTGATACCGTTTGAAAGCTATAGATGTTTTTCAATCAGCCTATTAATTAGGACTTTAGTCATAATTTCAATAGAAAATGAATAATAATTACTTATTAAATTCAAAGTAAAGCATAATTTATATCGATGGAAAGTTGAGAATCTTCTTTAAAAACCCTTTTCATTTCATCAATTTTGGGTAAAAATATAGTCGTCAACCACATACCCATCATATTGCCACTTTTTGGCCCATCATGATCCTGCACATACCCATGTTGGTTCCCTATTCTCATAATGGGATTCTAAAATATTGCTACAGTAGAAAAATATTGTTATACCTTTTAAAGGGATTTTTCATTAAGGTGTTATTCAGATGGTGGATATAAGTAAGGTGATGTGGTCTCTCCCACCGCCACTCTTTTTAAAATTAAACTTTAATGGTGCTTCATGTGGTAATATAGGGAATTCTAGGGTAGGTATTGCAATTAGAGATCAACATGGTTCAATTATGGCAGAAAATTAAATTCATTTGGCATTAGGTACAAATAAATTAGCTAAAGTGTAAGCTTTGTTACATTTTCTTGAGTTGGCATTGGTCTTAAATGTTAAAAGATTGCAAATTAAAGGAGATTCATTGTTCATTTTAAATCCATGTAAAAAAATAAATATTTACAATTGGAAAATGAAATATATCCTGGAATAGGCATGGAAATTAATAGATAGACTGGAAGTTTTTCAAATAAACCATATATATAGAGAGGGAAATTTCTTGGTTGATCTTTTGAAAAATACAGGTTGTGATCAAACCCAATATGAAATATTATATCATGTTACCTAAAATAGTATCATGAATCCACTATGGGATATTATTCAAAAAGAAAGTGTAGCTTCTTAATGTTATGATAGTTTCCTGGATAAAGCATAAGTAATATGCATTTATAATTTTCAAGAATTCTTATCATGCATGCTTATTTTGTCAAAAAAGTTGATAATTCTATATGTGGGTATAGTAGTCAACTTGGCTATGGATTTCAATCATTTTAGCTTTAGGGAGTAATAGTTTTGATAAGGGGTTACTTTTTCATAAGGGTGGTAATTTTTGTGTTGCTTCTATGAGCATAGTACTAGTTGTAGAACTTTTCTACTATTTGGTTTCTCTATAGTTTTTGGGATGGTGTCATTTAAATTAGAAAAAGTGTTCAAAGGTTAGTGCTCTATTGTTCTTGATACTTGGTGCATTGATATGGTTGTTCATATTGGAAAGATTCCTTTTGATTCCCTATGTGTTGAGATAGCAACAAAAATAAGGGTTAAGTGAGTTTTTAAGCCTCAATCCCTACTAATGTGATCTTTGAGTGGTGATTATGAATCACCAAATATTTAAAATCCTAGGGTCTCAAATGTGCATCAAATGAATAGCATTGCAATAAGGGCAATGAATGAGGATTTTCAAAGGGACAATCATGCCTCGGCTATAAGGATAGCTCATGATGAATGATGGAGGTAAGGTTTTAGTCAAATAATGCAATGGTAGGGTTCATTTATTAATGCAATAAAGCAAGGTTTGAAGATAGAAAAACGAGTTGTAGGGTGTACATGCATTTCCTTCAAGACAAACACCTAGATAGATTTTTAAAGGTGCCTTATCAAAGATAATTGTGTCAAGTGGAATTGTTGGTGATGCCACATCTTTCTATCTATAAATGTAGTTAACAATGAAGATACAATATTATCTCTTATCACTTTCCAAAGAAGAAATGAAGAAAGAGTTAGCCATTTTTTGATCAAGTCGATTGACTTTAATACTTTGGGTTTATTTCTTATCCATTGCAGAGGAGATCAGGTATCAGTATTTATTCTTGAGGCTTGCAGCTTAAATTGGATGCTAAAGTGATGTATGAGGTATGGATAAAATTTGAACCCCAACACTTCAAAAAGGTTCATGTTGACAATGAAAACACTTCAGCTTTCATGAGTTGGAGGGATGGTCTACTCCTTACCAAAACATAGGCAAGTAGTATGAGGAAATGGTGAATGCCAACATCTGATAAATTCAAAGAAGGTGATTTTAGACTTTGGGCTTATTGCTTACCCGTTGTTGAGGAGAGCAGGAATAAGGCTTTGGTGTTTAGGATTGCAACTTAAATTAGATACTAAAGTGATGTATGTGGTATGGATAAACTTTGAACCTCAACACTTGAAAGATGTTCAAGTTTTGTACTTCAAGCTTATTGCTTACCCATTGCTGAGGAGAGCAAGCTTCAACCTTTGGTGTTAAGGCTTGCACCTTAACATGGATGCTAAAGTGATGTATGAGGTATGGATAAAATTTCAACCCATACACTTGAAAAAGGTTAATGTTCACAATGAAAACACTTTAGGTTTCATGAGTTAGAGGTGTAACGCCCCTTCCAAGGAACTCCAAAGGATAAAATTAAACTAGGAAAAATTAATGAGATATTTTTTTTTACAACAATGGATTGCATAACATATCATAACGCATTAATCTAGTCTTAGGTTGTCTAAGGTTCCTCAACTATACTACTCAAAAATCAAAAATCAAAGTAACTAGAACAAAATGCAAGGATTATTTTTAATTCACCACCTTAATGATTCTACAAGTCAATAGATAATCAACATTAATGATCATTTCTAGCTAACTAACATAAATAAATGCATTACAACACAAAATTTATTACAAGGAGAATTCATCAATAACAATTTCATTGTTACAATATTTACAATAATGCTTCCCCTAGTAAATGTGGGAAGATTACATCATATTACAAAAGATATACAATTGAGATAGAATCCAAGGAACAAATACATGAAAGGTTTCCTTCTTGAAGAGGAACATGATCTGAATTACACAACATAATGAACAATCTCCGTGTAAACGAACATGCAACAAGAATACCATATGGAGGAAAAAATGCCAACCTCTTGACCATTTGGAACCCTAAGGTCCACCCCCTATTCTAGGAGATAACACAAGGTCCCACATCATATAGGCAGTTAGGAAAGCAATAGGCTAACACAATCAAGGGTTTATACATGGACTCTAATTCAACACTATCATCACACCAACATCAATTACAACACTAACTTTACTTCCAAAGGAACTCACAAACCAAAAAGAGAAAATACAACTAAGGAATGCTAGACTACAATAGGGAGGAGTTCCATCACATGGTCCTAGCATGGGTTTTCCTAGTAGCCTCTCACTAGACCCTGACCCCCATCTATGGTTGTCTTGATAAACCTCTCACTAGGTCCCGACCCCATAGGGTGACACATTTGGAACAACCATTCCCTTTGTGAGGGAAAGGAAGTTAATCTCTCCAACCAGGTCTTCTCAACCCATCCTTATCCTAAACAAACACTACAAGCATGGGTGAGGCATCCATTATCATGTTTAATGTGAATTCTATTCATCAACCTAGTTCATTATTAAGGTTATATTTGGATTAAAAAACCCTTCAATGGGTTTTCCTAGACAACATTTTGGGTTCCCACCCCCATTCAGGAAAATTCCCCTACTTGCAACTAGTAAACCCTACAAATCAAGCAAGGAATTTACCAGGTTGCATACTCAACATAATCACATGAATCCAAGCATAGAGCAAGGCATTGGCCATCTTGCACATTTAACATAATCACATGATTCCTTACAAAAAGAGGAAGAAAAAACCTTAAGGTTTACATTTCATACAAGCACATAACTCAAAACATTTCCAACCACTTCCAAATTGAAACAATCATAAGACCCATTCACACTTTGTGTACCCATTCCTAGGCCTCTAGAAGCCAACCTTAAACAACTTTACACAATGGCACCCCCTTTCAGAAATCATGCAACACTTAATCCATTAATCAACCACATTGTCAAATGCAATAATTGAACATCCCATTATAACAAGGAAGAAATTTCTCTAACTTAAAACATTATTTCACTTATCATTCAAATTATCTTAATCACATAGTTAAATACTAGGATTATTTCCTACAATAACTATATTTAAGGGAAACTAAATCCTTAACAAGATAATTATCTCTCTAAATTAACTCAATAGTTAACAAAATAGTAACTAATTAGTAGGAGAAATTAATAAATAATATTATCAATTTAAACTTCTCACACTCAATTTAGAACTTGTGTAATGAAATGAAAATAAATGATAACAATGAAAAACCAGGAAAGCACACTACAACTCTCACCCTAATGGTTTAAACAACATAATATAGTCAAATGTGCCCAATATTCATCCCAATACTCACCTCTAACTAACACCATTGGTTTTTTATTATACTTTTACTCAATATAAATGCAAGTGCATTCGCAAAATACCCTACTCAAAGTTGTATGATGCTAATCAATGAGAACATGTGACCCAGTAAGGAAGATATTTATTACGTGATTACACTATATCTAAGTTAATACACTAATTTATTATATTTCAATTCATCACTAAACCAACTCATTTTGTTAACTTACTATCAACCTATAATTACAAAAATAATTAAGTTGAATAAGCCACAAGGTTCAAATATAAGACATTATATGTAACCAATTTATACTTACTACAATCATGACATTGTTGGATGCAAGAAGAGTTACATCACTAGAATCAATAAGGCCAATGAACTATTCTATTTCCTAACATAAGAATGCACTAGATTCCAATCTTCATCAATATATCTATGTTTATTTAGGTTCCTCCATTAATTATTATTATAAAATATCTAAATATACCTATACTATTAGACTCCATTAATTGAACCTCTATATTTTGATACATGTATATTAAAATACCTAGTTATGCATTGAATTTCATTATTCATTTACTAACTAACTACACTGAGTAAACTCAATCATTAATATTTAATCTAAATAATATGACTTAAATAACCTGATCACAATATTCTACAATTACTTAATATTTAATTTCCCCAATACACTATTTAACTAAACATTTATTTTAATCTACCCACTTCTATCAATGCAAGGTAAGTGGATTTATTTTAATCACAACTAGGAATGACATTCACAATCTCATGCTATAAAATAGAGAAATTTAATGATTTAAAGATTTGATTACGCATATACATTGTTATTGACCAATCTATAATCACTCAATTATCTATATATAAAATACATCAATTCAGCTTAACTGACTACACAATTAAATACTCATTTTCACTTAAAAACACAATTAAATTAAAATATTGTTTACTCCAATAATTTGAAAATAACTATATCGCTTATTCTAATTAACTACATAGTAATTCTACTCATCAACTATTTACTAGTCATAAAAATAATCAACATTTATTTACCTATTAGTAATCTGTGTGCCCTCTAAATTATCTATCATTTGCTTGGAACCATATAATCTAAAAAATTTAAATTAAATTACCTAACATTTAATCTAAATATTGAAATTAGATTACCTATTGTTTCATCCTTATTTACTAATAACTATTACTTTCCACCTTCAATAAACATGACCATGCAATGTAATTCTATTGATCTATTTATGAACTAAATCAATCATTAATTACATAATTTTTAAACATTCATTTTAATGTTAACCATTCAATTAAATTTGTTTATTAAATGATATTCTTTTTCTTTACTTCCTCACAGATTATATTTGATCACATATACAAATCACTCTTTTACCAATAAGAATTTAAAAATTTACTAAAATAATAATAGCTATTCAATTCAAATCTTTTATCAAATGGAATTATATTTCGTCATTTAAAACATATTACAAATAACATGTAACTCATGATATAATAAGTCAGAATATAATATAGTAGATATATTTATACATACATTTATAAATACATACACACACACATATATATGTATGTATGCATGTATGTATGTATATATGTATGTATATATGTATTTATGTATGTATATATATATACTCTAAAGCCAATCATCATAAATAAAATCGTACAAATAAAATTTACATCATATATAAAATTTATCAAAGATAAAGAAGAAATCATATTATTTTGAATTGATAACTTCCTATCAATATAATGCAACATAGAACATTTATTCCCAAATAGTAAATATATAAACACAACACAACATTATCAAAACATATTATAATACCAAATATTAATTTGAAAAAGTAGTTGCTAAATCCTCAAATATCCGCTACGAGCTAATATCTTCCTAACTGAGAATGAAAGGTGACAACCACCACCAAGGCATCATTGGGGAGAGGCTACTAAGGCAGCAAGGGGCACAAGGAGTAGGGTATGTGCAAGATCATCATGGAAAAAACATGCCCTTAAGTGGCAATGCAAATTCAATAAAATCATAGTTATGCAACTTGACCTAAAAATTTGAATAAGTTATCTAAATTATTTCAAAAATATGTAAGAATAGAATCTATTGCAAATTGAATGTAGTTTCTAAACTACAAAGTTTATTTTTTTAAAAAATCTATTTGATGAAAATTTGAAATTTCAATGTAGTAGTACTTAAATTTCAGGGAAAAATAAGTAGGTGTTTGTCTGACCACCCTAACCACAATAAAATGATAATATTTTTTATAAGATTTTAGATATAAGTAGATGACTCGTGTCCTGATGTGATGCATATTTTTTAGTAATTTTTTTCCAAATAAATATTAATTATGAATTTTTTATTACAACTTTTAAAAAATATAAAAAATCAAATGTCTCACCACCTTAACTTGGTCAAAAATTCATAAAATTCAATTTTTTTTAATCCTATAGTATGTGAAGCATAGTATGTGATGCATGTTTTGGATTGAAAAAATGTGATACCATTTGAAAGCTATAGATGTTTTTCAATTAGCCTATCAATCAAGAATTTAGTCATAATTCAAATAGAAAATGAATACTAATTATTTATTCAATTCAAAATAAAGCATAATTAATATTCATGCAAAGCTGATAATCTCCTTTAAAAACCCTTTTTGTTTCATCAATTTTGGGTAAAAAAAAGTCGCCAGCCACATACCCTACACATACCCAACATATCACCACTTTTTAGCCCATCATGATCCTGCACATACCCCGCAGGTTTAATAGAAGGCCTCCAAGATATGCATATTCAAGATAAGCTATGATAGCAAGAGGCACACAATCCACTACCAAGAGGCCTCAAAGTGATCAAATGGCATTGAATTACAAGGAAAGGAGGATGTGCATAACAAGTTTTCTGAAAAGGCTTTAGAAAATTTCAAGCATTTTTAGAATGCTATGTACACGAACTCCATTGTAGGCATGTGCATGCCATGAAGTGAAGATAGAAGGTGCACCTCCTAGGGGAAGAATGCCTCAAAATATTTCATCTCATGGAATGCAATGATTGCAAGATATGCATAAAATGAGTTTAATGAAACTTCCAATCAAATGATTTCACTCTATTTTTTTAATTTATATGTATGGATCTATCTATCTATACGTATGTACATATACCCACACACATGTAAGCACAAAATATTAGATATTGTTGTAATGCAAGATTCTATCTTAAAATGATTTCAAGTAGATTTGACAACAAACAAATCATTTTTCCCCATTTTGGAAACAAAACCAAAAGATCATATAATCGCTCCAAAAAAGAATAAAAAACACATGATTAAAAGAATGAATTATCAGTTAGTTAAGATCGATTCAAAGTAGATGAACAACAATTCAACACTATCTTATAATTTGGAGTAAGAGAAAACTAATTAGAAATGTTTCCTTAATGATTTGCTAAATTATATACTACATTTTATTTATTTTCTCGATTCCATTAAGAGCATAATTAAATATTCAATCTACTTTGTGTTATGCATCCTATCTTAAAGTGATGTGAAATTCAAGCTATTCTCACATGAGCTAGATTATTATGCAGCAATGTAGGAAATTAAGAGGTAGATAAATTTTCTTAAGGGACAAAAAAATCTAATTTATGAGCATCGGAGATGCCTTGAAACATTCAATACCTAAGCATTTTCCTAATGTCACTTAGCATTTTAAAACATTAAATACTGAAGAGAGAATACACAATAGTTATGCACGCTACAGAGAGAAAAAATAGCATCAACCATTCATAGCATCAATTAATACATGGCCTTTAATTATAAGTTGTACCATCTGTCTAATTTGCTTATGTTTTTAGACAGTGCTTTTACTTTGATAGACCGTGGTACTATGTTGTTATTTGATTGTTGAAACTGGAGCAATGGTGGTTTTTATATTGTGATGTGATGGTACACTTTATGGATGAGTATTGATTATGACATGCTTTCTAGTTAGCATAGTTGTTTATTTGAGTTGTGATGTAGGAGCATCCAGTGGTGAAAGGGCAATCTTGCATCACCCAAACATAGTTAAATTTCAAGTTTCTCAGGTTTTAGATGTTTTTACATTTTTGGATACCCTTTTCGTTATAATGAAATTTCAAATTTATGGCTTTTATTTTATATTGTTGGGTTGAAAGATATTACAGTTTTAGTTTCCTAGATTTGCACTTGAAAATCTTTTGAGTTGGATTTGAGGCACTTAGAGTTCCTAGATCAGCCTTGAAACTTTCCAAAATTGGCATAGTGTATTTTGAGCGTGTTATTAACTTTGAGACCTTTCCAACGGTTCAAACGGTTCGCGAATCAGAGTCCCGGATCAAAAGTTATGGCCTCGGGAAGTTGGCGCACTTTCTAGAAGATACAATTGCAAATGTTCTTTTGAAATTTGAACTTCAAGTTGTAATTTTTCAGCGCCAAACCACTTAAACTCAAATTTGAATGTTGTTTTGGCTCCAAACTAATGAGGAGCTCTATTTATGGGCGGGCTTCTAATTTTTGGGTAACTTTGTGGGGACAAGCTCGCATATTGCAAAAGGGTGATTCTATAGCTTTCTGTAACTTGCATGTGTTGTAGAACTTGGGGATTTGAGATCCTCTGCATGTAAGAAGCTCCATTTTCTGAATAATAAAATCATTCTCTTGTTTGTGGTTTATTTTCTAAGTCTTGGGCTGCACCCTCATCAAGTGGTATCAGAGAGGGTTTTCTTGAGCGTGTGGACAGATCACGATCATGAGGCAATTCACACCAGGACTGTGGTTGTGGGTCAAGGTCAAGAAAGATTCTCGAAGAGTGATTACTGGTAGGCGGAGAGGTGGTAGAAATGCTAGTGGATGAGATGCACTGGTAGCCCTCCAAAGACAAATTGATGCGTTACAAGAGCAGTTGAGAAGAGGGTTAAACCCGAGGGAGGAAAGTGAGGATGAAGGGGAGGAAGAAGGTTCAAATGTAGAAGAGGAAGAAGAAGCAATTGATCAAGACCAAATGCGGCTAATAAGGGCCATTTTGAAGATCGGGAAAAGTCCTAGAGTAGAAGTCCCCAGTTATTTTGGAAGTCTGAACTCAAGAGTTGATCTGGATCAACAAGCTAGAATAATATTTTGAGTATGAGGAAATAGAGGACCCAAATTGGGTTAAGTTTGCGAAAATGAAGCTGAAGGGCCATGCCAGTATTTGGTGGAAAGAGGTCCAGTTGGAAGAAATCAAGAGGAAAAGGAAATATCACCGATGGGATCGCATGGTAGAAACTAAAGAAGCAGTTCATACTGGACTATGAGTTAGATCTATTGAAGAAATTGCAAGGGTTGAAGCAAGGAAGCAGATCCGTGAAAGAATATATTGAATATTTTCACAAGATAATCATCGAACGCCACAGAGGCCAATAAGGAGAAGGTAGCCCGATATCTTAATGGGTTACAACCATTCAGAGGAGTTAAGCCTAGTTAGAATGACCACCATTGAGGATGTGTATCAGTTTGCTCTGAAGGTGGAAGAGAAGCTGAACAAAAGATTTTATGGAAAGCAAAAAGGATGAGGAGGTCAAAGTGGAAGGGGTAGTGGAAGACCTTCAGAAGCCAAAATGATGATGAAAAGAAAAGTGAAGATGTGGTACCAAAGCCAAAGGAATGACAACTTCTACCGCCCTTGTGATCAAAACAGTGGTGATCAAAGAGGTAGAGGACGAGGGAGATATGGACAAGGATCTGGAAGAGGTGGTTTCAAAGGAATGTGTTTCCAGTATAGTGAAGAAGGGCATCGAGCCTATGAATGTCCACAACACCAAGGAAGGGTATAAAAAAGGCTAGAAGGTCATGGAAGGGTTGCGCATGTAGATGAGGAGGCCCAATCTAAACATTCAAACGATGTTAAAATAGGAGAAGCCCTAGTGATTAGGAGAGCCTTGGTGACTGAGGAAAAGGAACTAGAACAAATGAAGAATTTGTTTTGCACAAGGTGCAAGTGTGAAGGAAAATGTTGTGATGTCATTATTGACGGTGGGAGCACCGATAATCTGGTGTCAGAAGATATGGTCACAAAGTTGAAGCTGAAGAGGGAAAGGCACTCATGTCCATATGGCAAGTTTGAAGAAAGACCACAAAGTTTTGGTCAATGAGCAATGTCTAGTAAAGTTCAAGATCGGGAGCTACCATGATGAGGTAATCTATGATATCATCCCCATGGATGCATGTCACATGTTGTTGGGGAGGCCGTGGTAGTTCGATAGGCGAGCTATACATGATGGCCATGCAAACACTTATTCCTTGACAAAGGATGGGGTTCGTCACAAGTTGAAACCCCTAAAGGAGACCAAAGAAAAGGTATGCAGTAGTGCTAGAATTTGTTATGTAGATGGAAGAAAATTTTTAGAAGGTATGAAGCATGAGCATGTGTGTTATGCATTGATTCCTAGAGTGAGTAAGGAGGATAGTGAGAAGGTTCAAGAAGAAGTTTCTGGGATGTTGGATGAGTTTCAGGATATTGTTTCTGATAATGTACCTGAGGGTTTACCACCAATAAGGAAGATCAGTCATCAGATTGACTTGATTCCTGGAGCTAGTTTGCCAAATAAGGCAGCTCATAGAATGACTCCAAGAAAATGAGAGTTGAACATAAGTTCAAGAGAGTTGTTGAGAAAAATGTTTGATATGGGAGAGTTTGAGTCCATGTGCAGTACCTACAGTACTAGCACCAAAGAAGGATGGGGAGTGGAGGATGTGTACAGATTCCTGAGCCATAAACAAGATAACAATCAAGTACAGATTTCCCCTGCCAAGGATGGATGACCTGATGGACTATTGAGTGGAGCTCAGTACTTCACAAAGATTGATCTGAAGAGTGGATATCACCAGATCCAGATTCGAGAGGGAGATGAATGGAAGACTACCTTTAAGAGCAAAGAGGGCTTGTACGGGTGGTTAGTCATGCCTTTTGGGCTAACCAATGCATGAAGCACATTCATGCGGCTCATGAACGAGGTACTAAAAAAATTTATGGGAAGTTTTTTTATAGTGTATTTAGATGATATTTTGATTTTTAGTAAGAGGTTGGATGAGAATCTGATGCATATTCGGAGAGCCTTTGAGAAGTTAAGAGAAGAGAAATTGTTGATTAATCTAAAGAAGTGCAGTTTTGTGAAGAGGGAGTTAGTGTACTTGGGGTTTGTTGTCTCAGCAGAACATCTCAAGATGGACCCAGAGAAGGTGAAGGCTATTCTGGAATGGCCTATCCCAAGAACTGCTACCGAGGTGAGATCTTTCCATGGTTTGGCTAGTTTTTGTAGAAAGTTCATTAGAAACTTCAATAGTATTTGTGGACCCCTGATTGAAACAATGAGATAGGATAGAAAAGAATTCAAGTGGAGCACTGGAGCGGCAAAGAGTTTTGAACTGTTGAAGCAGAAGGTAACAGAGCAACTTGTTCTAGCCCTCCTAGATTTCAACAAGGTGTTTTAGGTGGATTGTGATGCCAGTGGTTGTGCCATTGGAGCAGTGTTGAGCCAAGAAGGTAACCCCATTGCCTATTTCAGTGAAAATTTAAATGATGCCAAGAGAAAGTATTATGTATATGATTAGGAATTTTATGCAATAGTTCAAGCATTAAAGAAATGGAGACATTATTTGTTGCCGAAGGAATTTGTTCTATATACTGATCATCAGGCCTTACAGTACCTAAATAGTCAGGAAAATTAAATCAAAGGCATATGAAATGGGTAGAGTTTTTGCAGAGTTATACCTTTGTTTTGAAACACAGGAGTGGGAAGTCAAATAGGGTTGCAGATGCCTTAAGTAGGAGGCATACATTGATGACAAAGATGCAGATTGAAGTGGTTGGGATAATGAACTTAAGACACTATACGCAGAAAATCCTGATTTCACAGAGGCTTTGAAAGCTTGCAAGGAACCTGTTATAGTGGACAAGACAAGGTGGCTGGATTTCATAATCCAGGATGGCATGTTATTTAAGGGAAGTCAATTGTGTATCCTGAGGAGTTCCATGAGGGAGAACCTGATAAAGGAGAAGCATAGTGGAGGAATGGTAGGACATTTTGGTCGGGATAAGACCATTGCCATTATCAGTGAGCATTATTATTGGCCTCAGTTGTCAGAGGATGTGAAGAAGTTTGTACAAAGTTGTAGGGTATGTCAGATGGCTAAAGGAGTGAGCCAGAATACAAGCTTATATCAGCCCTTACCTGTACCAGAGAGGCCATGGGAGGATATAAGTATAGACTTTGTTCTTGGTTTTCCAAGGACACAATGTGGGAATGATTTAGTCTTTGTGGTGCTTGATAGGTTTTTGAAGATGGTACATTTCATTCCATGTCAGAAGACCCATGATGCAGTTCACATTGCTGAATTGTTCTTCAAAGAGGTGGTGAGGCTACATGGTCTGCCAAAGAGTATTGTTTCAGATCGTGACACCAAATTTGTGGAGTACTTTTGGAGGACCTTGTGGAAGAAGCTGAAGACAGAGTTGAAGTTCAGTTCTGCACACCATCCACAAACAGATGGGCAAACAAAGGTTGTTAATAGGAGTCTGGGTAACCTAATTAGATGTTTGGTAGGAGATAAACCCAAGGGATGGGACTTGATCTTACCCCAGGTAGAATTTTCTTACAAAAATTTTGTCAACAGAAGCACTGGTAGATCACCATTCCAGATTATGTATGGAGGTAGCCCCATAACAACTCCAAAATTGAGGAAGATGGACCAATAGAAGAAAATAAGTGCTGAAGCTGAAGATTTTGCAGAGCACATCAAGAATATACATGAGAAGGTACGAGAACACATTAATAAGATGAATATGCAATATAAGGCTAAGGCAGATTAGAAAAGGAGGAATAAGGAGTTTCAGACTAGCGATGAAGTAATGGTCCACTTGAGGAAAGAAAGGTTTCCGTGGGAACCTATAACAAATTGAAGATGAAGAAATTCGGTCCCTATAAGATTTTGAAGAAGCATGATTCAGGGAATGCATATGAGGTAGAGTTGCCTAATGGAATCAACATTTCCGTGTTCAACATTTCAGATTTGACAAAGTATCATGAAGGTGGAATGGAGGAAGCACCAGCAATAGGGCAATATGGCATTCCAGCACCTACTTCAGAAAGGGAGGAGATTGAAGCAATCTTGGATAGTCGTGTGGGAAGGAGTACCAGAAATAGGCAGTATGAAGAATATCTGGTGAAATGGAGAGGAAGGCCTATGGAAGATTCATCCTAGTTATCTAAGGAAGCAGTTGACCAGTTGGGTTTTCCTCAACCATCTAAGATGTAATGGGTCACTTCTCAAATTACCCTGGGTGTCTGATGCAGGAGCATCCAATGGTGTAAGGGAAATCTTGCATCACCCAAAAATAGTTAAATTTCAAGTTTCTTGATTTTTAGATGTTTTTACATTTTTGGATACCCTTTTCGTCATAATGAAATTCTCAATTTATGGTTTTTATTTTCTATTGCTGGGTTGAAAGATATTGCAATTTTAGTTTCTTAGATTTGCACCTAAAAATCTTCTGAGTTGGATTTGAGGCACTTAGAGTTCCCGGATCAGCCCCAAAACTTGCTAAAATTAGTGTTGCAAATTTTAAGCGCATTATTGACTTTGAAACCTTTCCAATGGTTCAAACGGTTTGCGAATCAGAGTCCTGGATCAAAAGTTATGGCCCTGGGAAGTTGGCGCACTTTCTAGAAGATACAATTACAAATGTTCTTTTGAAATTTGAACTTCAAGTTGTAATTTTTCAGCGCCAAACCGCCTAAACTCAAATTTTAATGTTGTTTTGGCTCCAAACTAATGACGAGCTCTATTTATGGGCAGGCTTCTAATTTTTGGGTAACTTTTTGGGGACAAGCTCACATATTGCAAAAAGGTGATTCTGTAGCTTTCTGTAACTTGCATGTGTTGTAGAACTTGAGGATTTGAGATCCTCTGCATGTAAGAAGCTCCATTTTTTGAATAATAAAATTATTCTCTTGTTTGTGGGTTATTTTCTAAGTCTCGGGCTGCGCCCTCATCAAATTCATATTGTTATATTCTTATTTGTAGTTAATTGATGTTTTAGTTTTTTTAGTTTGTATGTGATATTGTATTGGTGAAGGGAACGTGATTACATCACTCACTTACAAGCACCTTGTGGATTTTGTGATTTTCTCTTCATGGTGTGTTTGATTCATGATTTATATACATGTATGACATATGTTTTATTATAGGATTGCAGCTATAGGACATTGGCTCCACCTGGATTCACAGGTTTGAGTGTGTCCATTTCCCAACAAAATAGTTGATTGGGAGATAGTAATGAGGTTTCTTTGTCAAGCCACAACCCTAGTTACACTATGTCGGCAGTCCTTGTTTCAGTATGCTTTGTTGTTATGTTGTCCACATTTTCTTTGTCGTTTATTTATTTTGCAAGGTATGTTTTGTGGGAAATTAATGTTAATTATTGTTTATAATGGTTTTTAGTGATTATTTAATTAATCTTGATTAATATTGTTAGAATTTTTATATTTAATTTAATTAATTAAATTTAAATTATTTCGTAAAGTGATTTAATCTTTGTGATTAAATTTATTTTATAAAGATTAAATTAATTAGATTAAATTTAATTAGAAATTAATATGTGAATTATGAATTATTAAATGCATAAAAATCTTGTAAATATCTTAGAGGAAATATCTGCGAGCTAGTTGAAAAGATATTTTATTTGTGACATGTGTTAGAAAAATTAATTAAAGATTGTTATTGGGAATTATTCTCAAAGAGAATATTTGCATTAACTGAAAGAGGAAGGAGGCTACTTCACGGCAATGAGAAAGGATATTTTGAGAAAGGTTGTTGAAAATTGGGGAAGAAGTTCTCAGGAAATTTTGGCTCTGGTTTTGTTTTCATCTTTCGAGAAAAGTGGATAATTTGGAAGAAGCTTTGGTAAATTGGAATCTAAAGGTGAAGCTCTACTTCATACATCATTTCCTCAAGCATCCAGAAATAGGTTCTTTAAATTGTTCTTATTTATATGCAAATTGAAATATTTCCTATACAAGAAGAATATGTTATTTATGTGAAAGCTTTAATTTATTTTGTAAATTTGAAAGACTCTTGTTTTTAGAAAAATTTTGTGAAAGCTTAGAGCTTCTATAGAAATTGTTTTTGGAATGGATTTAAAATCTTCCTATCATAATTTGTGAAAAATATTGTTTGAATAGGAAAATTACTTCCTGTAGAAGATTATTGTTTGGTTTTTTTTCCCAATTAGTTTTATTTGGCTAGGAAATTGATAACCTCTAGAAGATTTTGTAAATACTTCTTGTAGGAAACTTTATGGGAAAATAAATTGCTCAACTAGAGCATTCATTGAGATGTGTAACTTCAGTGAGCAATCACTCTATTAGTCCAATTGACTTGCCTTTCAAAATGAAGGCTTAGATTAAACCTGATTTTGAACTAAGTGAATTTGACTGTAGCTTTATATCAAGTGTGCCCTTCTATGTGTATATTCTCCTTCTGAAATGGAAGAAAATTAGTGCCTATAGTATTCCAGTGGTTGTTTTTAAGTATTATGTTGATTCCCTCATTGTCATCACCTTTGTATTTCATAGTCTGTATAAGATAAATAGATCTTTGTTTTAATGGGCTATGAATTTTATCAAGAGATTCTCCAATTGGCTTAAAACATGAAATGGTGTTGGTTAAATCAAATCCCTGTAAAGGAGTTTGGTTAGCCTTGTTAAGTTGTGGGTTTCACTGTATTAGAGGTCATTGCTCGACATTGGATAACAGGCTTTGAGTTCATCAAAGTAAGCTCAAATTTTTAACTTGTAGGTTTGTTGCATAGGTTGATTAACTTTCATAACTTTCACTGTTTCTTATAAATGAAAGCCTCTCTTTCATTACATGTAAATATATATAGAAATCTAAAAGGACAATCAATCTGGGAACTTAATAAAACTTAGTTGTAGCTATGTGTAGATGTGTATTCATAGTGATTGTAGAATTGGTTCAGTTGCTACATAGAATGTGCCTTGATGTTTAAGTTTTGAGATAATTCCTTGGCAAGTGCTTCAGCGAGGATATGAATTCCTTCTTTCCAGTTACATTCCTTCTGTAGATTACCTTAATTTAATTTTAGATTGATGACCTTCTTCTAGCCATCTGAGTCAACTCCAACTAATATCATGATCTGAAAGTAATGAGATATATACTAATTTGAACTTATGTCGATGAGTTTGTTATTTGACATGTTGTGTCTTGTAAACAACGCCTTGGATGTTGGAGGCTACCATTAAGAATCTATGTTAATGGATGTCATTGTAGCTATTAGTTACCCAATTATCATTTTGTATCTATGTAACATATATATGGATTTATAATGTGTAGGATGTATTTCAGCCTTTTTCTTTGGCAAATAAATATTTGATCCATTCAATTCACTTCTGAATCCTATGAGTTCTAATTTAATAATATACAAATATAATATAAATAAATATTTGAAACATTTCTATGTATATATGGAAGTTATACATAAGTAAACTTTACTACGGTATGTGATTTATAAGTTCTATGTGCTTTAAGCTATACACACATGTATGCATGTACATTTAGGTATAAAGGTAATAAGTTAAATTTGATTCCTTTTGTTGAACTTGTGGAAAAATAGGAGATAACCCAGTTCTAAACAAGATAGGTTCATCTATGATTGGCTTAGCGAAATTTTGTGTATACATATATATATATATATATATATATATATATATATATATTTAATTTATGTTTTGGAAATTGTAATTGGTTTTAAATATAATATATATATATATATTTAAATATATATAATTGTATATATATATATATTATTAATATATATATATATATTTAAATGGATATTTGTTTATAATAGGTGCATGCAAAAGCACAAGTTAGATATTTTAAAATGAAATGTTTTGAAAGAGGAAATTATTTCTTATTTATATATAATTGGGAAATTGAAATAAACAATTAGATTTAATTTCTCTATTGTATGTAATTGAAATTGTATTAAGTTAGTTTATTTTGGGCAATATATTATTGTATCTTATTGAAATGGAAATTGGATTTAGGAAATCCTAATGGTAGCCTTATTTCCTATATGAATTTCTTATTGAATTGTGATTTATTCTGTTTATGTACATTGGGAAATTCATTAGTTGTGTATGTACATCTTCTAGATGATGTTATTTTATGAGGGGGCGATTGTGTTTTATGGTTTAGCCCTTTGTTTTCCTTGAGTAGTGTACTTGGTTGAGTTTTAGTTAAACAACTAGTTATTACGATGAGATGTGTTGCCTCTTATATTTTGGATTGGGATTGAATATCCGTTGTCTGCACTATGATTACCCTTGGTTTTAGATTAGATCCTTGTGTTTTCATTAGGGGAATGGCTCTCAATGGGGGCCGACACACAAAGTGGCACTAGGGTAACCCATGCAAATTTGTGATGACACTCCTATGACAACAGTATGTATTGTGCATTTGATGTACTTGATTATTTTACTCTGGAAGCAACGTAAGCTTCATGCTATGTATTGTTCTTGTATGGTATAGTATTGTGTGTTGCCTATGTCTAGAGGTTGTTGGTTTTTCCTAGGAAACCCTTTTTTTATCTCCTAGCATGGGGGGTGGGCCTTTGGGTACCACTTGGTTGGGTGGAATGTGCACCTTATGCCATTTAGTTCCCATTTCATGTTTGTGATGACAAGATCTTCCAGATTGGAGATATTGTGTGTACCAGCTGCTTTGTAAAATTATTATGTTACTTTGTATCAGTTGGATACTTATGTGTATGATCTACTCCTCATTTATATTTGAGGAGGATTCTTGTATCATTGTTATTGTAACATCATTTTATGATCTTCCTCATTTTGTATATGAGTCATGTAACTGCTTTATTGAATGAATGCAATCTATGGATGATTCATTAATGTACTTTGTATCTAATGAGATGAGTTCAATGCATTAGATGTATGTTATTTATTTCAAGAGCATTATTTATTTGCTATGGATTATTTTACTTTTGTAAGTTATGGGATTCAAATGTAAGCATTGTCACATATCTTAGAGGATATATGTATTAAGTGTAGTTCACTTTACTTGTTATTAATTACATTTTTTTTTTAAATGTTATGCTTCCATTATGTTTGCATCATCTCCTAGGGTTACGTGGCAGGGTGCTACACATGGTATCAAATCCCAAGTTCTAACACTAGGTACTTTGGTTTCACATGAGCCCATTAGGCTATCCTTGCTATTGGTACTCTCATGTGTGTATTCATTTCTTTGTTTTCCTTGACTATACTGAGTGGTTTATGTTTAGGGAAACTAGGTTGACCCTAGAGGTAGATAAGAGATGTTCTTCTTCTCTCCTTCTATTCTTCTTGTTCTAGATGACTAAATAGTTGTTAATTATGTTAGAAATGAATATGGGATGCTTTATATTAAGTATTTTAGTATGTATTTATGAAATGGAGTAGTGTGGAGGTTTAACCACTCGTATAAATGATAAATGCTTTTCTATTCTGAATAGTGAAATATGGATTTGCGTTGGGTGTATTGCAAGAAAAGCTAATGATGGGTAATGGATATATGTGATGAAATGAATCACATGGATTATGGAAGTAAATATACTTATAGAATTGTGTATGTAATTTTATTCCCCCAATAAATGTGAGAAACCAATAATTGTGCATTGGTTGAGTGTTGCGAATACCCTATACTTTCTTTGTGTGTCATGGGATGGTGATACTGTGTACCCATCAATGAGGAATATGTTTTATTTTGGCGTGGGATTAACCATATCATTATGTGTGCTTGTATATGTTACCTGATTGAACGCCAACCAACGTGTGGTTGAAATTTATATATGTAAGAGTAGCCAAAAGATAGTTTCACAGATTCTTTTATTTTGGTTCTCTAGCCCCTCAATCTATGAAGGGGTCATAGCAGCCACAAAGTTTCTTGGGTGGAGTATGTAGTGTATGCACATTATGACATAGAGCGGTCTTAGATCAACTGATTTTGAGGAAATGTATGCACTACTTCCCCTTATGATGGATCAAGGCACTTGATCCATATGTGCTAGCCTAATCCCCACATTTTTTAGTACAACATTGGTTGTTAGTATTTTCCTAGCTACCTATAAGGGCATTGAACTGACATTAGAAAGTCAACCTTGTTCATATGAGAGGTGAAGCTTGAGTAGCCCCATATTGATATACTCTTATATGTATTGTATATACTATATCTACACATGTTCTAACATGATGCAATGGATATGATGCCACACCCTACTAATGATCCAACATAATGTTTGTGATGATGTCATGTTGTTGATGGTAATGAGTTGGGCTTGAGGACATGATGCCAAGTGCATAGACACATGAAGGTGCACTATGAGATTGTGTTATGATAGTCTACTTGTGTGATGAGTGAAATGGGGCCTCACACACTTGTAGAGGGATACCCATGTTTTCTTTTGACAGTATTTGGGTCGGTAAGCATATGGGTATGTCCTAGCCATGTATACCTCTAGCTACAATGAGTACATGTGTGTCCCTTCTTCACAAGGTGTGTTCTGTGCATGCCTACTCTATAGAGCCACAAACACATTGTCATGCGGCATACGACAGTGTGTGCCTTCTCCAGCTAGTGTATGGCCATATTGTGTGATGATGTGAGGCAGGCTATAGCTGAGGAGTAAACTTTGTGACATCCACACCACATGTGGGCTATTGTTATAGCCTGACATTGTCCCCTCCTTCCTCATTTGGTGGCTAGTATCTAGTCACGTAGTGTTGTACAATACAATTTTGAAGAAATTTGTGTACTTACTTTATGGTTATTGATGATTTTCTATTGATTGTAAAGGTTGACACCTTATTTATATTTGATTGTGATGGTTTAGCCACAATTTTTGATCTTATTTTCTCATATCCCTTGTGGTTACATTTGATTTAATGTTGAAATTGTGCAAATTTATTGCTTTATTGTTGAAATCAATTTTTTATTTGCTTTTCTTTATGACTTTGGTGGCTAAACTAGTTTATCCTTATTTATTTTGTGGTCAGCCATGTTTCATATTGTGATTCCTCTCCAAGGATGTATGAGGCGGACTTGGTGAGTACATATGAGGAAGCAAACATAGGGAACCTTGAGGATGGGGGTATGTGAGGCTGATATACATCTAGGACCCACTACCCACCTATGTGTGATGAATATCTCTTGGAGGATAACCACCTTATACAACAAGAGATAGGTCATTATGGTCTTGCTTGGATGGTCTCACCATGTGTGTGTGGCCTAACACCATTAAGCTACTGAGTGTGAGGTATGGATTATGTGAGATGGATATTGACTCTTGGCTCATGAATTGTGTATCATGGATTAGTATGTTGCTTTCCAGTGTCTAGATGAACCCTTGTGTGGCCTTGTGATGTGAGTTTGTGTGTATGTGAATAATTTATGTTAATCATGGATATAGTACTTAGATCCTAGAGATGATACTTCGACTACTTGAGAGGATGTGACCAGGATGAGGGAGCTCTATCCCTATTTGTTTGCAGGCTTCCAGGAGTAAGCCTGATCTTTGGGGGGAGGATGTAGCGCCCCTCCGATTTGCTTATGTTTTCAAACAGTTCTTTTACTTTGATAGACCATGATACTATGTTGTTGTTATTTGATCGTTGACATTGGAGTGATGATGGTTTTTATATTGTGATGTGATGGTACACTTTATGGATGATTATTGATTATGACATGCTTTCTAGTTAGCATAGTTATTTATTTGAGTTGATATTGTTATATTCTTATCTGTAGTTAATTGATGTTTTAGTTTTTTCAGTTTGTATGTGATGTTGTATTGGTGAAGGGAACGTGATTACATCACTCACTTACGAGCACCCTATGGATTCTGTGATTTTCTCTTCACGGTGTGTTTGATTCATGATTTATATACATGTATGGCATATGTTTTATTACAGGATTGCAGCTATAGGACATCGGCTCCACCTAGATTCATAGGTTTGAGTGTGTCCATTTCCCAACAAAATAGTTGATTGGGAGGTAGTAATGAGGTTTCCTTGTCAAGCCACAACCCTAGTTACACTATGTCGGTAGTCCTTGTTTCGGTATGCTTTGTTGTTATGTTGTCCACATTTTCTTTGTCGTTTATTTATTTTGCAAGGTATGTTTTGTGGGAAATTAATGTTAATTACTGTTTATAATGGTTTTCAGTGATTATTTAATTAATCTTGATTAATATTGTTAGAATTTTTATATTTAATTTAATTAAGTAAATTTAAATTATTATGTAAAGTGATTTAATCTTTGTGATTAAATTTATTTTATAAAGTGATTAAATTAATTAGATTAAATTTAATTGGAAATTAATATGTGAATTATGAATTATTAAATGTATAAATATCTTGTAAATATCTTAGAGGAAATATTTGTGAATTCATTGAAAAGATATTTTATTTGTGACATGTGTTGGAAAAATTAATTAAATATTTTTATTGGGAATTAATTCTCGGAGAGAATATTTGCATTAACTAAAAGAGGCAAGAGGCTACTTCACGGCAATGAAAAAGGATATTTTGAGAAAGGTTGTTGAAAATTGGGGAAGAAGTTCTCGAGAAATTTTGGCTCTAGTTTTGTTTTCATCTTTCTAGAAAAGTGGATAATTTGGAAGAAGCTTTGGTAAATTGGAATCTAAAGGAAAAGCTCTACTTCAAACATCATTTCCTTAAGCATCCAAAAATAGGTTCTTTAAATTGTTCTTATTTATATGCAAATTGAAATATTGCTTGTACAAGAAGAATATGTTATTTTTGTAGTACCTTTAATTTATTTTGTAAATTTGAAAGATTGTCATGGGTATGTGCAGGATCATCATGGAAAAAACAAGCCCTTAAGTGGCAAAAAAATCAGAAAATTCAGAGTTAGGAAACTTGATGTAAAAATTTGAATAAGTTATCTTTATTATTTCCAAAATATGTAAGAATAGAATCTATAGAAAATTGAATGTAGTTTATAAAATACTAGGTTTTTTTTTTTAAAAAAGAAATCTATTTGGTGAAAATTTGAAATTTCAATGCAGTAGTACTTAAATTTCAGGGAAAAAATAAGAAGTAGGTATCTGTCTAACCATCCTAACCACAATAAAATGATAATATTTTTTTTATAATATTTTACAAATAAGTAGAGGACTCATGTCCCGATGTGATGCATATTTTTTCATAATTTTTTTCCAAGTAAATAATTAATTATGAATTGTTTATTACAACTTTTAAAAAATATAAAAATGCTCGTATGTCTAACCTCCTTAACTTGGTCAAAAATTCATGAAATTATTTTTTTCTTTTTTAATCCTATAGTATGTGAAGCATAGAATGTGACACATGTTTTGGATTCAAAAAATGTGATATCGTTTGAAAGCTATAGATGTTTTTCAATCAGTCTATTAATCAAAACTTTAGTTGTAATTTGAATAGAAAATGAATAATAATTACTTATTAAATTCAAAGTAAAGTATAATTTATATTTTTGGAAAGCTGAGAATTTCCTTTAAAAACCCTTTTGGTTTAATCAATTTTGGGTAAAACAAAGTCATTAGCCACATACCCATAATATTGCCACTCTTTGGCCCATCATGATCCTGCACATACCCTCATGTTTGGAAAATTGTTGTGAAAGCTTAGAGCTTCAATAGAAATTGTTTTTGGAATGGATTTAAAATATTCCTATCAAAATTTGTGGAAAATCTTGTTTAAATAGGAAAAGAACTTCCTATAGAAGATTATTTTTTGTTTTGTTTTCTCAATTAGTTTTATTTGGCTGGGAAATTGATAACCTCTAGAAGATTTTGTAAATACTTCCTTTAGGAAACTTTCTAAGAAAATAAAATGCCTAGCTAGAGCATTCATTGAGCTATGTAACTTTAGTGAGCAATCACTCTATTACTCCAACTAACCTGCCTTTCAAATTGAAGGATTAGATTAAACTAGATTGTGAACTAAGTGAATTTGATTGTAGCTTTATATCAAGCACACCCTTCTATGTGTATATTCTTCTTCTGAACTAGAAGAAAATTAGGGCCTACAATATTCCAATGGTTTTTTTGAAGTTTTATGCTATTAGAGATTCTAGGAATTCTTTTGAATTTGATGATTCCCTCATTGACATCACCTTTGTATTTCATAGTTTTTATAAGATAAATAGATCTACGTTTTGATGGGTTGCAAATTTCATTAAGAGATTCTCTAATTGGCTTAAAACATGAAATGGTGTTGGTTAAATCAAATCTCTATAAAGGAGTTTATTTGGTCTTGTTAGGCTATGGGTTTTTCTATATTAGAGGTCATTTCCCGATATTGGATAACAGGCTTTGAGTTCATCGAAGTAAGCTCACATTTTTAACCTATAGGTTTGTTGCATAGGTTGATTAACTTTCATAACTTTCATTGTTTCTTATAAATAAAAGCCTCTCTTTAGTTACATGTAAATATATATAGAAAGCTAAAAGGACAATTGATCTAGGAACTTAATAAAACTTAGTTGTAGCTATGTGTAGATGTGTATTCATAGTGATTGTAGAATTGGTTCAATTGCTACGTAGAATGTGGCTTGATGTTTAAGTTCTGAGATAAGTCCATGGCATGCACTTTAGCGAGGATATGAATTCCTTCTTTCCAATTACAATCCTTTTGTAGATTACCTTAATTTAGTTTTAGATTGATGACCTTCTTCTAGCCGTGCGACTCAACTCCAGTTAATATCATGATCTGAAAGTAATGAGATATATACTAATTTGAACTTATGTTGATGAGTTTGTTATTTGACATGCTATGTCCTATAAATAGCACCTTAGATGTTGGATGCCACCATTAAGAATCTATGTTAATGCATGGCATCATAGGTTGTTGTTAGCTGATTATCATTTTGTATCTATTTAACATATATATGGATATATAATGTGTAGGATGTATTTCAGCATTTTTCTTTGGCAAATAAATATTTGATCCATTCAATTCACTTTTGAATCTTGTGAGTTCTAATTTAATAATATACAAATATAATATAAATAAAGGTTTGAAAATTTTCTATATATATGGAAGTTATATATAAGTAAACTTTACTGCGGTAGGTGATTTATAAGTTCTACGTGCTTCAAGCTATACACTCATGTATGCATGTATGTATGCTTAGGTGTAAAGGTAATAAGTTAAATTTGCTTCCTTTTGTTGAACTTGTGGGAAAATAGGAGATAACCCAATTCTAAACAAGATAGAATCAACTATGATTGGCTTAGTGAAATTTGGTATATATATATATATATAATTTATGTTTTGGAAATTGTAATTGGTTTTAAATATATAAATAATATATATATATATATATATATATATTTAAATATATATAAGGTCCTCTAAAAATGCATGTAATTTGAATATGTAATGTCTTGAAAATATGTAATCAGATTTTTCAAAGCAATGGAAAGAGTGCTATCCTCTCTGATAGCGATTTGCCATATATATATATATATATATTTTTTTTTTAAATGGATATTTTTTTATAAAAGGTGCATGCAAAAGCACAAGTTAGATATTTTTAAATGGAATGTTTGAAAAGAGGAAATTAAATTTTATTTATATGTAATTAGAAAATTGAAATAAACAATTAGATTTAATTTCTCTATTATCTGTAATTGGAATTGTATTAGGTTAGTTTATTTTCGGAAATTTATTATTGTATCTTATTGAAATGGAAATTGGATTTAGGAAATCCTAATGGTAGCCTTATTTCTTGTCTGAATTACTTATTGAATTGTGATTTCTTTTGTTTATGTACGTTGGGAAATTGGTTAGTTGTGTATATAAGTCTTTCAAATGATGTTATTTTATGAGGGGGTTGTTGTGTTTTATGGTTCAACCCTTTGTTTTCCTTGGGTAGTGTACTTGGTTGAGTTTCAATTAAACACCCGATTATTACAAATGGGATGTGTTGCCTCTTATATTTTGGATTGAGATTTAATATTTGTTGTGTGCATTGTGATTACCCTTGGTTTTGGATTAGATCCTTGTGTCATCAGTAGGGGAGTGGCTCTCAATGGGGGCCAACACACAAAGTGGTGTTGAGGTAACCTATGCAGCTTTGTCATGAAACTCCTATGATAATAGTATGTATTGTGTAGTTGATGTACTTGATTATTTTACTTTGGAAGCAATGTAACTTTCATGTTATGTATTGTTCTTGTATGGTATAGTATTGTGTGTTGCCTATGTCTAAAGGCTATTGGTTTTTCCTAGGAAGCCATTTTACTGTCTCCTAACATGGGGGGTGGGTGTGCGGGTACCACTTGGTTGGGTGGAATGTGCACCTTACACTGTTGGGTGTTAGAGTAATAATTTCTTTCACTTAAATAATTTAATCATATTTGTTAATTAATTAAATCACTTGTCACTTATTTTTACTTAAGCTTAACTTAGGAACATTAATAATTAATTATTTATAAATGATTAAATGTGCACACTAGGGTTTCCTTTTAGGGTTATGCATACATTGGTTTTATAAAGAAATTCATGTCTTGTATTTTCCTAATTCCTGAATACAATTAATTTGCACATCTTCATGCAAATTTCTCTTTCTTTTTCTATTTTTCTCTTGTGGAAGGTATTTTCTAGTTTGCATGTCTGATCTTGGTTTCTAACATGGTATCAGAGCCTTGATTTGTAGCCCCTTCTCAATTTTTTGGAAAAATTCATTGTAGAGCATGTTTTGGGTTCTTCAAGGGTTTCATACCTTGAGCTTATTTATGAAGCATTTTGGATCAAATGGGCATCTCCATTGGATTTAGAGTGCTAGAAAAAGTCACAATTGACTTTTTTTTATCAAAATTTTATCAAGGGTTTGATGCAAACCATTTTTATTGGATCCCTTTTTCATTTTTCCTTTAGAAATCCATTTTCCACTCAGTTGTAGGAAAATAATATTTATGGGTTTTGTAGCCAGTGTCAAAATCTCAACTGGGTATCTTTTATATTTTTCATATATTGCACAAATCTAGAGAAACTTTCTTTACAAAAAGTGGCACATGTCATTTTTTCTATTGGCTGAAGGTTAATTTTTTTTTTTTATCTTCTACTTGCTTGATCAAAAAATGATTTCTAGGTTTTTTTCATAGCATCAAAATATTTCTAAGTTTTTGTTATTGTCTACAAACAATGAGTAGATTTTGCAGAAATCAGGTCAGAAGTAAACCTTTTTTGCTAGAAAACCCATTTCCTATAAGATAAATTCAACTTTTTGAAAAATTCATAACTTTTGGCTACAATGTTTGTTTTTGGAAAACAAGATATTGACGAAAAGCTAGTTTTGAGCACTTCACATTGGTGTTGGCCATTTTTTTATATTTTGTCATCTACACAAATCTGAGGTCAATTTTAATCATGGAGGAAGATGTGAACATTGGTTTGTGCATGCACTTTTTTTTTTCTTTCATGCACTAGGTTTGCATTGTATCTTTAATTTATGCATGTTTTTCATGTTCTCCTTTTACAATCATGGGGTATTGTAATTCAATGAACTTCTATAAAGTTCCATCAGAGGGGGTTCTTGCATAATAACTTGATTAGAGTGCAATTGCATTGCATGCACTTTGATCTCATCTTCATATTGATGCCAACTCATATGAGTTGTATCTAGATTGTGTAGTTTTGTTTGGCCATATCTTGCTCATAAATTGACATATATATGAGTTGTATCTAGATTATGTAGCTTTGTTTGGCCATATCTTGCTCATAAATTGACACATTTTGGTTCACATTAGTTCACATCTCAGATTGAGAGCCTTCAGTTAATGATCTTGAATCACATCAGATTCACATCGGGTCACATCTTAGTTTGAGGGCCATTCATTTTATGGTTAATGTTCCAAAATATTCATGGTACTTGCTCTTATGGATTAGTTTTAATCACAGTTTGGCATCAACATTGAGATACACATAGCTTCTAGATTCTTTCATCATATCATTCCCTCTTATGGGGGCATCATTTATTCATCTACTATTGCTTCATAGATTTTAGGGTTGTTCAAGTTTGTGAGATTTCCAATGTTCCTTGGCATCAGGTCTGTTATTGCATTATCATGATTTTGCCTAAGTCCTATAGTGATTCTCATATGGTTTCTTGTAAATAGATGTATCTTTCCTTGCTTATCAAATTTAGGATTCTAGTGTTACTCCACCAGAGTTCTTCTAGTGCTTCTTTGCAGTAGGTCATCTCATTAAGGGGGGGTTTTGTCCCACTGGGTTTTCTTCTCTTTCTCATTCATTGCATTTGTACATGGGTACTTGATGAGGCCTTGTTGTTGGGACCCATCTTTGATTTCATGCATCTTTTCCTTAGTGTTTTAGCTACTTCCTAAGTTCATCTTAAGGGAGGGTGTTAGAATAATAAGTTATTCCACTTAATTAATTTAATCATATTAGTTAATTAATTAAGTTACTTATCACTTTAGTTTTACTTAAGCTAAACTTAGGCACATTTATAATTAATTAATTATTAATTATTAAGTGTGCACACTAGGGTTTCCTTTTAGGGTTATGCATACATTACTTTTATAAAGAAATTCATGTCTTGTATTTCCTAATTCTTGAATACAATTCATTTGTACATCTTCATGCAAATTTCTCTTTCTTTTTTTGTTTTTCTCTTGTGGAAGATATTTTTTGGTTTGCATGTCTGATCTTGGTTTCTAACATAAGGTTTCCATTTCATTTCCATGATGATACGATCTTCTAGATTGGAGAGCTCGCGTGTACTACTTGCTTTGTACTATTTCTTATATTCTTTTGTATCAGTTGGATACTTATGTATATGGTCTACTCCTCATTTGTATTTGAGGAGGATTCTTGTATCATTGTTATTGTAACATCATTGTATGATCTTCCTCATTTTAGATATGAGTCATGTAACTACTTTATTGAATGAATGTAATCTATGGATGATTCTTTAATGTACTTTGTATCTAATGAGATGAGTTTAATGCTTTGGATGTATGTTATTTATTTCAAGAGAATAATTTATTTTCTATGGATTAGTTTATTTTTGTAAGTTATGGGATTCAAACATAAGTGTTGTTGCGTATCTTAGAGGATATACGTGTTAAGTGTAGTTCACTTTAATTGTTATTAATTACATTTTAAAAAAAATGTTACACTTCCATTGTGTTTGGATCGTCTTCTAGGGTCACATGGAAGGTCATTACATAAGCAGGAAAGTATGCACTAACTTACATATACTAGAACAATTAATAAATTAGTGAAGCTGCGGACAATGGAAAAGATACTGAAACATTTGGATCGTAGAAATCTTCTTTTCTAGAACTAGACTTAAATTTCATCAGAGATGTTCCTATTACACACCTACCTACAAATTAATAGAGGGATTGATCTTAAGAGTTAGCAAGCATCAACCAAGAACCCCCAAAAATAAAACATTTATAGGCCCCCACAACAATTTGGTTGCACAGGAATTTCAAAGCATTCCTTGACCAACTCCCAATAGAATATTGTTAACCTTTGAAAAAGGTAAAGTTAATTTAATTTATTAATTTACCTATTCAATTCATTTAAAAACAACTCGTTAAATTATAATTTGAGTAATTATAATTTATTTTTCAATTTCACACAATGGTAAAAACCTTTACCAATAATTCTTACATATCACAATTAATTACATTTCCCAACCTTAATTTATTTACCTTATATTATTATTTATTAATTTTAACTTTATATTGCAAGGTTATTTTATTATTAATTAAAATTATTTATTCATATATATTTAAATATATATAATTATCAAAATATACCTTCTCTTTCATTTAAAAATTAATTTTAATGCATGTAATTTAACCAAATACCTTTACCAAATAATTAAATCAATTAAAACCAAAAGCCACTAAGTAGCTAATCAACATCTAGGATCACAATAGAAAACCCAAACACATTGACCAACTAATGAACGATATTGACAAGGTATCAAATGAGATACTCATCCTCTTCAAGAATGATGGCTAGGGTAGGGGACCAAGTGCTAACTCCAGTCCGCTATTCCATTGGGTTTAAGACACATTTGATCCTATCAAATCAGGTGGAATCGATGCCTAGTACATGAAACTTGTAGTAAAAAATAAATTCATACATGTACATATATAATCGAGCACATAGTGAAAGGAAATCATAGTGTTTCAAGGTACTCACAAGTGAGTGGTGCAACACTGTCCCTTTGACCCAAACACATCAGTAAGAACATCACCAAGTAATCACATCAACTCATAACAATCAATTACATAGCAATCTAGATAAGAACAATCACAACATAATCATGTAATAGTCTTGATAAGATGACCATGTACCAATCATAACGTGTGGATAAAATTCAACAAAAGTGTCAAGTATCATCATAGCAATAAGTCAAACGTACCTTTAAATATTTGTTTTGTTTGATCTTCATCTCAAATTTCTAAAGCCAAACTACCTACACACCAATGATGAGAAATGGAGGGCACTACATCCTCCCCCCTAAAACTTGACTTACTCCTAGAAGTCACAAACTAGGGTGGAAACATAACACATTAGTACTGCAAAAATCTGATCAAAATAATATACACTAGTTTTGTTTATGAAAATAATTCATCTCACAAGGGTGTATACTTATATAGTCCATTTCAAAGCAATCAATAGATCATAAGGCTACATTTCCATTAAACAAAACATAATTATACACACAAAGCACACATTTTTCATTAAATATCCATTATTTACAAACAAGACATTCCACTTTATTCATTATACAACACTAAATCTTATAACATATTCAACACAAGATCATGATTTCACATCTTTTAGAAGCATGGATACGTAATTTATCATTTTGTAAGTACTATATTCATGACTTAACATAAGTTCTTTACATACACACACAAATTAACATCACCAGAATTCACATCACAAGGCTACACAAGGGTCCATAATATATCCCAAATAGAAAGAATATCAGTGCATTGCACACTACACCATGGGTCCTATCCTTTCCATTGGTCTTTTGCACCATTGGACCAAACATAATAGGATGGAAAAAAGAGGGGAAAATAATCTCAAGAGTACAAGCAACTAGGACAGCTTAATGGGCTCAAATAAAACTAGAGTGTCTAGTGTTAGAAACTTGGGCTCTGATACTAGGTGTAACACCCCTGCCAAGGAACCCTAAAAGATAACACTAAACTAGGATAAATTAAGAACATAATTTTTTTTATTTCACAACAATAGAGTGCATAACATATCATAATGTATTAATGCAGTCCTAGGTCCTCTAAGGTTCCTCAACTACACTACTCACAAATCAACAATAAAAATAACTAGAACATTATGCAAGGATTATTTTTAATTCACTACATTAATGATTCTAAAAGTCAACAAATAATCAATAATAATGATCATTTCTAGCTAATTAACATAAACAAATGCATTACATCACAAAATTCATTACAAGGAGACTTCATCAATAACAATTACACTATTACAAAATTTACAACAATGCTTCACCTAGTAGATGTGGGAAGATTACATCAGATTACAAAAGAGATATTGTTGAGATACAATCCAAGGCACAAATACATGAAAGGTTTCCTTCTCAAGAAAGAACAGGATCTGGATTCCACAACATAATGAAAAATCTCCACTCACATGAACATGTAGCAAGAATACCCAATGGAGGAAAAAGCATGAACCTCTCGACCATGTGGAACCCTGAGGTCAACCCCCTATGCTAGGAGATAACACAAGGTCCCACATCATACAGGTGGTCAGGAGAGTAATAGGCTAACACAATCAAGGGGTTATACATGGACTCTAGCTCAACACTGTCATCACATCATCACTTACAACATTGAATTCACTTCTAGAGACACACAACTGAAAGATAAAATAGAACTAGGGAATGCTATACTATAATAGGTAGGAGTTTCATTATATGGTCCTGGCATGGGTTGTCCTAGCAGTCTCTCACTAGACCTCGACCCCCATCTATGGTTGTCCTTGTAAAATTCTCACTAGGCCCTAGCCCCATAGGGTGACACATGTAGAACCAACATTCCTTTCATGAGGACAAGGAATTTTATCTTTCCAACTAGGCCTTCTCAACCCTTCCTTAGCCTAAATGAGCACTACAAGCATGGTTGAGGCATCCATTATCTTCCTTAATGTGAATTATACCCATCCCCCTAGTTCATTATTAAGGTTATCACTAGATTAAGAAACCCTTCAATGGGTTGTCTTGGACACCACTTTGGGTTCCATCCCCCATTGAGGGCCACTCCCGCTACATGCAAATAGTAAACCCTAGACATTTAGCAAGGTATTTACCATCTTGCATACTCAACATAATCACATGAATCCAATCATAAAGCAAGGCATTGACCATTTTGCACATTTAACATAATCACATAATTCCTTATAGAAATAGGAAGCAACAACCTTAGGGCTTACATTTCATACAAGGACATAAATCAAAACATTACCAACCACTTCCAAAGTGAAACAATCATTAGACCCATTCAAACTTTTTGTACCCCCTCCTATGCCTCTAGAAGCCAAATTTAAACAACTTTACACAATGACACCCCCTTTTAGAAATCACACAACACTTAATATATTAATCAACCAAATTGTCAAATACAACAATTGGACATCACATTATTACAAGGAAAACATTCCTCTAACTTAAAACATTATTTCACTTATCAGTCAATTTATCTTAACCACATAGTTAAATATAAGGATTATTTCCTACAATAACTATTTTTAAGGGTAACTAAATCCTTAACAAGGAAATTATCTCTATAAATTAACTCAATAGTTAACAACAAAGTAACTAATTAGTAGGATAAATTAATACATAAGATTATCAAGTTAAACTTTTCACACTCAATTTAGAACTTGTGTAATAAAATGAAAACAAATGATAGTAGTGAAAAACTAGGCAAGCACACTACAACTCTCACCCTAATGGTTTAAAGAACATAATATAGTCAAACATACCCAATACTCATCCCAATACTCACCTTTAAATAACTCTATTGGTTTTGATTATGCTTTTACTCAATATAAAAGTCAAGTGCATTCGCACAATACCCTACTCAAAGTTTCATGACGGTAATCAATGAGAACATGTGACACAGTAAGGAAGATATGTATTAAATGTGATTACACTATATCTAAGTTAAGACACTAATTTATTATATTGCAATTCATCACTAAACCAACTAATTTTGTTAACTTAATATCAACCTATAATTATAAAAAAATGAAGTTGAATAAGCCACAAGGTTTTATATATAAGACATCATACATGTAACCAATTTATACTTACTGCAATCATGGCATTATTGGATGCAAGAAGAGTTACATCACTAGACTCAATAAGACCAACAAACTATTCTATTTATAAGATCACTAGACTCTCTCACTTAGTGTTCCTAACACAAGAATACACTAGATTCCAATCTTCATCAATATATCTATATTTATTTAGGTTCCTCCATTAATGATTTTTATAAACTATTTAAATATACCTATATTATTAGACTACATTAATTGAATATCTATATTTTGATACATGTATATTGATATACTGAGTTATGCATTGAGTTTCATTCTTCATTTACTAACTAACTACAGAGAGTAAACTCAATCATTAATATTTAATCTAAATAATATGACTTAAATAACCTAATCACAATATTCTACAATCACTTAATATTTACTTTCCCCAATACACTATTTAACTAAACATTTATTTTAATCTACCCACTTCTATCCACACAAGGTAAGTGGATTTACTTTAATCACAACTAGGAATGACATTCACAATCTCATGCTATAAAATAAAGAAATTTAATGTTTTAAAGATTTGATTACACATATACATTGTTATTGACCAATCTATAATCACTCAATTATCTATATATAAAATACATCAATTCACCTTAATTGGCTACACAATTAAATACTCAATTTCACTTAAACACATAGTTAAATTAAAATATTATTTACTCCAATAATTTGAAAATAATTATATCACTTAGTCTATTTAACTACGTATTAATTCTACTCATCAACTATTTACTAATCATAAAAATAATCAACATTTATTTACCTATTATAATTAGCAATCTTTAAGTCCTCTGAATCGTCTATCATTTAGTCAAAACCATATAATCTAAAACATTTTAATTAAATTAGCTAACATTTAATCTAAATATTTAAATTAGATTACCTAACATTTCATCCTTATTTGCTAATAACTTTTACATTCCACCTTCAGTAAACATGACTATGCAATGTAATTCTATTGATCTATTTATGAACTAAATCAATCATTAATTACATAATTTTTAAACATTCATTTTAATGTTAACCATTCAATTAAATTCCTTCCTCACAGATTATATTTGATTACATATACAAAATCATTCTTTTACCAATAAGAATTTAAAATTTCACTTAAATAATAATAGCTATTCAATTCAAATCTTTTATCAAATGAGATTATATTTCTTCATTTAAAACATATTACAAACAACATGCAAACTGTAATGATATAATAAATCATAATATAATATAGTAGATATATTTATACATACATTTATAAATACATACATACATACATACATACATACATACATATATATATATATATATATATACTCGAAAGCCAATCATCATAAATGAAATCGTACAAATAAAAATTACATCATATATAAAATTTATAGAAGATAAAGAAGAAATCACAATTTTGAATTGATAATATTCTATAGATATAGTGCAACATAGAACGTTTATTCCCAAATAGTAAATATATAAACACAATGCAACATTATCAAAACATATTATAATACCAAATATTAATTTCAAAACGCAATTGCTTAACCCTAAAATATGCGCTACGAGATACTATCTTCCTGAATGAGAATAAAGGGTGACAACCACCACCAAGGTGCCACTAGGGAAAGGCTACTAAGGCAGCAAGGGGCACAATGAGCAGGGTATATGCAAGATCATCATGGAAAAAATAGGCCCTTAAGTGGCGATGAAAATTTAGTAAAATCAGAGTTAGGAAATTTGACGTAAAAATTTGAATAAGTTATCTATATTATTTCAAAAATATGTAAGAATAGAATCTATAGAAAATTGAATGTAGTTTCTAAACTCCAAGGTCTATTTTTAAAAGAAAAATCTATTTGGTGAAAATTTAAAATTTCAATGCAGTAATATGTAAATCTTAAGGAAAAAATAAGTAGGTGTATGTCTGACCACCCTAACTAGAATAAAATGATAATATCTTTTTATAAGATTTTAGATATAAATAGAGGACTCATGTCCCAATGTGATGCACATTTTTTTAATTTTTTTTCCAAGAAAATATTAATTATGATTTTTTTTATTACAACTTTTAAAAAATATAAAAACTCGTCTGTTTTACCAGCTTAACTTGGTCAAAACTTCATGAAATTCAATTTCTTTTAATCCTATAGTATGTAAAGCATAGAATGTGACACATGTTTCAGATTCAAAAAATTTGATAACGTTTGAAAGCTATAGATGTTTTTCAATCAACCTATCAATCAGGACTTTAGTCATAATTCAAATAGAAAATGAATAATAATTCTTTATTAAATTTAAAGTAAAGCATAATTTATATTGGTACAAAGCTGGGAATCTCCTTTAAAAACCTTTTTTGTTTCATCAATTTTGGGTTAAAAAAAAGTCATCAGCCACATACCCTACATATACCCATCATATCATCACTTTTTGGCTCATGATGATCTTGCACATACCCAATAGGTTTAATAGAAGGCCTCAAAGAGATGTAGATTCAAGATAATCTATGCTAGCAGGAGGCACACAATCCATTGCTAGGAGGCCTCAAAGTGATCTCTTGTCATTGAATTGCAAGGAAAGGAGGATGTGCATAACAAGTTTGCTGAAAAGGCTTTAGAAACTTTCAAGCAAATCTAGAAGGCTATGTACACGAACTCCACTGTAGGCATGTGTGTGCAACAAAGTGAAGATAGAAGGCATGCCTCCTAGGGGCAGAATGCCTCAAAATATGTCATCTCATGGAATACAATGATTGCAAGATATGCATAAATTGAGTTTAGCAAAACTTCCAAGAAAATTCTTTCACTATATTTGTGTAATTTATATGTATGGATCTATCTATATATACGTATGTATATATACCCACATATATGTAGGCATAAAATATCAGATGTTGTAATGCAATATTTTGTCTTGAAATAATTTCAAGCAGATTTGACAACAAACTAATCATTTTCCCCATTCTAGAAACAAAACCAAAAGATCATAGAATCGCTCCAAAAAAGTATCAAAAAAATGATTAAAAGAATGCATTATCAATTAGTTAAGATCGATTCAAAGTATATGAACAACAATTCAACATTGTCTTCTAATTTGGTGTAAGAGAAAATTAATTAGAAACCTTTCCTTAATGATCTGCTAAATTCTATACTAGATTTTATTTATTTTCCCGATTCCATTAAGAACATAATTAAATATTCAATCTACTGTCCATTATGCATCCTATCTTAAGGTGATTTGAAATTCAAGCTATTCTCACATGAGCTATAGTATTATGTAGCAATGTGGAAAATAGAGAGGTAGATAAATTTTCTTAGGGGACAAGTGGTGCAGGAGCACCTTGTGACTCCACCAAACATTTTTGTGAATTTTGAATTTTGAAATGAAAAAGAATTGTAATAGGTCATAAAGAGGTAAAATTTTATGTATTTAAAATCTTAAATTGGTCTTTAGGTGATGAAAGAAATGATTTTGCAAAAATTCTATCAAATGCCAATTTGTTAAAAAGGAAAAAATAAAAAAAAGTACAAAAAATAGGGAAGACCAAAGGTCATGAGGTAGTTTAGTTATTTTTATTTGTTGAAGTTTTAAAGGTAGGGAAACATATATACAAGCATGTAAAAGGGTATGTGTGGGATTATCATGGAAACAAAGGGCCCTTAAGTGGTGAAAAATTTAGAAAAAATTAGAGTTAGACAAATTGACGTAAAAATTTGAATAAGTTATCTATATTATTTCAAAAGTATGTAAGAATAGAATCTGTAGAAAATTGAATGTAGTTTCTAAACTACTATGTTTATTTTTTTTAAAATAAAATCTATTTGGTGAAATATTGAAATTTCAATAGTAGTACTTAAATTTTAGGGAAAAGATAAGAGAGGTGGGTGGGCATTATGAGAGAAATGGTATTGTTGATGTGATGCATTTTTTGAAATTTTTTCCAATTAAATTAGTAATTATTTTTTATTACAATTTTAAAAAAATAAAAAAATTCATGTCCACCACCTCCTGGTCAAAACTTCATGAAATTTAATTTTTTTAATCTTATAGTATGGAAAGCATAGAATGTGACACATGTTTTGGATTCAAAAAATGTGATACAATTTGAAAGCTATAGATATTTTTCAACCAACCTATCAATCAGGACTTTAGTCATAATTCAAATACAAAATGAATAATAATTATTTATTAAATTCAAAATAAAGAATAATTTATATTGGTGGAAAGTTGAGAATCTCCTTTAAAAACCCTTTTTGTTTCATCAATTTTGGGTAAACAAAGGTCGCCAGCCACATACCATACACATAACCATCATATCACCACTTTTGGGCCCATCATGATCCTGCACATACCCAAAAGGTGAAAAAGTGGTAGGACATTGTATTCTTGAAGAGTATTTGATAAATAAAGAACCCTGCTCATGAAATTTTGAGTTTTCTTACTACATTTTACTCATTTATTAGTTTTGCACAGTAACTCTAGACTTAGTTCTTCAATTTCCTTAATAGTAAAGGGAATTAGCTTTCACTCAAGAAGCATTTTGAAGAAATTTGAGTAGTAAATTTTTTTGCTTAAGTCAATTCCTTGAATACTAGTTTGTAAACCCTCATAATAGGTTTGAGAGTCTAGACAATAAATAATGTCTACCCCACCAAATTAGGTAGTGTAGAATGGTGGGGTAGGTTAGGTTTTGATGTAGTAAGTTGTGTGTAAGTGGAATAAAATAGGGAAAATCAAGGAGAAAGCATTTGGTTGTTGTTCTAATTAGAAATACATAATTAACTTCACAAAAAGAATGGTTACAAGTTGGTATTCAATGATAAAGGGGGCATGAAGGTTGGGAAACAATTTCCTTAGTTGGAGTAGACCTATTTAGAGATTATTGAATTAGTTTTCAAGTGGTAGGAGCTCAGTTGTAGGGCTTGTCTTGTGCATAAACTCGGGGTTTTATTAAACACTGTATATTTGTGCCCTTTTACTTTTAAAATTTGTTGAATTTTGTGTTTTGAGACTTGATAGAGGATTGTTTGAATTTTTTAGATGTTTTGGTGGTGAGTTAAAGTTACTCTCTTTGTATTTGTGGCCTAATAAGAAGCCTAAAAGCATGAGACAATGAATTGTTCAGGTGATTTTTCTAAAAACAAAGGTATTTGATGTTGTGATATGTTTGAATTGATATAAATGTGTCTCCAAAACTATATATAGTTTAGGAAGATTCAATGTATTTTGGTGGGCATACCCATTTTTGTTGACTTGTTATGCTACAAGGGTTTGGGTATTAAGATTCCAAGAATGAGTAATTTTGTAAATACAGTGATAAAGGTGTTTGGTTTATGTTGAACCTACTTAAATAATGATGTTAGAAATATTCCAAGGCTTGGAAATAGTTTAGAGGGCAGAATTTGTGATCTTGGAGATTTGACTATATGTTTTCAATGTGTAAGAATGAGTCTTTAACTACAAAAATAGGCATTCTAATGTTTGGTGTTTGTAGGAGTGTATACTAGTATTTTTCAAACAAAAGTATGATGTTAACAGTGATTTGAAGGTCTGGTCCTAAGTTGAAAGGAGGTATGTATATGTAGTTGTCCTTTTTCCTTGGAAATAAAGTTGAATTGAAGAGTGAAAGAATGAATAGTGTAAGAGTTGAATGGTCCTACTTTTCTAATTTGGTTTTGCGATGGTAAATTAGAATTTGGGTCTAATAAGAGTATTGAATACTGATTTTTTGGAATGGTTGATTCATAGCCATGTGAATGGATAAGAGAAATTGAGGATTATGTTGAATTGATAAGTGAAATTGATAAAAAAAATTAAGTGAATAAGGATGCTTGTTTAATTTGATCTTCTCCAAGTTAAGTTGGGTCAGATGAACCCTTGAAGGATTGAGGTATTTGATTGAAGTATTGCATCAAATTGGTATCAGAGCTAGTAAGGTTTTGATGGTTTGTTAATTTGATGGTTTGATGTTGGTTGTTGAGTTTTGCTGGTTAGCTGTAGGTGCTCGATCCATCTAAGTTGTAGATAATTTTTTTTGTTTTTTTGTTTTTGATTTTTTGTAGGTTAAGAAAGAACTTGGTTGATGGTTTCCAAAATACTATTGAGAGAAAGTGGAGACACCTAGGTGAGGAAAGGATTTTTTCTGAGTTATGTTGTGATGTAGTAAGAACTAGATGGATAGTTGTCTGTGAAGCATTTGAGTTGCAGCCTAAAGAGTAATCCAATGATGGAGTAGTTGAGAAGATGAGAAATTGCAAACTTTCCTCTTTCTTTCACAATTCATCCTTGACCTTCTCTGACCAATCACCTTTCTCATCTTTTCAACTACTCCCATCAATGGAGTACTCTTCAAGCTGCAACTCAAGTGCTTCACAAAAAAATATCTATCTGGTTCTTACAACATCACAAAAAACTTGATAAACTTCCTTGCCTTACCTAGGTGTCTCCACTTTCTCTCCCTAGTCTTTTGGTAACCATCAACTAGGTTCTTTCTTAACTTGCACACAACCACAAACTCATAGAAAAAAAAATTTCTCTACATCTTAGATGGATCAAGCACCTACAACCAACCAACAAAAACTCAACAATGAACTTCAAACCATCAAAACCTTGCTAGCTCTGATACCAATTTGATGCAATACCTCAATCAAAAAACCTCAATCCTTCAAGGCTTCATCTAACCCAACTTAACTTGGAGAAGATCAAATTAAACAAGCATCCTTATTCACTTAATTTTTCATCAATTTCACTTATCAATTCAACAAAATTCCCAATTTCTCTTAGCCATTCACAAGGCTATTAGTCAACCATTCCACAAAATCAGTATTCAACACTCTTGTCACACTCAAATTATACTTTACCATCACAAAACTAGATTAGAAAAGCAACACCATTCAACTCTTACACTATTCATTCTTTCACTCTTCAATTCAACTTCCTTTCCAAGGAAAAAAGACAACTACACATACATACCTCCTTTCAACTTAGGACTAGACCTTCAATCATTGTTAACATTATATTTTTTTCTAAATAATACTAGTATACACTCCTACAAACACCATGCATCAGAATTCCTATTTCTGTAGTCAAAGACTCATTCTTACACATTGAAAACATATAGTCAAATATCCAAGATAAAAAATTCTTCCTTCTAAACTCTTTCCAACCCTTGGAACATTTCTAACATCATTATTTAAGCAAGTTCAACATAAACCAAACACCTTTATCACTCTATTTACATAATTACTCATTCTTCCAGTCTTAATACCCAAACCCTTGTAGCATAGCAAGTCAACAAAAATGGGTATGCCCACCAAAATACATTGAATCTTCTTGAACTATATATAGTTTTGGAGACCCATTTATATCAATTCAAACATATCACAACATGAAATAAGTTCATTTTTAGAAAAATCATATGAACAATTCACTACCCCATGCTTTTAGGCTTCTTATTAGGCCAAAAATACAAAGAGAGTAACCTTAACTCACCACCAAAACATCTAAATACTTCTAACAGTCCTCCTTCAAGTCTCAAAACACAACATTCAATAGCTTTTAAAATTAAAAGGGCACAAATATGTGTTGTTTAATAAAACCCTGATTTTATGCACAAGACAAGCCATACAACTGAGGGTTTGTTAGAATACCATGCTCCATACCTCCTACCACTTGAAATATAATTCAATCATCTCTAAATAGGTCTTCTCTAACTAATGAAATAATTTCCCAACTTTCATTCCCCCTTTATCATCGAATACCAACTTGTAACCATGCTTTTTGTGAAGGAAATTTTGTATTTCTAATTAGAACAACAACCAAACACATGTTCCTTGATTTTCCCTACTTTATTCCACTTACACACAAATTAATACATCCAAACATAACCTACCCCACCATTCTACACTACCCAATTCGATGGGGTAGACATTATTTACTATTTAGACTCTTAAACCTATTATGAGGGTTTACAAACCAATATTCAAGGAATTGACTTAAGAAAAATGTTTTACTATTCAAATTTCTTCAAAATGGTTCTTGAGTGAAAGATAATTCCCTTTACTATTAAGGAAATTAAAGACTTAGGAAATTAAAGAACTAAGTCTAGAGTTACTATGCAAAACTAATAAATGAGTAAAATACAGTAAGAAAACTCAAAATTTCAAGAACAGGGTTCTTTATTTATCAAATACTCTCCAAGAATACAATATTTGGCCACTTGATTTCCTTTTACATGCTTATATAGATTTTTCCCTACCTTTACAACTTCCTCCAATGAATAAAACTAACTAAACTACCTCATGACCTTTGGTCTTCCCTATTTTTTGCACATTTTCTGATTTTTGCCTTTTTTACAAATTAGCAATTTTTACAATTTTTGCAATATCATTTCTTTCATCACCTAAAGACCTATTTAATACTTTCAAATACATCAAATTTTACCTCTTTATGACCTATTACAATTATTTTTCATTTGGAAATTCAAATTTCACAAAAATGTTTGATGGAGTCACAAGGTGCTCCTACACCAACAAGGAAGTCTAATTTATGTGCATCGAATGTGCCTTGAACCATTCAATACGTAAGAATTTTCCTAATGTCACTTAGCATTTTTAAACATTGAACACTGAAGAGAGAATACACAATAGTTATGCATGTTATAGAGAGAATAAATTGCATCAACCATTCATAGAATCAATTAATGCATGGCCTTTAATTATAAGTGGGAAAGTATGCACTAACTTACATATACTAGAACAATTCATAAATTATTGAAGCCGTGGATGATGGAAAAGATATTGAAACATTCATATCATAGAAATTTTCATTTTTGGAACTAGACTTAAATGCTGATAAAGATGTTCCTATTACATGTCTGCCTACAAATTAACAGAGGGGTTGATCTTAAGGGTTAGCAATCATCAACCAAGAATCCCCAAACAAAAAAAAAATTATAGCCCCCCAAAACAATTTGGTTGTATAGGAATTTCAAATTGTTCCATGACCAACTCCCAATAGAATATAGTTCACCTTTGAAAAAGGTTAAAGTTAATTTAATTTATTAATTTACCAATTCAAGTAGTTTAAAAACAACTCGTTAAATTATAATATGAGTAATTATAATTTTTTTTCCAATTTCACACAATGGTAAAATCCTTTATTGATAATTCTTACATATCATAATTAATTACATTTCCCATCCTTAACTTTTTTACCTTATAATATTATTTATTAATTTTAACTTTATATTGCAAGGATATTTTATTATTAATTAAAATTATTTATTCATATATATAATTATCAAAATATACCTTCTCTTTCATTTAACAATTAATTTTAATGCATAATTTAACCAAAGACCTTTATCAAACAATTAAATTAATTAAAATAAAAAGCCAATAGTTACCTGATCAACATCTAGGATCACAATACAAAACCCAAACACATTGATCGACCAATGAACGATACTAACAAGGTATTAGACCAGATACTCATCGTCTTTGAGGATGATGGATAGGGTAGGGGACCAAATTCTCTCTTCAATCCACTGTTCCATTGGGTTTAAGGTATGCCCAGACTTTCCAATTTAGGTGGAGTCAGTGCCTAGTACTTGCAACATGTAGTACACAAAATAGTCATACATGTACATATATAGTTAGGCACGCTATGAAAGGAAATCATAGCATCACAAGGTACTTGTAAGTGAGTGGTGTGACACTATCCCTTTCACCCAAACATATAAGTAAGAACATAAACAAGTAATCACATCAACTCATAAAAATTAGTTACATAATAATCCAGATAAGAATAGTCACAAGATAATTGCCTAATAGTCTTGATAAGATGACCATATACCAATCATAATTTGTTCATAAAACTCAAGTAATAGAAGTTTCATCAAGTATCATCATAGCAATAAGTCCAACATACCTTTAAATATCTCTATTATTTTATCTTCATCTTGAAGTTCTAAATCCAAACTACCTACGCATCCATGGTGAAAAATGGAGGGGCACTACAAGAGGAATGGTCTACTCCTTACTGAAAGGTAGGCAAGTAGTATGAGGGAATGAAAAATGTCGAAATCCAATAAATTCAAAGAAGGTTAGTGTCTTTTTGCTTCATTTTTTTTTAGAGGTATGCATGGTGGTTTGCAATGGTGTGAAGGGTGGTAAAAATTATCGAGCAAGACCAATCACCGACACCTGACAAGTTTTGGAGGAGTGAGGTATTGGAGGAACAAGGCATAGAGTATGGTTAAACTCTGAACCCCAACACTTGAAGTAAGTGGATATGGTTTTTGACCAGTACTATAATTCTTGCATTCATTATAACTACTATTTATAATATAATACATTTATCAGATATTTCCTTTTAACAAAAAAAAAACTTAGTAACCCTCATTATCTCATTCTCCAACTTTTAACTCTAGATTAGTTAACAAACCCATGGTTTATTAGATTCACCTACCCCATTAAATTAATTAATCCTCAATTAATCACTCTAACCCCAATGCCTAATAACCATTACCATTATTTTCCTAATTTAAAATTCACTCACATCCCCTCAATCTTATCTCATAAATATGAGAAATCTCACCTACCCTCACTATCTTACACCTAGCCTCCAAAATTAATGAATTGTATCTCCAAGGTGTGCTGACACATGTGTGAGCACACCTCATCACCTCTCCCACACTCCATTTTCACACTTTTCATAATGCTAACAAGCTCAACCTTCTTGATCCAAACCTCACTCTCTCAATCAATCCTAACCCTTCATCAATTAATAAATATTAGCCCTCCATTTCTCCTCTCCAATTTCTATAAATTTTAGCTTCATCCCCTCATTTTCACATCTTGAATTATAGTCTTGTTATGGTGGTACTTTTGTGAGCAATCCACATTCTATCATTTGAGAAAATCCATTAAGGCTTGGGTGCATATTGAGCTCAATCATGGAAGGTTAGTGAAGGTATAGCTTTGGTTTTATGCATTTGAATTCATATTACTTGTGTTTATTTTTCCTTTTATGTCAATCTAACCCCTCTACACACCCATGGATATGTGGATTTCATTATAAAAATTATTTGGGAAAATAAATAAAATTCAAGGAAATTTAATATATAATGAACTAATAAGTCTCAATCCATGCAATTTTGATAATATAAAATACTTCATCACCAAGTCCAAGTCATTAAGAACATAATTTAAGGATCTTAAAATTGAAAATTTAGATAAATAATTGGTTTTAAGTGTTATATTCTATAAATAATTCCTTTGGGACTGAATTTAAAATTCCTTCTTTATATGATTTTACAATGCAACTCATTATGGGGCAAGATAAACTTATTCAAATGGTTTATTTGAAGTCTTCAAAAACCCAAGGCTTGATTGTAAAGGATGATAAGTCTTCAATTAGAAAAGAGAGGAACAATAACAAGCTTAAGAAGAACACATGATCCACATTTAATTCAATATAAGAACATTAAATTTCCTTCTTATAAGGGAGGATCATCTAAAAAGGAGAAGTGTATTTGTGTATATTGCAAGAAGGATGGACATGAAGAACACTATTGTTATAAGGACCTTGATGAATTGAAACATATTCTTGTGAAGAAAAAAATTAGTTTACCTTCTAGAATGTCTACTTCAGCTTCTTCCAAAAGCACAAAATATGATAGGGAAAAAAATTATACTATTGGGACAAGTA
>VDFB02281492.1:1043480118-1043495990 GCA_007258455.2 Sequoia sempervirens
CCCTCATGATTTTTCTTGTATAGGAAAGCTCCTTTTAACATGAAATTGTCACTCTTTAAGTGCAATTCCCTTCTTTGTACTGAATTAAGATGATCAGGGCATCTTTGAGTCAGGAGATAATGAACAATATAATCATACCACTCACCAGGAGAAACATCCTCTAAATTATAACTCTGAGTTGTAAGGTTAGGGCTTGTTTCTACCATTTTCTATGTAATCCCTTGCCCTCTTACCAATTTCATGGGTTGAATTTCCATATCATACTCTTGTAACATAGTTACCCACTTGGCTTTGCATTCCCCCAGCTCATTCTGCATCAATAATAGCTTAACTGCTAAATCAGGAACTATTGCAAATATTTTATTTCTAAGGATATAGTGTTTGAATTTCTTTACAACCCTGAAGAGGGCATAGGCCTTCTTTTCCACACTGGGGTATCTCAACTCTGCATCCTTTAATGGTGCACTCATAAATGCTATGGGATGTTCATTTCTTTGGTCAAGCTTCTAAGTTAACATAGCCGCACAGGAATAATCAGAGGCAAACAAATATATATAGAATGGTTTAGCATAGTCTGGACTTACCAAAACAAGAGGTTCAGTAATAGCCCTTTTTATCTCTGTAAATGCCTCCTTTTCCTCTGCATTCCATTCAACTTTGGCCTCCTACTTCAACATTGCATTTAGTGGTTTAACCATTTCTATGAACCTAGTGATGAACTTCCTCACGAAGTTGATCTTGCCAAAGAATGATTTCATTTCTTTTTTACTGGCAAGTGGTGGAATCTTAAGAATGGCTTCTATGCATTCTGGATCAATGGAAATCCCCTTTTCAGAAAGGACATGCCCCAACAATTTACCTTCTGCTACTCCAAAGATACATTTCTTTGGGTTGAGAGATGTCCCAAACTCTCTACATTTTTGAAAAACTTTGCATAAAAATGAGATATGATCACCTCTCTTCTTCGAAAAGACCATTAGATCATCCATATAAATGATGATGCACTTACCAATTATGTCTTTAAAGGAAATGTCCATAGCTCATTGGAATGTTGCTCTAACATTAATTAAGCTAAAAGGAATCCTCATGTAGGCAAAAGTGCCCCACTTGGTGGTGAAAGCAGTCTTGTGCCTATCCTCATACTACACCATGACCTGGTTGTATCCCGAATAACCATCCAAGAAGGAAATCATCTAAGATCCATTGACAATGTGGAGCACTTCATCTAGTGAGGGTACTGGATAATTATCTTTTTTTGATGCTCTGTTTAGGTTCCTGAAATCTACACAGCCTGATTACATAGCCTGATTTTACCATTTTTTCTTCTGCACTGGAACCAAGTTTGTAACCCAAGTAGAGTGTCTAATCAGAAATATTATCCTTGTAGACAATAGTTTTTGCACTTCCTTTTGTATTATGGGTTCTAGTAAAGCATTGATGGGACTTTTCCTTTGTCTGAAAGGCTTTACTCCTAGATTGAGAGGAATAGTATGGGTTATGATTAATGTATCATAAGTCTTTAAGTCTTCATAACTCCAGGCTATCACATCTAGATATCTATGTAGTGCATTGATGATTCCTTGCCTTTCTTTAGGAGTGCATACTTTACCAATTAAGACATTTTTGACATCCTCCTGAGATCCCATATTATATTTGTCACACTTTCCACTAATAGGCTCTTTCCTAGTATGTTGTTCCTAATCTCTGATCTTGTCCAGATCAAAGATCCTCTCTAATTGCACCATTCCACTGGGAATTGTGTTGGTCTTCAGGTTAATTACCCCTTCCAAGTCCATCTCAGCTTCTTGAAGCTCAGTTTTGTCAATGATTTGAGAAGCAAAGACATCAGTACTAGTAATGAAATCTAAGATATGCTTGTCATCCTCAAATAACTAGAAGTTGGTGATATTATTGGGTATTGAGGGTACTGGGGTTAGCTCCACAGTAAACTTATTTAGTTCAGAAAGAGAAAGAGGCTGCAAGGTACTAGCTACCTGAGCAATAGAGTCAGTAGTCTAGTTCTTATTTCATGGAATCAACTGAATGTTGAAGGCATCAAATCCTTCAATGAGGTCCCACACTCTGTGTCTATAGTTAGTCATTCTCCTATCATGACAAGAGTATTGTCTCCTAACTTGCTTGACTACTAACTCAAAATCTCTAAAAACTTGTAAGATCTTAACTTTTTTCTTCAATTCCATTAACAACCCATGCACTAAGGCCTCATATTCGGCTACATTATTCGTACAGTGAAATTGAAGTCTATGAGCAGCAAAAAATGTCTTACCTCTCGGACTAATTAGTTCAAAACCTACCCTAGCTCCATTATTTGACTTGGACCCATTGAATCTTAAAGTCCAACAACCAGCAACTATAGAATTCCCTACTTTTTTGCTTGCACTGTTACTACTGGATGGCTCTTCAGAAGGAATTACTCTTTTCCCTTTGGGATTTTCTTGAATATTTTGGATATCAATTTTGTCTGTAGGAGTGGGGTTGATACATTTCTGTATTTGTTCCACTACAACCTGGCATAAGCAACAGTCCAATTCCAAATGAGAAGCATTATGTACGCTACACCAATTGGGAAAAAGTAGTTCTCCAAAGTTCATTCCTCTTCCCAACTGAACTTGATCTTGAATGCACTTTTGAATGAACTCTTGAAAATTATCTAGCAAACCAAGCTGACTATCTTCCAGATCACTATTGTCATCAGTTGGTTCGATCAGGACTTCAGTACCACTACATTCTACTGTAAGGTCAATAGGTGCTATGTGGAACATAAGAAATTCCTCCATATCTGGCTCCTCAAGAGGAGTAGCAAGCATATATTTAACCATACTTACTTCTGATACCATAATTTAAGTAGAAGTTTTTGAATATTTTGTAATCATGTACTTCATTCTGGGTTCTCTTTCAATTCTAATCTGGTTTCGCACTCCCTTCCAGGGAAGCCACATATGGGAGTGATTAGTTGAGACATATCCATTCAAGGCCCTGGTAAAGTCTCTTCCCAGGATTAGACCATAAGCGTAAGGTATGTCAGCCACCTGTATATTGATAAGCTGCTGAATCCTAGGATCAAAAGCGATCTGCATATGAATCATATTTAACTCTCCTACAACATTGACTTCAATCCTATCCCCATGGCTTGACATACACCGAAAGGCATAACATTGGTTGAAGCACAAGAATCCAATAGACAATTATGTAGATTCTTACTAAATATTCAAACAGAAATCAAGAATGGAGGTGTGTCTGTCTTCCCTTGAAATAGAGTTAAGGGAGTATCTACTTGAGCAACTTGAGATTTGTCCTTTTCTTTCCTGGTATCTCCAGGGGGCATATGGACTTGATTGTGAGTCTGATTTTGTCTTCCTACTAACTGAGAACCAAATACTCTATTGACACTCTCGCTAACTGATTTATCTTGTGACATGGAATTTGCATTATAAGATCCTAAGACTTCATTCCTAATGGATATAACTCTTAATAACTCAAATGCAGATAGATTTACCTTCACTTTTTGGAGTTCTTTAGCAACATATGTGGCCAATTGTCCTTCATTTAAATCAGTAGGATTCTCCCTTGGGTATTCCACCATCTTTTCCTTATTTGCATCAACATTTCTTTTGTTTGGTACATCAGCATGTCCTGGATCTTGAGATAAATATTGCTTGGATACCTGAGGCAGTGATGGATTATTGCTAGCATTAGGGTCTAGAGGCGTGTTGAAATTATTCAGTGGAATGGAAGTAGTAAAGGGGCCTCCAACCTATGGGCACCTGTGTGGCAACTCCCTCAAGTCATACTTTTTGACAGGTCTCTGAAAGGTCTGCACTTTTTCAATGTAAGCTTCCTCTTTGACATAAGACTCTTTTTCATCTCTAGGACCATTATCATTCACTTGACTCTCATCGAATAACTATGTCATTTCATCCCCATTGCATACCAGGTCTGCCTATTCCTCAAACTGGTCAGATTCCTCTTCGAGTACATTCTCCTTACTTTGAGGAAAATGAGCATGGTTTAGCACCAACACCGGTGAATCATAAGGATTGGATGGTACTATTTCCTGACCGTTTGCATTGTTGTCCACTTCATCCTAAAAGATTGAGGCCATTGTTTGGAATTCTTGACAGTCTAACTCAGAATGTTGACTAGTTTTTTGGAGCCTACACCACCCTGATAAAGTAGCCTCAGCTAGATATACACCGCTAGGAGGCTTCTCTTGGTTAACTGGTTGACTGGTAGATTGATTGACAGGTTGACTAACTGGTTGGTCCAATGGGGTGGGGACTCCTCCATCGTTGGGCCCTATGTTCTAAGTCCTATTCTGTCCTGATTGCTTCCTTCTCTCGAACCCTTGTCCACCACCTGGTCCTCTGTCAAATTTCTAACCTAAGGATTTCCCCTTATCATGGTTCTATCTTCTATAATTATTATACCCTTTTCCATTATTAAATCCCCTGTCATTGTTGTAACTTCTATCTTGGTTATATCATCTTTCATTATTGTATCCTCTATCATTATTGTATCCTCAGTCCTAACGTTGCCCTCTATCAAAGTGTTGTCCTTGTGGTTTCTCTTTGTTCTGATTGGACTGCATATTTCTTTGAGCAACTTGCAACTGACTATTCTAGTTCCTCAAGTAAGTCACCTCCATATTCAAATTTTTTATTTGTTCAGACAATTCATCAAGTCTCTCCTTGTCAGGATTACTGTATGGAGGCTAATTCACATTATTGTGGCAATACCCTACTGCAGCATTGGCATTTAGTGACTGGTTCAAGACTTCATAATTTTGTAGGTATGAAGGATAACTAACCTAAGGTTGGATATGTAGAGGTTGATTCACATTTTATTGAGGGTAGCTAATTATGGATGAAACTTGTCCTATGAAAGGTCTTGGATGAAGGACCAAGGGCAATTGAGGTACTCGATTCATGATTGGAGTATGGTTTTTCAAAGCTTGGTTGAGAGTTGGAACTTGTCTAGGGTGAGCAACGGGTCCTAATGAGCGTAGAGGCCCAAAAAAATGTTTCCTTAGATTAGTGCTAACTTTCACAGCCTCTGCATATGCATCAAGTAGACTAGCAGGAGGATTATTACTCCAGTTCATAAAGGTAGCTATCAAACTATCAAGTCCCTCATAATAAACTTCTAGAGCAGTGGGTTCATCAATAGCATAAGGGGCCTATAGTTTGGTATAAGCACAATGAAACCTATTGTTGAAAGATCCTATAGGCTCATTGACCTCCCTCTTCACATTAGTGAACTGATGGTAAAGCTCATTAGAACTAATGGGGATTTGAAACTTCTGCAAAAAAGCAGCCTCTAGCTCAGTCCAATGCTCGATAGACCCAGTAGGCAAATGGTTGTACCAATAGAATGCATCTTCCCCTAGTGAATAGGGAAAGAGTCTACATGCTACATCTTCGTGGTTTATCCCTCTATCCTTAAGGCTAGTCTGAAAGATCTTGATGTGTTCTTCGGCGGTCCTATTTGGATCATTGACATGGAATTTTGAACAAAAGTGTTCAGGGTTTTTGGCCATGACATTGTAAACAGAAAAACTTAATGGAGATGGGTTGGTTGCTAGGAAAGACATTGGTGGAGGTGGGGGTGGTAATGGCTGATTTATGACTAGCTAAGTTTGTGGACTGGGAAAGGCCTTAGACTCAGATGAACTTGATTAAGATGGGGATGATGGAGATGTGGGAGGTGGATGGGATGATGATGACTCTCCCCTTCTGTTGGTCCTTCTTGACCTAGTAGGGTCTGGAAATTCCTAAAATTTCTCCTCTCCTGGAGTGGATCTCGTCCTTCTTCTGAATATCTTAGGACAGATGGTGTTCAAAAATCAATCCATCTTGCTTATTCAGGCCCTCCTTCTAGTGCCATTCTTGTTGTTGATGTTTTTTGCACAGCAACAACTCAAACAGAATATGATATCCTATCTCACTTGAAAGGTAAATCTCTATCAACAAGCCTCAAGAGATAACCCCAAGGTCTCTAATGTAAGGTCTTGACAATGCATAAACAACTCAATGATAAAATGTGAAAATGTTGGTAATCACAATGGGACCTTACTATAAGAAAAATACTCAATCTCAATTTATTAGATCTAACAATACGATGATACTTCAATCCTTGATCCAACCCAATAATAAAAGAAACAAAAAAAGATAAGGGTTTCAAAGAGATTTCTAAATCTAATACTACTCCTAATATTAACAATGCAAATGATAAACACTGAAATGGACCAATCCCTCAAAACTAATTTCCACTCGACCCAGATGGATCTACAATCTCACATAAAATAGTGCAATCTTCTAAGGTGTTAAGATTTTCAAATCATGAACATTCGTTCAAACAACCCTATCACAACTAAAATGAGCAAATCCTCACAATTGAACTAAGCGCAATGAATATAAAGTCTAGGTTAAATTTTCAAAGCAACTAATAATCAGTTGGTTGCAAAAAGTATGGACCAAGGGATTGCTGCAACACTTCAAATATCAAATCACAAACATTATTGAATCAAATCTAATCTAAATATTAACCTCCTCAAAGCAATTTTAAAGATAGAATAACAAGAACTATGCAAGACAAGAGAATATAAGTATGGCACGAAACCACAATGTCATTACTTGCATTGGAATTATCCACTATAGCAACAATTTTGGCTTTCTATTACAATATTTGCTTGAGAAAAACTACTTGCTAACTTGCTCTACTTGATTCACTTCTAACTATTTATGCTCTATATCAATCTCTATATTCTAACCTTTACAAATGAGGTGAAATGCCAAATATATAGAATCCCCCCAGAAAAACTCATCGGCCTAGCAAGAGTTTTGTAGCATTAATTACGCACCACCAGTCGGCCAAGAGAAAGTCAAAATGGAATGAAGGAATACATTAAATGCACGAACTAAACCCAGGTCAGCCCAAGATTCCCAATGTAGCTAGACCAATGCAGGGCTTGATAATGGGGAAGCACAAATCTTGATGTAGTTGGGCATTAATTGCCTTCCCCTTTGTCTCTATTCTGATCTGACCCTTCACGGACTTTCAAGAGCACACCATCCAAGTCGGCCATAGGTGGTAATGGAAAAACCCTAAGTTATCTTCCAATTGATGCAATCTCCTCCCTTGATTGCTTTACCGACCTATCCCAATCCACCTTATACATTACGTATTTTTCAATGACAACAATGTATGTGGCCGCATCATCTAATTGATGCTTAGAAATGGAATCATCATTAATTGGGGCATAAACATCATGCCACCACTTCCTCAACTGTTCCAAGCTCAAGTACTTGGGCACGATCTTCCTTCTTCCTGTCATAATCTCAAAGAAGGCAACGGATCCATTGTAAACATCAGCTAGGGTATCATCAATCTACCTCCTTTGTTTGTAAATCTTCTTCAACACTTTCTGTCTAATCAACAATGCCTCATACCACTCCCATGGTTTGGTAGCTCTGGAGGAAGGAAGAATTCCATCACCTACCAACCTATCCCGAGTGTACTTCAAGATAGTTCTAGTTTTCCATAGCAGGAGATCCGTGTCTTCCTTATCTTGTGCCAACACCACCTTCAACCAATCAGTTTCCCTTGTAGCATCCTTCCCAGTTGACAGAATCTCCTTAATGGCCTCATTACCTTTGGTCCACATCCCTTGTAGCCAACTTGTTGTGGCAAGATTGGAAGCCTTCATATTTTCAAGATCGGTAATGGTCTTATGAGGCAAAGGATTCATAGCAGAAATCAAAGGGTTAATGGATTGCAGGGGCTTCATTAATTCCTCCAAGCATTTCCCTTATGGCAATACTCTTTGCTAGCCTTCTTTTGAGCTTCTCCTGTAATATCAAATATGGACCTCTTGGAGTGGAAAGACAAGCCAGGAGTACTCATTTCTTTTTCTAAAGCTTGGGTAGAACCAATGGAAGGACAAGCCTCTCCAATGCCAACCCTTAATGGGAAGTCTCCACCAAATCCAGTCTTATGCTTGCCTCTCTTGACAATGGCATCAAAGTCACAGATTTTCCTAGTGACCTTCAATAGTAGAATGTGATCGGTAGGGTATCTTGGAAGTCTGTCTGGAGCCCTCTGGCAGCCATCAATCTGAATGTAGGAGAAAGATGGGAATTGAATAAACCATGCCCCATATTTCTTGATGAGTTCTTTAGCCTGGTCTAAAATCCTGACATGTTATACACCTTCGAGCAATCTAGTAATGTGCATGGTGAATGCATCATTCACCCTCCTATAGTTCAAACCTCCCAAGTGCAACTTAGGGTAAACCTCATAGATAATATCTTGTCCAAAAGTGCCCCTTATGCTCAATCCTTTATAGGGGTGGAATCTTTCAAGTGCGTAGACCAAATATGAAGTCATTGTGAAGGTCTTTGTTTGCAACACATTGGACAATTGTTCATGAATTACTCCGCTAATGACCCCTACCCAATGGTAGTTAATCTTCTCTTGCTCCATCCTCACAATCACGTGGCACATCCAATTCTCAAACATGCCAGCATTCTTCAATCCAACCACCCTGCTAAGAAGAGTGATGGCATCATAATACTCCTTCTTGAACTTTATCATGAATAGCTGCTTGGGTAACTTGGAGTAGTGTGACTTGGGCTTCTCTTGCTAGGAATTGATAAAATATTTTGACTTCACAGTTTGTTCATCGTAGAACTCTTGAGCTGCCCTCATGCTGAATCCCACCACATGAGATCTGTCTAGCATATAAAAAGTTTGGGCAATGGAAATAGGGTTGAGATTTACTACAACCCTCCTCTGAGGACCAATAATCCTTTGTGTATCCTGATCATAGTGCCTAGCACATTCAAGGACTAGGTCATAACATTGCACTATGGAAGGGAAGCCAGCTACATGGGACAAGCCTGATTCCATGATCCTTCTAGCCACCAGAGGAGAATCCACTGCTGCCATTCTTCCTTTAAATTTTTCATAATCCCATGATCCAAAATTGGTATCAGTCACCTTCGACCAAACTGAAGTGATTTTACTCTCAGGATCTTTCTCTTAATGTCCATTTTAATCTTCTTTGCATCAGACATTGAAGATCTAGTGGCCTTGCTAGGTTCAGCTTGTACTCATCACAGAAATCATAATAAAAACCATAGGAAAGAGAATTTTAATCCATAAGAACACCATTAGAATAAGCCTCATATAGTCAAGGTGTTATTACAATTCATATAAAATTATTTCATAAACTTCGGGTTTCAGAGCCATTCGAAGAATCCGAGCTAGGGAGGAATTTTGAGAAATTCCAGTCCAGACGGATTCCAGTAGAATAATCAACAAACACCTACTAATAATTGAATCCGATCATTTTCAATCAACAAACCTCATAGGAGATCATAATATAGCATGAAATAATAATAAAATGCATTGAAAATCACTAACACATCATGCTACTCCATATTTCCCTACATTTCACTAAACTTCAAGAAAATCCACTAGAGACGGATTTCCACGAAGGCAGAGACACTTTGAAAAATTAGGAAAAAATAGGGAACCAAGGACTTCGGGAAAATCTAGTGTCAGCAGAAATCTGTGGAATCGTCTTAGCTCTTCAAAAGTTTGTCATCTCACTGAGAAATCTTGGTGACTTTCAGGAGGTCACACTGAAGGTGGATGTCATCGGATGAGGTTTCGCTAAAATTAGGTGGTTTTGGTGTAATGTCTCACCAATGAGGGGGAGTCTCATCAAAGCAAATAGATGTTTCAGTGATAGGTTTGTGAATTCGGCTAGAGGTCTTGTCGACTACGGAATGTTTCGCCGACATAGAGTCTCATCAGTATAACCTCTGGCCGACAACATGTGATCTCCCTGAAAGAAGATTTGAGCTTGGGAAGAGGTCTCACCGACCAAGCAGGGTCTCCCTGACTGAAATGAAGGGAGCTCGATGATAGAGGAATCCACTCGGTGAAAGGTCTCACTGAAGGATGGAGGTCTCAGTGATGGAAAAGAATATTGGTATGACTAATGGAGCCCACTATGACGTCTTTCCAATGAATGTTTGTCTTGCTAATGGTGTATATGATAGTGATAATTTTATTGCACCTCACCAAATTTTAGGAAAATCTGTCAGAGGTGGATTATCCCGAAGGAATGAGAAATCTCAGACTGAGGCCAAAAGCTGGATTATGACATGAAATCATGATTTCAGACAGAACAATTCCCCTATTAAGAGGGCCTAGATTAAGAAATGGTTAAATGCTTATGGGGCCAATGTGGTTATATTGAAAGAGACCAATTTGTCAAATGAAAATTATGAATATTACATTAGTAAATGGGATATGTGGAAGTCTTTTCATTCTCAAGCACAAGGGGACTCAGGGGGATTATTAACAGTATGGAGATCAAGTTCAAATTTAGTGGTGTCCATTTCCAATCATGCACATTGACAATTGTTGAGGGTCACACATTTTTATTTAGGCTTTCTATTGATAAATGTGTATACTTCAAATTCAACTACTGGGAAGAAGGAATTATGGGATGAAATTACAATATTTTTAGGGGAGGTAGATGACGAGAAAGTGGTCATTGCTAGAGATTTTGATGCAATTCTCTCATCTCATGAAAAGGTGGGAGGAATCATACCTCAAAAAAAATTGACAATTTTAATTCCTTTGTTCAAAATAATGCTCTTCTATATGTTCAACCAGTGAAAGTGTTATGAAACAACTTGCACAATAGAAGAATATGATATGAAATATGCTGCAAATACTTGATAATAACTAAGAATAACAAGCCACTTCGAGGGGGGAAACCTCCAAATATCTCTAATGAGAACATACTTCACATCTTGATGATGAAATAAGACTCACAACCTCCTATATATACCTATTTATGCCAAGGATATCACCTAGGCTGACTTAGACACACCTATATAAGACTTAGGCCGACCTAAACAACTAAATAACAATATACTAATGATAATATGACTTAATAGAGAGTTAAGATAGCCACAAGCCAACTATTCATAACCCGATGTACAATAATATTAAGGGCATAGCATGCCCCCTTCTTCAAAGAAGCATTGTCCTCAATGCTAATCAAGTTTGGAAACTTTTGAATGAACTCCTCATCTTCCCATGTGGCATCTTCAACTGGTAACTTCTTCCATTGGATGAGATACTCAGTGATAGTTCTATTCCTCAGCTTCTTTGTGCATGTTTGACGAATGCACTCTGGTTCCAAAATGATTCTTCCTTCTTCATCCAGCTCAGGAAGTGTTGTTTGAGTGGGAATATTATGCCCAATTACCTTCTTCAAATAGGAAACATGAAAAACTGGATGTATCTTTGTTGTTGGTGGCAACTCAAGCTTGTAGGCAACACTACTGATCTTTTGCATGATTTGGTATGGACCATAATACTTTGGAGACAACTTATTATTCTTTCTTTGGTGCTTTATTGAGATTTTCTTGGTGCAATCGCAAGAAGACCCAATCCCCAACTTCAAAACTTTTCACTATGATGTTGGTCCGCCTGTTGCTTCATTTGATTTTGTGCCATGGCTAAATTCTCCTTGAGTCCCTGAAGTACTTGTTGTTGATGAAGCAAGTGGTCTTCTACTGCCAACTCTTGGGAAACTTAATTGATGATGTGATGGAAGGAGGATGATATCCATAAAGTGCCAAAATGGAGACATTTTTGATGAGCTATGAAAAGAAGTGTTATACCACCATTCGCAAGTGGTATCCAATCTACCCACTGAGACTGTTTCTCTGAAGTGAAACAACGTAGATATCCTTCCAAACACTTATTAACAACCTCATTTTCCCATCTGATTAAGGTTGGTATGAAGAGCTAAGAGCCAATTGAGTACCCAAACATGAGAATAAATCTTTCCAAAAGTGACTAGTGAAGATAGGATCATGATCACTAACAATAACTTTAGGTGTACCATGTAGCTTTTGGATATTCTCCAAAAAAAATTTAGCCACTGCACTTGTTGTAAAAGGATGTGCTAATGCAATGAAATATGCATATTTATTGAGCCGATCAACTACCACCATGATGGCATTATGACCTTTAGATTTGGGAAGCCCTGTGATGAAGTCAATGGATACCTCTTCCCAACGCTGGCTAGGAATAGATAAGGGTTGCAAGAGACCCGGTGTCTTAATTGTCTCCCCTTTATGCCTTTGACACACCAAACATTCAGCCACAAATTTTTGAACATCACCCTTAAGCCCCTCCCAAAAGAAATCCTGCTTGACTCGATGATATGTCTTCAAAAATCCTGAATGACCACCCACTGGAGACTCATGCAACTCTATGAGAATCTTGATTTTAAGGTTGGAATTCTTGCAGAGATACAAACATCTTTATACCAAAGAGTATCTCCCTTCCAACAAAACTTATATGAACTACTAGGATCACTTTTTAATTGCTCGATGAGATTACTTGTCGCAACATCATTTTGCCACTTTTCTTTGGCTTCCTCCACCCAATTTGCTTGTAATATTGAAAGGGCACACAATAAGGCTTCATCTTTCTCATCCTTCCTTGATAGTGCATCTGTGACAATATTTTCTTTCCCTTTCTTATATACAATCTTAAAGTCATATCCTAACATCTTAGTGACCCATTTTTGTTACTCTTCAGAAGATAGTCATTGTTCCAAAAAATATTTTAGGCTATCATGATTTGTTAACCTTGAAATGCGTTCAATTAATAGATAGCTTCCATTGTTTCACTCGCATGGAGTATTGCTAGCATTTCCTTCTCATAAATAGGTTTTAGTTGATTCTAACTTTAATTGATGACTCAAAATCTATTGGTCAACCTTTCTTGCATGAGCATTGCTCCTATCCCATTTCCAGAAGCATCACATTCCACAATGAATTCCTTGGTGAAGTTAGGAGTGGCAAGTACTGGAGTTGTACACATAGCCTCCTTCAATCTCTCAAATGTTGTATTGGCAAACTCATTCCAATGAAAAGAATCCTTCTTCAATAGAGTGGTGAGAGGTGCTGCTATACTACCATAATTCTTCACAAATATTCTATAGTACCCTGTCAATCCCAAGAATCCTCTCAGTTTCTTAATGGTTTTTGGAATAGGCCATTCCATGATAGCCTTAATTTTATTAGGGTCCACCTTTACTCCTTCATGTGAAACTATGTGTCCCAAATACTCCACCTCTATAAGACCAAAAGCACACTTGGATGGCTTAGCATAGAGTTTATGATCTTCAAGTATTTGTAATGCTTGGTCCACATGTTGCAAATGTTCTTCCCAAGTATTGCTATAAATTAATATATCATCAAAGAATACTAACACAAACTTTCTCAAGAACTTCTTAAAAATGGAATTCATCAAACTTTGGAATGTAGATGGTGCATTGGTAAGACCAAATGGCATCACCAAAAATTCATAATGACCCTCATGAGTCCAAAATGTTGTCTTACAAATATCCTACTCCTTAATCCGAATTTGGTGATAACCAGATCTAAGATCTAACTTGGTAAAAAACATAGCTCCATTTAATTCATCTAACAAATCATCAATGACTGGAATTGGAAACTTATCTTTAATGGTGTACATGTTGAGCACTCTATAATCTGGACACATGTGCCAAGTATCATCCTTCTTACGTACCATCACCACCGGCGAGGAGTAAGCACTTTGGCTATGCCTAATGATTCCTGCCTCTAGCATCTCTTCAACAATTTTTTCTATCTCACTCTTTTGTATGTGTGGATACATGTAAGGCCTGATGTTCGGTGGTTGGCTCCCTGGGACTAACTGTATGGAATGATCATGATCCCTTTTAGGAGGAAGTCCTTTAGGCATATCTCCAAGAACAACTGAAAGGATCTATCAATTATAGCTTGCAAATATGGGATGAGTGGAGTATTAGATTGAGAGACTTCTAATGAACAGAGGTTGGGCCACAACCATCCACTTTCTTAAGCAACTTTTGCATTTGATGAGAGCTTACCATTTGTGGAGATTTTTCCTTCAACCCCCTTAGCTCTACTATCCTTCCTTCTGATTGAAATCTCATGAATAGTTCTTGGAAGTTCATCTCAATTGTTCCTAATGTAGTAAGCCATTATACTCCCAAAACAATATCTGTTGCACCCATGGATATCGCATACATTGGGGTATCAAGTTGATAATATCCCATGGATAATTTAATGCTATGACACTTCCCTAAACAACTAACTATACCACCATCTGTAATCAAAACTTGAAACTTTGTAGCTGGATATATGAAACAATTTAGACAAGTAGCTAACTTTTTGTTGATGAAATTATGAGTACTACCTGAGTCGATCAACACTATTACCTTCTACTTCTTTAGGAATCCCACCACCTTGAGAGTTTGTGGAGTGTTGAAACCTGAGAGTGAATGACAAGAAATGATTGGTTGAGAATCATGTGATTCCTCATTTGACTCCCTTTCATCTTCTAGTATGGGTTCCTCCTCTTCTTCCTCATTGGGACCTTCAATATAAAACAATTTCTTTTCACTACATTTATGTCCTTGACTGTATTTACTATCACAATTGCTCACAAGCCTTTTCTTTTCTCCTCAATTTGTTAGAGTCAACTTAGTGGGTTGTAAGCAACATCCTTTCTCTCTCTTGTCACATTAGCCCCTTGCTTCTAGGAATCAACATTCTACCCTACGCATAAGATAAAAAAGACTCATTTCTATGTAGTCTAGCTAAACATGCATTCTCATGTTGAATGTGATCCTGAGACCACCCAACAAACGGCCCCAAGTTTCCTCCTGTGAATTGCATCCACCCTTAAGGATAGGGATTTTGGAATTGCTTAAATACAACCTTAATCGATCTGGTCGTGAAAGAAGTTTAGCTAGCTGGCTGAAGAAGTTGTCTATGACACTATTGCTATATTTTGCTTGGAGTTCCTCTATAAAAATTGACCATGAGACGGTGAGCCCCTTTTTACTTCGATGATTGCAAAGCCAACGATACCAAATGAATTGATCTGGTTCTAAATATAAGGAAGCCATCGTGACCTTTTATCCATTTGGTTTATCCATGTTAGAGGATCCTTACCATCAAACTTTCACATATCCACCTTTGGAAATAAATTCATAGGTCCCATAGGAGTACTAAAGCTTGTGTCAGTAGTAGCTGACCTAGAATTTTCACCTTGGCTGCTTGAGAACTCCTTTCTTGATTCAACCATGTAGGTGCTTAACATTTTTCATATGTCTGATATATCTCCCCATAGGTCACACATATCCATCTTAATTGAGGAAATTTCTTCCTTGACCTTATTGATTTCCTCATTATGAGTAATATCCTCAATTGTTTCACCATCCTTATCAGGAGTCTTCCCCGGAGTGACATTCTTTTTACCCCTTATTGCAGGCCCCGACATGATGAAAACCACTAATGTTGAAATAAATCATACAAATGAAACTTAAATTATCTCAAATTTTTACTGTAATCTCCTTTATTATGTCTTCAAAAACTTAATAAAAATCAGACTCCAATTCAACAAGATGTGCGAGATATGTAGATTCCAAAAAAAATAGTGTAGAAACCCTAATTCTGCTATATTTAACTTAATTCTGCTCCAATTCTTCTAAAATATGGACTGTAGCTTCTTCAATATGTTCTTCAAAAACCCTTTAAAAATAAAAATAATTTTTTTCCAAAATCTGAAAGATATGCTCTTCCCAAAATCGCCTCTAAAATTGAGAAAAACCTTGCCTCTATGGTGCCAAGATCATGCTCTGATACCACTTGTTATGAAATAACTTGCACAATAGAATTATATGATATGAAATATGCTACAAATACTTGATAATAACTAAGAATAACAAGCCACTTCGA
>VDFB02281492.1:1043496090-1043578320 GCA_007258455.2 Sequoia sempervirens
TTATTAATTATTAAGTGTGCACACTAGGGTTTCCTTTTAGGGTTATGCATACATTACTTTTATAAAGAAATTCATGTCTTGTATTTCCTAATTCTTGAATACAATTCATTTGTACATCTTCATGCAAATTTCTCTTTCTTTTTTTGTTTTTCTCTTGTGGAAGATATTTTTTGGTTTGCATGTCTGATCTTGGTTTCTAACATAAGGTTTCCATTTCATTTCCATGATGATACGATCTTCTAGATTGGAGAGCTCGCGTGTACTACTTGCTTTGTACTATTTCTTATATTCTTTTGTATCAGTTGGATACTTATGTATATGGTCTACTCCTCATTTGTATTTGAGGAGGATTCTTGTATCATTGTTATTGTAACATCATTGTATGATCTTCCTCATTTTAGATATGAGTCATGTAACTACTTTATTGAATGAATGTAATCTATGGATGATTCTTTAATGTACTTTGTATCTAATGAGATGAGTTTAATGCTTTGGATGTATGTTATTTATTTCAAGAGAATAATTTATTTTCTATGGATTAGTTTATTTTTGTAAGTTATGGGATTCAAACATAAGTGTTGTTGCGTATCTTAGAGGATATACGTGTTAAGTGTAGTTCACTTTAATTGTTATTAATTACATTTTAAAAAAAATGTTACACTTCCATTGTGTTTGGATCGTCTTCTAGGGTCACATGGAAGGTCATTACATAAGCAGGAAAGTATGCACTAACTTACATATACTAGAACAATTAATAAATTAGTGAAGCTGCGGACAATGGAAAAGATACTGAAACATTTGGATCGTAGAAATCTTCTTTTCTAGAACTAGACTTAAATTTCATCAGAGATGTTCCTATTACACACCTACCTACAAATTAATAGAGGGATTGATCTTAAGAGTTAGCAAGCATCAACCAAGAACCCCCAAAAATAAAACATTTATAGGCCCCCACAACAATTTGGTTGCACAGGAATTTCAAAGCATTCCTTGACCAACTCCCAATAGAATATTGTTAACCTTTGAAAAAGGTAAAGTTAATTTAATTTATTAATTTACCTATTCAATTCATTTAAAAACAACTCGTTAAATTATAATTTGAGTAATTATAATTTATTTTTCAATTTCACACAATGGTAAAAACCTTTACCAATAATTCTTACATATCACAATTAATTACATTTCCCAACCTTAATTTATTTACCTTATATTATTATTTATTAATTTTAACTTTATATTGCAAGGTTATTTTATTATTAATTAAAATTATTTATTCATATATATTTAAATATATATAATTATCAAAATATACCTTCTCTTTCATTTAAAAATTAATTTTAATGCATGTAATTTAACCAAATACCTTTACCAAATAATTAAATCAATTAAAACCAAAAGCCACTAAGTAGCTAATCAACATCTAGGATCACAATAGAAAACCCAAACACATTGACCAACTAATGAACGATATTGACAAGGTATCAAATGAGATACTCATCCTCTTCAAGAATGATGGCTAGGGTAGGGGACCAAGTGCTAACTCCAGTCCGCTATTCCATTGGGTTTAAGACACATTTGATCCTATCAAATCAGGTGGAATCGATGCCTAGTACATGAAACTTGTAGTAAAAAATAAATTCATACATGTACATATATAATCGAGCACATAGTGAAAGGAAATCATAGTGTTTCAAGGTACTCACAAGTGAGTGGTGCAACACTGTCCCTTTGACCCAAACACATCAGTAAGAACATCACCAAGTAATCACATCAACTCATAACAATCAATTACATAGCAATCTAGATAAGAACAATCACAACATAATCATGTAATAGTCTTGATAAGATGACCATGTACCAATCATAACGTGTGGATAAAATTCAACAAAAGTGTCAAGTATCATCATAGCAATAAGTCAAACGTACCTTTAAATATTTGTTTTGTTTGATCTTCATCTCAAATTTCTAAAGCCAAACTACCTACACACCAATGATGAGAAATGGAGGGCACTACATCCTCCCCCCTAAAACTTGACTTACTCCTAGAAGTCACAAACTAGGGTGGAAACATAACACATTAGTACTGCAAAAATCTGATCAAAATAATATACACTAGTTTTGTTTATGAAAATAATTCATCTCACAAGGGTGTATACTTATATAGTCCATTTCAAAGCAATCAATAGATCATAAGGCTACATTTCCATTAAACAAAACATAATTATACACACAAAGCACACATTTTTCATTAAATATCCATTATTTACAAACAAGACATTCCACTTTATTCATTATACAACACTAAATCTTATAACATATTCAACACAAGATCATGATTTCACATCTTTTAGAAGCATGGATACGTAATTTATCATTTTGTAAGTACTATATTCATGACTTAACATAAGTTCTTTACATACACACACAAATTAACATCACCAGAATTCACATCACAAGGCTACACAAGGGTCCATAATATATCCCAAATAGAAAGAATATCAGTGCATTGCACACTACACCATGGGTCCTATCCTTTCCATTGGTCTTTTGCACCATTGGACCAAACATAATAGGATGGAAAAAAGAGGGGAAAATAATCTCAAGAGTACAAGCAACTAGGACAGCTTAATGGGCTCAAATAAAACTAGAGTGTCTAGTGTTAGAAACTTGGGCTCTGATACTAGGTGTAACACCCCTGCCAAGGAACCCTAAAAGATAACACTAAACTAGGATAAATTAAGAACATAATTTTTTTTATTTCACAACAATAGAGTGCATAACATATCATAATGTATTAATGCAGTCCTAGGTCCTCTAAGGTTCCTCAACTACACTACTCACAAATCAACAATAAAAATAACTAGAACATTATGCAAGGATTATTTTTAATTCACTACATTAATGATTCTAAAAGTCAACAAATAATCAATAATAATGATCATTTCTAGCTAATTAACATAAACAAATGCATTACATCACAAAATTCATTACAAGGAGACTTCATCAATAACAATTACACTATTACAAAATTTACAACAATGCTTCACCTAGTAGATGTGGGAAGATTACATCAGATTACAAAAGAGATATTGTTGAGATACAATCCAAGGCACAAATACATGAAAGGTTTCCTTCTCAAGAAAGAACAGGATCTGGATTCCACAACATAATGAAAAATCTCCACTCACATGAACATGTAGCAAGAATACCCAATGGAGGAAAAAGCATGAACCTCTCGACCATGTGGAACCCTGAGGTCAACCCCCTATGCTAGGAGATAACACAAGGTCCCACATCATACAGGTGGTCAGGAGAGTAATAGGCTAACACAATCAAGGGGTTATACATGGACTCTAGCTCAACACTGTCATCACATCATCACTTACAACATTGAATTCACTTCTAGAGACACACAACTGAAAGATAAAATAGAACTAGGGAATGCTATACTATAATAGGTAGGAGTTTCATTATATGGTCCTGGCATGGGTTGTCCTAGCAGTCTCTCACTAGACCTCGACCCCCATCTATGGTTGTCCTTGTAAAATTCTCACTAGGCCCTAGCCCCATAGGGTGACACATGTAGAACCAACATTCCTTTCATGAGGACAAGGAATTTTATCTTTCCAACTAGGCCTTCTCAACCCTTCCTTAGCCTAAATGAGCACTACAAGCATGGTTGAGGCATCCATTATCTTCCTTAATGTGAATTATACCCATCCCCCTAGTTCATTATTAAGGTTATCACTAGATTAAGAAACCCTTCAATGGGTTGTCTTGGACACCACTTTGGGTTCCATCCCCCATTGAGGGCCACTCCCGCTACATGCAAATAGTAAACCCTAGACATTTAGCAAGGTATTTACCATCTTGCATACTCAACATAATCACATGAATCCAATCATAAAGCAAGGCATTGACCATTTTGCACATTTAACATAATCACATAATTCCTTATAGAAATAGGAAGCAACAACCTTAAGGCTTACATTTCATACAAGGGCATAAATCAAAACATTACCAACAACTTCCAAAGTGAAACAATCATTAGACCCATTCAAACTTTTTGTACCCCCTCCTATGCCTCTAGAAGCCAAATTTAAACAACTTTACATAATGACACCCCCTTTTAGAAATCACACAACACTTAATATATTAATCAACCAAATTGTCAAATACAACAATTGGACATCACATTATTACAAGGAAAACATTCCTCTAACTTAAAACATTATTTCACTTATCAGTCAATTTATCTTAACCACATAGTTAAATATAAGGATTATTTCCTACAATAACTATTTTTAAGGGTAACTAAATCCTTAACAAGGAAATTATCTCTATAAATTAACTCAATAGTTAACAGCAAAGTAACTAATTAGTAGGATAAATTAATAGATAAGATTATCAAGTTAAACTTTTCACACTCAATTTAGAACTTGTGTAATAAAATGAAAACAAATGATAGTAGTGAAAAACTAGGCAAGCACACTACAACTCTCACCCTAATTGTTTAAAGAACATAATATAGTCAAACATACCCAATACTCATCCCAATACTCACCTTTAAATAACTCTATTGGTTTTGATTATGCTTTTACTCAATATAAAAGTCAAGTGCATTCGCACAATACCCTACTCAAAGTTTCATGATGGTAATCAATGAGAACATGTGACACAGTAAGGAAGATATGTATTAAATGTGATTACACTATATCTAAGTTAAGACACTAATTTATTATATTGCAATTCATCACTAAACCAACTAATTTTGTTAACTTAATATCAACCTATAATTATAAAAAAATGAAGTTGAATAAGCCACAAGGTTTTATATATAAGACATCATATGTAACCAATTTATACTTACTGCAATCATGGCATTATTGGATGCAAGAAGAGTTACATCACTAGACTCAATAAGACCTACAAACTATTCTATTTATAAGGAGATCACTAAACTCTCTCACTTAGTGTTCCTAACACAAGAATACACTAGATTCCAATCTTCATCAATATATCTATATTTATTTAGGTTCTTCCATTAATGATTTTTATGAACTATTTAAATATACCTATATTATTAGACTACATTAATTGAATATCTATATTTTGATACATGTATATTGATATACTGAGTTATGCATTGAGTTTCATTATTCATTTACTAACTAACTACAGAGAGTAAACTCAATCATTAATATTTAATCTAAATAATATGACTTAAATAACCTAATCACAATATTCTACAATCACTTAATATTTACTTTCCCCAATACACTATTTAACTAAACATTTATTTTAATCTACCCACTTCTATCCACACAAGATAAGTGGATTTACTTTAATCACAACTAGGAATGACATTCACAATCTCATGCTATAAAATAAAGAAATTTAATGTTTTAAAGATTTGATTACACATATACATTGTTATTGACCAATCTATAATCACTCAATTATCTATATATAAAATACATCAATTCACCTTAATTGGCTACACAATTAAATACTCAATTTCACTTAAACACATAGTTAAATTAAAATGTTATTTAATCCAATAATTTGAAAATAATTATATCACTTAGTCTATTTAACTACGTATTAATTCTACTCATCAACTATTTACTAATCATAAAAATAATCAACATTTATTTACCTATTATAATTAGCAATCTTTAAGTCCTCTGAATCGTCTATCATTTAGTCAAAACCATATAATCTAAAACATTTTAATTAAATTAGCTAACATTTAATCTAAATATTTAAATTAGATTACCTAACATTTCATCCTTATTTGCTAATAACTTTTACATTCCACCTTCAGTAAACATGACTATGCAATGTAATTCTATTGATCTATTTATGAACTAAATCAATCATTAATTACATAATTTTTAAACATTCATTTTAATGTTAACCATTCAATTAAATTCCTTCCTCACAGATTATATTTGATTACATATACAAAATCATTCTTTTACCAATAAGAATTTAAAATTTCACTTAAATAATAATAGCTATTCAATTCAAATCTTTTATCAAATGAGATTATATTTCTTCATTTAAAACATATTACAAACAACATGCAAACTGTAATGATATAATAAATCATAATATAATATAGTAGATATATTTATACATACATTTATAAATACATACATACATACATACATACATACATACATATATATATATATATATATATACTCGAAAGCCAATCATCATAAATGAAATCGTACAAATAAAAATTACATCATATATAAAATTTATAGAAGATAAAGAAGAAATCACAATTTTGAATTGATAATATTCTATAGATATAGTGCAACATAGAACGTTTATTCCCAAATAGTAAATATATAAACACAATGCAACATTATCAAAACATATTATAATACCAAATATTAATTTCAAAACGCAATTGCTTAACCCTAAAATATGCGCTACGAGATACTATCTTCCTGAATGAGAATAAAGGGTGACAACCACCACCAAGGTGCCACTAGGGAAAGGCTACTAAGGCAGCAAGGGGCACAATGAGCAGGGTATATGCAAGATCATCATGGAAAAAATAGGCCCTTAAGTGGCGATGAAAATTTAGTAAAATCAGAGTTAGGAAATTTGACGTAAAAATTTGAATAAGTTATCTATATTATTTCAAAAATATGTAAGAATAGAATCTATAGAAAATTGAATGTAGTTTCTAAACTCCAAGGTCTATTTTTAAAAGAAAAATCTATTTGGTGAAAATTTAAAATTTCAATGCAGTAATATGTAAATCTTAAGGAAAAAATAAGTAGGTGTATGTCTGACCACCCTAACTAGAATAAAATGATAATATCTTTTTATAAGATTTTAGATATAAATAGAGGACTCATGTCCCAATGTGATGCACATTTTTTTAATTTTTTTTCCAAGAAAATATTAATTATGATTTTTTTTATTACAACTTTTAAAAAATATAAAAACTCGTCTGTTTTACCAGCTTAACTTGGTCAAAACTTCATGAAATTCAATTTCTTTTAATCCTATAGTATGTAAAGCATAGAATGTGACACATGTTTCAGATTCAAAAAATTTGATAACGTTTGAAAGCTATAGATGTTTTTCAATCAACCTATCAATCAGGACTTTAGTCATAATTCAAATAGAAAATGAATAATAATTCTTTATTAAATTTAAAGTAAAGCATAATTTATATTGGTACAAAGCTGGGAATCTCCTTTAAAAACCTTTTTTGTTTCATCAATTTTGGGTTAAAAAAAAGTCATCAGCCACATACCCTACATATACCCATCATATCATCACTTTTTGGCTCATGATGATCTTGCACATACCCAATAGGTTTAATAGAAGGCCTCAAAGAGATGTAGATTCAAGATAATCTATGCTAGCAGGAGGCACACAATCCATTGCTAGGAGGCCTCAAAGTGATCTCTTGTCATTGAATTGCAAGGAAAGGAGGATGTGCATAACAAGTTTGCTGAAAAGGCTTTAGAAACTTTCAAGCAAATCTAGAAGGCTATGTACACGAACTCCACTGTAGGCATGTGTGTGCAACAAAGTGAAGATAGAAGGCATGCCTCCTAGGGGCAGAATGCCTCAAAATATGTCATCTCATGGAATACAATGATTGCAAGATATGCATAAATTGAGTTTAGCAAAACTTCCAAGAAAATTCTTTCACTATATTTGTGTAATTTATATGTATGGATCTATCTATATATACGTATGTATATATACCCACATATATGTAGGCATAAAATATCAGATGTTGTAATGCAATATTTTGTCTTGAAATAATTTCAAGCAGATTTGACAACAAACTAATCATTTTCCCCATTCTAGAAACAAAACCAAAAGATCATAGAATCGCTCCAAAAAAGTATCAAAAAAATGATTAAAAGAATGCATTATCAATTAGTTAAGATCGATTCAAAGTATATGAACAACAATTCAACATTGTCTTCTAATTTGGTGTAAGAGAAAATTAATTAGAAACCTTTCCTTAATGATCTGCTAAATTCTATACTAGATTTTATTTATTTTCCCGATTCCATTAAGAACATAATTAAATATTCAATCTACTGTCCATTATGCATCCTATCTTAAGGTGATTTGAAATTCAAGCTATTCTCACATGAGCTATAGTATTATGTAGCAATGTGGAAAATAGAGAGGTAGATAAATTTTCTTAGGGGACAAGTGGTGCAGGAGCACCTTGTGACTCCACCAAACATTTTTGTGAATTTTGAATTTTGAAATGAAAAAGAATTGTAATAGGTCATAAAGAGGTAAAATTTTATGTATTTAAAATCTTAAATTGGTCTTTAGGTGATGAAAGAAATGATTTTGCAAAAATTCTATCAAATGCCAATTTGTTAAAAAGGAAAAAATAAAAAAAAGTACAAAAAATAGGGAAGACCAAAGGTCATGAGGTAGTTTAGTTATTTTTATTTGTTGAAGTTTTAAAGGTAGGGAAACATATATACAAGCATGTAAAAGGGTATGTGTGGGATTATCATGGAAACAAAGGGCCCTTAAGTGGTGAAAAATTTAGAAAAAATTAGAGTTAGACAAATTGACGTAAAAATTTGAATAAGTTATCTATATTATTTCAAAAGTATGTAAGAATAGAATCTGTAGAAAATTGAATGTAGTTTCTAAACTACTATGTTTATTTTTTTTAAAATAAAATCTATTTGGTGAAATATTGAAATTTCAATGTAGTACTTAAATTTTAGGGAAAAGATAAGTAGTGTTTGTCTAACCCTAACCACAATAAAATGATAATATTTTTTTATAATATTTTAGATATAAGTAGAGGACTCATGTTCCAATGTGATGCATATTTTTTTGTAATTTTTTCCAATTAAATAATTAATTATTATTTTTTATTACAAATTTTAAAAAAATAAAAAAATTGTATGTCTCACCACCTTAACTTGGTCAAAACTTCATGAAATTTATTTTTTCTTTTTTTAATCTTATAGTATGGAAAGCATAGAATGTGACACATGTTTTGGATTCAAAAAATGTGATACCATTTGAAAGCTATAGATATTTTTCAATCAACCTATCAATCAGGACTTTAGTCATAATTCAAATACAAAATGAATAATAATTATTTATTAAATTCAAAATAAAGAATAATTTATATTGGTGGAAAGTTGAGAATCTCCTTTAAAAACCCTTTTTGTTTCATCAATTTTGGGTAAACAAAGGTCGCCAGCCACATACCATACACATAACCATCATATCGCCACTTTTGGGCCCATCATGATCCTGCACATACCCAAAAGGTGAGAAAGTGGTAAGACATTGTATTCTTGAAGAGTATTTGATAAATAAAGAACCCTGCTCATGAAATTTTGAGTTTTCTTACTACATTTTACTCATTTATTAGTTTTGCACAGTAACTCTAGACTTAGTTCTTCAATTTCCTTAATAGTAAAGGGAATTAGCTTTCACTCAAGAAGCATTTTGAAGAAATTTGAGTAGTAATTTTTTTTGCTTAAGTCAATTCCTTGAATACTAGTTTGTAAACCCTCATAATAGGTTTGAGAGTCTAGACAATAAATAATGTCTACCCCACCAAATTAGGTAGTGTAGAATGGTGGGGTAGGTTAGGTTTTGATGTAGTAAGTTGTGTGTAAGTGGAATAAAATAGGGAAAATCAAGGAGCAAGCATTTGGTTGTTGTTCTAATTAGAAATACATAATTTACTTCACAAAAAGAATGGTTACAAGTTGGTATTCAATGATAAAGGGGGCATGAAGGTTGGGAAACAATTTCCTTAGTTGGAGTAGACCTATTTAGAGATTATTGAATTAGTTTTCAAGTGGTAGGAGCTCAGTTGTAGGGCTTGTCTTGTGCATAAACTCGGGGTTTTATTAAACACTGTATATTTGTGCCCTTTTACTTTTAAAATTTGTTGAATTTTGTGTTTTGAGACTTGATAGAGGATTGTTTGAATTTTTTAGATGTTTTGGTGGTGAGTTAAAGTTACTCTCTTTGTATTTGTGGCCTAATAAGAAGCCTAAAAGCATGAGACAATGAATTGTTCAGGTGATTTTTCTAAAAACAAAGGTATTTGATGTTGTGATATGTTTGAATTGATATAAATGTGTCTCCAAAACTATATATAGTTTAGGAAGATTCAATGTATTTTGGTGGGCATACCCATTTTTGTTGACTTGTTATGCTACAAGGGTTTGGGTATTAAGATTCCAAGAATGAGTAATTTTGTAAATACAGTGATAAAGGTGTTTGGTTTATGTTGAACCTACTTAAATAATGATGTTAGAAATATTCCAAGGCTTGGAAATAGTTTAGAGGGCAGAATTTGTGATCTTGGAGATTTGACTATATGTTTTCAATGTGTAAGAATGAGTCTTTAACTACAAAAATAGGCATTCTAATGTTTGGTGTTTGTAGGAGTGTATACTAGTATTTTTCAAACAAAAGTATGATGTTAACAGTGATTTGAAGGTCTGGTCCTAAGTTGAAAGGAGGTATGTATATGTAGTTGTCCTTTTTCCTTGGAAATAAAGTTGAATTGAAGAGTGAAAGAATGAATAGTGTAAGAGTTGAATGGTCCTACTTTTCTAATTTGGTTTTGCGATGGTAAATTAGAATTTGGGTCTAATAAGAGTATTGAATACTGATTTTTTGGAATGGTTGATTCATAGCCATGTGAATGGATAAGAGAAATTGAGGATTATGTTGAATTGATAAGTGAAATTGATAAAAAAAATTAAGTGAATAAGGATGCTTGTTTAATTTGATCTTCTCCAAGTTAAGTTGGGTCAGATGAACCCTTGAAGGATTGAGGTATTTGATTGAAGTATTGCATCAAATTGGTATCAGAGCTAGTAAGGTTTTGATGGTTTGTTAATTTGATGGTTTGATGTTGGTTGTTGAGTTTTGCTGGTTAGCTGTAGGTGCTCGATCCATCTAAGTTGTAGATAATTTTTTTTGTTTTTTTGTTTTTGATTTTTTGTAGGTTAAGAAAGAACTTGGTTGATGGTTTCCAAAATACTATTGAGAGAAAGTGGAGACACCTAGGTGAGGAAAGGATTTTTTCTGAGTTATGTTGTGATGTAGTAAGAACTAGATGGATAGTTGTCTGTGAAGCATTTGAGTTGTAGCCTAAAGAGTAATCCAATGATGGGAGTAGTTGAGAAGATGAGAAATTGCAAACTTTCCTCTTTCTTTCACAATTCATCCTTGACCTTCTCTGACCAATCACCTTTCTCATCTTCTCAACTACTCCCATCAATGGAGTACTCTTCAAGTTTCAACTCAAGTGCTTCACAAAAAAATATCTATCTGGTTCTTACAACATCACAAAAAAACTCGACAAACTTCCTTGCCTTACCTAGGTGTCTCCACTTTCTCTCCCTAGTCTTTTGGTAACCATCAACTAGGTTCTTTCTTAACTTGCACACAACAACAAACTCACAGAAAACAAACTTTCTCTACATCTTAGATGGATCAAGCACCTGCAACCAACCAACAAAAACTCAACAACCAACTTCAAACCATCAAAACCTTGCTAGCTCTGATACTAATTTGATGCAATACCTCAATCAAAAAACCTCAATCCTTCAAGGCTTCATCTAACCCAACTTAACTTGGAGAAGATCAAATTAAACAAGCATCCTTATTCACTTAATTTTTCATCAATTTCACTTATCAATTCAACAAAATTCCCAATTTCTCTTAGCCATTCACAAGGCTATTAGTCAACCATTCCACAAAATCAGTATTCAACACTCTTGTCACACTCAAATTATACTTTACCATCACAAAACTAGATTAGAAAAGCAACACCATTCAACTCTTACACTATTCATTCTTTCACTCTTCAATTCAACTTCCTTTCCAAGGAAAAAAGACAACTACACATACATACCTCCTTTCAACTTAGGACTAGACCTTCAATCACTGTTAACATTATAATTTTTTCTAAATAATACTAGTATACACTCCTACAAACACCACGCATCAGAATTCCTATTTTTGTAGTCAAAGACTCATTCTTACACATTGAAAACATATAGTCAAATATCCAAGATAAAAAATTCTTCCTTCTAAACTCTTTCCAACCCTTGGAACATTTCTAACATCATTATTTAAGCAAGTTCAACATAAACCAAACACCTTTATCACTCTATTTACATAATTACTCATTCTTCTAGTCTTAATACCCAAACCCTTGTAGCATAGCAAGTCAACAAAAATGGGTATGCCCACCAAAATACATTGAATCTTCTTGAACTATATATAGTTTTGGAGACCCATTTATATCAATTCAAACATATCACAACATGAAATAAGTTCATTTTTAGAAAAATCATATGAACAATTCACTACCCCATGCTTTTAGGCTTCTTATTAGGCCAAAAATACAAAGAGAGTAACCTTAACTCACCACCAAAACATCTAAATACTTCTAATAGTCCTCCTTCAAGTCTCAAAACACAAAATTCAATAGCTTTTAAAATTAAAAGGGCACAAATATGCGTTGTTTAATAAAACCCTAATTTTATGCACAAGACAAGCCATACAACTGAGGGTTTGTTAGAATACCATGCTCCATACCTCCTACCACTTGAAATATAATTCAGTCATCTCTAAATAGGTCTTCTCTAACTAATGAAATCATTTCCCAACTTTCATTCCCCCTTTATCATCGAATACCAACTTGTAACCATGCTTTTTGTGAAGGAAATTTTGTATTTCTAATTAGAACAACAACCAAACACATGTTCCTTGATTTTCCCTACTTTATTCCACTTACACACAAATTAATACATCCAAACATAACCTACCCCACCATTCTACACTACCCAATTCGGTGGGGTAGACATTATTTACTATTTAGACTCTTAAACCTATTATGAGGGTTTACAAACCAATATTCAAGGAATTGACTTAAGAAAAATGTTTTACTTTTCAAAATTCTTCAAAATGGTTCTTGAGTGAAAGATAATTCCCTTTATTATTAAGGAAATTAAAGACTTAGGAAATTAAAGAACTAAGTCTGGAGTTACTATGCAAAACTAATAAATGAGTAAAATACAGTAAGAAAACTCAAAATTTCAAGAACAGGGTTCTTTATTTATCAAATACTCTACAAGAATACAATATTTGGCCACTTGATTTCCTTTTACATGCTTATATAGATTTTTCCCTACCTTTACAAATTCCTCCAATGAATAAAACTAACTAAACTACCTTATGACCTTTGGTCTTCCCTATTTTTTGCACATTTTTTTATTTTTGCCTTTTTTACAAATTAGCAATTTTTACAATTTTTGCAATATCATTTCTTTCATCACCTAAAGACCTATTTAATACTTTCAAATACATCAAATTTTACCTCTTTATGACCTATTACAATTATTTTTCATTTGGAAATTCAAATTTCACAAAAATGTTTGATGGAGTCACAAGGTGCTCCTACACCAATAAGGAAGTCTAATTTATGTGCATCGAATGTGCCTTGAACCATTCAATACCTAAGAATTTTCCTAATGTCATTTAGCATTTTTAAACATTGAACACTGAAGAGAGAATACACAATAGTTATGCATGTTATAGAGAGAATAAATTGCATCAACCATTCATAGAATCAATTAATGCATGGCCTTTAATTATAAGTGGGAAAGTATGCACTAACTTACATATACTAGAACAATTCATAAATTATTGAAGCCGTGGATGATGGAAAAGATATTGAAACATTCATATCATAGAAATTTTCATTTTTGGAACTAGACTTAAATGCTGATAAAGATGTTCCTATTACATGTCTGCCTACAAATTAACAGAGGGGTTGATCTTAAGGGTTAGCAATCATCAACCAAGAATCCCCAAACAAAAAAAAAATTATAGCCCCCCAAAACAATTTGGTTGTATAGGAATTTCAAATTGTTCCATGACCAACTCCCAATAGAATATAGTTCACCTTTGAAAAAGGTTAAAGTTAATTTAATTTATTAATTTACCAATTCAAGTAGTTTAAAAACAACTCGTTAAATTATAATATGAGTAATTATAATTTTTTTTCCAATTTCACACAATGGTAAAATCCTTTATTGATAATTCTTACATATCATAATTAATTACATTTCCCATCCTTAACTTTTTTACCTTATAATATTATTTATTAATTTTAACTTTATATTGCAAGGATATTTTATTATTAATTAAAATTATTTATTCATATATATAATTATCAAAATATACCTTCTCTTTCATTTAACAATTAATTTTAATGCATAATTTAACCAAAGACCTTTATCAAACAATTAAATTAATTAAAATAAAAAGCCAATAGTTACCTGATCAACATCTAGGATCACAATACAAAACCCAAACACATTGATCGACCAATGAACGATACTAACAAGGTATTAGACCAGATACTCATCGTCTTTGAGGATGATGGATAGGGTAGGGGACCAAATTCTCTCTTCAATCCACTGTTCCATTGGGTTTAAGGTATGCCCAGACTTTCCAATTTAGGTGGAGTCAGTGCCTAGTACTTGCAACATGTAGTACACAAAATAGTCATACATGTACATATATAGTTAGGCACGCTATGAAAGGAAATCATAGCATCACAAGGTACTTGTAAGTGAGTGGTGTGACACTATCCCTTTCACCCAAACATATAAGTAAGAACATAAACAAGTAATCACATCAACTCATAAAAATTAGTTACATAATAATCCAGATAAGAATAGTCACAAGATAATTGCCTAATAGTCTTGATAAGATGACCATATACCAATCATAATTTGTTCATAAAACTCAAGTAATAGAAGTTTCATCAAGTATCATCATAGCAATAAGTCCAACATACCTTTAAATATCTCTATTATTTTATCTTCATCTTGAAGTTCTAAATCCAAACTACCTACGCATCCATGGTGAAAAATGGGGGGGCACTACAAGAGGAATGGTCTACTCCTTACTGAAATGTAGGCAAGTAGTATGAGGAAATGAAAAATAAATCCAATAAATTCAAAGAAGGTTAGTGTCTTTTTGCTTCATTTTTTTTTAGAGGTATGCATGGTGGTTTGCAATGGTGTGAAGGGTGGTAAAAATTATCGAGCAAGACCAATCACCGACACCTGACAAGTTTTGGAGGAGTGAGGTATTGGAGGAACAAGGTATAAAGTATGGTTAAAATCTGAACCCCAACACTTGAAGTAAGTGGATATGGTTTTTGACCAGTACTATAATTCTTGCATTCATTATAACTACTATTTATAATATAATACATTTATCAGATATTTCCTTTTAACAAAAAAAAAACTTAGTAACCCTCATTATCTCATTCTCCAACTTTTAACTCTAGATTAGTTAACAAACCCATGGTTTATTAGATTCACCTACCCCATTAAATTAATTAATCCTCAATTAATCACTCTAACCCCAATGCCTAATAACCATTACCATTATTTTCCTAATTTAAAATTCACTCACATCCCCTCAATCTTATCTCATAAATATGAGAAATCTCACCTACCCTCACTATCTTACACCTAGCCTCCAAAATTAATGAATTGTATCTCCAAGGTGTGCTGACACATGTGTGAGCACACCTCATCACCTCTCCCACACTCCATTTTCACACTTTTCATAATGCTAACAAGCTCAACCTTCTTGATCCAAACCTCACTCTCTCAATCAATCCTAACCCTTCATCAATTAATAAATATTAGCCCTCCATTTCTCCTCTCCAATTTCTATAAATTTTAGCTTCATCCCCTCATTTTCACATCTTGAATTATAGTCTTGTTATGGTGGTACTTTTGTGAGCAATCCACATTCTATCATTTGAGAAAATCCATTAAGGCTTGGGTGCATATTGAGCTCAATCATGGAAGGTTAGTGAAGGTATAGCTTTGGTTTTATGCATTTGAATTCATATTACTTGTGTTTATTTTTCCTTTTATGTCAATCTAACCCCTCTACACACCCATGGATATGTGGATTTCATTATAAAAATTATTTGGGAAAATAAATAAAATTCAAGGAAATTTAATATATAATGAACTAATAAGTCTCAATCCATGCAATTTTGATAATATAAAATACTTCATCACCAAGTCCAAGTCATTAAGAACATAATTTAAGGATCTTAAAATTGAAAATTTAGATAAATAATTGGTTTTAAGTGTTATATTCTATAAATAATTCCTTTGGGACTGAATTTAAAATTCCTTCTTTATATGATTTTACAATGCAACTCATTATGGGGCAAGATAAACTTATTCAAATGGTTTATTTGAAGTCTTCAAAAACCCAAGGCTTGATTGTAAAGGATGATAAGTCTTCAATTAGAAAAGAGAGGAACAATAACAAGCTTAAGAAGAACACATGATCCACATTTAATTCAATATAAGAACATTAAATTTCCTTCTTATAAGGGAGGATCATCTAAAAAGGAGAAGTGTATTTGTGTATATTGCAAGAAGGATGGACATGAAGAACACTATTGTTATAAGGACCTTGATGAATTGAAACATATTCTTGTGAAGAAAAAAATTAGTTTACCTTCTAGAATGTCTACTTCAGCTTCTTCCAAAAGCACAAAATATGATAGGGAAAAAAATTATACTATTGGGACAAGTAAGAACAAATAACAAGCTGTATGTGCTTCTCTAGGTTATGGATCAGGGAGATGGATTAGAGATTCAAGAGCTTCTCATCATTTGGCATCTTCATAGTCTATATTATCTTATTTTGAGTCTTGTGTATGTACCATCTATTTTGATGGTAAATCATACTTAGATGAATTTAATTGGGAGGGTATATATTGGTATTGGGGATAAAACCTTCAATTATGTCTTGTGTGTACCTTGAAAAATGATCTTCTTTCTATCTATCAAATCTCTCATGATGGAGTAGGGAGTATTTTTGAATTGAATCTTGATTCAGTTATCATTCAAGACTTGGAGAGTAGAGAGGTCATTGCTACTAGGATATTTGATCATGCATCTTTTCTATACTCCTTTTTGGACATTTTTCTTAATGATGTCTTTGTTCCTTTGGATGATGATAACAATTCTAGTGTGGAATATGGTTTTGAGAAGAATTTTGGTTACTTGAACTTGGTTGTTCTCACAAGTGATCCAGTTATTGAGCCTTGTATTCCATATCCTCCATATCATGTTGCATTTTATGATTCTTGTGTTGCTACAAACTTGGATTCTTGTGATTTAGGGTAGAAATATATCCATCATATTCTAGATATGGTTTCCTAATATGACTACTTGATAGGAATTCCATGTTTGTTTGTAGAGTCCCACATTTTATATTTTAGAGACACCATTAACTACATTCTTCTTCTTTTTATGGAGACAATCTTTCTTCATTTGTTTTTGAGGTAACACTCTAACCCTCTTTTTCATTCTCTACATGATAATTATTCACAATTTGACATGAGTTTTTATACTTTTGGGAAAAATTTGGAGGATTATTTCTCTTCAAAGGAGATAGTTTTTTATTTGGATTGTGTTATTGAATTATCTCTACTATATTTTGGATTGTCCTATTCATCAATGTGGCCTCAAATTCCTATTTATAGTTTTTTATATTTTGGAATTGGCATGGGAATAGTTGAGAATAATTCAATATGATCACACATCATTCTTCTTCCATCATATTCCATTCAAGAATGAGAATAAATCCTACATACATTCTTGGTTTGGTTTCTTTCTAAGGGGAGGAATTTTGCTCAACAATATTGGATCATCTTTAGCATTCATTTTCAAGAATCTTCCATCTTTTCATGAGACATTATATTGAGGGGGCTTCATGGTCTCTCTTCTTCTCTCTTATGGGGGTCCTTTTCCTTGCATGGGGTTTTATCCTTCTGAATATTTAGTGAGAAAATTTTATTTTCATTTCTTTTGGGAAGGAGTTTTGTCCCATTAGGTTTTCTCTTTTCCTCTAATTGTTAGATATTGCATTTTTACATGGTTACCTAGCATGGCCTAGTATTTGGGTTCTATCATCATCTTTGCATCACTTACATTAGTTTCCTCTTCCCTAAGTTGTATTGTTAGTGTGAATAAGGTATTTTACCTTAAATAGTTAATCTAGTAGGTCCTATTCAAATTTTAAGTTTACTTAGGTCCTAGAAATATTTCTAGAATTCTTAGTTGGAATTAGATCTCATCTTATATTTTTCATTTAATGATTGTTTCCTAGGTCTTTTAATATTAGTTGTATCAGAAAAAGGATTAAGAAATTTTTCATGATCTTGTGTAATCCTATGTCTCACCTTGGCTTTATAACCAAGGGTCTCTCACACATTATATATTCATTATATTTGCATTATTTGATAGGAATACGGTTTATTCTTGCAATATTGATCTTTTATTTTCATTTTGATTCCCTTTGGCCACTAGATCTTGGGTGTTTATCTCAATAGAAAACTCTTACAATTTTTAGTTGTTAATTTCTATAAATAGTTCAATTTAATAAGTTTCTATTCCAATTTTTAGTAAATTATCTTATTTCTATTTTCCACATTATTTAAGGTTAATATAGAATGCTTTCCAAGTTAAAAATATTTCTAAGATATTTTGGTCACTTTTTTCTCTTTAACATTAAAAAAAATTCACATTTTATTAATAATAGACATTTCATAGTGCAATCTAAGGAAAGCATATAGTTTGCGAAAGAAGGAATATCCAAGATTATATCACTTGTCCTATATTACACTTCCTTCACTATCTCCTATGAACATTTAAATCTAGAAGTTAATTCAACTAGAAATAAAATAATTCATCAACTTCATCCTAAATTTTGTGTACCTAATTAACATTATATTGTTGATTTTAAATTTTATTTAGTATGGCCTCATGGGTTTCCATGCACTACTAAATAAATTTTATTGTTCAAATGACTTCTTGGATTAATTATTAATTTGGGTATAATGTTTTTGATATATTAAGCAACACTTACAGGGCATTGTACCATTTACATAAGCCCCAAGGTCTAAAAAAGATCACGTCCAAATAATTAAAACATAAACCATCAAAAACCAAAATATAAAAAACAACTGACCAACAACCAATAAATAATGACCCAAACAAGATAGGAGATAGAAGCAACAAAATAACTAGCACCCTCCCATTTTTGAGAGAAGAGGTTAATAACATCATCCCCAACCCAGTTGGGGCCCTCCTCCATAGCCTTCTTATCCATTTATTCCTTGAGAATAGTAGAAATGTTACCAATAGCATAGTGGATCATCTTGATAGTGAACCAGGTCAACCCAGAGAATTTCTTCTCAATTTTATCCATCTGCTCTAGTAACATGTTATAATCATCCACCTTGTCCACAATCTTCACATAATCTTCTTCCATAGCCTACGAGTCCAAGGACTGGGCCGTCAAATCATCCTTGAGCATCTTGTTGAAGTAGGAATAGTGACTAGACCCTTCCATGAATTCCTCCTCCTCCTCGATATCTTCCTCCTTCCTCTTCCCTTTACTGTTAGACTACTCATCACTAGAAATATCATTCACTAACAATTTCTTACTATTTTTCACTAGCCTATGGGATCTTCTAATGCTGGTATTCTCTAACCCCATATCCACTGTAGTATCCACAATGGTGTCACACTTGGAATCCTTACCAACAATATTCTTCCCTCATTGTCTATGGCTGGCAGCTCCACCTAGTATTTACCCTCTTCCTTTACTTTTTTCTTTGTTGTAGGTTTGTTGTCCATCTTGCAGGGAGTAGTTTCGAGTTCGCAAAGCCTAGTCACCATTTTCGGCTAAGCATTCCCTGCACCACCCTTCTTCTTCTTGGTGGGACTTTTAGGCTTGGTGGTTTTGGTATTTACAAGAGGGGATTTCCTTTTGGGGCCCTTAGACTTAGCTAGAGAGGGATTCACATTGGTTTGGTCAGGGGGTTTGATTTCCTCAATATTAACTACAAAAATAGGTTTGGGTGGGCAGAGAAGCCAGATGGAAATGATAAAGCCTTAGGATGAGGCCTTGGTGGAGAGGTAGGGGTGGCATTTCTTTAGGCTTTTGCACAACAGTGTCCAAAAATTTCTCAACAAATATCTCTAAATCAATGAGTAAGAAAAATGGAAAACTCAACAACATTTTTGTGATGAAAATGATTGAGAAGAGGTAGATGAGAATAATAGAGCACCCTATGTCTACCCTCTAAAGCCACATACTTCATTAGAGCTAGATTGATGCAGACCAAAGGGAACACTGACAAACCAATTGTCAAATTTCCTTCAAGAGGCATCTAACAAAATTAAAACTAGTTATTTGAACATTCCAAACAACTCTCAAAGTTTGATAAGCAATAGATGCATATTTTCACACTTTAACTCCTTGATTCCTAGTAGTAGCGCAATGCTTTTTTTTTTACATTTTACTCAACAACTTTCCAAATAAATGGGATAAATATTGATGGTTTTAGATACCCTTAATGTAGTTACAACAAATATCACAAACTCACCTAGAAGTCCTTTGGACCAACATAGACTTCCAATACACCTACCCTTGAAAAGGCTTCTCAATTAGCCCAATTTTCCAAAGCAACATACCTTCAAACTCAACATAGACCTCTAAGTCCTTGGGGAACCAAATAAAATGCCAAGAAACCACAAATTCCACAACTATATTCCCCTTGTATGACTAGTTACTTGACAAACTTAAAAACCCTCCTTTTCAAAGCAAATAACAAGGATTTGTTAGAAAACAACACTCCATGGCTTATCCAATCAATCTAAGGCATCAAACACATTTCCCTAGGTCTTCTTAGACTTCCCAAACTCTTACATTCCCAATCCCATTGGCATTCCATTGAAGAACATCATGAAACCACCATTTTTCAATGGAAAACAACATTATCAACCCGAGGCATCACTTAAACACTAAGTTTCTTATTTTTTTAAACCCCTAAATGAAATGGAGATCTAATATACCATTTTTTCAACCAATCCAATGAGAAATAGGTTCAATAAAGTAGGTGGATTGGTCATTTTTTCATGTTTTTACTCTCAAACTCCTTAACACAAAAAAATAGAGCAAACTTAGAGATTTTTTTAATTCCTCTCGCAAAGCAACAAATTAAGACTCCAAATAAAAGGAAAAGAAACTTAGATACATACACCCACAATCAATTAATATTTTAGAGAAAAATGAGATTGTACAGGTCTGTGCAACAAGAAACAAGGCTAGAAAAACAATGAAAAAAACTCAAAAATAATACCAAAATGTGGTATTTTATTGTGTGAAAAATATTACAACCTTCAAGAAAAACATCCCTTCAACCCTGAGAAGGTCCCTTATAGTATTTTCAAACCATAACCATGATCTATCAACTAACTTGCACCTAATTACCACTTAATGACTCTAATTTTGCAATTTAGCAAAGTTGCCATTGACAACATTTGTAACATTTTGCATTTTTGCCACTAATGAGCTTTAAAGACCCTGAACACCTCTAGACACCTAAAATATGATCATATAGACCTTATTTAATACTTATTCATGATTCAAAATACAAAACATCAAAATACCCTACCTTCACCATGTTGACATTGTTGACAATTTTGACAACATTTCAAGTTTTTACACATTTTGTAATTTCCCCGTTGCCCAAAGATGGAAAGACCTTCAAATGAATTTTTGAATCTTTTGAACTCCTTTGGTAGAAACCACAAGTTTCTGGTGCCCTTGCACCATATACCCCTCCAAGGAAAATTATCCTGTCCCAAGAGTTATTTAATGCTCCTTGCTTCAACACTGCTGCTCCATGCACCTGCAAACTTGTTACTTTCTTTTTCCTCACACCTAGATTAAAATATTATATCCTCCTAACTCTTATACCTACAAAAAAAAAGGGTTAGAAACACATTTTTCTACTTTATTCCTTACTCCATCTTCACACTTACATCTATCTGTCTTTGCTTGTGTGCTTTGCCCTCTTGTCACTATCATCAGACCTTGGCACCCTTGTTCCTCTTGTTCTTTCCTCACTGTGATCAGACCTTATTCAATATCATTGCCCTATATCACTATGTTATTAGACTCACCAACCCCTATGCTTGCAAATTTCACATGCTTGTCACCATTACTCATGCTTATAGGACACACAATGGTCCCCACAGTAAGCTCTTCCTACTTTGCAAACACTTTACCCTATTTTCCATACTTATGCACTATCCTACCATCATTCTCCTTGAATATATTAGACCTAGAGGGGAAATCAGTCACTCCTTCAAAAACCAAACTCCTCATTGTCCTCTCAACATTCACCTTAACCAGATCATACCTAATCAAGATTGCTTTATTTGTCTCATGCAAAAACAAAATTCTCACTATCCCAACTCCATTTGTATGTGCCTTCCTTATGTCACATCACCATCAACCTGCTCCAAATTTGCAATCACATTAGTCTTACTATTCTCAGGCCTTAAAGGATCCTTCTCACCAAAAATCACTACCTTGGACTTACTCTTATCTCTTCCACTTGTTTTTAAGGGAGTCAACTTAAAGCTTTGTTCATCCTTCTTGATGGCATATGTGTTCTCCCAATAATCATACATGGACTTCCTATCAAATTTCCATGGCCTCCCCAAGAGCAGATGGTAACAGTCCATTGGCAAGATATCACATAAGACACTATCCTTATACTCCCCAATCTAGAAATCCACATAGGCTTGCTCATTTACAATTAGACTTTGGATATCATTGACCCAAGAAACTTTGAAGGGTGCAACATGAGGAATCTTTTCTAGACTTAACTTATCTACCATCTCCCTAGACACCATATGTAGACACTTAAAAATGACCTAGGCCTACAAGCTTAATTTTTCATCTTTCGTCCTAGCATAATTATGACATTTAATTATGTCCTTGGTCCACATTTGACTATTAATTAAATAATTCATAATTATTTAATTAATTCATGTCTATTTATTCTCCATGATTATTAAATAAATAAATTTTATTTATTTATTTGATATGTCACTAATGGTCTATTATTTTCTTACAATTAAATAAATTTCTTAATTTATTTAATTCCTTGTCTTCCTAATTATTAAATAAATGAATTTTATTTATTTATTTAATATGTCACTCACTCTCATAATTAAATAGATTTATTAATTTATTTAATTATTAATCACATTCTCTAAATTAAATAATTATCTTTAATTATTTAATTGCCTTATTTGACATTTTCCTCATTTTAAATAAAATTAATTATTTAAAATGGCCTCACAATTATTAACTACCACTTCTTTTAGTAAATAATCCAAATCAATTATTTACTATCATATAAATCCATATTTTTGAATTAATTTTAATTCAAAAATGGCAATCTTTTTCCATAAATCAAGTAATTGAGCAAATTCTTGATTTTCTAAATCTTATTTTTCTGTCTAGTCTTCATCTTCTTGATTTTTCAAATCTTATCTTCTTATCTTCTTGATTTTCGAAATCTTTATCTTTTTGGCTAATCTTTATCCTCTTGTCACATTTATTCTCAACCATCGATTTGATTTTCTCAAATGGCATCTTGGCCACTCATTTAATAATTTTTCCCTAACCCTAATTAGGGGTTGTCACATGCAATCTTGACTTCTTATTTTAGGATTTTGTCAACTTTTAATCTCATCCATCTATCCAAAATTGCATTTTCTATAAAATTCCAATTTTGCTCACATTTTTGACTACTCACGCTCATACTTACATGTTGCAGCATTTATGATATTTTTATACTTGATTTCATTCAGTCTTAGGTATTTCTTGGCATAGTCATTGGTCATAGTCATAGGAATAGTCATAAAATCCTTCAAAGCTTGTTTAGGACATTGGCATAGTCAAAGATTGCTCAAACACTCAATCTGAGGGCAACATTTCCAGCAAGTTAGAAGGTGCTATGGAGGTGAATCATGGAAGCTTCACAGTTGATATGGTATAATTGATTCATTTTCTTTTAGCTTTCATTGTATCGATATATTCTTTGGGTTTATGCTTATTGATCTCATACTCTAACCCTAACATACCTAAAAATTAACCCATTGATACATTGGTGAACCCGATGTCTTCTTTTTTCTGTTTTCCATATGGTTTTTTTGTTCTCTGTCATTTTTTGTAGGTATAGGTACGAAACAATGCATTTAAGTTTTCTTGAGCCACATATGATGCGTCGCGATGCACTAGCTAGCTGAAATGACACAAACGCTATGAGGTGATAGATACAAAGTCCAAAAATTTGCATTTGAAATATCGACCTGCATTTGATGCACATAGAGACACATTCGCTCTATTGTGACGCATCTACCTAGTAATCATTTTTCTACTTTTTGTATTCAGGTTTTTCTACTTTCTATTCTTTTTTTTTGGCAGTCTAGTTTTATATTTTGCATTCTACCTAGCATAGGGTTTTTGTACTATTAATCAGTGTTTTCAACGTATGGCGGTTACATTTCATGGGTCCAAGACTAGTTGATAGAACTCCTAACTTGTGCTTTTGCAGGTTTGACTGTTGAATACTCAATTCTAAACATTGTGCTTGTTTTTTTTTAGATTAACACACATTCCTTTTTGGTGCATTTAAAATAAACATGTCTTCCATATTGTCTAATTGTGTTTGAAAGTGGTAGGTGAATATGTTCTCACCTTGTGCAAACTAGGTGATCAAAAAGCCAAACCCACTTTATCCTTGTGTTACCTTGATGCAATAACTGAAGTATCCTCTCCCCTTGCGCAGTCATGTGATCCTAGGTGTAAGAGAAATGATTATTGCCTCTATAAATTAGGCATGTCTAGGGATTTCATCACCCCAACGCAACTCAAACCGGCAATGGAGCTAAAGCCAAGCTACCCCCGACTAGTATATAAATGTAAATCTTAAGGGAAAACCTAAGATTACGAGTGTGGATGTGTCATACAAATAGAGTAGTACTCCCATAAACCCTGTTGAGCTTAACCTCTTCAAGATAGAGTGCCACCTAATTGGTGATTAATCTCTTGTCCCATGTATGGCCACTCGAACGAGGGTCCTAAATTAAAAACTCTCGTGTAGTAAGTCCAAAACCTTCTATTTGCTAGTCTAGCACCAGTCAGTGTGAAGCCTTCCAAGTCTTCGTAGTCTTTAGTAGAGGTGATCAATTTTCCATGGGAGTTTCATGGGGATTGGAAGCTTGGTTGGCCTGAGAAGAGAGTGCACTATAAGGGGGAGCCCATGCAACCAAGCTTCTAGATTCACATGCTACTGATATGCGATTGGGGAAACCCATGTGGAATCTAGCGAATACTATCCTGGCTTAACCATAAGATTGTACTTGTTCTCTTATGTGTTTGATTAATTTTCAAAATATCATGCTTGCCAAGTGTTTGTTGGTTACTAAAATGAAACAAACAACACTTAAACATCTAGAAACAAATAGTCAAACTTTCAAAAATTTGAGTTTTTAATGAAAACATCATAAAAGTTGACTTTTTACATCCTGCACCGCATCTGTTAAACCACCATCTCTCTGTTGCACTGCATTTTCTAGACTTCGCAATGCATTTGATCTGCTAAAACATATTTTCTACTTCAAACACCACATTTTCCTATCTTGAAACACATTTTCCTTCTGTAAAGCCACATTTGAAATAGTGAACCACATTTGACATCTGTAAAGCCACATTTGAAATACTAAACTGCATTTGCAATTTCTAGAGCTGCATTTGATCATTGCAATGCATTTGTTGTATATAACGATGCAATCACCTGACAAAAAACCAACCAGTTTCTTAGACTAGAATTCAAGTCCAGACATCTTAGCCAACTGTCAAAACATCTTTTTCAAAGATTGATGTCAAAAACCAAAAATGAAATTTCTCAAAACGTCCATCATTTGCATTCATTAGCTTGCACTTTAACCATAGGTTTAAAATTTCCACATTTTAGTGGCATTCCCTAGGCATCATAATCATCATTTTAAAAATAAATTTGTCCTTAGGATTCATCTTGGAAAACCTTAGATTAGGCCAAATCTCCACACTTTGAAAAAACCATTGTTTTCAAAATTAGGTTATCTTGGGACATAGTCATTATTCCTCCTTTCAGTCATTGTCATTTTTGTGAGATTCTCCAACTCAATAGTCTAGTTAGGCAGGCTCACTCATCATTTTGACCTTTTCATTTAGTCCCCTTAGCAAGTCCTTTGATAACCTAAATTGAGACATAAGTCAAGCTTAGAGTGGTTAAGAAAAACCTTTCCCCAAATATTGTCTAAACCTAGTCCTCATTTTAAACTTTGACTTTGCATTGTCCACCTCTAATCCTCATTTTAAACCTAGACTTTATATTAATCATTTTAGTCCCTAGCCAACATTTTCATCTCAGTCCTCATTTGACACTTTGGCCTTGCCAACCTTGTCATTTTGTATCAATCATTTCTTTATTCATCACCTTGGATTGTCATCCTTTATCACAAAAATACAACAAAAAAAGGCTAGTATCATCCTAGCATTTAGTCATCATTTTCATTACCCTCATTTGAGCAATTCCATTTTATGGTGGAAACTAGACTCTAACGAAAGAAACAACAAATGGAAAACTTTGGAAAAAACTCTAATCCCAATGACACTTATGACCCAAATTGGAATTTTGACAACCCATTTAGCAACATGAATACTCAACCTCTCACAACCATACCATCCTCATCAAATAGTCCCTTTAAACCATTTTTACGTAAGGATGAACATGGATGAATACTTGAGGAAAACCTAGAGGTAGCAGTGCAAGATCTAGAAGCATCCCATTTCATAAAAACAAATGGTCTTATATGATAGAGACAAATATTTAGCCATAATTTTAAGTCAAGGACCCAAATTACCTCATGGGTTTGACATTAATACTTTGAGACCAACATCTCCTGACCATAATGTCAACAACACGAATAGCATGTTCAATAGTGGTCAACCTCCAAACAACACAAGCAATACCTTTTTTTATGCTACCTCGCAAAATGTCATAACGACCACAAATGCTACCTTCAACATTCCAAACAACTCTAATTCAATAAATGCTACATCCATTGGAGGAACACAATCCATCACATTGCCCACCATATCCACAATATCATCATAATCAAATAGAGCCACCTTTGGGCCCTCAATAATGTGGGAAAGTTATTCCTATCCTCTATTTACGACTATGGTAAATTCCATGGTGGAATCATCAAGCCATTCAAATCCTCCATTGACAACTACATCTAGTACCATGAGTACATCTTCATCATATCCTCTCACTGGTACCTCACATAATCCTTTGGGTGGAGTTAAATGGTCTATCTTTATTCAAGGACCACAAAAAAATGTTAACATGTCAACACATTCTAATTCCATCACTTCCCAAGGACAAAATATGACCATTCCCCTTGTACAAACCCAACAATTTGGACAAGGCAGTCAAAACACACAACCTATGGCATCATTCACACATCAAAATATTCATGGTCTCCATACTCCCCAAATATCAACCCAAATGGCTAGGGGACACATCCCGACATACTCATCCCATATTCATACCCACCAACATGTCCCCAATCCAAAATTTCAATACCAATAACATGCAAATCAGAACATATCATACATGTCACAACAACATGTACCTCAACAACACACCAACATCCACTCACAATAAATGGGGACCTATGGTGTACCAATCAATCCAATGTATGGGGCCATAAATGAACCTATAATCGATGCCTTGCAAGCAAAGCTAATGGGTCTAGAGAAGACCATAGAAAACATACAAATATCTGGCCATAAATTAGAAGTGTCATATGATTTATCTATATATCCCTTTGACATGAACTTATACATGCCACGATTTCCTTTGAGATATGTGTCACCAAATTTTACCAAATACAGAGGAAGGACAAACCCTATTGAACATACCTGAGAATTCACAACCAACTGTATGGATGCTATATATGAACCAACATACTTGATGAGACTTATGTAATCTCATGCAAGAGGATGCTGGTGAAACATTCATCCCATTCTTCCAAAAATGGAGAAGTCTAGCTAGTCATTGTCACATCAACATACCTGCAAAGGAAAAGGTGGACATGTTCATTCAAATAGTTCTAGGACCCTTAAAATATGCATTACAAGTGCATTGCTGCACAACCTTCACAGACTTAGTTGAAAAAGGTGTCCAAATTGAGAAAGCCCTTATTGCAAAGGTAGAGCTAAAATACGGTCCTAAAAACACACGCAATTCCACCCACTAACAAAAATAAGTACTGGGTAAAAAATAAACATGTTACCAATGATGGTGTTGTTGATGCCAAGACTATAAACACTATGGGTCTTGTACTAGCTCTAAAAGGGGTTCAACCACAAAACAAGCTAGTGACAATACTAACACCCCCCACCAATGCCACCCCAAACAACCAAAATGGTCAAAATAGTCACAATCAAGGACAATATCGTCACATAAGATGATTCCCCAGGGGTCACACATACACTCCCTTGGGAGAGCCCATGGAGGAATTCCTCAAGAAATTCCTTTAGAACGGTCTCATCACACTTGAAGAACCAAATTTGTATGACCCAGGACAGTTTAAACTATCATGGTGGGACGATAATGCTTTCTGTGAGTACCACCGGGCTAAAGGACATAAGACATTGTCCTATCAACAACTCAAAAATATTGCGCAAGACCTTATCGAGAGTCAAATAATTGAGTTGGGTGGGCCACAATTTCCATCAAATTCCAAGCATACCATTCATAAAAACCCATTGCAAGACCATGGTTCTAATAATGCTTCCACGTCAGGTCCTAAGATAAACAATAATCAAGCCAATTACACCCGTGCCAAGTATGACTATTCAGGTGGACCTACTATTAACAATGTCTGAACTAACAATAAATACATCAACACCATCATAGTCAAACGAGCACCCCAATGAAATGCTACTACTCGAAGTGGCAAGATCACCATAGTTGGTCCACCTCCTACTAGGCAACCTAAGATCACCATACCTAGTCCATCTCCTAGGCAGTCACAACCCACCTTGACCACAAAGCAGTGGCAACCTAAGAGTCAGTTTAACCTTATTGACCAGCTTGGAAAAAACTCTCGCACAAATTTTCATACTTGAGTTGCTTTGCATCTCTCCCATGCACAAGGCTATACTGGATAAAACCTTGCAAGAGTCATCAGTCCCTAAGGATATTGATGTCAACCCATTTTTGACCATGGTGGGATACCTCACTACACCTCATCATGTCACTTTTTTTTATCAAGATTACTCATCACCCAAGACCAACCATAACGATGCACTACTTATCAAAACTTTCATCCATAAGACAAGGTCAAAAGAGTTTTAGTAGATGGTGGAGCAGGATTGAAAATATGCTCCTTGAAACTGGTTAAGGCTCTAGGATTTTCTTATGCATGTGTTGACCCTACAAAGAGTATAATCATAAAAGCATATGATGACAAAGAACGTTCTTCATGAGGTGTCATTTCTCTTCCTATCAGAGTGGGACCATTCATTGTGGATACAACTTGCCAAGTCCTAGATTTAGAATTACCTTACAAAATCTTGCTCAGCCGCCCATGGATTCATGCCCTAAAAATCATTCCCTCCACATATCACCAATGCTCAAAATTCCCATTTGATGGCACAAAAATCACTATATATGGAGACCCTGACCCTTTTCAATATTGCACCAACCTAAGGGGTATTTCTAAAAATTGGGTGCCCATCAACCGAGAATCTCCTAGCCCCTCCTCTTGTAAATATGTCGACCCATCCACATTTGCATCATCTTCCATGACCACTCCTTCCACATCTTCCACCATGCCACCATCTTCCAAACTTCCTAAGGAGGAATCCAATTTCAAGAACTAAGACCTAGGCTATGGAGAATTCAAACTGAATACGACATACAACATCACAACAATACCCAAGTCTCTGAAGGTCTATGGTTGACCATTTTTGAGAATGGAACCCAAAGAAATTTTCAAAGTTCCACCATAAATGGTTTTCATAAAATGGGGAGACATGAGTAACGAGGACCTTGTCGATATTACAGGATGGCTCTATAAAGAAATGGTTGACCTAGCCCCATTACCGGTTAAGAAATATGGCAAGGGATATGACATAATGAAAGCTAAGGGCTACGATGGAACTAGTGGCCTAGGCAAAAATAAAATTGGACAAAGAGAGCCCATAGAACCTTTTAAAATACCATAGTATCTTGGGTTAGGGTATGGATTGCCTGAAAATGAAGACCAGAGTACTAGTGGAATTTTGAGTAAGTGTGTGCATGCTTCGAAAAGTGTCAAGACCACTAAGGAAACCTTCACCGAAACTAACTCCCAAGAGTGGGAATTTGGCTCCCAACGATCCTTAAGTGACTATTGCCTTGATGAATTGTTCCTTGAAGCTGGAGAGCTTACCTCTGAACAAAATTTTTGGAAAACATTTAAAATTGATCACACACCAAATAGTCACAATCCCATTTCCCTACCATCTGAATATAATAACCATCAATTGAATACATCTAAATTGCTAGATGACAATAACAACCACAACTTTGAGTCAGTTACCCCCTACTTTGACAATGTATATGAAACAAGTGAAGGGGAATATTGGATAGAGTCTAATGTCAAATAGGATGATGATAATTTCATCTATAATATCTTTGAATCCATCTACATGCTTTTTGTATCCTCCCCTCAATTCACCAATGTTGATGATGGAATTTCCCTAGTCTATCCACAATTAATTGACTGGGACCAACAAGGCCCACTAGTCCTAGAAACCATTCAGAATGATGAGGAAATTGCAAAGTTTATGGGATTACATGAGGGCATACCCAGTGGTGATCACAAGGAAGGATTCACTATTGACCTAGATTGTGTGGCTTATTTCAATGAGACCACTCTGTCCTCCATCCACAAAATTAAAAATAAGAATAAAGAAAAAAATGAATTGTCTTCAGGTGAAAACTAAAAGGCACCTTCTGATGACAAAAAAGTAAAAAAAATGGCGTATCTATGGGTGAAAACCTCTCTGAGGTGTGCAAAATTTCTCCCCATAACACATGAGAAATCAACTATGCTCATAGAGGACACCATGGAAGACAACATATCAATAGTGGAAGATCCTAAAATGGTCCTCTTTGCAGCATCCCTGACTGAAGAAGAGAAACTAGAATTTCAAAAATTATTTGCAGAACGTAAAATCAACTTTGCATGGTCCTACGCTGACATGCCAGGACTAGACCTAGAACTGGTTCTACACCATCTACCATTATTTCCAAATGCCAAACCAGTTAAACTAAAGCTACACAAAATGAATCCTTAGGTCACTCTATTAGTCAAGGCTGAGTTGAAGAAAATCCTAGACACTGGGTTCATATTGTCTATTGATTATGTTGAATGGATATCTAACCTGGTGCTAGTAACAAATCCAAATGGGATGATCTGAGTCTACACAAATTTTAGAGACCTAAACAAGGCATGTCCAAAGGATAATTTTCCCCTACCAAATATAGATATCATTTTCAATCTCATGACAAGATACAAGATGTTGTCCCTCATGGATGGTTTCTTAGGCTACAATCAAATTCACATTGCCCCAAAAGACCAACATAAAACATCATTCACTTTCCCTTGGGGTACATACTACTGGAATGTCATGCCATTTGGTCTTAAAAATGTAGGCGCCACATATCAGAGAGCAATGACCACAATATTTCATAACATGATGCATAAGATAATGAAAGATTACATGGATGACCTTTTGGCTAGATTAGTAACAAGAAAAGATCATTTGAAAATGTTAGACACAATTTTCAAGAGACTAGAAGAATATAAGGTTAGACTGAATCCTCAGAAATGTGTCTTTGGCATAACATCTGGGAAACTTTTGGGATACATAGTTTCTCAAAGAGGCATTGAGGTCGATCCAGAAAAAGTAAAAGCCATCATGGACATGTCTCCTCCCAGAGGAATAAGTGAACTCAGAACCTTACAAGGTAGGTTGCAGTCTATCTGGTGCTTCATAGCACAATTGGTTGAAAAATGTCAACCATTCCAATATCTTTTGTGCAAAGGAATCCTCTTTGTGTGGATAGATAAATTCCAAGAAACCTTTTAGCAAATAAAAGACTACCTATTGTTGCTGCCAGTACTTATGCCTCCCATTCAAGGAAAGCCTTTGATATTATACATCTCAACAACAAATTTGACACTGGGGGCATTACTAGCACAAAACAACAATGACGAGAAAGATAGGGCAATATATTATATCATTCAGACACTAGTTGGGTATGAATTGAATTACACATCAATTGAACACACTTGTCTAGAAGTGGTCTTTGTAGGTCAGAATTTTAGATATTATATGTTAAGCCATCTGACACAACTGGTAGAAAAAGTTGACCCCTCAAGTCTCTATTAAGTAGGGCAGCATTAATAGGACGTATGGAAAAATGGGTCATGATTATGAGTGAATATGATATTCAATATGCAGAAAGAAAGGCAATAAAGGGAGAAGTCATAGCAGACCAACTGGCGAACACACCTATACAAAGTGATCACTCGTTAGTGGCATATTTTCTAGATGATTCAATATTCCATATGGAACCTAAGTCACCTTGGAGACTCTACTTTGATAGATCACACACTAATTATGGCTCGGGGGTAGGGATCCTATTCATCACCCCTCAAGGAGACTCAATTCCCAAGTCTTTCCACATAGCTTTTCCATGTACAAATAATGTGTCAGAATATGAGGCATTGGTTATAGGACTTAGAATTGCAATAAAATGGAAAATTAGAACACTTCATGTCTATGGGGATTCTCAGATAGTCATCAACCAAGTTAACGATGACTACGACACTAAATATGAGAAACTGATGCCATAAAAATGAATGGTTGATAGTTTTCAGACATATTTTCACATGGTGACTTTTGAACAAGTTTCAAGAGAACATAACAAGGCAGCAGATACAATGGCTACAATAGGCTCTCTCCTCAACATTCCAAGCAATATGCCTCAGCTGGAATTACTAATAGAACAATTGTTGGTCCCCACCTATGACATTCTAGAATTGGAGATGGTCTACAAACTTGTTGGTCCCAATTCTACCTAGTACCAAGACATTCACAACTACCTTAAGTCCCAAACCCTTCCCCCTAATCTATCTAATAACTAGAGGAAGTATTTTATTTGAAAATCCACAATATATGCCATCATTAGTGACACCCTTTACCACCGTAGCTTTGACAACACCCTCCTTATATTTCTCAACACCAATGAAGCACATACAACCTTACGTGAAGTATATGAGGGTATATGTGGGTCTCATTCGAGTGGTCCTACTTTGGCCAAGAAGATAATGAGACTTGGGTACTATTGGGTGACCATTGAAAAAGATGCACTAGAATATGTCAGGACTTGTCGCCAATGCCAGATTCACAGTGATTTGATTCATGCTCCAATGTAGGAACTTTGTTTGATCACTTCTCCTTGGTCGTTTGCACAATGGGGACTCAACCTCATGGGGAATATTCATCCTACCTCATCTAATGGCCACAAATTCATCATAACTGAAACTGAGTATTTTATGAAGTGGATCAAAGCCATCCCCCTAATGTACATAACTAGAAAACAAATCTCCAAATTCAATCTTAACTACATCGTTTTCTAGTATGGCCTTTTGCAATCCATCATCACTGACAATGGATGTCCATTTAAAAACCAAGACGTTCGTGAGTTATGTAAGTGATTTCATATCCAACATCATTTTTTCTCTTTGTCTTACCCACAAGGAAACAGTCAAGCCGAGGCATAAAATGAAACCATTATTAAAATCCTGAAAAAGACTGTCAATGATATTGAACATGATTAGCATATTCAACTCAATCCTACTCTATGGGCTTACTGCACCAGCATTTGTACACCTATGGGAGCCACTCCATTTGCATTGGTCTTTGGAGTTGAGGCTATCTTTCCCATTGAGGTTGAAATTCCTTCCTTACAAGTGTCTCTGAAGGGTCTGGCCGATGATGAGGAGTTAGATAGTTGCGCCTACACGAGCTGGAGATGTTAGTTGAAAGAAGGAAAATTTCCCTGAACCATCTACAAGCATATCAAAACCATCTCTGTCATAATTACAACAAGAGAGTCATGGTCAAGAGGTTCAACATTGGTGACTTAGTCCTCATGCAAAACCCTAAGAACCAAGCAGATAGAGAAAAGCTAGACAAGTTTGAACCAAATTGGTTGGGTCCTTATGTCATCATATCTTCTTTTGGTTCTAGAGCATATCAACTAGCTACTCCAGAGGGTGAACAATTGATAGAGCCTATCAATAGTCTACATCTTTGAAATCTCTATGCATAACATCAGAAAGTCAAGCCAAAAATTTTAAAAACACAAAAAAAAAATAATAATAATAAATTAATAAAAAACAAAAACAAAAACAAAAACAATAAAGAGAAATAATTCATCCAATAGTAAAAACTTGGCAAACAAGAGTTTTGGATAAGTACCATGGTGAAAACCTGGCAAATAGGCACCATGCATAGTCAATCATTGCTATGCCATATATTGTCACTTTATCTACCTAGGCCTAAGATGGAACACATTTCCCATCATTATCATGACATGACATCAAGTCATGAATACTATCCATCTGGCACCCCATGCATATCCATTTCACATCCTTTAAAATTGACTAAGTCTTGGACCTGACTAGGGGAAAAAAAATTATCATGTGACTGCAGTGGGTATCACGCATGGTCTAGGAAATTGTAAAAGTCCTAAAAAAAGACAAAAACATCACAAAAATTCCTAAAAAAAAAAAAAAAGTGAAAACAAAAACATTGCAAAAAGTCTTGAAAAAAAAGATAAAACCATCACAAAATGTCTTGAAGAAAGACCAAAAACATTGTAAAATGTCTTGAAGAAAGACCTAAAAATCAGAAAACGTCCAGAAGAAACCACATCAAACATCAAATTGTCTCGAAAATGCAAAACTAGAGTAATTTCTTGTCGAGTCTATCATGTCAATCAATAAGTCTTTGTCATTTGTCAAACTACGTTGTCTCTGTGCCTTTTCTACGTAGGCAAGACTCATCTTTGAGTCCCTAAGACATTAGGTCAGTACTTTTAATTTTGTCCAAATTAAATCATGGAATTTGTCACAATTGTCACATCAATCAAATAAGCAAACATAGTCAAACTTAGACACAAGATAGTCATTCGAACATTGACATTCCAATCATGACCTAATAGACAACACAGTCCAATCAATCTTACAATCAGCATCAGTCAACTTGCCAAAACATATTAGTCAAAACAATGCCAATATCATCACTCTTTGGTCCTCTTCAAGATGTCTCCTTGGAGTTAGACCTCGTCAAAATTTCCTTTGCCTTTTTCAGGATGTGTCCTTGACAATAGGCCCCGTCAAACTGTCAACATTGTCAAATTGGAAAAACTCTTAATAACCTATCATAATTGTCAAACCGACAAGAAATCAATATTTGGAAAACAAACATTAGCAAACAAAATTAAATTGTCACAATGCGACATGCTACATTATGACAAAGAGAGGAAAAATGTAGACACCTAAAAATGACCTAGGCCTGCAAGCTTAATTTTTCATCTTTCGTCTAGCATAATTATGGCATTTAATTATGTCCTTGGTCCACATTTGACTATTAATTAAATAATTCATAATTATTTAATTAATTCATGCCTGTTTATTCTCCATGATTATTAAATAAATAAATTTTATTTATTTATTCGATATGTCACTAATGGTCTATTATTTTCTTACAATTAAATAAATTTCTTAATTTATTTAATTCCTTATGTCTTCCTAATTATTAGATAAATGAATTTTATTTATTTATTTAATATGTCACTCACTCTCATAATTAAATAGATTTATTAATTTATTTAATTATTAATCACATTCTCTAAATTAAATAATTATAGATAATTATTTAATTGCCTTATTTGACATTCTCCTCATTTTAAATAAAATTAATTATTTAAAATGGCCTCACACTTATTAATTGCCACTTCTTTTAGTAAATAATCCAAATCAATTATTTACCATCACATATATCCATATTTTTGAATTAATTTTAATTCAAAAATGGCAATGTTTTTCCATAAATCAAGTAATTGAGCAAATTCTTGATTTTCTAAATCTTCTTTTTATGTTGAGTCTTTATCTTCTTGATTTTTTAAATCTTTATCTTTTTGGCTAATCTTTATCTTCTTGTCACATTTATTCTCAACCACCGATTTGATTTTCTCAAATGGCATCTTGGCCACTCATTTAATAATTTTTCCCTAACCCTAATTAGGGGTTGTCACATGCAATCTTGACCTCTGATTTTAGGCTTCCATCAACTTTTAATCTCGTTTGTCCATCCAAAATTGCATTTTCTATAAAATATCAAATTTTCTCACATTTTTGAGTACTCACCCTCAAACTTACATGTCGCAAAATTTATAATATTTTTATACTCGATTTCATTAAGTCTTAGGCATTTCTTGGCATAGTCATTGGTCATAGTCCTAGGCATAGTCATCAAATCCTTCAAAGCTTGTTTAGGACATTGGCATAGTCAAAGATTGCTCAAACACTCGATCTAAGGGCAACATTTGTAGCAAGTTAGAAGGTGCTATGGAGGTGAATCATGGAAGCTTCACAAGCGCTATGGTATAAGTGTTTTATTTTTTTAGCTTTCATTGTACTCGATAGATTATTTGGGTTTATGCTTATTGATCTCATACTCTAACCTTAACATACCTAAAAATTAACCCATTGCTACACCATATTATCCTAAGAACCATAATCAATTACAACTTGACAAACTTTACCTTTGATTTTGCATGTTGTTCTAAAGAGACTCCTTCTTTGGCTCAAATATGCTTCCTTTTGTCCTTGTAATAAGGTCCTTCTTACCATGAGTGCCTCTCCTACTTCTGGATCTGCAGGTCTGCTTGGTGAACTCACACTCTCTTCTTCATCTCCTTGCATGTATTGAACTCTCTTATCACCTTTCCTTTCACTCCCACTTGTTGCAACACTAAACCTTTCAGGACACTTGAATGATGGGTGTTCAAAATCATTACACTTATAACATCCCCCTGAGAATTCACCATAATCTCTCTTTTGTCTAAAGTTGGTTCTTCCACCTCTCCATCCTCCTCTTGCTTCAAGAACTTGTTCCTTGTTCTTCTCAGCATCTTCATGATCTTCCTTAGGTTTCCTTGATGTTGAACTTGTACCTCTGCACCTAGATGTACTTCCTCTTCCTCTTGTTGCCTTCTCTTGTCTTCTCTTCAATTTTTCTTCAATCTTAATAGCCATTTGGAAATAGTCATCCACTATTTTTGGTGTCAACACACTAACCTCATCCTGAATGATGTATCTCATCCCATTGATGTACCTAGCCACTTGTTCTTCTTCATCCTCATCACACTTGGTTCTTATACTTAACCTATAAAATTCTTCAGTATAGGTTTGCACATCTAAATCATTTTGTCTCATATTTTGAAGCCTCTTAAGTAATTGAACATTATAGTTTGTAGGGAGGAATTTACCTTTAATCTTCTCCTTCATTCTTTCCCAAGATGTGATCTTTCTTTTTCCTTGCTTTTTCCTTTCTTCCTACATAAAATTCCACCATACCAAGGCATGTCCCTTGAGTTTTGTCTTGTCCTTCTTCACATTGTGTGACTCAACAACATCTTCACTATCAAAGCAACTTTCTATAGCCTCTATCCAATCCAAAAGATCCCCACTTTCATGTTTTCCTCCATACATAGGCACACCTATTTTTCCATGTCCTTCCTTCTTTACATCTTCGAAGAGTTTTATTGTCCTTGCATCTTCTAGATCCAATTCCTCTTCTTCACTAGAGGTTTTCTCCTCAGAATAACTTTCATCCAAAAGGCTTCTACCTTTAGGCTTGATCATGGCCATATCCCACTTCAAAGCTGATATATCTTTGTCATGGGTATCAATATTCCTTGAAACATGGTTCCCTTTAGGAGGCATTTTCACAATCCTCTTTTCACCCACCTACAAAACCAAATCAAACAACAACACAAGATCTTCCACTTGGCTCTGATACCACTATGATGTAGACCCAAGGTTACAATCACAAAATAATTGTCAAATTTCCTTCAAGAGGCATCTAACAAAATTAAAACCAATTATTTGAATATTCTAAACAACTCTCAAAGTTTGATAAGCAGTAGATGCATATTTTCACACTTTAACTCCTTGAATCCTAGTAGTAGTGCAATGCTTGTTTTTGACCTTTTACTCCACAACTTTCTAAATCACTAGGGTAACTCTTGATGGTTTCAGATACCCTTAACAGAGTTACAACACATCACAAACTCACCCACAAGTCCTTTGGACCAACATAGACTTCCAATACACCTACCCTTAAAAAGGCTTCTTAATTAGCAAAAATTTCCAAAGTAACATACCTTCAAAATAAAGACAAACCCCTAAATCCTTGGGGAAAAAAAAATGCCAAGAAACCATAGATTCCACAATTAGATTCCCCTTGTATGGCCAGTTACTTGCCAAACTCAAAAACCCTCCTTTTCAAAGCAAATAACAAAGGTTTGTTAGAAAATAACACTCTAGGGCTTATCCAATCAATCTCAGGCATAAATAACCTTTTCCTAGGTATTCCTAGACTTCCAAAACTCTTACATTCCTAATCCCATTGTCATTCCACTGAAGAACATCATGAAACCACCATTTTTCAATGGAAAACAACATTATCAACCTGAGGCATCACTTAAACACCAAGTTTCTTATTTTTTTAAACCCCTAAATGAAATGGAGATCTACTCTACCATGTTTTCAACTAATCCACTGAGTAACAGGTCAATAAAGTAGGTGGATTGGTCATTTTTTCATGTTTTTACTCTCAAACTCCTTAACAAAGAAAAATATAGCAGACGGGTATGTGCAGGATCATGATGGGCCAAAAAGTGGCAATATGATGGGTATGTGGCTAACGACCTTTTTTTACCCAAAATTGATGAAATGAAAAGGGTTTTTAAAGAATATTCTTAGCTTTCCACCAATATAAATTATGCTTTACTTTGAATTTAATAAGTAATTATTATTCATTTTTTATTCAAATTACGACTAAAATCCTGATTGATAAGCTAATTGAAAAACATCTATTGCTTTCAAACAGTATCACATTTTTTGAATCCAAAACCTGAGTCACATTATATGCTTCACATACTAGAGGATTAAAAAAATAAAAATTGAATTTCATGAAGTTTTGACCAAGTTAAGGTGGTCAGACATACGATTTTTTATATTTTTTAAAAGTTATAATAAAAAAACCATAATTAATTATTTGCTTGGAACAAAATTACAAAACAATATGCATCACATCGAGACATGAGTCCTCTACTTATATCTAGAATCTTATAAAAAAATATTATCATTTTATTGTGGTTAGGGTGGTCAGAAAAACACCTACTTATTTTTTCCCTGAAATTTAAGTACTATTGCATTGAAATTTCAAATTTTCACCAAATAGATTTTTTTTCTTTAAAAAAACCTAGTAGTTTAGAAACTACATTCAATTTTCTACATATTCTATTCACATATTTTTGAAATAATATAGATAACTTATTCAAATTTTTATGTCAAGTTTCCTAACTCTGATTTTTTTTGACTTTTTTGCCACTTAAGGGCCTGTTTTTTCCATGATGATTCTGCACATACCTAGACTTAGAGATTTTTTTAATTCCTCTCACAAAAAAATGAATTAAAACTCCAAATGAAAGGAAAATTAGCTTAGATACATATACCCACAATCAATGAATATTTTAGAGCATAATGAGACTATACAGGTCCATACAACAACAAACAAGGCTAGAAAAACAATGAGAAAAACTCAGAAATAGTATCAAAACGTGGTATTTTATTTTGTGAGAATTATTAAAACCTTCAAAAAACACATCCCTTTGACTGTGAGAAGGTCCTTTATAGTATTTGAAAACCATAACCACCATCTACCAACTAACTTGCACCTAATTACCACTTGATGATTCTAATTTTGTAATTTAGCAAAGTTCCCATTGACAACATTTGCAACAGCTTGCATTTCTCCACTAATGAACTTTAAATATCATAAACACCTCTAGACACCTAAAATATGATCATATAGACCTTATTTAACACTTATTCATGATTCAAAACACAAAACATAAAAATACCCTGCCTTCACCATGTTGACATTGTTGACAATTTTGAAAACATTTCAAGTTTTTACACATTTTGTAATATCCTCATTTCCCAAAGATGGAAATACCTTCAAATGAATTTTTGAATATTTTTAACTCCTTTGGTAGACACCACAAGGTGTTGGTGCCCCTGCACCATAGACAAACCTAGTCCCAAGGATGAGGGAACACTTCTCTTTTGAAACTCGGTTGTGACCTGATTGGTTTTTCATTTTCTTTGAAGAAAGCATTAAGGCTTGTATTGTCCTAGGTTTTGGTGTTCTTAGTGTGACTCCCTGGTGCATGAGAGCCTATTCACTAGATAAATTACCTCCTCATTGACCTCAAATGAGATACCTACCAATGTAACCCTCTTATCTTTGAAAGAGCTCGCAAACTAAGTCGACATCCTTGCATCATGTCCAACCAAGCTCTCCATTAATAATGCCAACCCACCTTTGACATATATATGTCAAACCAGAGGATCCTTTTAGATATTCCAACCCACCTTTGACATAGTTATCTAGCTATGTCCTCACCCTATCACCACCCATATTGCCACACTTCACTTTGAGGTACCAGGAATCCTACGAGAGAAAGAAATTAAAATTTCTATCAATGTGAGAGGTCACCCAAAAAAAAATTATTTTAAGCCATCCACGATGAATTCGGGTAATCAAGAAGATCTATAGATTACACACACAGGAGTTATTTCCAAAACTGAAATATTTGTGGGTCCATAATTGAAAATCTTGAGACATCAATGACTTAAGTTGCAAAAAATGATGACATTAATAGGTATGACCTTCAAGTTGCATTTGCACAAGTACCAATGCCAAATGGTCATGAGGAAAAATTTAGAAATCCCTAAGTATCTATCTTTAATCTTATGAAATCTTTTAGCTGTGTCAAGGGGACTTAGCATGAGCTCCATGTGATATGAATAAATCACATCAAAATTAAATTTGGAAGTTTGTAAAGTTATGCGAAGGCTATGAAAAGAACAAAAATTAAATTTGGATGTGGTCCAAACAATCTTATCCATTAACCTATTGTACTTCCCATCACTTCTCATTATTAGCTTTATAACCACATCCTTCACCCAATTATTCAAATGCTTCCACATATTTAACACCTCATCATACTTCTTTGTCTACATCACCCAAAGTACAAATATGTGGACCACCCATAAAGTCTTATCAATAGAAATTTTAGTTATCATCATGGGTAACTAAGGTGCCCTTTTCCTTAAGGATAATACCTTGTAAATCCAACAGTAAGTTCCCAATACTCTTCCAACATTTAGACAAACTCCAAGAGGAGCCAAGATATCCAAAGCATCATCAACTTGATTCCCCTCCTAAAAGATATGAGTAAATATATTCATATCTAGCTTTGATACCATGTGATTTATGTCTAAACATATATCTCTAGTGTTCCATCCTAATAATCTACCAAATTTGTTCGAATCAAGCACTGACTTTGAATCCCATCATATGTGCAATTTCTTTATCCCCATAGTAACAAATAGATTCCCTTTAGTATTGTCTTGGCTTCCACAGTCATGGAGGTTTGAATATCTATACAACTGATTAACCCACCACAAATTTACCCCTGCTATCCCTAACAATACCCCTAATGGTAGCCCTACCAATGTTCCCCTTAGCTGCACCATCAAAGTTGAGTTTATGCCATCCCTTATTTGAGGGTTTCTAAACTTTGTCCCATCTAGCCTGGGCCTTAGAGTAGTCAAAGGAGTTGATCTCTACATTCCTATTCCAAGCTTTAGCCATTTTGATCTCCCACTCAGTCAAAGCTTTGTCTAGGGTTTTCCCAGTGTAAATCAAATCATTTTTAGAAATAATCCTTAGCACAATTCCAAAAACTTCCTTAGGACTCATCTCAATATTCCTGAATATCTGATTATTTCTCTCTTTCCACAAGCACCAACTAATGGGGGTGCTAGTTCCAAATCTCTCTAGGGATAGGATGTTGAAAGGGACCAGACCAACCCAAAATGAAAAATTTGATGTCCCTACACATAATCCATTAGGTCCCCAACTCTTCAAAATCCAACTCCTAGACACCAAAAACAAATGGAAAATGCAGTGATAAATGATCAATAGACTCTTCACTACTTTTACATAAAAAAAAACCTATTCGGGATATGAAATCCCCTTTTACTCAGGTTATCCTAAGTTAGGATCCTATTATGATAGGTCGTCAACCAAAATAAATTTATTTTTGGAATAATGTACATATTCTAAACCTATCTACAGGGTTTATTATGATCACCCTAAATCGACAACAAATTGTAAGTCATTTTGGTAGAAAGATTTACCTACCAATATTTGATCTTGTAGAATTCATCCTCAATGTTGGATAGAGGTGATTTGGTCAGGGAGAGCAAGTCTTGCAATGAATTAGCTAGAGTTAACAACTTAGGGGACAAGGGGCAACAAAGAACCAAATCTTTCCAACATCTAGCACCTAGTTGACCAAGTTAGTAGTCACTTATATACATACCAAAGAAAAGTTGTGTAGGTCTCATAATCTTCCTGAAGTCAGAGTGGGATAGGGGGATTCAAGCAAGTGTCCTTCCAAAATATGATGTAATTACCATTCCCAAGTTTCCATTTCATCCAATACATGAGCAACCCCTACATACTACAAATGCTATTCCATGTCAAAGAACTAGAAGGGTGATCATCAGAGAGGCACTTAATCATGGGTCTATTGCAAAGATACTTAGCATTCAAGATCTTCCACTAGTCCTTTTTATTCCTTAAATGGTCCTATTCAACCTTAGCAAGTAAGGATTTGTTGACACATTGGAAATTTCTAATTCCAAGCCCACCACAAGATTTAGGAAAACAAAATTTGTCCTAGCGAACTAGAGAAAACTTCTTCTTCTCCTCTTTCCTAGAACAATATAAGTTCATTTGGATTATTTGAAGTTTTTAGCTATATATCTAGAGATCTTAAAGATAGAAAGGAAGTAGATAGGGATCCCTTGAAGGGAAATAGTCAAAAGTTGTAGCATTCTAGCATGGATGAGAATGGATCCTTTCCACCCTGCCAACTTCCTTTAAATCCTTTATAAAATCATGTCTCAAATGGTAGGAGTGACTTCCTTGATAGCAAGGGGTAGCCCTAAATACATCAAAGGGAGAGATCCACCCACACTTCCAAGGACGATAGTCACCTAAGCCTGGAGAGTAGGACTATTGTTGAAGAAATAAATCATCTTTTTATTACAATTTATACACTATCTAGAGAAAAAAGCGTAATTACTAAGGAAACTCTTCCATTTCTTTGCTTCAATTATAGAAGCCTTTCCGAAGAGTTTGGTATCATCAACGAATTGTTGAATAATAGTAGGTTCTAATGAAGTAGTAGGTTTAATCCCCTTTATGGAGTCCTCTGACAATAGTTTCAATATGTTCCTACTTGAAACATCTGCAACCATGATTAACAAATATTGCAAGAGAGGTTCACCCTATCTAATACCCCTCCCAACATCGAAGAATCTAAAGGGGACCCCATCAACTAATACATAGTATCTCATAGTGGTAATATATTCCATCAAGAGGTTAATCACCATCCAGTCAAAGCCAAAATTTGATAGAATTTTGGGAATAAATTCCCATAACACCTTATCATATGCTTTTGAAATAACCAGTTTGAAGGCCATACTAACATTGTTACATTTGTCCATAGAGTATAAAATTGTATGCATGGTTATGGCAGTGTCCAAGATATGATGAACCAAATCAAAAAAAATTGGGTAGGGCTTATCATTTTTGAAAGAAAAGGTTTCATGAGGTTCACTAAAATTTTAAAGATCTTATAAATGGTATGGCATAGGCTTATGGGCTGAAATTATATCATATACTAAGATTCAACAACTTTGGGAACTAGGGAAATAAAGGTGTGGTTCAATTGTTTGAGGATCTTACCATATTTGAAGAAATCCTTGGTTGTGAGGACAAGGCCCCCCTCAACAATATCTAGAAGAAAGCTGGGGGGACCCCATCTAGGCTAGGAATCTTATAGCACAAAGGATGTTATCATTATCATTCTGAAAATAGTCATTCAGATTTTCTTGAGAGTGATAGCACAAAGGATGTTATCATTATCATCCTGGGTTACGGTGGAAGGGAGAGGGTCCAACAACATAATTGGGAGAATCGATAGGAGCTAGATAAGCCCTTTGAAAGTATCCAAATGCCAAAATCCCAATCTAGGTGGGTGAGTTGACCATGACCCCTTGCTCATTTTGAAATTTAGTTATCTGATTCCTTTTCATTTGTTTAAGGGATAAAACATGAAAAAATGAGGTATTTCAATCTCCCTCCTATAGCCATTGGACTCTAGATTTCTTTTTCTAGAACATCTCCTCATTCTTTAAAATTTGTTCCCATTCCAATTGACCCTTTATTTCCTAGTTACTGGTCAAAAAGCTAACATCCCCCTCTTCCATTCTTTTTTGTATGACATTTAGCTTATTCCCTAAGAATTTTTTTTTTTTAGAATACATCCCCAAAAAATCTCTTATTCCATCTCTTCACCATTTATTGACATGCTTAAGATTGTTAAAAATCTTGAACATGGGGGACCCATGTACAAGGATATTCCACCATTCAACAACTTTATTCCTAAAATCAGGATGGGAGTTCAACATAATCTCAAACTAGAAAGGAAAAGGTCCCAAAATAGATAATTCATTAATGACTAATAGTAGAGGGTTATGATAAGAGATAGTATGAGGTATGGCAAGCAAATTAGCACTGAGCAAAGTCATCCAATTCTGAGAACAAAAATATATATCCAATCTAACCTAGATCAAACCATCACCCAGCACCTATTGGTCCACGTGAATGACTGACCCTGCAAGTCAATGTCAACCAAACTAGTGTTACTCAAAATTTTTTCCAAATTAGACATGCTATCAGAGTAGTCTAAAAGCCCTCCAAACCTCTCTAAAGGATACAAAGGAGAGTTGAAGTCACCAACCACTAGCCAACATGATCCCCTATTATGGTTTATCTAATTAGTAGTATATTGCTAAAGGTCATTCCTAGCATTCCTTTGGTTAGGGGAATAGACATTGATGAGAAACCAAGAGCCTTTTGGGTGAGAAAAATTGGCCCCCACACTATTCCAGCATTGAAAAATTTTAGAATCAGTGATCGTGTTAGGATTCCACATCACAGCAAGCCCACTAGATGCCCCATCAACATCACTACAAGAGAAGAGGGCACCTGACCAAATATACATAGCTATATAATCAAGTTTGTTTTCTTCATTTTAATTTCTTGTAGTAGTAAAACATCAATCTTATGTTCCATCACATATTATTTCAGCACCAGTTGTTTGTGAGAGCTATTTAGTGCTCTCACATTCTAGGACAAGACCTTCAATTTTTACCCTTCTTTGAAGACACATCCAATGTCCTTTGTTTACGTATGGCTATCTCTTTTGATGTCTCCCTATTCCTAGTTTGTCACTAGTTGGGACAACTAGGTTTAGAGTCACTACCCACATCAGCTTTCTTTTGTTTTCCCTTTTTCTTTGGGGTTGACCAGAACTCCTCCATAGCTTTTTCCTACATAAAAACCAAAGAATATGTCTTAACTGACTCATATTTTACATTTAAAGCCTATTCTTCTAGGATTATTCCTTCTTCACCAATAGTCATTACTGATTAATTTTTTATTTTAATCCCTTCTTCCTTTAGGATGTCACCTTCTTCACCAAAAAACCTCTACATCTAGTTAAGGGAAAGAGCACCTTGTAAACTATAAAATGGTACATCAAGAACCCTAACACCATGAAGATCCAAGACACTGGCTGAAGAAGGATCAATAAGAACTAGTACAGAGGCTGCAAAGGATACATCCTCCTCAAATTTGAAGGAAGAACTAACTAGGGAGTCAACTATCTTAAGAGAACTAGACTTATCTAGGGAGTCAACAATCTTTATAATGTCATCTTCAAAGGGGTAGTAATCATCAGTAACAGACTCACTAGGGCTAGGTACATTTTTTAATGTTGATTTACAATTTGAGATTAGGTGAGCAAGTTTAGCACATTTCTGGTAGTAGACCACAACATTCTCATAAAAAATTTGTTGGGTCTAGGAATCAAATTTAGGAAAAAGATTCATAAAAGTAGGTAGAGAATTATACACTTTGATATTGACACAAAAACATGTGAATAATAACTTAAATTTGAACCTAGTAATGGATTTCAAAGTGATGAACTAGCCCAAGGAGTCCCCAATACATTTGAATAAGGATTCATCCTAGTATTCTAGGGGAAAAATTTGTAGACAAACCCATACCGACATTGACTTTTTGAGATTGACAATGGGATTGAATCCCAACTTCCAGCGACACTGAGCCAAACTATTCTTTCCATAGACCCAAGGACTAGAGGATAGGACCAAGATTAAGTCTTTTGAGGCTATGAGCTCGAAGAGAAAAATCCCTCATGTCATAGCACAAATTTCCACACTTCCTTTGAGGCACCATTTAGCATAATCCCATATTCTAACCATATCCACCATGGGGCAAAAGGAAAGGAAATAATCCACCACAACATTCTCCATTGAGGAGACAATCTCGTCACTAATAGCTTCAGGGATAGCAAAGTCAATACCAAAATTAGAGATATTTTCTTCAAGGTGAGGAAAGGGAATATTAGCACTTTGACTAGAGTTAGTCAACACATTCTTCCACCCTTTAACCTTTGAGGAGAAAGAGTGGACCAGCACAGTCCAACAAAAAAAACCTAGATTCACAGCTACCCTAGGCAAACCCAGAATCACAAATGCTTCAAAAACAAACAAGCTAGGAGTGGTCCCCGAGGGACATGAGACTACATGTGTTTGGGTGAGCATTAGGTTAGGGGAGGTCAAGGGGGGGAATTTGAGATACCCCCAAATCCAAGTATACCATATGCGCAGATAGTTCAAATGCAAGCGAAGGAGAGAGAAGTGAGAATTTTAGAGTAGAAGGAATTTATTTACCCATATCTCTTTATCTAGCTCTAGTTATTATTCTATAAAAGACAATAGTTTTTTCAATTTACTATTTTGTTCACTTAATAGGTTTAGACATTTAGAATCTACTAATGTAAATGAAAAATTAGATTTTATTTATTTTGCTTTTAATAAATTTAATTTTATTCATGTAGAATTCACACTAAAATAAGAAATATATTGTAAAATAACTATATTCTTCATAAGAATATTTATCTAAAAATTCATTATCTATGTTCTTCAACACAAAAATTTCCACTATTCTATAATATTATCAATAACCTTAAGTAGGATTTAAAAATTCATTACACTCATACACTATAACTAGAAATATATATTGTGTATTATATAAATACCTTATTGATATATGTTGAACATCCAAAGTACTAAGAGGGGGGTGAATTAGTATTCCATAAACCCATAATAAAATCCATTTAAACATTATCACAATTCTGATAGAATCAACAAGAGAAAGCATAGAAACAAGTCAATGCAATAATACACATTAACACCAAGATTTTAATGTGGAAAACCTAGAATGGGAAAAACCATGGTGAGGGTTAACTCACAATATATTATATCTAGATACAAAATACTATGGGGCTCACTGCCAAGACTCATTGTCCTTAAAAAGGCTTACAACCTTAGTACAAAAGATGGCTCACTTCCAAAATAGAATGATAGTGGCTCATTGCCAAAAGATTGAACTGATAGAATACACCTTCAATGTGCAAGGTTCAGTTTCACTAAAGCTCAGAATATAAAGTAGTCATCCCACAATAGTCACCCAACAACCTGTATTGATCACTATTGATAAAAAAAATTAGGCTCTGATCTTCTCCTTCTCACTCTCTTCTTTTTCTCACACACCTCACACCACTCTCTTTATTCTATCTTATATATATACAAGTATATCTTATTCATCAATTAGGTTGTATTAATTGGGTGAATACAAAATAATAAAAACCTTCTTCGTTGACATCATATAAGATTTGAACATTTTATCCATGTAGTGTGTTATGCCAATTCGGCTACTAGTCTTCATAATATATTGTATTCATTGAGTCATCCAAGATTAAAATGTAATTCTCCAAACAAGCAAATAATCCTCAAAGAAAACACCTTGGAGATTTGAGAACACATTAATTTCCCATCATACTACCATTAAAGAGACTATCAATAAAACCGTAGTATAATAATGTTCACTTTAGTATAATGCAAAGTCTCCCACACAATATACCACACACAAAACAATAGTAGGATAAAGAGTTAAACTCTATCAAAGATAACTTTCTATTCATAGAAAAAGACGTCTCGAGATCCTGGATAGTTGTTTGAATGAGTCAATAAAACATGGTTAAGAGATTAGAGTCATATCAGATCTTGTAGTGAGTTCCATAACCAAATACCAAAAAACTGATCCATCACAAAGGAGTATTACCAACAAAGAAAAACTTCCAATAAACCAAGAAAACTTCCCATATAGTTATCACCATGTAGTTATTACCATGTTGACATCAATGAAAATATAAGAACAACCAAAAAAACCATCCATACTTCATGCCCATGTTGCAAATCTTCCAACAATCTCCCCCTTTGGCATTGATGGCAGCATGCATGACAACAAATTTTCAAGTATATAAGAACTAAATTTTCTGACTACTCCCCCTATCAAAATTATTCTTCACAAAATGGTTTTTCCTCTAACTCTTTATCTGTTTATCTCCCCCCTTTGAAATCAATGAAAAAGGAAGGGGTCTAGTATAAATGTACGTATGCGTAAAAAAGTAACAAAAATAATATGAACACAACTTAAAATTAACTTGAAGAGGAATCTCTGAGACTCTTGAGGATAGCCTTCCATGACACTTTACCTTCTCGTGAGCCTTTTGCACTAACAAGAGTCTTTTAAAATAGCTCAATTTTAGTTAGAGACTCTATACCATCTTTTAGAGTATTGGGATTGAGATTGATCTTTGATAATTCACCGATACAATAAAGAGCACTAGAAATAGAAGTATGTTTGAGTTTAATCATGTCTTTGAGTGCCATAAACTTATTGATAATATCTATCCTTTAATCTTGCAGAGAGATGAATTTTTCTTGAAGCTACACAATGTAGGACCACATTTGATTATCTCTATCTTCTACAAACTTGTATGTATCTGCTTGAGTGCTAAATCGAGACTCACTCATCCTTATCTTATTTCTTATATCCAGTGTACCGCCAGACCAATCTAGACAAAAGGAAAGTAGTTCCCATGCCTCTCTTTCATGACCTTGTACACTCTCCAATTCCTTCATTACTTGATCATGTGCATTCACACATTTTCCTTTGATATCTTCCAAATTTTCTTCATCACACCTAATTCCAACATGCATTTTAAGTTCAAATATGTAGAATTTCAAAGAATTAATCATGCCACAAAGATTCTCCACAACATAAATAAATGAATCAAAATTATCATTTGGAATAACCTTCAACAAATCTTCCAAAGCTCTCTAAATATGTATTATTTCATGCTCATGTTCAAGCTTACATTCTTCTACACCTTCTTACTTCACTACACTCTTCCTTTTCTTGCTTATTTTGGTCATGCTACCAAAGGTACTTTCTTCATTGAGATGCTTCGGGCTTTCCAAAATAATTTTACCATATTTATCAATTTCAGCCTCTGACACTTCATAATCTAATTCAGATATCCAAACTAACCTTGATTCAACTTCTTCCATGTGACATAAATTTGTTGACAAAAGAAAATTTATGCTTCTGTAGTATCTATCCACAACACTTATTGGAATCCTAGACTTTTTGTTCATTCTCATCTGAAATGTTCCAAAGAATGTAGCAGGGGAAGACTCTTGTGCATCCAAACTACCAATATTTATCATGAAATTCTTGATTTGCTAGGAAATAGGCTCTAAATTTGACCATTCTAACCTTCCTATTACCGATAACTCTTTCAAAAAGTAAAAGAGTAGAAAAATAACCAAATTCCCATACCAAAAGGTATTCTTTTTGCTCTTCTTGATCTCCTTTGAATTCTTCAAAAGATGCATGTAAAGTAGTTCACACAAGTCACATTCCATACCTCTTATTACCATATCAATAGAAACATTCACTGCAACAATAGAAACTATAGATTCATTGTTAGGGATACAAAATTTATGATCGATGACCATAGCAACATACCTTATTACCAGACCAACAATCAATCTCAAACCAATATATTTTCCTTTAGAACTTGCACCTGTAACCTCAATGATTTCTTTCTCATTCATAGGAGCTATTCCAAAGGAGCATAAACCAATTACATATCTAATGGCTTCTCTGGTGACCAAATGTGCCTCGTCAATCCACAAAGATTCATCATGAATTTTTCTCAACACCATTATAATATACTTCTTCTCAAATTCAAACAAGGGAACTTTCCTCAAAACATCAAAATTTTTCTTAACTAATACTTTGTAGGCATCATGGCTCTCTTTCAATTCATTTTCCCAAAGCACATTCAACTATACTAATGACATTTCTTTGATCTTAATATAAAAAAATGCATAGATATCTTCTATTGGAAACACTCTCGAAGGGATGCAAGAGAATGCACCAACATAATCTTCTGATAGATTCTTCATATATCTCTTCAACCTAGCTTTATCTGCACTATTCACAATTTTTGAATTATCCATAGCAATAAAAGTGAAATATTTCTAAAAATTTCAACCAAGAAATGTATAGATATCCTACTTCCAGAGCTCACTTTGAATGCATCTATTATTTTATTCAAATTTTGAAACTCTAAATTCCCTTCTAAGCTTCCTTTGCATGATTCTCCGAAAATACATAGGATTTTAAAATTATCTAAACTTATTCCTTTCATTTCAAACGATTTTGCAATAAATGTTTCAACTTGCAAGTAGATTTCCTTGAAAAATGTGTATGCCTCCATTCTTCCAAATTATGCAGACTTCATCCTTCACACATGTTACTGAGAAAATACCTTAATCTTGTTACCGCATTAAGTATACTTCTATCATGATATATCACAAGTACCAATGAGGGGGTTTATTATATTTTCGGATGGTTGTTCCCATTAGCCACTACTTTTATTTAGAAATTGATGGGAGTATCTATACCAGAGGTTGGTATAGATAAGACTAATGATTCCTTTCTCCAAATCCTTTCCATTTTCTTTCTTACTTCTTTCGAATCAAAGGTTTGATCATTCTTCTTAACCAGATAGATGTTTTTCTTTCTTTTGTTGTTACTACCAAGGTGTTCTAGTTTTTTGCACTTACAACAAATAATATTCTTCTTTCCATTTTCCCTTTTATCCAATAGACTATCTTTATATCCTTCCTTCTTCCAATTAGATTTATTCACATTAATTTTGCAGTCCTTTTCCTTAAGACCAAATTTCTCACAAGAATAACAAACACCATTGAAGTATAAATTATACCTTTTAGAATCATGTCGTTTGATAGTAGTTTTTCTAGAATTGCTTCTTCATTCCTTTGTTTTTCTATTTTTTTACCACGTCTTCTTACTAGTGAATTGCTTCACTTTAGAACACTGACCTTCTTCAAACCCTAAACCACTCTTATCCATTTCTAGTATTTAAGAGGTAATCAATTTATCATGCATCGTCTAGCTTATCTTAAATTTTTCTTCAAAACTCCTTGCCTTTTCTAGATTACATCTCAATATTTATGCTTCTAATTCAATCTTTGCACATTCATCCATCTTCATTTGAATTTAAATTTCCTAACATTCTTCAGTTCTTTTCTTCTCATCCAATTGTCCCAATAGGCTAGTGATGATTTCTTCTCCTTCAATCAACAAATTGTATGCTTCCATACTTTTACTTAGTAGCTTTTCAATGTACTCATTTGATTTTATCAACTTGTCCTTCAAAACTTTCATTTCTTTTGAAATTTTGGTAGAGGCTACTTCCAAAGGAAAAAATTTCTCATATTCAAATTCTAGGACCTTCCTCAAGCTGTTAAGCTTCTTCAAGGAACAAAAGATCTGATACCAATTGTTGAACATTTGGAATTTTGAGGGGGGGGGTGAATTATTATTCCATAAATCCATAATAAAATAAACTTAAACATTACCATAATTTTGATAGAATCAATAAGAGAAAGCATAGAAACAAGTCAATACAATCATACACATGAAAACTGGGATTTTTATGTGGAAAACCCAAAATGGGAAAAACATGGTAAGGTTTAACTCACAATATGTTATATCTAGATACAAAATATTATAGGGCTCATTGCCAAGACTCACTATCCTTAAAAATTCCCACAACTTGAGTACAAAAGATGGATCACTACCAAGATACAATGATAGTGGCTCACTGCCAAAAGATTGAACTGATAGAATACACCTTCAATGTACAAGGTTCAGTTCCACTAAAGCTTAGAATATAAAGTACTGCATCACACAATAGTCACTCAACAGTCTATAGTGATCACTACTGATAAAGCATTTAGGCTCTGATCTTCTCCTCTATTCACATTCACTTCTCCTTCTCACTCTCTTCTCTTTTTCTCACACACCTAACACCACTCTCTTTCTTCTATCTTAGATATATACAAGTATATATTATTCATCAATTAGGTCAGCCTAATTGGATGAACACAAAATAATTGAAACCTTCTTCGCCAGGCACTATATAATATTTTAACATTTTATCCATGTAGTGCATTATGCCAAGTCAGCTATTAGTCTTCATAATATATTACATTCACTAAGCCAAGAATAAAATACAATTATCCAAACCAAAAAATAATCCTCAAAGAAAACACCTTCTAGATCTAAGAACACATTAATTTCCCATCATACTACCACTAAAGAGACTATCAACAAAACCACAGTATAAGAATTTTCACTTTAGTATAATGCGGAGTCTCCCACACAGTATACCACATATAGAACAATAGTAGGATAGAGAGTTAAACTATGTTAGAGATAAGTTTTCATTCATAGTAAAATACATCTCAAGATCTAAGATACAATTGTCTGAATGAGTCAATAAAACATGGTTAAGAGATTAGAGTCATACCAGATCTTGCTGTGAGTTCCAGACTAAAATACCATCACATTGATACATCACAAAGGAGTATTACTGATAGAGAACAACTTACGGTAAACCAAGCAAACTTCCCATATAGTTATCAACATGTTGACATCAATGACAGCATAGGAACAACCAAAAAAACATCCATACTTCATGCTCAGGTTGCAAAGCTTCCAACAATATATAGATTTATTAACTTTATACATCCTTAATCTTAAAGTGTGCATAGGATTATGAGTATTCAACTGGTGACTACCTAGTGTATACATAAGATTATGACTAGTTTTCTTATGGGCACATTAACACTTTGTTAAGTTATATGACATTTAATATATTATTTTTTAGAGATTTAGGTCATCGTAGATGTCATATTTAATTTCCTAAGTTAGCCTAGATGGGATCTATGGCACAACTATTTAGTCATAGGAGCTAGAGGTAATATTTTTATCATTAGACTATTAATTATATTCTCATTGGATATATTTGGAGGTTTTCCACTTGGAAGTGTATTTCCATTTAAGTAAAATTATCAAGTATTTATAGAATATTTATACTATATTCCTCTTTTGTAAAAAAGAAATTCATTATAGGTGGTTTGAAAGCATGATCTTGGCACCATGAAGGAAATAGAATGGGTTTTTTCCTAATATTGGAGGTGATTTTGAGTAGTACATATCTTTTATATTGTGTTGAATGTTTCCTAATTTTCAGAGGATTTTCAAGAAAATATTAATGTTGCTATTTTCCAAATTTTAAAAAAATTGGACTATAAGTTAGTAATTTATTAAAGAATCAATATTTCCACTAAATTCTCTCTCAAAGATGAAAATCATCTATTTTCTTGGATATTTTTATTGGAAAGAGAAATATAGGACCTTGTAAGTTATAATAATTTTTGAAGATTATTTTCAATTTATTTCCATCATGATAGGGTTTGTAACAAGTGACAAAAGTAATTCTATTACATGTGGAAAATATCTAGATAATGATGATGTAGAAATTAAAAATATTAAACCTATTAATATTAATCCTATTAAAAAAAATCTCAAGAAATATAGGAAGTTGAGGATTGAGGTAGATGGTACAACATGTGAGGACGGAGCAGGGTGGATCTGTGCAGGCCTGCATCCTATGAATGGTCATGGATTTCATGCCTTTGGCTTCCTTTGCATACATTTTCCCTAGTATCTCTACGTTTGGAGGATTGAAGGTGTCATGGGGTGGGGTTTTTCATTTTGTGGGGGTGGGATTTTTAGATGCGATTGTCTGTTTGGTGTTAGTTGACGGGGTGTTGTTTGGTGCGGGGGTAAGTTTTTTAGGGGAGAATAATTTCTTTATCTGGTTTTTTGTTGGTGTTATCTACTCATTATTTTAGTTGTTTTATGGTGCTTGGTTTTGGAAGAATTTTATATTTTTCATTCTTTTCTATGGCTCCAAGAGAGGCATTGGGGGTTAAATCCCCTTTGGATTTTCGTGTTGCAATTGAGGTGACATCTCCAAATTTTTCAATGAGGGTTTTTTATAACAATTTGTTTTCAAATGATTCAGGTAATGCAGGATTTGTTTTGTTTGGAGGTCCACATATTCTTAGAATTAGTGGTTGTTTGAAATTATCCAAGGATAGACTAGTGTTGGTAATTCAACCAAAATTGATTGCAAAGGATATTAAGTATTTCTTGAAGCATGTGCTGCTTTAAAAATTCTTAGGAATGAGAGTTTCAATCTAGTTTTTGGATTCATGTGCTCATTGGACCATGTCTCTAGAGGGTGAGATTGAAATTATGCTATTGGAAAATAGTTACTTCATGGTGACTTTTAATTGCATGGAAGATCACAATAGAATTTTTGAAGGTGGGCCTTATTTTCACAATTAGATTGGTTTACTTATTAAACCTTAGCATATATGTTTTGATCCTTCAGAGGAGCTCCTGAATTTAGTTTCAATGTGGATGCACCTCCCTAGATTTCTAGTTCAATGTTGGGGAAATGACATATTGCATAGGGTTGCTTTATTGCTGGGGAAACCAGTGGATCCTTCTTAGTAGACTCATGATAGAAAGGTAATGAGATTTTCTCGCATTTGTGTTGAGATGTATTTAAATAACCCTCTTCCAATTTTTTTTGGAAACTCATGTGGTTCATATTCTTGGCTGCAACAGCTAGATTATGAGATATTTCCTTTTCAGTCTCATCTATGTCATGAATATGACCATTTGCAGGGAAGATTCCTAAAGTATAAATATTTTGAGTATTAGACTACTCAACCTCCCCACAACCCTCCTAAGGTTGAAAAAGACAAGGACCCAATTCATGGTATGGCTATTGGTGCAGAGGTTTTATGTTGGTTAAGGATCAGAATAGGAATAGGGTTAAAAATAGGACTATAAAGGAGTATCTAGAAGGTGACACCTTTAATAGGTTTGAGGTTCTTCATGATCTCAGTCATCAAGAGGTGAATTTAGGTATGATGATTTTGGATCAGGGTGCTTTGGAAGTGGTTTAGGAGGGAATTATTTAGAAGTACAACCATACTTCTCTAGAGGCTGGTGCTTTGCAAATGGAAATAGATCTTATTTTGGTGCTTCATGGGAGGTTTGAGATTATTGTGGATGCAAAAATAGGGGAGGGAGAGATCTCTAATCCATTGGTGAATGTGTGATCTAATTCAGTAAAATCCAGCAAGGCCTCTCCATATTAGGACTTCTTCATAAGGACCAAAAGAAATGGGTCCCTAAGAAGTCTTCCAAAGTTGTGAGAAAGAAGGATTTAGAAATGATAAAGATGATGGGGGAGACATTGGTAGAGTATAGATTTGTTAAGACCTTGGATTCCCATTTTTCTAACCCTTCAAAATCATCATCCTCTCTTGGAATGTTAGGGGCTTCAATAGTGGCCCTAGACAAAAAGTTGTTCATGAATTGGTGAGAATTCATTCTCCTAATGTTCTTTTTTATAGGAGACTAAGTTATCTATTGAAGGTATGGTTGGGTTGTTGCCTAAGCTATGGGGGTGGGCTAACTACCAATGTATTTTGGTTTTGGGTAATACAAGGGGTGTATCTTGTTTTTGGAACCCATTGAAGATTCATCCTCTTTGGTGGGTTTCCTCCAAGTCTTTTATCTCTATGGTTTCTTCAAGTTTGGAGTCAAGGAAAACTATTCTTCGTTCAAACATTTATGCACCCACTGATTTTCTTGGTAAGCAATTATTGTGGTCTCATATTAATTTTATTTGGAGCCTTGCTCCTTTTTTCTCTTGAATTATTATGGGTGATTTCAATGCCATTGTTGAGTTGGATAAGAAGAAGGGTGGTATTGCGAGATTGGATCCTTCTTCCTTCCTTCTTTGTGATAAGATATTTTCCTTGAATTTGGTTGAATTTAAGCTTCATAATGGTCAGTTTACTTGGAACAATAGGAGAATGGGAGAGAATTGCATAATAGAGAGACTTGACTATTGTTTGGTTTCCTATTCCTGGATTGGTGGATTGTGGTCCACTTGCTTTGAGATTTTGGACTGGTGCAACTCATATCACTAGCCTATTAAGTTACATGCTACTTTGGCTTCTGTTCCTTGGTCCCTATCTTTTAAATTCCAACTTATATGGTTAAGAGACTCATCTTTCTAGGTGAATATGGTTGAATGGTGGAGGATGGAAAGACCTTATCATGGAACTGATATGTATTCTTTTTCCAAACTACTGCAATTTAAGAAATTTCAGCTCAAACGATGGAACAGTAAGTGTTTTGGAAATATTTTTCATGATAAGGTTGCTGCTCAAGGTAACTTGGATGTCATCACTTAGAAGATAAGGGAGTTTGTTCTTTCTAATGATTTACTTAGGGAGGAGGCAAGGGATTTGAAAGCTAAGGAGTGCAAGCTATGTGAGGAAATTTATTGGAAACAAAAGGCTCGAGTAGAATGGTTACAAGAGGGGGACATAAATATTGCTTTCTTCTTCAATTTGTTGAAATCTAGGAGGCATGGTAATTATATGCCTTTTCTTATGAATGTAAGGGGTGAGCATTTATCTTATTGGCAAGACATGTCTAGAGAGGCTTTGTATTTCTACACTTCTTTATTTAGAGAGGATTCTCAAGATGGTTTGGTAGAAGAAAACTATTTTTTGTCTTACATCCCATCCTTGGTCACTAGGGAGATGGATGAAAATATTTTGGGTGATATCTTGCTTGAGGAATTGGAGGCTACTATTTTCTAGATGAAGAAAGGCAAAGCCCTGGATCTTGATAGCTTCTCGATTGAGTTTTATCAAGAATTTTGGGATATCACTAAGATGGACCTTTTGGAAGTGGTTCATGAGTCTCATAGGAATAAATAGATTTTGTAACCTTTGAAATCTACCTTCCTTGCTCTCATTCCCAAATGTGAGGGGGTGGATCAGCTGAGTCAATTTTGGCCTATATCCCTTTGTAATGTAGTTTATAAAATCATCTCCAAATTGATTATTGAAAGGATGAAGCGAAGGATTAAATAGCTTATCTTTGAGGAACAAAGTGGTTTTGTAGGTCATCAAATTATAGATAGGGTGGTCATTGCTACTGAAACTATCCATTCTATGGTAGCCTCAAAATAAAAGGCTATGTTCATCAAGCTGGATATGGAAAATACCTATGATAGAGTTAAGTGGTCCTTGCAAAAAATTCTTATTGCTTTTGGTTTTGCTAAAGAGTGGGTCTAGTGGGTTATGTCTTGTGTTACTTCCACTTATTTCTCAATGTTGATAAATGGTGAGCCTTCTCCTTTTTATGCTTACAAAGGTCTTTGTCAAGGAGATCGTCTGTCTCCTTATTTATTTATTCTTCTTCCTAAAGGTCTTGGGAGATTGGTGAAACATAAGTTGAGTTGGATTTTATTCAAGGTTGGGTGTGGGGAAATTGTTTTCCTCCTTAGTCTCACTTGAAAATTTTGGATGAAACTACTTTGATGGGTATGGAAAAGATCAGAGAAGCCATGAATTTGTGCAAGAATTTGGATATTTATCTGATTGCCCCTGTTCAAATGATTAATGAAGATAAATATTTAATATTTTTCTTCAATACTCCCTAGCTTATTTAGCAAATGATTTCTCATATCTTGAGGTTTTAGATTAATTCACTCACTTTAATTTATCTTTTCATTCCTAGCTCCCCTAGTAGCCTCCCTAGGAAGTCATGGTAGAATATTCTAGAAAAAATTCACTTGAAGGTTAATCATTGGACTCATCAATGGTTGTCCTTTGTTGGGCATGTTCAACTTCTTAAATCGATGGTGCAAGCTCTCCCTATTTCTAGGTGTATGCACTAGGTGGCTTCAGTCAAGTTTGTGAAGGATTTAGATTCTTTAGCTAGACAATTCTCATGGGTGGGAAACTTGTCCTCTACCAAGTAGAGCCTGGTGAAGTGGGATATTATGTGTAGTCCGAAGTAGTTTGGGAGTCTTGGATTACAATAGTTGAACTGGTTTGGGTTGGCGTTGGCTACAAAGATTTATTGGAGATGGTGTGTGGAGAAAGAACATATATGGGCCAGGATTTTATCTCACAAGTACCTTCTTGAGCTTCTTTAGGACAAGATTCCAATGTACCCTCTAGTGGGGAAAGGTTATGTGATTTGGGGAATGCCTAAGAAAGGGGCTACTCTGATCAAGGAAGGATTGTTCTGGATATGTAATAGGGGGTTGAGGCCCTCATTTGGTTAGATTCTTGGGATAGTTTTCCCTCCATTTTTTCTAGTATCCTAATTTGCTAAATCTTTGCCAACACTTTCAAGAAGCTGGTTGGTCAAGGGTGATTGATTTTAAGACATTTTTTCCTTGTGGGTAGATGGAGGTGGCTAGGTGGAATGATCCTTGCGATTGGTCTTTGGTTGGGTTGGAAGAGGATTGTGTTGAGATTCAAAATATCTTAGCTAGTAGATAGTGCATCTCCCTTAGGGATAAGGATTTACTTGCTTGGAGCTCAGATCCTAGTGTGTTTTCATTATGGCTAGAGGATATTAGGAGTTGTTGGCTCATAATTTTTGTGGGGTGGAGGTCCCTTGGTTTAAATATGTGTTGAACAAATTTTCATGGCCAAAGTGTAATTATTTTTTGGGGAATTTGGCTTGGAATAGATGTTTGACTTGGGATAATCTTCGAAAATGGGGATTCTAGGGTCTCTCTATCTATGTAATGTGTGGTTATAGTGAGGAGGATTCTTCTCACCTATTTTTTTTATGTTCTTATTCTATGCTACTTTGGAATTTATGGTGGGATGTATGGAAACATCCTTGTGTTCATGCTTCTTCCCTTCTCAAGTTTTGGAGCAGTCTAGGAACACCTCCTTCCTAGGCCTCTTTTCAACAGATTGTGTGGTGCATTGGTCCTACTTTAGTCCTTTGGAAAATTTAGTTGGAAATGAATCATAGGATCTTTCATGGGGATAGGGTGATAGTTCAATAGGATTGGCACAAGATTGTTGGTATGATCCAAGAGATAGTGAAAGAAAAATGTGAGGTGACTTTTCCTTTGGAAAGGAGTGATGATAATATTATGAATAGATTGGGCTTATAGGGGTTAACCCCTATCTCTGCTTATGTCAGAAGAGGTAGGAGGGATGAAAAGAAGGTTCAAAGGGTTGGAATATGGTTGCCTCCTCTGGTGGATGTTTTGAAGATAAATAAAGATGGCTCCTCCAAGGGTAATCCTAGGTCTGTTGGTATTGGTGGAGTTGGAAGAGATGGTTTTGGCTCAGTTGTTTTCTTCTTCTCCATTCACAAAGGGTAGCATACTAACAACCTTATGGAGGGGTTGGTGATTCTTAGGGTTGTTGAGCATGGTTGTGCTTTGGGTTGATGTAGGATTATCAATGAATTAGACTCATAGGTTAATGTTAATCTATTGCACAAGCAAAAGGTGGTCGAGGTTCATTGGCAGCTTTCTTTGGTGGTTCATCAAAATTTTCAAATATTCTCTATGCTAGATGTGGTGTCTTTTTCCCACATCCCATGTGGATGGAATTGGTTTGCTGACTATTTGGCTAAGTGGGATTTGAAGCATGTTGAGGATTGGAAGATCAAGTAGTGGGGACAATTATCCCCTGACTATTGTCATGAATTAGAGAGTGTTATTGCTGATGATATGGATGGATAAGGTGTTTATGCTATGTGGATGGTGGGTTTTGTCTTGGTTGGGTGCTTTTTTACTTTCTTTCTTGGGAGAATATGGGTTCCTTGATTCCTTTTTATTGCTTATTTCTTGATTTCAATAAAGTTTTTACCCCTTTTTATAAAAAATATTAATCCTATTAAAAATATCCAAGAAATTGCCAGTATTGGCATGGTGTGATGGTTTATAGGTGGCATTGTTGTTCTTTCCACCAAGGTTCAAACCCCATTCGGGTGGTATTGTTGAATGGTTGCATTTTGGTTCATAGCTTTGGTCAAAAGTGTTTACCCCTTGAATTAAAAAAAAAAATCCAAGAAAATAACCTATTAATTATGTTAATTCTATTACACATGGAAAATATCTAGATAAAGATGATGTAGAAACTAAAAATACTAATCCTATTAATCCATAGGGATAAGGAATAAATTTCATCATAGGAAAAGATGTTTGATGGAATTCATAATTGAAGAAAGAAGTGTGAAGGATATGAGTAAATTAGAATTGCTTACTCATGTTATGAAATATAAGGGAGATGATTCACTTCATAAGTTGGAATATAATACATCTATTTGATATGAATTTATGGGGCTTGACTCAAATCTCAAGAGGGATGAACTCACAAAAAATCCCATACCTAGCCATTTCACACCCTCTAAGAGGGATCATGATCATGCAATACAACTAGTACCAAGGATCCAACCACCCAACATCAAACCTTAAATGTACCCATATTTACAAAAAAGGTGAGATTGAAAAGATTCCTCAAGAGATGTTAGAGGTTAGTACTATCAAGCATAGAAAAATGCATTACTCCCCTCCTATGGTGATAGTGCATAATAAGGATCAAACATGGTGCATGTGCCTATACTATATAGTTCTCAACATGTATTGCATCAAAGATAAGTTTCCTATTCTCATCATTGATGATTTACTAGATGAATCAAATGAAGATATTTTTTCAAAAAAGATAGATCTTAGATTAGGTTATCGCCAAATCCAAATTGAGGATGATTTTACCAAGATATTATTTCAAACCCACGAGGTTCATTACAATTTTTTTATGATGTCATTTTTTCTTACAAATTCTCTATCTACGTTTCAAATCCTCAAGAATTTCATCTTTAAATATTTTTTGAGGAATTTTGAGTTATTTTTCTTTAATGATTTATTGATTTATAGCAAGACTTGGGAAGAAAACTTGGACCATGTAGACCAAGAATTGTAAGTTCTCAAAGATCACCATCTCTATGCTAATCCTTCCAAGTTTTCTTTTTATCTTAAATATATGGACTAGTTGTGACACATAGTGTCACATGAAGGATTTAAGGTTAACCCTAAGAAAATCAAGGCTATAATAGAATGACCTATTCTTAAAATAATTAGGAAATTGATAGGTTTCCTAAGAATCATTGGATACAATAGGATATTTATAAAGAATTATAGCATCACCCATCAAATCTCTATAAAGGAGGATGATTTTAAATGCAATTTATTAGATAATACAAAATTTGATATTGAATAAGGTCATGTGTGCTACTCCAGTTATAGCCACTCCATACTTCACCAAATATTTTTTGTTGAGTGTGATGCTTGATCTAATGGTATAGCTGTAATTATCATGCAAGATGGTGGGACCATTGATTTTGAGAGTCATAAATTGAAGTGTAATAATTAAATCAAGCCCATTTATGAGAAGGAAATGTTATCCATTCTTCATTTAGTAAAGTAGTGGAGTCCATATCTAGTGGGTAGAATTTTGGAAAATTAAGATTGATCATGATAGCCTAAAATGTTTTTTAGAGTAAATATTATCTTCTAAAGAGAAAAAAATGACTCACTAAGATATTGAGTTATGACTTTGAGATTGTGTATAAGAAAGGGGAGGACAATATTGTGTTAGATACAATATCTATGAAAGAAGAGAAGGATGAGGTATTATTGTGTGTTATTTCAATATTACAATACCTTTGGGAGAAAAAATCCAAAGAGGAGTGGAAGAATGATATTGCTAAAAGGAAACTCATTCAATAATTGTGAATTGACCCTATTAGTTTAGATATTTTTGTTGGAAGGTATATTCTTTGTGGTATAAAGAGAGATTATACCTATGCAAGAAGTCCACTCAAAAACATAATATTTCGCATGAGCTTAATTGTTCTCCAATTGGGGTTCATTAAATATTTTTAAAGACATGCCATTTAATAAAGAAATATTTATTTTTGGAAAGGCTTAAAGGTAATGATAAAAAAATTACTTGTGAAGACACCTAAAATTGACCACTATAAGTTTTGCAATTTTATTGTATCTTTTTTCTGTAACATTTTCATATATTTAATAAAATAAATAGTCTTATTTATTCAATTTAATTCCTAATTATCGATACTTCATTTTAATTAAATAATATTATTTTATTTAATTAATATTTCCTCTCTATTATCACCCTAAATCTATTTCCTCTTTTTTCTTCTATAAATTCCAACCTTAAGTAAAAAATATTCCTAATTATTTACCCAAAATTATTCCCATTTCTTCAAAATATTAAATAAATAATTTATTATTTATTAAAATCCTCTCACATGTAATGCCCTCCATCATTTTCTATTACCCACTAATCCCAATACTAATCCCCTCACTAATCATGTGTACTCACTTAGTCATTCTTTAAGAGGTGTAATATCCTCCATATTCTACCACTTGCCTTAACCTATATCCTAATCTCTATCTAGCTCTCTTCTAAGAAATTGTAATCATGTGTACTCACTTAGTCATTCTTTAAGAGGTGTAATATCCTCCATATTCTACCACTTTCCTTAACCTATATCCTAATCTCTATCTAACTCTCCTCTAAGAAATTGTACATTCCTAATCATATGATTAGGAAAGGGATAACACCTTTCTATTTATTGAACATCCACTTAGTACCCCATGTCATCAATGTTTCCTCTTTTGGAAAAAATCCCATGTCCTTTTGGCACAATGGTATTTCTTCCAAAAGTATCCAAAAGGATATTTTAATTCCTTTATTCCTTTCCATCCCATACCTTCGTAATGTGGTACAAGAAATAACTTTATGAAAAATATCTTCCCTATATCTCAAGGTTCTTTTGTAGTACCAATATCTCTCAACCTCTCTCATTATGACAATTGTCAAAATCTTGAGACTTGAGAGATCATTTCCCTTTCATCAATTCTCATCTTGCCACTTGGCATCATCTCATGCATTTAGATATCATCTCCCTTCTCCACCCTTGATCTTATAAAATCTCATCCTATCTATCCATCTAATCTCTCCTCTCTTCGTATACACAACAATTAGCTTATTCATCATGTCATGCAAGTTTGAGAAATTTAGCATTGATATGATTTTGAGATAGATTGGGCACATATGCATACCAATCATATTGGGTAAATATATGAAACAAGGGATTTAACATGTGTTAATTTCATTGAAATTCACCAAGGTTTGAGATCTCTAGGCCTAATCTGATTGTTGCTTTATTTTTATGTGTTTTAAGCTATTTTCTTGTTAATTTCATTCATTTTGAGCACCATTTTCATTTGAAATGTGTTTAATTTTTTCATGTCAAAGAAATAAATGGGAGAATATTAATTCATATATCTGTGTGTAACCTTTAGTTATTTATATCTAGTAGTGAGAAGAACATGATATGGATTCTATCATAAGGCATCGAAGATCTAAAGGCAAGAATTTCATCATGGTAGTGATGGATCACCTAACTAATTATACCCATTTTATTGCATTATATCATCTTCTTACAATAATTATAGTGGTAATAGAATTATTGAGAATATACAAAAATCACATGTTACACATAAAGTTATTGTTATAGACTTTCATCCTATCTCTCCAAGTAAATTTTGGATATATCTATTTTCTTGTCTAGGTACTCAATTATTCTATATCTTTCATACCATGATCAATGTAATAAAAAAATATTTTTTTCAATAATTTCTTTTAAGGGAATCTATTTTTTCACTTTATATAAGAAGTCTCAATGGATATATTTGATACTAGTAGAATGGTAATAGAAAACTTCTTTAATAGTTCATAAAAATGTCTCCATTTATGGTGCTATATGGATACCATCCTTCATCCATCACATCATCGAGGTGAAAAAAGAGTTCAATCTTTGGAGGACCACATGCATCATGAATAATAGATATTTTCAAGACTCAAGGTGAATCTATCCATGATAAAATAATAATGAGGCAACTAAACTATAGTGAAAGGATTTTTAAAGTTGGGCACTAGGTTTTCTTGAGATTGCAACCTTATAAAAATGTCCTTGAAGCAAAAAATAAATAAAAACTCACCCCTATAAATATTATGGTCCATACTAGATCATGAAAAACATAGGAAGTATCACCTACAACCTTGAGTTATCTCCAACAACAAAGAAACATCCATTTTTTCATGCTTCATCTATGAATAAAGTGATTGGGTATAATATCCCTACATAGATAGTATTACCAAATCTAAATGAATAAGGATGAATCATGATAAGATAGAAGTAAATTCTTTAGAAAAGCACAAAGAAGCTAAGGTCTATAATACTTGTCAAGTGTCTCATTCAATGGAATAATTTACCATTTTAATATGCCACATGGAAGGATGATTAGTATATCTAGAAGAATCCACAATTGATTAGCATTAAGGGACATTGTTCCCTAAATATGGGGGAATACTACACCATTAAAATTAGAGTTCACATAGGGTTATGAGTAGTCAACTTGTGGCTACATTAATCTTAATTAAATTATTATGATCATTATTATATTATTATTTCAACATTTAAGTCATTCTATGTGTCATATTTATGTGTCTAAGTTGACATGTATAGTAGGTAGGACATAATTAGGTATATATAAAAGGTAGAGGTATGTTTATTATCATCAAATTGTGAATGATGTTTTCATTGAGATATTTGGAGGTTTCCACCTTGAAGTGGCTTATTTTTATAAGATAAAGTAGGAAGGGACAAAACTCATCACAAACCAGCTAGATAAGAAAAAAAGAGGAGTCTCACAAGGAGTGAGACAATAAAAAAGAAACTAAGAAAAAATATTAGAAACCAATAGACACATAGATGCGAAAAATCTAAGACCAACCACCCAAGAAGATAAATTATTGGTCACCTAGGAGGTGAAGGCCTTTGATGTATCAATCCTTAGTTAAGAACTCCAACTTGTCCTTGAAGAACAACTCATTTGAAATACTTTTAACATTATTCTCTAGGGTGGCAAGCTAGGTGTTCTCTTTAGTTTTTATTTTATTGTTTGATCTTGAAGGAGAAGTGACATAAGCTTCTTCTCTCTCATTATTTGTATGACTATCCTTTAAGTCTTGTTGTAAAACCTAAATGGTCACCATAGTGTTCTTGAGAGTATCCTTTTTGTAACCAATGATCTATTAAAAAATATTTTATCCTAGTTTCCTTGAAGGAAGGAAATCACCTTTTCCAAATTATTACGACCCTCAATTGACCCAATTGACTCATTTATGCTCTCAACATCCTTCTCTATCCCAACCTAATTTTCAAATCTTGCAACAATTCCTTTCATCATTTCCCAATACTCTTCGTCTGCTACTCCAAGCCAATCATTTTTTTTTTATAAATAATAAACTTTATAATTTGAATAATTTTCTTAGACATTAGTAGCTAGGAAAGTTATCATTTTATAATTTCATTCTCGATATTGGTAGCTTTGTATAGGTCATTAAATTTTTCATAGAGAGGAGCACAATTATTGCAACAAGGGTGGTTTAGAGAGATAAAGAGATCTTTAGTTGTGTCTTGTGAAGGAAACTCCTCCTTCGAAGGAGGAGTGGTACAAAAGAGGAGTTGTGATGGGGATGAGAGTTAGCATGGGAGGAATTAGGGGAGACATCAAGGGAGGGGGACCAAGTACACCAAGATTCATCAAATAAGATGAAAATATAAGGGGCACCCACATAGGAATTTTTTTTGCAACTCAGGAAGTATAGGAATTAGAATCTATGGATTTTCCTTTTGAGGAGTATAAGGGGTTGCGCTGGGTTTCCATGATCAAGAAGAGGGGGAATTTTGTAATAGAGGAAGGATTGCTAATATTTTTAACAATGTTATTTGAATTCATTTCCAATTGGATGAGAGAAGGGATAGTTATGTGTGAGAGTGACAAGACTAGGGTGATGACCATGTTGAACCAATAGATATGGTAAATTAAGGCCTAGTGGAGAGGCAAAGACTTTCAATTATTAAGGAAAAATTTCACTAACTAGTCCAACAAAGAATGAATCCAGAAGGTGAAATTCATCTTCACATTATGCCTAAAATGATTAATCATAGGAAAATTTTGAGAAATAAACCTTTCATAATGACCTTATAGAGTGACATAATTCATAATAACTTCAGTGATTTTCTTCCAAACCTCGTTGAGTTCCTCTCTATTCAACCCATTTTGTAGATGAATAATAATTTTTCCTCTATTAAATATTTTCCACATCTTTCTAGTAATGCCCCTTGGGTATTTTAGGGAAATTGGTGCCTTGAAGGGGAAGGCCAATAGCAGCCAACACGATATCAATGGTAATATAAAAGGATAGGCCCCTAACATCATGTTAGGGTAGGGTTGGATGAGACACTCGCTGTCCCATACTCTGGGTCCTTATTCTCCAAAACTCTTAAGTGACTCTCCCACCTTAACCTTTAGGTCCTATTTCAGGTATAGAAAACCTTGGTTCTTCTGGCCAACCCCACTATCATCATTCTTTCATTCCACCAAGCCAATCTTGGTGCCTTGCCACTATCTCACCTTGGCCCTTACTCTTCCCTAAAGGCCACTAAACCTCCAAGCTTTACTAACTTGTTGTAGGGGTGTGTGTTGACTTCTATAGCTTCAAAACTATCCACCTAGAGTTCCTGATCATCCACCATACTTCATTTCTCCATCGCTCTCACCAAACCCTATTCTACGATTTAAAAAGGGCTAGTAGCCCTTGAGCCCCAATTAGGCCTCCTAACCCGAGAAAGTAGGCTTAAACTCCCAAAATTCCTAATGAACATCACAATCTTCCAAAAGAGACCCTAGTTCAATTTCCTACCTCTCCAATATTTTTGAGGTTTTAGGCTCTCACAGTCCGTACACAGGCGTAACCCTTATTTTGTAAGAATTGGGGCTTTTTAGGCCATTTCTTGCCCTCACAGTGGTATGCCTGCTTCTTTCAACCACCAGATGGATTGGTGAATCCTCTTCCTTCTTTCAAAGCCTTTGTAAGGCCTTCTGCAACCACCACACACTTGGGTTTTTCAAGGAAATGACACCCCTGCAACCTTATTGCTTAGCACTCTTTGACTGTCCTAACCAGGCACTACCAAGCTCGCCTAGGAACAGTCTTTTTTCATAGCTATCTGAATCCTAAGGAATCATACCCCTACCTTATGTACAAGCATGGAGCCTAGCCTCTATTTCCAAGAACCCATACACTAGGTATAGGAGAAACATGGTCTAGAGCTCCATCTCTATCAGTTTGACAGTCAGAACAGAAATTTCAAGAAAATGAATTAACCTAACAAAAATAATGCTAGAACCGATACAATAAGCTGACTACTAAACTAAGCAATGTCAGAAAAGAAATTTCACTACCTCCTAATCTGTATCAGATGCCATGTTCACTCCATTTACTTACTAATTCAAAACAGGAACAAAAACAAGAAATACACACACAACTATCACTGTTTTCTTGATTTCAAAACTAATTACAACTCAAAATGATTCCAACCCCTACTCTCAACTCAAGCAACACCTTTTAACTCCTCTCTAAGGTAGATACCAATCCCTTGGGTTAGACATAACCACCATATTAGGCCCAAAATTGCAAGATGCAACATTTTGGGCTTTATTACCATCTCCTAGTGAATCCTAGTGGAAACAAGTTGTGAAAATCATTCCATCTACCATATTCTACTAATCAACCTTCATCCTAACATCTTCTAACACCACTAACTCAAAATTAAATGGTCAACATGACCTTGAAGTATCAAGACACAACATTTCTTCCTAGGCTTCCAAATTTTCCTAGTGCTACATATTGCTTTCTAGGAGCTCCTGCACCATTCTCCCCCTCATCCCAAACACTAAGGAATGGAAGGAGAAACTAATGATAGGTCAATAAAAAATTGCTTGAACTAGTCTTCTTGTACCCATGTGGTGTCTAATTCATGCTTGTTCTTCCACTTGATAAGGTGCTCCACGTACACCTTGTGCCTTGTAGACTTTTGTACTCTTGACTCCAAGATTTTCTCTACCTAAGGATTATTTTGATTAGGCAAGGGTACATTTCTAATGTCCTTGAAGACCTCCTGACTATTCTAATCCACATAATTAATTGTCCCCTTATACTTGATCAAATCAGCTATGTTGAAAACTGGTGAGATTCCTAGATCGGTAGGTAACTCCACCTTGTATGCATTCTTGCCATACTTGGCCAATATCTTGCAGGGTCCTACTCTCTTCATCTGTAACTTGGTTGAAATTCCCTTCTGCAACCTTGACTTGTTAAGGTGGACCATGATGTAGTCCCCTACTACAAATTGCACATCTTTCCTTGACAAATTTGCCTTCTCTTTCAATTTTTGTGTAGCCTCGGTGACTGTCTTCTTCACCTGCTCCTGAATCTCTTTCATGGTCTGACTCAAGTCTTCTGCATGTCCACTTCTATGTTCCATAGCTCCAAGATCTCTAAGCTCACATATGCCTCTTGGGTGCATCCCATACACAATTTCAAAAGGACTCTTCCCTATGGTCTGATTCACACTATCATTGTAAGCATACTTAGCTTGTGAGATAACCATATCCCATGTCTATCCATATTCTTTAGTTAAGCACCTTAGAAGGTTACCTAGCACCTTGTTAACCACCTCTGTTTAACCATCAGTCTGAGGATGGTAAGCTGATCCAAAAGACAAGTTGGTACCTAATCTTCTCCATAGAGTCTTCCAAAAGTGACTCATGAACTTCACATCTCTGTCAGAAACAATACTTAAAGGTAGTCCATGGATACTTACCACTTCCTTAAAGAAAAGATGAGCTATGTAGCTAGCATCATGAGTAGTTTTGCAAGGGATAAAATGACTCATTTTGCTAAATCTATCTACTACTACATAGACACTGTCAAAACTAGTCTTGGTCTTAGGAAGGCCTACCACAAAATCCATGCTCACACACTCCCATGGTCTATTAGGAATGGGTAGGGGTTGATATAGACCAGCATTGCTAGCTCCTCCCTTAGCTTTCATACACACAACACATTGTTCCACATACTTTCTAACATCTCTTGCCAACTTAGGCCAGTAATAGAATCTTTGCACTAGTTATAAAGTCTTATTGATGCCAAAATGTCCACTAAGACTGCCATTATGCTTTTCCTGAATTAGATTTTCCCTCATTGACCCTCTTGGAACGCATAACTGATTTCCTTTAAACAATAACCCACTTTGCAATGTATACTTAGAATATTGGCTATGGAAATGGTTCTCAAAGTTAGAACATACCTTATAGACCTCTTAAAACTCTTCATCCTCTCCATAGAGATCCTTGAAACTCTCTATGCCAATGCTCTTGATTTGTATCTCTTGCATTGTCAACAATCTCTTGCTCAATGCATCTACTACTTTGTTTAGCTTTCCCTTCTTATGGTTGATGGTGAAGGTAAAAGCTTGGATGTATTCCATCCATTTCAAATGCCTATTACTCAACTTCTCTTGAGTGTTGATAAAACTAAGTTCTTGATTGTCAGTAAAGAATACAAACTCTTTGGGTAGAAGGTAATGCCTCCATTTCCTAAATGACTAAACCAAAGCATAAAGTTCCAAGTCATAGGTTGAATACTTCTTCTTTGATTCATTGAGCTTCTCACTAAAGAAGGCTATAGGCCTGCCCTCTTGACTTAGCACTCCTCCTACTGCCACTCCACTAGCATCACATTCAACGGTGAACAATTTGTCAAAACTAGGTAATAAGAGAATAGGTTGAGTTTCCACCTCTTGTTTTAGTTTCTCAAACCCTTTCTCAGCTTCTTGAGTCCACACAAACTTAGTTTTTAAACAACCCTTGATTGTATCTAGGACTGGTGCACATATGCCACTAAAGTTCCTTATGAATTTCCTATAAAATTGAGCCAATCCATGAAAACTTCTTACCTCTATCCCTATGGTTGGTGTAGGCCAGTTTAGGATGGCTTCCACCTAGCTTGGATCCATCTTCAATGATCCTTTGGACACTACAAAACCCAAATACACAAGCTCTTGTTTGAAGAACTCACACTTCTCTAGATTGATTGCCAACTTCTCCTCTTGCAACCTTCTAAGAACCATCTCCACTTTTTTTAAATGCTCTTCTACTATCTTTCCGAATATGAGGATGTCATCAAGGTACACTACCACAAATATCCATGTAAAGTCTTTAAGCACTTCATTCATGAGCCTCATGAATGTGTTAGGGGCATTAGAGAGGCCAAATGGCATAACTCTCCATTCATATAACCCATCATTTGTCTTAAATGCTGTCTTCCACTCATCACCATCCTTGATTCTGATCTGATGGTATCCACTCTTGAGATCCAACTTGGTGAAGTACTGAGCTCCTCCAAGACAATCCATCAAGTCTTCAATTCTAGGAATAGGGAACCTATACCTAATGGTGATCCTATTTATTGCTCTATAATTAGTGCATAACCTCCACTTACGTCCTTTCTTGGTTGCTAAAACCACTGGTACTACACATGGGTTGATGCTCTTTTGAATCAATCCTTGATCCAACAACTCCTGCACTTTCCTAGCTACCTCTAGATTCTAATATGGTGTAAGCTTGTATGTTGCTTTGTTAGGTAATGAGGCTCCAGGTATGAAGTCAATTTGATGACTAATGGCTCTCTTTGGAGGTAAATTTGTAGGTGTACCATCACTGACAATGTCCTTGAACTGATCCAACAGCTTTAGGACTGCTCCGGGTATGACTGTCTTTTCAGCCTTGTCTTCTTCTTTAGGTTGTATCAGGACCACATATCCTTCACCCCCTTGATATAGGTTGTTAATGAACTCTTTTCCACTACTCAACATGATGTTTGGTGTCTTTGACTATCCTTCTTCTTCTAACAGTGACTGCAACTTGAAAGTCATCCCATCCTTCTTGAATGAGATGGTGTTCTCTTTCCCATCATATATGGCACCTCTATCATATTTCCATGGTTTTCCCAATAGTAGATGATAAGAATCCATGGGTAACACATCACAAAATAGCTTATCCTTGTACCCTCCAATGGAAAAATCCATCGTTACTTGCTCATTCACTAAAACACTATGCCCTTTATTTAGCCATGTGACCTTGTAGGGGTTAGTGTGGGGTACCTTCTCCAATTTCAGTTTCATTATTGCCTCCTCTAAGATTTTATTGTCTGTTGAACCTAAATCTACTATGACCTTACATACTTTACCAAGTATCTTTCATCTTACTCTAAATAGAGCTCTCCTTTGTTTTGGTTCTTCCTTGACCGGTTGTCTAATCAAAACTCTATTGAAGATAAGATTCTCTCCTACCTCAGATTCAATATGATTGACCTTAGATGCGTTAGGACTCATGGTGTCCTCTTGTGCATAAACCACTCTCTTCTCATTGCTTGATGAAGACGCTTTCTCTGGGCACCTATAAGCAAGATGACCTATTTGACCACAATGGTAACATTTCATGTTTGCACAGTATGAATTGCTCCTGCTTGCTCCTCTTCCTCTATTTGAACCTCCTTGAGGTCCTCTACCTTTGCTATATCCTCCTATAGAAGATGTTTCACCTCCATGCTCTGTTAATTTAGACTCTCCTTGGTTTCTTTAGTCATTGCCTCTACCTTGGTAGCCACCTTGCTGTCCTCTTTGATCTCTTTGATCTTTGCCTCTGCCTCTGCCCTTAGAAGCTTGGTCTTGCTTCCTCTTGTTCCTTTCCTCAATCTTGACAGCCAATTGGTAACATTGATGTATTGTCTTAGGACTTAAAAGAGCCATCTCCTCTTGAATGTTCCACTTCAAGCCATTTAGATACCTAGCCACCTTGAGGCTCTCATCCTCTGTCACATTAGACCTCATGCAAAGTTTTTGAAACTCCTCAGTGTAAGTGTTTACATCTTGGTCTTTCTACCTTAAGCTTTTCCTCTTCTTGTGTAACTAAATCTCATAGTCATCTGGCATGTATGCTTCTCTTATCTTGGCAACCATTCCCTTCCAAGTAGAGATAGGCTACTTAGCTTCTTTTTCCCTCTCTATCTGAATGAACTTCCACCATGTCAAGGCATAACCTCTTAGTCTTGACTTGTCCACCTTTACCTTCTATGCCTCAGTGACTCCATCACATTAAAAATGGTTTTCCATTCCCTCTATCTAATCAACAACTAAATCAGCTTCCATTTTTCCACTAAACAGTGGTATTCCTTCAAGTCCTTTTCCACTCAATGCCTTCAATGCTTTCAAGAAAGGCTCTTCCTCCAAAATAGGGTCAGGTTCAAGGATCTTGTCTTCCTCTGCAACCTCTTCTTCCTTTGGTATTTTTCCTTCCAACTTCACATTGTTCAATTCTTTCTCAAGTTGCTCTATTCTTTCTTTTAACAACTTATTGTCCTCCTCTTGCTCTTCAACCATCTTGCACAATTTTTCATTTGTCACCATGATGGTAGAACCACTGGATTCAAGGTCTGACATACAAGATTCTTCCCAAATCTTTTACATGCTCTAATACCAATCTGTTAGGGTAGGGTTGGATGAGACACTCACTGTCCCATGCTCTGGGTCCTTATTCTCAAGAACTCTTAGGTGACTCTCCCACCTTAACCTTTTGGTCCTATTTCAGGTATACAAACCCCTAGTTCTTCTAGCCAACACCACTATCATCATTCTTTCATTCCACCAAGCCAATCTTGGTGCCTTGCCACTATCTCACCTTGGCCCTTACTCTTCCCTAAAGGCCACTAAACCTCCAAGCTTTACTAACTTGTTGTAGGGGTGTGTATTGACTTCCATAGCTTCAAAACTATCCACCTAGGGTTCCTGATCATCCACCATACTTCATTTCTCCATCACTCTCACCAAACCCTATTCTACGGTTTAAAAAGGGCTATTAGCCCTTGAGCCCCAATTAGGCCTCCTAACCCGAGAAAGTAGGCTTAAACTCCCAAACTTCCTGAAGAACATCACAATCTTCCAAAAGAGACCCTAGTTCAATTTCCTATCTCTCCAATATTTTTGAGGTTTTAGGCTCTCACAGTCCGTACACAGGTGTAACCCTTATTTTGTAAGAATTAGGGATTTTTAGGCCATTTCTTACCCTCACAGTGGTCTGTCTGCTTCTTTCAACCACCAAATGGATTGATGAATCCTCTTCCTTCTTGCAAAGCCTTTTTAGGGCCTTCTGCAACCACCGCACACTTAGGTTTTCCAAGGAATTGACACCACTACAACCTTATTGCTTAGCACTCTTTGATTGTCCTAACCGGGCACTGCCAAGCTCGCCTAGGAATAGTCTTCTTTCATAGCTATCTAACTCTTAAGGACTCCTACCCCTACCTTATGTACAATCATGGAGCCTAGCCTCTATTTCCAAGAACCCATACACCAGGTATAGGAGAAACACGGTCTAGAGCTCCATCTCTGCCAGTTTGACAGTTAGAATAGAAATTTCAAGAAAATGAATTAACCTAACAAAAATAATGCTAGAACTGATACAATAAGCTAACTACTAAACTAAGCAATGTTAGAAAAGAAATTTCACTACCTCCTAATCTGTCTCAGATGCCATGTTCACTTCATTTACTTACTAATTCAAAACAGGAACAAAAACAAGAAATACACACACAACTATCACTGTTTTCTTGATTTCAGAACTAATTACAACTCAAAATGATTCCAACCCCTGCTCTCAGCTCAAGCAACACCTTTTAACTCCTCTCTAAGGTAGTTACCAATCTCTTGGGTTGGACGTAACCACCATGTTAGGCCCAAAATTGCAAGATGCAACATTTTGGGCTTTATTACCATCTCCTAGTGAATCCTAGTGGAAACAAGTTGTGAAACTCATTCCATCTACCATATGCTACTGATCAACCTTCATCCTAACATCTTCTAACACCACTAACTCAAAATTAATGGTCAAAATGACCTTGAAGTACTCAAGACACAAAATTTATTTCTAGGCTTCCAAATTTTCCTAGTGCTACATATTGCTTTCTAGGTGCTCCTGCACCACATCAACTTGTTAAATAGGCGTAGGACAACTTAGAAGGGGGGTGAATTAGTTGTCACACAAATTCAATCTTAAAAATTTATCACTTATCCAAACTTCAACCACACTATTCTATTATTAAATATGAGCATGAAACATAAATAATAGAAAGAAAATCAACACAAGGAACACCAAATTTTTACGTGGAAAACCCAATAAGGAAAAAACCATAGTGAGGGTTTACTCACAATATAAAGATTATCAAAATGCTCACTGCCCAAAATAGGACTCACTGTCCAAGTACAAAGGCTCACTACCTACAAAGGACTCATTTTCCAAGTACAAAGACTCACTTCCTACAAAGGACTCACTATCCAACAGGGAGGCTCATTGCCTATAGTTACAAAAGAGAATAAAAGATCCACCACTACAATTAAAGCACATTCACAAGATTACAAAAACCCTTGTCTCATTGTCTTCAACATGACTCACACACACACTTCTGCTCTTATGATTTGTGACTTATTTTCATCAATTTTCATCACAATGTCATACATCTCTTCAAAATTCAACTTGCTCTTATACCATTTTGAACCTTATAAACATCTACTAAGGTCGGCCACAAGACAATGTTTCATAAATCCAAATTAGGTCTACAAATCAAAAATTGTACTGTAGAAAGGAATAAGAGTGGAGCAATAAAATTATTTAACCAAGACCAAAAATAATATTCTTGAATCAACCACATGCTTCCTTAATTAATTTTTATTCTTCGAATGAAGTGTAAACACCAGGTTGGCCAAACTTAATGAAAACACAAATAAAAATTGATGCACATGCTACCCAATAATAATATGACACACAAATGCCACAACATGATTCATTATGCATGAGACTACATCTCAAAACCTTCTAGATACATCCGTATCAAAAATAATAGAATTCAATCATTGAATTCCTTTCACCAAACATCTGAACTATGCAAACCTATACTGAAATACTGAAACATGAATTTCTGATTACCAAATTCCAAACCTCTTCGCCAGAGCATAGGAAAGACCTTCAAAAGATAATCCTAGATCTACATGGTCTAAATCAAAATAGCGGAGGACTGTGGAGCAGATATATTCCTCCCAATCCATAGAAGATCAAACTTGCCAAACAATTTGCATACCAATGAATACAGATTTCATGAACCATCTCACTAGAAGCTAAACCTCAGCATATATCACCACAAGATTACCATTAACAAACCTTCATATCCGCACAAACATAGGATCGAAAAAGAGAAATGCAGAGCACATACTAGAGCACATTCTGAACACATTCAACACTCTGACTTCTCTTCTTTATTTAATTTTCTCAAAAGCACTTGGAAACTCATCAATGCAATTCATTTGCAACACCATAAAGATAGATCCATGTACTCACAACATCTCAGAAGTATCTCAGCTATACTTGTATAATCTACAACATACTAAACTGTGTTGAAATCAATGACAACATCAATTACAACACCACCAAACTAGCTCATATTTGCAACAATATCCCCCTTTGTCATTGATGGAAACACATAACCTTTTCTGCCCCTTTGACATCAATGGAAAAGAACAAAAACTATGATTAATCCCCCTTAGGATTACACCCATACAACAATAATAAAACCACTTCTACTCCCCTTGTGGAGTAGACCCAACAATTAGTCCAAATAAATGAAGAATTTTTGAATTCATTGGATTGATACTCCTTCATGTGCACCTAGTTAGGAGGGCCAATGACCCCCAACATCTCATTAAGATACTCAAAAGAATCCTTTAGAAGATCCTTGATAAATATGTCTATTATTTGTTCCTTTATAGTCACATACTCCAATCTGACTTGATTCTCCAACACTTTTTCCATCAGAACATGACATTTGATAGATATGTGCTTCATTCTTGAATGTATAATTGGGTTCTTCAAAATGTTTATTGCACTTGTATTTTCATAGAAGATTGAGATAAGATCATCACATACCACACTAATATCTTTTAGATTTTACTTCATCCACAAAATTTGTGTGCAACGAGATGTTGTAGCTATATATTCTACCTTTGTAGTAGATAAAGAAATTGAGTCTTGTTTCTTACTCAACCATGAAACCAGTCTTCCACCAAGAAGGAAAGCACCACCATTGGTAGTCTTCTGGTCATCTACACATCCTTCCCAATCAACATCTGTATAAGCACTCAGGGTGATATCATTGCTCTTAGGGTACCATAGTCCATAATTTGGTGTGCCCTTAAGATATCTAAATATCCTTTTTATAGCCATAAGATGTGCTTCTCTAGGATCTACTTAAAATCTAGCAACTAAACAAACTTCATGCATAATATCTGGTCTAGTAGCAGTGAGATATAGCAATCCACCAATCATGGATCTGTATTTGCTTTGATTAGTCTTAGAAGATTCATCATCCTTGCTTAGCTTACATCCGGTTACCATAGGAGTACAAACCAGTTTAGAATCTTCCATCCCAAACTTTTCCAACAACTCTTTTACATACTTCGATTGTGAAATGAATATCCCTTTATCAGTCTGATTCACTTGTAGAACAAGAAATAAATTCAATTCACCAATCATCGACATCTCAAATTATTTTTGCATTTCTTCAACAAAATTCTTACACATGCCATCATTTCCACCAAAAATGATATCATCAACATAAACAAATACAATCAACATCTTATTACCTTGCACTTTGAAGTAAAAATTACTGTTAGTAGAACCTTTGTTGAATCCTTGCTTTGTTAGATATTTGTCCAGTCTTGAATACCAAGCTCTGGGAGCTTACTTCAGTCCATACAATGCTTTCTTCAATTTACAAACCATATCCGATTTGTCAGACAGCTGAAACCCTTCAGGTTGCTCCATGTACCTTGAAGTCCTTCTGGGTAGAGAATTCTGAAAACATTCTAATAGCTTCCATTTTGGTCATAGGAGAAAAAGTCTCTTCAAAATCTATACCTTCAACTTTTGAATATCCTTTGCATACTAGTCTTTCCTTATTCCTTACTAATTCTCCATTTTCATTCAATTTGTTGTGGAACACCCATTTTGAACCAATCACAATTTTGTTTATAGGTCTAGGGACTATTTCCCATGCTTGATTCTTTTCTATTTACTATAGTTCATCTTTCATAGCTCTCATCCAACTTTCATCTTCACATGATTCTTTTATAGATTTAGGTTCTATTTTAGAAAGTAAACACAAATTTACCTCTACTGCAACTCTACTTCTTGTCTTCACACCTTCACTCTTGCTTCTAATTATTTGATCTTCTAGATGATTCTTCTATACATATTTAGGAGTCCTAACAATAGGTTCTGGTTCATTCTCTTCTTTCTCTTCTTCTTCTTCCTTCTCCTTATTTTCTTCAGGTATATTTACATAGATAGGATCATCAGGTTCAACTTCACTTATCTCAATAGGTCTGCATATGTCTTCATCAACTTTCACATTAGCACTTTCAATGATTTTTCTCAACCTTTTGTCAAAGCATATGTATTCCTTGCTAGTAGTAGAATACCCAAGAAATATTCCCTCATCACATCTAGCATCAAACTTTCCAATATTTCCATCATCTCTTTTAATATAGCATCTACTTCCAAATATCTTAAAATATTTAACAATAGGAGTCTTACTAGTCCATAACTCAAAAGGTGTCTTTGTGTTGTTATGCCTGATCTGAACTGTATTAAAAACATAAACAACAATATGTATCACTTCTCTCCAATACACATCTAGTACATTAGACTCTTTCATCATAGTCCTAATAGCTTCCTAAACTATCATGTTTCTCCGTTCAACTACTCTCTTTTGTTGTGGGGTTATCGGACTAGAAAACTATCTTTTTATGCCATGATTCTCATAGAATTCATTAAATTCACTAGAAGTGAATTCACCACCTCTATTAGATATCAAACATTTGATTTTTAGATTTACTTCATTTTCCACTCTTGCTTTGAATACCTTAAACCTATCCAGGTCCTGATTTTTTTCTCTGAGAAAAGAAACCCATGTCATTCAAGTATAATCATCAATAAAGAAACATAAATTACCTATCTCCATTCAAGCTTCCAATCCTAGTAGGACCACAAAGATCGGTGTGAATCGACTCTAGCATTCTAGTAGTATAATTTTCTTTTCCGTTAATGCTACATCTTGTCTACTTCCCCAATTGACAACTTCTACACATAGTACTAGTGGGTCTTTTGATTCTAGGAAGTCCTTGAACAATCTCCTTAGCACCAATCTTGACTAGGTTATCAAAGTTCACATGTCCCATTCTTCAGTTCTATAGCCAACTTTCATTGATTTGAGATACAAGGAAATGACCATCAACTCCCTTCAACTGATAGATGTTTCCATCAGTTCTTCTTCTAGATACAATCATATCTCCCTTTCTGGATCCTTTTATGATTTCACAAATATTATTCTGAAACACAAGTTTAAAGCCATTGCTGCACATCTAACCAATACTCAAAATTTTATGTCTCAAAACCTTCACATAATATACATCATCAGTATTATGCACTCCATGAAAACTAATTGAACCTTTACCATAGATCTTAGCTCCTAAATCATCACTAAAAATGACTAAACCACAATCATAGTTTTCAAGTTTAGTGAACTTACTCTTATCTCTAGTCATGTGATTAGAACATCCACTATCAATTACCCAATAGTCTTCATCATGTCTAGCATGAAAGGCTATAACCAAGGTACCTTCCCTCATATTCTTCTTAACCTCTGGAGCCTACTTACTTACACATTTTCTAGGGTTAGGGGATACAAATTTATTTTCCAAAGCTAAGAATAAACATTGATCAAAATGTATCAGTGTCACTATCATCGACCTCATTATCAGATTCATCATCAGAAATACCTACCTCTTCCTTAACATAGTACAACTTCTTATACTTATTATCCTTCATATCCTTATCCTTATAATCCTTGTTCTTCTGATGTGTATCCCTATTCAGACATATCAAAGCATAATGACCATTGTTACCACAACTAAATAATTTAAAGGGTATCATACATTTATATTATCTAGTGCCTTTATTCAATTTCCTGGTGAAATTTGCTTCCAACTCTTCATCATCGCTATTTAATTATTCAATATTCAAAGCCTTAAATTTCATTTCTGTATTCTCTTTTGGCTTTTCATCTTTCTAGAACTTTCTTATCTTAAATGCTTGCAAGGTTCCAAACAGTTCTTCTAGAGTTTACTTCTTAGGATCACAAATTTCTTCAATAACAAAGATCTTGTCACTATAACATTATGGTAAAGTAATCAGGATCTTCTTGATTATATCTTCATCTATTAGTTTTCCTCCTTGATTCTTAACATCATTTGCTACCAATTCAACTCTCTGAAAGAAACTTGTAAATTGTTCACCATCATCCATCTTTAGGTTCACAAATCTACACTTTTCTGCCAACCTCTTTGTCAATTTCACCTTTTCATTTCCTTCATACATGTCTTCCAACTTCTTTCAGACTTCATCTACAATATCTAGAGAATTAACCTTGAATTTCTTATTTCTAGATAAACCACTACAAATTGCATGTTTCACCTTCTCATTTTCTTCATAAGTAGAGATATCATCTATAGAATTAACACCATCGGACGAAAGTGTATACCTATTCTCAATAGCCTTCCAGGTCTTGAAACCAATAGAGATAATGTATCCTCTCATCTATCCCTTCTAGTCATTGTAGTTAGTTTCATCAAACATAGGGATCACCAACTTTTGCACCATCAAATCTCCCTTAAGTACTTAAGCTCTACACAAGGAACCACAAGATCTGATACCAATGGTTAAACAGGCACAAGACAACTGAGAGGGGGAGGTGAATTAGTTGTCATAAAAATTTAATCTTAAAACTTTATCACTTATCCAAACTTCAAGCACACTATTCTATTATTAAATATTTGCATGAAACATAAATAACAAAAAACAAATCAACACAAGGAACACCATATTTTTACATGGAAAACCTAATAAGGGAAAAACCACGGTGAGGGTTAACTCACAATATAAATATTATAAAAAGGCTCACTTCCAAGGGATCGCTACCTAAAATAGGACGCATTGCCTACAAAGGACTCACTATCTAGCAGGGAGGTTTGTTGCCTACAGATACAAAAGAGAATAAAAGATCCACCACTACAATTAAAGCACATTCATAGGATTACATAAATGCTTGTCTCGCTATCTTCAACAAGACTCACACACACACTTATAATATTATGATTTGTGGCTTACTTTCATCACTTTTCATCACATTGTCATACATCTCTTTGCAATTCGAGTTGCTCTTATACCATTCTCAACCTTAGAAACATTTACCAAGGTCAGCCACAAGATAATGTTTCATCAATTTAAATTAGGTCGGCAACTCAAAATTCTTGTGGTGGAAAGGAATAAGAGTGGACCAATAAAATTATTTAACCAAGACCAAAAATAATATTCTTGAATCAACAAAATTCTTCCTTAATTAATTTTTATTCTTCGAATGAAGTGTAAACACCAGGTCGGCCAAACCTAATGAAAACACAAATAAACATTGATCCACATGCTACCCAACAAGAAGATAACACACAAATGCCACAACACACTTCATTATGCACAAGGCTACATCTCATAACCTTCCAGATAAATCCACAACAAAAACAACAGACTTCAATCATTGAATTCGTTTCACCAGACGTCTAAACTATGCAAACCCATACTAAAATACCGAAACATGACTTTTTGATTACCAAACTCCAAACATCTTTTCTAGAGCATAGGAAAGACCTTCACAAGATATATCCTAGATCTGCATGGTCTAAATCAAAACAACGGAGGATTGAGGCACAAAAATATTTCTCCTAGTCAACAAAAGATCAAATTTTCTAGACAATTCACAAACCGATGAATGTAACTTTCACAAACCATCTCAACAGAAGCTGGAACTCAACATATATCACCATGAGATTACCATTAACAAACCATTAGATCTGCACAAGCATAAGATCAGCACAAGAGAAATGTGAAGCACATACCAGAGCATGTTCTAAACACATTCAACACTTCGACTTCTCTTCTATTTTTAATTTTCTCAAAATCACTTGGAAACTCATCAATGAAACTCATTTCCAGCACCATAAAGATAACTCCATGTACTCACAACATCTCATAAGTATCTCATCTATACATTTACAATCTGCAACATACTAAACTGTGTTGACATCAATGACAACACCACCAAACTAGCTCATATTTGCAAGACAACTAAGATATCCTTTTATTAATTAGTGAAC
>VDFB02281492.1:1043578420-1043685698 GCA_007258455.2 Sequoia sempervirens
AAACATCAACTCTAGACCAAGGTTTATCAGAGAGACTAGGAAACTTTATGTGGATTATTCCAACAAGTTGAGATAGCATGTAACAACACTTCTATGGACTCCCTTTGTCATTTTTGATCAATTCATGTTGGTGCAAACACTTCATACTCAAAAATAATGATTATAGATATACTGTTGTATAGGGGAAGGTCACATACCAGCTTATGGAGCAACCAAAGAGCATAATGAGATTCCATCATGCATTACATAGCCTCTATACATAGATTTAATAAAGTACTTGTTGATGTAGATCATTTAAACAATAATAGACCAACCTAATAAGTTGTTAGAACATAGACAACACACTATCATCTATAGAACCACCAGTGATGAAAAAAACATTTGAAACTTGGATTGAGTAGACATACCATCTTAAAAAATATAACTTCAAAAACTCAAGGTAAAGCAATGTGATGTGGTAAAATGTGGAGACATACAGTTCTTCCTTACCAACCATTTACTAGAACTTAACAAGTGCATACTTTGATAACACCTAAACACTTTGCGATAAAACTTATGTATGGATACTCAGACTATGCATACCTTACAATTATTTAGAGCTACACTTCAAAACACAAGATCATATCTTCATCTACTTAGGAATACGAAGCATCTAACAGAGCTCCTATGAAGCCAATCTTGTGCCTTAGATAATTTGAGACTTTATCAATCAAGGAATTTTGACATCCAACCATGAACTTCAATGATGATAGTACTTTTACATCCAACCATGAACTATCCATCAACATAAGTGCATATGGTATCAATAAAGGTTTACATCAATGACAACATTCTATCCACACATTTTCCAACAATACTATTGTCCTCCTTAGATCACATAGAGAAAAAGACTTTGATTCCTAGTAAAGATTAATTCTAAAATCTATGTATCTTTGAAATTTTATTGTAAATAAGAAAATTTATTAAGGTTAATGTATTGAAACCCAAACTCATAATTTGAATTTATTTCTAATGATTACATCTTTATTTATCTATAACTTAACCAATTTGTATAATTTATTATTAAATTTAATATGGATCTAACAATTTTCTTTTTAACTTTTATGTGGTACCAATATTCACCAAGGTTCTTATTTAGATGATGTCATGGGGCAACAAAGTCATGCATGGATGAAGATAAATCACTTGATGAATTATTATATTATTTTATATATGTTTCCTCACTTTTAATTATGTTATTTATGCGCATATTGAAGGGTGAAAATGGGTCCACTACTTTTTTCTAGTGGTTTCCAAAATATTTGGAGTAGAAGAGTATTAACTCATTTTTCACTAAAATCAAAATGGTGGAAAATGTAATCTGATTTCCAAAATTATTTTTTACATAATATGGAAAAAATATCAAATAATTCTACTCATACATGATTTTTTAGCTAAGAGTATCAAATTTACCAAGGAGAATAAGGAAGAGGGATAAAAAAAATTATATCCTCATTGATTGGTCTCTTGCATAGAGTGTTTGCAAGATAGGGACCTATGTTGACCTTTATTTGCATACATATTCTTATAATTACTCTACAAAGAAAATATGAGCCATGAAAACCCTTGACACTAGTGTGTTTAAGACTTGTTATAAGGAACATAAAGAGAAAAAATATAAACTAAGAAAGTTGGTATATAAGAGGAATGAATTAATGAAAATGGATAATGCATGCCTTAATACTAATTGCTCCTTATATTGAATGGATGTCTAACAAGACTTTTCAAATTTTAAGATGTCTAAACATTCAAAGTAATTTCATTCCAAAAAAGTGGATGATAAGATCTTAACTTGATTGGCAGTCGATTCTATATAACCAATATTTAAAAGTGGTGTTTATATAAACCAACACTCTTGTGGGGTCTCTTACACTAGTGAAATGGGAAAATCTATTAAATACAAAGTCAAATATCATGTCATTGATAGAAATATCAAAGGAAAGAAAAAGATTCAACATAACACCCTTTTTAATCTAATAATTTTATGTTGCCACTAGCTTATATGCCTTTGTTTATTTAACCTACACTACTAACTAGACTACGTTGGCCACCTTATATGATGAATTGATAGAAAACATAGAAACACTATTACAAGTGTTGATTGAGAGAGACAATGGAAATAGAAAAACATACTCAATAACAAAATAAAAATGATATGTATTTAATTATATTTTCAAAATATCACATTAGAAGATGCTATTTAATGTTTTAAAATTAGATATATAAATATATTTTATAGTTAGTTTACTTTATTCTATCTAGAAATCTCTAATATACTTTTCTTACTAAGCCTTACTATTATAAATGTTATAATTTAAAAAAATAGTAAAAAAATTAAACATGTATAGTTAAAAAATAACTAACTTTATTTAATTATGTAGCAAAACAAAAAACTCAACTTAGATTTTAACTTCATAGATTTTAGCTCAGCCTTATAAGTGACATAGTACTTCCCTTTGAAGCATTATTGTAACAACACAATTTTTTTTTCTTAAAATATTATAATAATTTCACTTTAATCAAACTAGTATACATATTAGTCTTAATTATGTTTATTTACATATAATAAAATTTATTTTATTTTATTTTGTTGTAATAATTTTAAATTATTATTCTTATTATATATTGTATGAATATGTTAACTAAACTAGTATAGATGTTAGTCTTAAATTATTTTTACTGAAGATTTATTTTATTTTATTTTACCTAATAATTCTTTTATTTACATAGAATAACTCTTAAGTAAATACAATAACTCTAAAGTAAAATAAGGTGAAGAATCTAAATAAATTAAAATACAAAATTCTTAAATAATTCTAAAGAAGAATAAAATAACCAACTTTTACATAGATATATTTAAGATATCTATACAAGAATTATCAAAGACTTATTTTATTTATATTGTTTGCTTTATTTTTATTTGCTTAAGATATTTTATTTATTTATTTACTTAAGAGTTATTTTATTTTTAAAATATTTTATGAAATTAAGAGTGATATATGTTAATTTTGACAAGTTGATAACTCTAGACTTGCATCCTCAATAGTATTTCATTATTTTTATTTTACTAGTACGAGATTTTCCATTTGATGAAATTTAAATTTTATAGTTATAATTAATTATCAAAGTAACTCGTACTAGATTGCATGGTCTATTCATGTGTTTTCAGCACTTGACCTCTCCGCTTTAGATACCATTTGTGAAAATCCCTTTCTAAGACATGTATAACCTTCACTGAGATTTCCTTGACATCTTTACAACAGTAATATACTTTGGTTTCTTCTCATGATAGTAATGTGTTAATTCTTGCTAGTGTCATGGTTTAAGTTGATAAGGTAGTTTCTATAATGATAGTGTGTCCTTTATTAGCTTGCCTCTTTCTTAACTGGTGTCTTTGTCATAAAATAATGCTTTTGCAAGCCTGAACACTTTCTCATAAGTTCTTTGATCATTGAGTGTAGTTAAAAATCAATGGCATTCTATAGTTAGAGATTTGGTGAATCTTGAAGCTTTGGGTTTCAAATTTGGCATTGATATCTTCAATAATGATATTGATCCCTACACATACAAAACAACAAAGAAGAATGCCTTTTCGTAGAGTTGGACTTAAACAATGTGCAACACCATCGTACTTTCACTAGTGATATGTCGCAGTGGTAGCAAGGTCCATCAAAATTTTCATAGTCTTCTTTATGAATGGGAAACACTAACACTATTTTGTTTACCAATCTTGTGAATTAGTTTTAGCTCTCCACAATTAACATTTTAAAATTTATAGGCACATATGGATGATTTGACCATGGTATGCACATTTATTGAGGCTTGTAACCATTGTATCCACTACCTCCACTCATTTCCATATTGTGCTACATATGTTGTTCGGGCAATAATTATGAATAAAATCAATATAGAATCACATTGGATATAAAAACCGCCCATTCTTTATTTGTGTAGTGGCATAAATGAGTAATTAATTTAGATACATGAAAATGCAGGTGGTTGATATCAAACCAAGTCTTATCTTTGCACAAAATAGCCAATTGTTAAAGGTTGTATATTACTGTTTTACCACACAATAGTCTTCTCTTGTTTATTGCAAATACATAATAAATTTTTGTTTTTAAGGCTGAATAATAAATAAAAATATTAGTCAATGAAAATAAGAAATAAATAATTTTAACCAATCAAATAGTCTATTTTAAAACATATGTTCATTCATACGAATTCTTGAAATAATTTTTTTTTCTTTGTTTGTTAACATATACATTTATTAATAACTAATTAAACAATTTATTTATTAGCTGATAGGCTACATATCATGTGAGATTTGAGTGTGAAACACGTCACGCCTGCAAACCATTATTGAGTTGTCAGAAAACAAGTTTCAGACTTCAGCTACCATTTAATGGTAAACCAACTGCTGTTTAATGGTAAAAACCTCCAAAATATCAGGTAAAAGCCTCCAAAATCTCATTCATCACATAAAAGCCAGATAAATATTGATTTGACAACTCGATGGGAACATTCTATTTCCATTTGGGATGTTTTTTGTCAATTTGATGACAACTTTCTTTTTTCATTTACATTGCTTTATGATTTAAATCTGTATGCAATTTTTTTATAATCAAATAATACTTAGTTTCTTTAAAAAAAAATGTAGATTTCTCTAAGTTTATTTCATTCTATTAGTTAGCACTCATTATTAATTGTTTAATCCAACCACATGTAACTAAAAATTGCAAGGTAACCATGCACAAACACATACTCTCTAACATATTAACATACATATAATTTTCTATCGACGTAATCCTTGAACCTCCTTTACATACAAATGCTAGTTTATTTTAAATTGCCCATTACAAACACATGCTTATTTACACGAGTTCATCGGAATAACTCCTTATCTGAAATAACAACGTTTAAAGGAAATACCAACTTAAAAGAGTTTGATTAGGGAAGAAACTCTACGATTATATTGCTTCTAATAGTAATCTAGAGTTGAATTCAAATGAATAGCCGGATGCATTTTGAGTCGAGTTAATTTGCACTCAGTAACCTCCGTGAAATGTGGGCAGACCATGGACGGAACCTACGTTTATATTGCACACCCAAATCCAAGTTGTATTAGTCTGCGGTACGACGAGAAATATTAAATAGAGAAAACGACTGTTCAAAGTTGGACCAGGACCGAATTGTATCTACCTGGAAGTAGAAGTAGTAATTTGAATATGACTCTTATTTTTGACTTGACAAATCTGACTTTCACAGACATCTAACCCTAATCCCCTCTGAACATTTTAAACGTATTTGACGGACTAAATATACAATTCTCAGGAATTGGATCCATTATTCAAAAAGTTTCCACCACCGTATTCAACTTTGAAACTAATTACAGCGAGCAAACATGAGAAAATGCATCTTTTGAAGAGCGTACATTTCGGTATAATGCTCATTCTTATCCTAATTACACGAGGGCAATGTCCTATCATAGATTAACCAGTATTACATGTCACTATACCATTGGGAAACAGATTATAGAACAGATGTGACCTACAAGTACGTTAAGCGCAGGTCTTCCCGCTGTATGATAGAGTAATATACAGTAACGGAGAAGGTTCTGAAAATTTTACATACCCTTAATACTTTATTTATAAGGGAGGTGTGTATATTCGTTCTCTAATAGTAGAGGTCAAAAATTATAAATGATCAATAATTAAATGTTATATGTCTTTTCTGATTATTCAAGGCCGTATTTTCCTACAGCTCACCTGTCAGTCTGCAACATTATAATTCTTCGTCACGTTCTCATTCATTTCCTTCCTCTCCGAGGGGACGACACCTGTTAAGATGTTTTTAGGGTAAGTTCTTCGAAATTTTCATTGAGCCCAGTGCCCATGGAGGAGTGCCCACACGGTTTTGACTTATTAAATGAGTTTAGTATTTAAGGGAGGTTCGTGTTATACGTTTCCATAGAACTTAAAAGAGTTTGAGCTTTCTTGCAGCGAAAGATAACGATTGCAAGTGAGAAAGATAACTAAGTATTTAAAAGAGAGCTTTGTCTTAGAAATCTCAATATAGCTTGTGGGTTTCAGTTTTCTTTCAGTTAAAATGAAGATGATCATGTGTGAAGAAAACTGCTTGAGTGCAAGTTTCGATAATGTTATTGATGGTGAAATAAGTCTCTCTAAGATGGCAACTTGTAGTTTACATGGGGAAGATTCACCTTACTTTGCTGGGTGGGAGGAGTATCGAAATAATCCATATGATGAAGAGACCAATCCTTCTGGGGTTATCCAGATGGGCCTCGCAGAGAATATGGTACTGCAAACAGCCCAAAATCATGTATTGTTTATATATTAGGCACTGAAAAGTTTCCTACTATCATAGTTAAGTTTTTTAAGCTGGAAGTTCGCTTTTCGGTTTCAAGATGCAGTTTTATCACGTGTTTGCATGCAAAGTATTTCCATCTTAAGTTAGAATCTTGACAGACTTTGGAGTTTGATTGGTTCATTTGGGATAGTCTAATATATTACTTGTCGGAGGCTTCTTGAGGAAGACTCAGGCTGATGCTAAAAATTAGACAAAAGGATGTACTCATATTGATGCTAAAAAATAGAAAAAATGATGTTCTTGCAATAATAGTCGTTTAGGGGTCTGAATATTTACTACTTATTCTTCGTTGCAGCTCTCATTTGATCTGATGGAAAAGTGGTTGATAAAGCACCCAGAGGCAACAATTACTTCCGAACAGAGTTTGGGGTTATTTAAGGACTTGGCACTTTATCAGGATTATCATGGATTACCAGATTATAGAAAGGTAACAATGAATTTCAAAGTTTGGGTGGGTTGTATTGTTTTTTATTTGAAGTTTTAATGGGTTGACTTATACTCTAAATGTTTGTAAACCGTACCAACATCAGGAGGCCATAGGAAGTTTGCGTCATATTTTACTTCAGTGGAATTTATCTAATGAGTTTTGTGCATTATCATTGCAGGCTATGGCAAGTTTCATGGAGGCACTGAGAGGAAACAAAGTGAAATTTGATCCTGACAGAATTGTTAATGCTGCTGGATCAACTGCAGCTAACGAGGTGCTAATGTTCTGCCTTGCTGATCCGGGAGATGTCTTCTTAGTACCATCACCTTATTACCCAGCGTAAGTTAGGCTTTAAAGATATGAGGATAACTCTATGTTGGTTTTTTAGTTTTTCCATGATGGTGCATAGGTTGCAAACAATTTATTTCTAAACTTGTTCTTTTTTACTGTAGTTTTGGTAGAGATCTGAGGTGGCGCACAGGAGTAGAGATTGAGCCAATCTATTGTGAGAGTTCAAGCAACTTTCAAATCACAAAATCTGAAGTAGAATCAGCATTCAAGAGAGCCCAAGATCTAAAGAAGAAGGTGAAAGGAATTCTCATAACAAATCCATGCAACCCACTGGGCACAATATCAAGCGCCGCCACATTGAAGATGCTGTTTGCTTTTGCCAATGAAAAGCAAATACACCTTGTTTGTGATGAGATTTACTCAGGCTCTGTCTTTGCTTCTCCAGAGTATCACAGTATTGCAGAGATTGTGGCTGAAGAAAATTGTACCCCAGATAATGTGCACATTGTGTACAGTTTATCAAAGGACATGGGTCTTCCAGGCTTCAGAGTTGGGACCATTTATTCTTACAACGATATAGTAGTCCAGACGGCTAGAAGAATGTCAAGTTTCACGATGATTTCAACTCAGACTCAGCATTTATTGTCCACTATGCTTTCAGATCCAGAATTCGTTAATTATTATATAGCTGAGAATAAGAAGAGATTACGAGAAAGGCATAGCTTGATTGTTTCAGGGTTTGAGAGAGCTGGCATTAAATACTTAGAAGGGAATGCAGGCCTGTTCTGTTGGGTAAATATGGATCATATACTTCCATCAAATGACGTAGAGGGGGAGTTGAAACTATGGAAGGATATTCTATACGAGGCCAAATTGAATATTTCTCCCGGATCTTCATTCGAGTGCATGGAGCCTGGCTGGTTTAGAGTGTGCTTTGCTGAAATGAATATACACACCGTTCAAGTTGCATTGGAGAGACTTCAGAGATTTACGGAGAAATACAAAGCCATGCATTAACCTTGCATTGCATAAGGCCATACTTCCACTTCGCAAACAAATTCTGAAATTATTTATAAATATTTAATTTGTTATATGTTCTGATAGTCTACCAATATAGCTGAAACAAGCTAATCGTTTCGGCTAATCTGTCATTAAATATTGTATTATTATTGAAATAAATTATAAGTTGTGTTTCACAAATGCCATGCAAGTCACAACAATGGGAGTGCTGTCATTATTTGTTAATTGTTCCGCAGAATTGTATTGAATCGACTTTAAATTATGTTCACCTACTCATATTTTCACTTGTGAATTTCGACTGAATTTATATTAACACTTGGTCATGTCTAAACCAAACATAGATGTAAAATCTTGTTTTCTTGGGCTTTAAGTTTTTATCTATTTTATGGGTGGAATGTTTGAATCCGTTGGTCTTTTAACCGTCTCTGATTTCTTTAGATTGTTAGTTTTTCTAAGCTTAAACTAGAATGAGTAATTGTGTCAAACCGACAATATAAGACTTATAGAATGTTGAATCAAATGGGAAGTTGCGGAGCAAAATACTGAAATGTTTTGATGTATGATGACAGCGAGAGAGAAAGAAAATTTATAATCCAACTGTCATCAACTCCACTAAAAACAGGTATAACTTATGCAAGTCAATCCCCACGCTGACTTCGAATTGCCTGATTCTGGCGACTAAATTAATGCATTGACAATTGGCTTCACCTACCCGAATCCAATGCATTCTTGTCTTTTAGTGTGACATCCAATACAAAGAAGTGTGGTAGCAGCACCCAAATCTTAACCTAAAATGTCATCATTCCACATATCGGACGTGCAACGTTACAAGCGTGCCATGCAAGAATAAAGTAGGCAAAGGCAACGATGTTTCAGTGCCATTTGTTCTTCCATAATATCCCTGTTTTTCCCATGTCACGTATTTATCTTGTCAAATTCCAATGGTCAAAGGGTTGATGTCAAAGGAAACGCTATATTGCCTTCCACGTTTAATGCTTGACTTCTTTTAATACATCTCTCAAGGGAATCGGCAAAGGCAACGCCCACCGTCGATGCACATTTGACCGTATTTAAATTTTTTAATCAATTAATAAATACGGTCAACTCTACATTTAGAGTGACGATAGATTATAGGAATCAATAATGGACAATTTTTATATCATTTAAGTAGGTTTTCAACTTAATCACTCAATTTATTGTACCTTCTTAAAATAAAATATATATTTTTTATAATTAATATTAAATTTTTAAAAAAAAAAAATTTAAAGGAATTGTGGTCTCTCTTAAAAATAATTTATTCTGTCTATTCTAAAATTATCTTTAAATAAATTTTCTAAGAACAAAACACATAAAGGGAGAGAGGTTGAGAGAGGGAGTCAAGTAGGGAGATAGAAAGGATGAGAGAGGGAGCAATGATCCTAAAAATGAAGAATACCTCATCATGAAAACTTAATATCAATACATACATCCATCTTGCCACATCAAAATTTAATCAACTAATGTATGGTACAAACCCGAAGGAGTATGATTACCTTCAAACCACAATCCTTCAGATTATTCATTATACAATGAGAAAGATTATACTATAAACAACCTAGGATTCTTAGATCATCATGAATGAGGACAATGTTCTTGATAAGATGATCACACAAACTCATCATCAAGAGACACCAATAATCAATCCCATTCTAATCCAATCAAAGGCACCACAAAATATAAACAATTCAATAAATCAACCAAACTCACTCCATAGTATATATTAGGAAAAATATTCATCTAAACCATGTCACCCAATCAATCCTCTACATGACCTAGCCAAAGTGACCAACCAATACCTAGACTAGGATATAACTCATTGGACAAGATGGAAGACTAAAATATTTGAGAATTTATTAAATCTGTCCAATCAAAAGATCTCCATTCTACTTGTATAATTATTTATTTATTTAAAATTAATAATCTATAGAAAATATGGAAAATATTGATAAAAAATGTATTAACTAAAATTCCATATAGGAATACAGTGTTATATGTCAGTGCAGAGGAGGGGGACTAGTTACTCTAGGACTCTAGGTCATGGGAGAGTCCTAAGCAACACGTTGCCCTGATCTACCTCAAGCTTTGTTAATTAATTTAGAAAAATTAAGTTGTTAAGGCTGAAAAGGAAGAGCAATTAGGATGCTACTGTTCTTTTGCCAACCCAATTTTTTTAGGAGGTCATATGAGTTAATTTTCAGAGTTTGATTTGCTACCCAAATAGCTCACTGCTTGAGGACGACAGTGCAGGATACAAACTCCAACACGATGTGTTGGTGTCTTAGTGGTGTGTTGGTATCCGTACAGACAAAGAGTCTAAGAAACAAACTTAAAACACCAGAAATCAAACTAACAACTTGATTAGTAAAGTTTTATGCTATGGTAGAATGTAGAAAAATTACATAAATGAAGTATAACAAGAAGAATACTTTAACTAAACTATGATCGAACAGACAAAGGAAGTGAGAAAGTGGTACCAAAATCCTTGCAATTTGATTCTTTGAACTACTCCAACTGAGAAGCACCTACACACACAAGACTAAGGAAAATGTTGGGGTCATTTTTAGAGGACTGCCTCAATCAATCCCCTACTATAGTTTTTCCACCTCCATGGACAACCAGGTAGCAACGAGTGCAGAAAATGATAAAGAAATGCATGGAAATGGAAATACCAAGCAATAACACAGACAATATTATGCTACTACGTAAACACATTGATGCAAGAGCAAGTGACAATATATGATATTACCTTCATAACTATGTGCTCTCAAGGCATGTAGAGGAAGGAGTGAGCTTGCAAGTTCTCAAACAATAATGCAGTCTCAACGAATGGAGTGGAGGAGCTAAGATCTAAATTAGTAGCTTGCAACTACAATGAAGACCTGGTGAAGCTTGATAGTGTATAGATGATCACTAAAGCATCAAGAATTCATTTGAGAAGCAAGAGAGAGTGAAGAATTTGGCCGATAGATTGAAGAATTAAGCAATTTGAATTAAATGGAGGTTAAAGGGATGTTTGGCATCGATCAAGGGAGCTAGAGACGTTACACTTTGTTGCCAATGGAGAAATGTAATGCCTTTGCAAATTACAAAGGCAAGAATCCTATAAAGACAGCAGTGTGACCCATGGATGCTCACATGGCACCCGCGCATCCCTAACAAAATTCCTCCACCGACATGCAAATGAGTTGTCAAGTGGATAGGGTAAGGTGATAGATGTGGAAATTGCATCATCGTGTTTTGTTTTCTAAGGTAAGGGTGATGTAAATGGGGAATTTTCCTAGGGGTGAAAATTCACTCCATTACAATTAGCAAAAGTATAATATAATTATAAGAAATCCATATGTGTGTACAAAACATCTATATAGACATATAATTCCACATATTTGTAATATAAAAAATATATGCATGAAATTTCTATATAGGCATACAACAAAGTCATTATGTAATCAGTTCCCTCAAGGGGAAGGGAAGAGTAATGAGCCTTTAGCTATCGAGTGGATGAAGAGGCAAGTAATGATGGTTTCTTGTGAAATGATTAACTTGACCTCCTTTCATATTTTTTTGGAGCTCCACCTAATACAATAAAAATAAAAAATATTAATATATAAAAATTAAATTACATAAAGAGACACAAGGGAATAAATACTTACCACCAACTAATAATCCCTCTAAAGAATCATTTCCTCTTTTCATCCATCAAACTATAGATGAATATAATTCAAATTTGTACTAATAGATGCGAGATAAAACAATAAATAGATTATGAAATTTATTTACCTAGCTCACACTATTTTCAAATGCATGAAAAATAAAATTACTATGATAACACCTTCCTACACTATCCTTTGAACAATAAAAGGAGTATGAATTGATTTCATCAACTGAAAATGAAACAATGTTATTAAACTACCAGAATCTAACTATCATCATTTTACAAACATAAAAATAGTCAAGCTTATGGGTATGTACAGGATCATGATGGTCCAAAAAGTGGCAATATGATGGGTATGTGGCTGACAACTTTTTTTTTACCCAAAATTGATGAAACGAAAAGGGTTTTTAAAGGATATTCTCAACTTTCCACCAATATAAATTATGCTTTAGTTTGAATTTAATAAGTAATTATTATTCATTTTCTATTCAAATTATGACTAAAGTTTTTATTTATGGATTGATTGAAAAAAATCTATAGCTTTCAAATGGTATCACATTTTTTGAATCCAAAACATGCGTCACATTCTATGCTTCACATACTATAGGATTAAAAAATGAAAATTGAATTTCATGAAGTTTTGACCAAGTTAAGGTGGTTAGACATATTTTTCTATATTTTTAAAGTTGTAATAAAAAATCATACTAATTATTTACTTGGAAAAAATTATAAAAAATATGCATCACATCTAGACATGAGTCCCCTAATTATATCTAAAATCTTATAAAAAATATTATCATTTTATTGTGGTTAGGTATTCTGGGACACCTACTCTCTTATTTTACCTTGGAATTTAAGTGTACCATTGAAATTTCAAATTTCACCAAATAGATTTTTCGCTTTTAAATAAACATAGTAGTTTAGAAACTACATTCAATTTTCTACAAATTCTATTCTTACATATTTTTTAAATAATATTGATAACTTATTCAAATTTTTATGTCAAGTTGCCTAACTCTGATTTTTCTGATTTGTTTGCCACTTAAGGGCCTATTTTTTCCATGATGATCCTGCACATACCCTTATCTTAGTGAAAGATGTATAACCACTCCCATTGATAGTTCCTAATGCCAAAGGCTAAAAATCCATATGTTAACCATCCTATGTCAATTTTAATATCACCATTAATATAAGATATAAATATCTACATGTATTATATTTACTATTTATTTAATAATTACATACCTATGGCCTTGATAAGGAAATGCAACCATGAGTTGAAGGACTAGTAGACATAGGGTGAACACTCTTGAATTTGATGATAGTCCTATTCTTGATATGTGCTTCATAACATCCTTAATAGTTCCCTAGGTTGAATGGGAGATTTCATAGGAATTAAAACATAATGATAGCATTTCCAAGGAGATGACAATCAACAATGTAAGATTTGGCAAGGCTTATAGAATGATAGTCTTAGGGGATCAATATATGAAGAAAATGACTTCCTTCTACACTAATAGTGATCCTTCACCATTGAGATGTAATCATATCACTCTTATGTGATGTTTCTTTTTGAAAAATATGGAAACACTTTATCTATGAGAGTCCTACAAATGCCAATCATTGGGTTTACATGAGGTAAGACTGCCATAACAACAAAAAATATTGAAACTCTCCTTCATAAACTACATTTTATCATGGAAATCATTAAAATATTTCATTTTATTTGATTTAAAAAAGGAAAAAACTATAAATATCTAGATATTTGGAGGATAAAATAACATTTAATGATAATTAAATATTTTCTATCTATCCCAACATATAATAATGCCTTGGATGTCCAATGAAACATGTGGGATCATTAAGGGGATGCATTTCACATTAATTTAGCTTTTTTATAAGTTTTATATATCCAAAAAAATCCCAATTTTATATCCCTTTCATATAACTTTAAATTTTGGCATCCAAAGTAATTTCAATGATTCTCAAAAGGCATCAAAAGTAGTTTTGAAGGCTATAATAGTATTTTTAGGATTTATTTGAGATTTGAGAGGGGATTGAGGCTCTTGAAGGATTAGTGAAGGGTTTTAGGATCTTTTAAGATAGCTTCAAGGCTTGTGATATATATTTTTTCATTTATCTATGAGATTCCTTTTCTCTATCATATCATGATTTGTCTATAATAATTAATTTTTTATTTGGTTATGGTTTGATGCTTTATCATATCATGAATCAACTAATATTCATGTATTATTCATGATATATAAAGAATTCACCATCATTCCAAGGAAACAACCAAAGACTCTAATATTAAATAAGGGGGTATGTGCAGGATCATGATGGGCCAAAAAGTGGCAATATGATGGGTATTTGTCGGTTATGTGGCTGATGACTTTTTTTTTACCCAAAATTGATGAAATGAAAAGGGTTTTTAAAGGAGATTCTCAGCTTTCCAACAATATAAATTATGATTTACTTTGAATTTAATAAATAATTATTATTCATTTTCTATTTGAATTATGACTAAAATCCTAATTGATAGGCTGATTGAAAAACATCTATAACTTTCAAACGATATCACATTTTTGGAATCTAAAACATGCATCACATTTTGTGCTTTGCATACTATAGGATTAAAAAATGAAAAATTGAATTTCATGAAGTTTTTACCAAATTAAGGTGGTCAGACATATGAGTTTTTATATTTTTTTAAAGTTGTAAAGTTGTAATTATTTTCATAATTAATTATTTACTTGGAAAAATTACAAAAAAATATGCATCACATCTAGACATGAGTCCTCTACTTATTTCTAAAATCTTATAAATAAATCTTATCATTTTATTGTGGTTAGGGTGGTAGATAAACACCTACTTTTATTTTTTCCTTGAAATTTAAGCTACTACATTGAAATTTCAAATTTTTCACCAAATAATTTTTTAAAATAAACCTAGTAGTTTAGAAACTACATTCAATTTGCTAGAGATTCTATTCTTACATATTTTTGAAATAACATAGATAACTTATTCAAATTTTTACGTCAGGTTTCCTAACTTTTATTTTTCTAAATTTTTTGCCACTTAAGGGCCCATTTTTTCCATGATGATCCTGCACATACCCGAGGGTGAAGTCAAGAATGTGAAGAAAAGAGAAGGAATGAGGCTACTTCTTGAAAGTAAAAAAATTGAACACCATAGAAGAAGAAACATCATTGTTTCTAATGAATATGAACATGAAGCATCCACTCAAATAATGAGAGGTAAGACTTTGAAGAGACAAAGGAAATAAATGCAAACTATTCATGCAATAAGGAAATTAAATTCCAAAGTTGAAGTTATATTATCTTTCCCATCTCAAGTTAAAGGTACACCATATTTTCAATATCAAGTTGAATATATGTCATCTTACCCTTCTCAAGTTGAATGCAATTCATCTTTCTCATCTAAACTTGAAGGAACACCATCTTTCCCATCTCAAGATGATATTGAATAAATTCCAATTTTATTGAGTAAAGTTTACCATTGAGAACACCTCCAATGATTTTGCATAGAAAACCTAACTTTTTAATTTATATTGATGGGAATATTTTAAAACTTATGGTTGATAAGATTCCCAAATATGCTTGGAAAATATATGTGAACAAAATATGGAGTTTTTTTTTTTAATTAAATGAAACTAGAAGATGTCAATTATTTGTTGAAATGATGATTTAAATCTTAAATTTAGATCCATAATGGAAATTTTTGGCCTAAGAATATTGGATACTTCAAGTGAGAAATTTATTATTGAAATTATAAAAAATTCGTATGAAAGTGTGGGTTCCACCTTCATGCACCAAATATAGTAATGTCACACAACATGCAATTACACCAATTATAGTAAGTAATCAAACAAAGAGAAATCACCTAATAAGAAAAATAAGCCAAGATCTAAAAATAAGTAGAAGAAAACTAATGAGAGTCATTGGTAGTTGTGAAAGAGTTGACGAACCAAGTAGAAATAAATTATTGGAATTATTTGGTAGAATCCCAATGTAAGGATAAAATTATGGTTCAAGCCTTGAAGTACATAAGTGAATAATTTTAGAAAATTAACACAATATTATCACCTAATCAAAGAGATGTTGTAAAAATGAGAATTGGTTTTCAAAATTTTGAGCCACATTCAATCACTTTTTGAATTTGACTCAAACAAAAAAATTCTCTAAATTTGTAGCTCAGATGTATCCTCAAATAAATATTAATAAAAGATATTTTGAAATTGAAAATCCTTTTAATGTAAAAATTAATCACACACATAATTCTTTTTTATATCTAAGTGCATATTTATTTTTTTAATCATTATGATGTTTATAGATATCTATACATGTAGGTTTACATAATAATGTGGTTTTCTAGGTGTGTATGATAGAGGCTTCACCTAGGTCTTTAAGAGATTTCATTTTGAGAATTTTATGTGAAATACTAGATTGCCAATTATTCTACAAGAAATCATAATTTTATGGAACATGTGATAATAGTGGTGGCTTACAACATTTGATAAATTGTGTACATATAGATAAAACACATACAATTGGAAACAAAAAAGTAATTTTTAGAAAATATAAGTCAAAGGAATATAATCTAAAAGATGGTAAAGAAGAAAAAAGGTGTGAATTGGTGAGTGAAAATATAGTATTCTAGTATTTTATATCTATTTTTTGATAGAATATTGTGTATGAGTATATGAAAGACATACCCATAGAGATCGATGGTTGGAAATACAATTTAAGTTTTGCAAGGATACATTTTCACTTGGTATCATCATCTTAGTTTTATACTTTGTTGAGAACTATACACTACAACCACATAATGAGGTTCAATCACAATATTATAATTCCAATTAGGTTACTATATTTTTTCATGTATTTTTCATTCATAAACTTGATAGTACAAATAAATACATGAAGATCTTGAGGAAGTATCATTTTTATATTAGTGATGATCACACACATTCTATAAATTTTGTCCAAGGTTTCTTTCAAATATTCTATTGTGAATTGGGACTAATGCATTTTTTTGGGAAAATCACTACCAGAGAGGGTAGTACTATTTCACTTCTTCAAACAAATAAATACATGATATAGCACAAAGTTTCATCTCCATCTAGGAGAATAAGTGTATGAATTTATCATACCAACACCTAATTCGGTCATCCTATTACTAAGACTCAAATAAAACATTCCAAGTTCTATTAAATAGTCCAAAAATCTTTGCAAATCTTTGAAGAAGATGGCCTCTATAAACTTTTCCACTACATTACTCACTTCCATGTTCTTTCTTACATGTTCAATGTCGAATACATCACATACTAAACGATGAGTTTGGATATCATCTTCCTCTTAGCTATGTGCAATATGTTAGATAGGAAGGTACCCATCACTAACACTCCCCAAGCTATATTTCTAAAACCATACTTCTTACCTGAATTTAAAGAGAACAAGGCTTCGAGACACTTCTTGTGCGCACCAAAAAAATTATAGGGGCACCTTATCTCCTGATACACAAATCTACCTCTTTTGGTCTACTCTACATACTCTTACACCATAGAATCATGGCTCTGTGCAAAAAAATATTTCCTACAAACCCCTTCTACAACCTTCCTATAGGGAAAAACTATAGACTACAAATGGGGTAGGCTTATCTCTCACAATCTTATTGAATAGTTCTATAAGTCCAATTGGTGTGATTTTTCCTCAATTTATTCTTATGTGTGTCAATCCGGGGAACGTAAACTGATGAAAGGTATCAAGGATGTTTTCCTAAGGGCTGAAGACAATAAGTTGAGAAATATGAGATGCACTCTATGAGAAACAAATGTTCAACTCTCACACTTACTAGAAATTGTTCTAACTTTCACTTTTAAACATCTTATGATCTAAATAAGAATATTCCTTAAATTAGATAACACAACCAAACTCAAATTAAACACAAAACACAAATACTCTTTAATTAGTTAGATTCAACAAGAAGTTGTAGTGTGATAGGAAGTTTGAGGATAAAATATAGAGTAGTTTCTAGAAATAGTAAATATGCCTGAACAACAAGAAAACTGCTGAAGAAAATGAAATTATTATACTTCAAATAATAATTACATCTAATAGTTCCAATTTAATCACACTAATTGCAATTATTGAACCATTACATAAACCAAATATTAAAACTTTCCATGCATAAAAGGAAATCAAGTCATAAATACTCCATACTATAAAATGTATTCAACATAAATGATATCTTACTGAATGCAAATTCTAACTAATCAAAATACGAAGCAACCTCACCAAGTATCTCGAGAGGGGGCCATTCCTTTGGTCCACAAGGCAAGTGAAAAGAAGCTGATTACACTAACTCAATATCACAAACATCCAATTCTATTCATCCAAATTGTAGCAAGAGCAAAATATGTTTATGTTCTCTATTTTCTCTCTATCTATCCTCTATAGTCTAAATCATACCATATATATAGATGTGATCAACACATTGAATACTATAGGCTATGATTAAATGATGTTATGGTTTGTTATGGCCAATGGCCAACAAATCGGATATCAATAGTCTTTGGTTTGGTCGTAGGCCACAAACCTCAAAACAACATTAAAATAGTTTTGAAATGTAATGTTAAAATAGAAGCGAGCAGTTTCACAACACATTTGACTCATCCCTTTCCATTCCTCATGTTGTATTCCCTTCAAGGATTATCTTCCACATGGTCGATTCCTTCAACCTGATCAGTTCCTATAGCAAACCAATCAAATTATGTCATTATCTCAACAATTTGGCATTTTGGAAGCATTCATTCATCCTTTAAAGACAAATTAATTAAATATTCTTTATTTTCATAATAATTAATGGAAAAATGACTTGGGAAAGAGGGTAAAATGGTAATGGAATGAAACAAAAAGGGCATAGGAATTATACATGTTTTGCACTCATTATTTCCCCCCTACTTAAGGAATTTGCATGTCCTCATGCAAACAATTAGTACAAACTAGCATTTTTGGAAAAAAGTGAATGAGTTGTGCTGGTGGTTGTTTCAACCATGATGACCCTTGGTTCCTTAGGAGACCCCATTATCTAACATAGTCCTGATTTTACTCTATCAATTTCTTCCTTTTGTTGCATGTTCAATGTAGCAAGCTCCTGTAGTTATGTCTTTAATTGTTGGTTCTCCATTTGGAGCTGTGTAATTAGTTGACATAACTTCCCAAAGGGAATAAGTGGCTCTTTGCATACGTCTTTTAGGTTTTTAGTAGTAAAAATAATAAGAGACTTTGAAGTTTCTTTAGAACCAATAGTCTCCTTTTTTAACTATCATGGAGGAGGACATTCTCCAATGTAAACAATTTTTAGGGTTATGTTCTTGCTCACAAGGGTCTTTACCCTTTTCATTATATTCCTCCCCTACAGTGTGCTCTTCATAACCTGCATTCTCATTTAGGGTTTCTTCATATACCATATCTTCATGTGTAGAAAAAGGCTCCTCATATATTTCCCCCATTTTTCTCAAGAGGGTTTCATCCCTAAATACATCCTGGTTGTCTATCTCATGTTTGTCTCCAATTTCCTTCCCTGTAGTTGTTGTTTCTTGACCTAGTATCTCCTCATCCACTTGCTTAGGGTCTTCCAATTCCTCCAAGACAAGACTTTTCCTTTGTTCCTACTCAACTATCTACCTCTTTTTATGCCGCTTTTGACTATGGATTTCTCTATCTATCTTTCCCTTTCATTGTTTGGGGTTCATGACAACTATTTCCACATCAGTCATATAATTGACCACTTCTACAAGTTTATCCAGCTTAGTGGAAGGAGTTTTATGTTTCTTTGGCTTGTTTGGGGGTGTTCCTTTACCCTTTTGTAGTGTCATGTCAATCACTCTGGAGCTGGCCCTCTCTTTCTGAGGAAACTCATCTAGGGTTTCCCTTGTTTTATTTTTTCTTAGAGGATTCCCTTGCTAGGGTTTCCTCCAATACACTCTTTTTCAAATTCCCTGGAGTTTCATCATTTCCCCTATTAGGGTCATAGAAAGCATCCCATTCTAGCGAAGGTTTAGTAGAACAAAGTTGATACATCATGATTAACTTAATTAGATTCATGGTGAGCCAATGAATTTTCATGGCCCTTACAACACTGACTACATGATCACTTTGAAGAACAATGCAACTAAAAAGGAACATTAACTAGAAGATTATTATGCAAGTGCAACATAAGCCTAAAATGGTGAGAATGGAAATATATGTACCTCACTTTGTAGATAACATACTAGATTAAAAAAATAGCAACTTCATCCCACAGTGACAGAAGGGACTTACATTCGGATCCTTGGCCCTGCACCATCTTGGAAGATTCCCCCCTTGGTAGAAATTGTTTCCTGCAGAGCTTGAGGTCCATGACATGGGGGGAGGATTTAGGAAAGAAGGAGTCACCTATTTGTGGAAGGCCAATGACTATGGCAATTTTTTGCATGGTTATCGAAAATTGTAACCCCTTCAAAGTAACATTGTTCTTATGAAACCCTTCAGCAAATTCCATAGCAACCTTGTCATCAAAACCACACAGCTTCTTGAAATATGTTGTCCAAGCAACTTGCTTAAATATTTTGTATGCTTCCTCACTAGCTAGAGCTTCTTCATTTTTGTGGGTTCTCATTTGCTTTGATCTCCTCCCATGATTTCAAAGTGTGGCAAGAAATTCTTTTCCAACTTACATTGTGGCTATAGGGATGAAGAAAAGTATAAAAATGGAGATTTTGAATAGGTAGTTGACGGGTAGTAACTAGTAATGTGACCAAGTGGGTTGGCTAATGCCAAGTAATAATGGTGAATATTGTGGAATTAATATCAGATAAAAATTGGCCAGTGAAAATAATGATGAATAGTATGGGAATTAACCCCACAATCTCCCCCTAGCTTAAAGATGACCATCCCAGGCATGCCAAATAATTATTAGAAAAATAAATAACATTTAATAATCATTTAAAAGAAAGAAAGAGTAGGGTATGTGCAGGATCATGATGGGCTAAAAAGTGGCGATATGATGGGTATGTGTAGGGCATGTGGTTGATGACTTTTTTTACCAAAAAATGATGAAACAAAAAGGGATTTTAAAGGAGATTCTCAGCTTTCCCCCAATATAAATTATGCTTTAATTTGAATTTAATAAGTAATTATTATTCATCTTCTATTTGAATTATGACTAAAGTCTTGATTGATAGGCTGATTGAAAAACATCTATAGCTTTCAAATGGTATCACATTTTTTTAATCCAAAACATGTGTCACATTCTATGTTTCACATACTATAGGATTAAAAAAAAAATGAATTTCATGAAGTTTGGACCAAGTTAAGGTTGGCAGAAATATGTGTTTTTATATTTTTTAAAAGTTGTAATAAAAAATTCATAATTGATTATTTACTTGGAAAAAAATTACAAAAAAATATGGATCACATTGGGACATGAGCCCTCTACTTATATCTAAAATATTATAAAAAATATTATCATTTTATTGTGGTTAGGGTGGTCAAACAGACACCTACTTCTTATTTTTTCCCTAAAATTTAAGTATTACAAAGATCATTTCAAATTTTCACCAAACAGATTTTTAAAAAAGAAAAACCTAGTATTTTAGAAACTACATTCAATTTGCTACAGATTCTATTCTTACATGTTTTTGAAATAATATAGATAACTTATTCAAATTTTTACGTCAAATTTCCTAACTCTAATTTTTCTAAATTTTTTGCCACTTAAGGGCCTATTTTTTCCATGATGATCCTACACATACCCAATACCCCCTACTTCCAATATTCATAAGAAAAGTGATGATGAAGTGACTACTACAGATTTGATGGTGTGTAGACGACAATAGGAGATGACGTCACAAGCAAGTGGAGGAGGTAAATAGCAGATCCGTTAATATTAGAAGTAAATAATCTATCATAAAGCCACATGAGGGAGAAGTAGAGATAATCGTGAATGGAGGTTGATGTGGAGAGATGAACAATGGTATCATGGAAAAGATGAATTGGAGAAAAGAGCGTGGTGCATGGCAGGAAGTGACAAGATGGCTGGCAAGAGAAGGACATGTGACAGAGAAACAATGATAAAAGGGACCAAGGTAGAAAGAAGGTAGGACCCACACAGATCGCTCGCCAAGACCACAGGTACACATGAAAGTTTGGAAAGTGACATGAGAAAGGGAAGTAGTAGGAAGAAAGAGTCCTACCACCATATGTACCTAAAGCTACACAAGGTTTCCTACAAAAGAAGAGAAATGGTGGAAGCGACAGGAACAAGAAAAAGCTCTAGTTGTACCATAGAATAGGTAGTGACAGGGAATATCATTGTATGCGCCATGGTGTGCTTACTGCCTTTATTATTTTATTATTTTTTAAATTTTTTTTATCACGGCGATGGTAGACCGCCATATCCTGGTTTTCAGTCTATTGCCGCCTAGAAGGGCTAGAGAATCGGTTTTCACTTCTAGGTCTTTTCTTTTTTTTCTCCCTTTTCTTTTTTAATTTATTTTTAGTTATTTTTTAATAAGTAAATACATTTAAAAAATTACCTAAAAGGTACTTGAAGAGGCCATAGGAACCTTTTCAATGAGATGGAGTTCCTTTGACAAATGTGATACAAAATCCTCCCTTTAAATAGGCTTCTAGTACAACTTCAATCGGTGACCATTGACAATTAGGCCATAAAGTCAGAATCCATAGTGCAAAGCTTAACTACACAATTATCGTAGACCATCTCTATTTCATAAGGCCTGATCCATCGAGTGTGGAACTTTCCCTTAAAATCCTAGAAATGGGAATCATACAAGAACACCCAATCACCTGGTTGAAATGACCGCTGTCGAATGAAATGATCATGCCAAAGAGCACATTATTTCTAGACAATCTCTGCATGGAAGAGTGCTTGTTGACGAAGTTCATCTAATGAATGAAGTTGTACAATTCATTCTTTTTTTGCATCAGCCAAGCTCATACCCAATTAGAGTGCGGTATGAAGAGTTTTTACCTCAAACTCAATAGGAAGAACAACTTTCTTACCATAGATAAGTTCATAAGGTGTCAAACCAGTGGTGGTTTTCCGTGTGTGATAGGCCCACACTGCTTTAGGAAGTTGTGCAACCCAATCTTGATTATGGAGGGAAACTATCTTGGTAAGAATGTTCTCAATTTCTCTATTGGTAACTTCAACCTATTCGTTGGCTTGAGGATGATAAGGTGAAGACTTGCGATGTCAAATTTCATACTCATGAACCAAAGCAGAAATAAGTTTAGATGTAAACTTTGGACATTAATCTATCACTATCTCTCGTGGAACACTGAACTTGGTGAAGATCTTGGAATAGAGGAAATCAACTACCTTGGTGTCCCTTGCATGCTTTAAGGCAACAACTTCAACCCACTTGGTTACATAATCTAGGCACACAAGGATGTATTCCTTGTTCCTACATGGTGGGTTGATTGGTCCAACAAAATCAAGGCCCTATTTTTCAAAGGGCTCAATGGAAAACTGAGGATGTAGGGGTATTTCATCAGAGCATGTGGGATGGCCAATATACTGAAATTTATCACAGTGATGAACATAATGCTTACAATCCTTATGGAGTGTAGGTCATTAGTAGCCTACAATTAAAACATTTTGGGAAGTCCTCTGAGTAACAAAATGTCCTATGCAAGGTTTTGTGTTGCATGCGCAAAATATGTCAAAGATATCATCTTTGGGTACACACTGACGTGTGATGTTTTCAATGCGAGTTTGGAAGAGCAATCCATTGATCCACATGTAGTCACCACTAAGTATGACCAATTTTTAGTGTTCACTCAGAGAGAAATGAGGTGGGAACTTGCAAGTAACCAGGTAATTTGCAATGTCAGTGAACAATGGAATTTTTGCTAACATAGCAAATAGATGCTCATCTAGAAAGGCATCATTGACTGGAACTAGTTCATCATCATTTTGTTGTAACTTGGACAAAAACTTTGCAACCAAATTCTCCTAACCAGGTTTGTCAAGTATAGTAATGTAAAATTCTTGAAGCAAAAGTAACCATCTAATAACTCTACTAGTTACAACAAGTTTATTCATTAAGAATCAAATTGAAGAATGATCAGTATGAACAAACACTTTGTATTTGGTAATATAATGATGAAATTTATTGATTACATAAACAACAACTAGAAACTCCTTTTCAGTTACCATGTAGTTTACCTAAGCTCCTATGAATTTCTTATTGATGTAGTAGATGGAGTAGAAAAGTTTGTCTTATTTTTTTCCAAGGACAACTTCCATGGAAAGGTTTGAGACATCAATATGAATGTGAAAAGGTAGTTCCCAATTTGGACCTCTAAGTATCGGTGTGGTTATGAGCTTGGTCTTAATTTTTTCGAAGGATTCTTGGCATTTTGGTGTTCAAGAGAAAATGACATCTTTTTCTAACAAGGAAAACAAGGGGGAGGAAATCTTACTAAAATTCTAGATAAACCTCCTATAATACCCTGCATGACCTAGAAATCTATGCACATCCTTTTGGCTAGCAAGTGTTGGAAAGTCCTGAATGATCTGTATCGTTTTAGGATCAACTTGAATACCCTTGAAAAGTGGTAGGGGCATTACATAAACCAAATGGAAAGATGTTATAGGAAAAGGTGCCCCAAGGATAGGTAAAAGTAGTCTTGTTCTGGTATTCAAGTGCTATGTCGATTTGGTTGTAGCCACTGAACCCATCCAAAAAATGAAAAAAAAATTACCTGTAAGAGTGGTCAACACTTGATCAATAAATGGTAATGGAAAATGATCATATTTATTAGCTTTATTAAGTGCTCTATAATCAACACAAATTCTCCACTTAGCATTCTTCTTAAGAACTACAACTAGAGAACATACCAACTGACTATTTGAAATAGGATATATGAATCCAACATTTAACAGTTTTTGTAACTCCTCTTTAACTATTTCATACAGGACGGGGTTAAGCTATTGTTGTGGTTTCCTAACTTGATGACTGCCTTCTTCAATGTAAATATGGTGTGTGCAGGTGTCAGGATGAATTCCATGCATGTCTTGGTATTCTCAAGAAAATGCATCTTTATTAATTCTAAGCATGACAATAAGATCTTGGATTTTTTCAGTGCTTAAATGTGGATTAATATTAAGTGTGTGACCAGGTAAAATTTCCATGGCCTCTGATTATGCAGATGAATTAATGGCTAGTACTCATGAAGAGGATGGTGTATTGCTAGAATTTTTAGAGAATAAAAATAGACTATACAGACAATTATGAGGTAGCAATTGATGCAATGTAACAAAGTGTTGAACAAACTGTGAGCTACCTACTAGTGGAAATTTTCCAAAGGGACAAAGAGTATATATACTTGAATGAAGAACCAAGTTTTCAAATATTTCATTAGATCCATATCTATTCTAAAGAAAATTAATAAGAATATTATCTTCAGTAGGTTCTTCAATTTCTAATGCTTGATCAATTGTCAAGATTGGTAATGACTCATCCAAGTTGCTATCAGTCCATACTAGATCCTCTATCTCCAACAAGGGTTGTGTTGGTGGGTATAAACTCAACTGTTTTATGTTCTCTCCATTAGAAATGACCATGTTTCCTAATTGACAATTGATGAATGCATCTACAGCCGCTAACCAAGGTTGTCCCAAAATGAAGGGGTATCCTCCCAGCTTAATCTTTGGCTACAAAATCATAAATTTAGTTGGCTATTCCCATGAATCAATAGAAAGGACTACATATTCAATCATACCCTCTGGTTTGACCAAATATTGGTTTTCCATTTAGAGAACTATGGGAGTAGGTCTAAGTCCCTTAAGTGAAAATATTTACTTTCTTTCATTTTTCATAACATTAATTGTAGTGCCCAAATCAACAAGTGTGTTAGGAATAATTTTACCAATAGATACCTTGATGATAGGACCCCCTGGATCCGAATACTTAGGAATGGTTATGTTCCCAAGCATGAGGTCTACTAGCTATCCAATGACTTGGATGGTCTTTGGATCTTGCTTCTTCTTTTGCTTCTGAGTACATAAATCATGAACTATATTTGTATACACAGGGATATCCTTGATAGCCTACAAAAAATGGATCTTAATGTTAACATCATGTAATTCATTGAAAAAATCAAATTTAGGTTGGGAGACTTCCTTCTATACTAGTTCTAAATGAAATCGGCTAGGGAAGGGAGGTTTCTTTATTGGATCCTCTTTAGGTTCTTCATTAATTTCGATGATGGTGGGCCCCTAAAGTGCCTTTCTTGACCTTAATTGGACTCCATCTATTTCTACAATATTAATAGGATAAGTAGAGTAACATGTCACCTCATTATTATACATGGGTTATGTTTCCTTATTGTTGGGATTTTGATTTGGTTGACTTGGCATTGGTGTGGGATTTGGTGGTTGTGTTGGATTAGCTAGTTGAGTGGAAAATGATGGTATCGGTGGAATAAATTGTTGTAGTTGTTGATATGGATTAATCATGTGAGGAGGTGGAAATTGTGATTGTGGTGCATATGGCTATTGGTATGGTGAAGGTTGTGGCGATTGTGGCCTCCATGCCTACTACCATGACTATAAAGCATATTGGTATTGTTGTATCCATTGAGGGTATTGTGGAGGTTGTTTCCAACCTCCATACCACCCAGGTTGATTGGGAAAATAATTGTATTGGCTAGGTCCACGATAAAAATAATCATTTGTCATCCCAAGGTGAATTACTCAAGGTGGAAAAGGTCACCTTGGGGCCATGTAGTCGACAAGTTCCTCAGAATATTTAATATTAGGTACACCTATGGGAAGAGGTCTTAAAATATAAATTTTTCTAGCTTCCTCTAAGGATGAAATATTTGGCCTATTATAAGGGAAATCCTCACTACTATATCTCTTACGACAGGTTAGACAAAATAAAACCAAAGCCTTTTCAGATTCCTCTTTCCTTTTACGAGTATACAAAGTATCTATCTATTTACCCATATGATTTAATACATCAGTTTTAAGATATTCAAGTAAATTACCTATTTCATGCTTTGTTATACAAATGTCATTTCCTAAAGAAGAAAGATTCCTTGAATAATTCCTCCCTGAACATTGAGATGAGTAATTCCTATAGATGTCACAAATATCAGCAAAGTTCAATTTAGATACGTTACCTTTTCCTATTAAATTCAATGCATCCATAATATCTTCTCTTACTCCCCTAAGAAATAAAATTTTAATAGTACCAAGAGTTAGTCCTAGTTGTCATGATCGTTGTAGGCTGAACATGAATCATTTGAGGTAATCTTCCACTGATTCATCTTCCTTCTGAGTCATGCAAAAAATCTCATCCCAAACCTCTTTTGTTTTACAATACTCCTGGTATTTTTCCAAAAATACTTCCTTCATGTCATCCCATGTTCTAATGTTTTTGAGGTTCATGAACCATTGTAAGGCTGCATCCTTCAACATTGTTGGGAATGATTTGAGCTTCTGTGCATCGCTTTGATAGTCATAACTGTGGGACAACACATCAAAATCAAATAAGAACATATCAAAATCCTCAAAGAAAGACCACAAAAATTAGGCAAAGCGGAATGGAGGATTTTTTTATAGGGGATTCCTCTTGAAGATGTGCAATTTGAAACTCAAAAGTGGCCAAGTTGTTGTGGGCTAATGCTGTCACATTGTTATTATTGTTGTGGTTGTTGAGATCAGTCATGACTTGAGATGCCCAAGGGGTAAATAATGTTTTAAAAGGATTTTGGTTTCCTAAGGAAGGACCAACTCTAGACTCGTAATATTCTTGGAATAACTTTGCAACCCTTTTCTATAGTTCTTCAAAAGGCTCTGCATAGATACCAAAAGGATTCTCAACAATGGTAGACTCAATAACACACTTTTTGATATCTAGTTCAGGTAACTCTTTCTTAGGTGATGTGTGCACACCTGATGGTTGTAATTTGTTTCCCAATTTTTCTCTTTGTGAGATACTTCCCTTAATGGATGGTTTTGTTTTGTTTTTCAAATTTTTAGGTGGCGAACTACTTCCTTTATCATTTTTAACAAATCTCCCTCTATTATCCCTACTACGATTCATGCACCTATATGACTTATAACAACACAAATTAGGAGTATTAACCTTGACAAGGTCAACAATTGTGCAGGGTTTCCTCTTGACGTACTATTCCTAACTTAACTTACTATGGTTTCAGGCCTTTAATACCTTTCCTTGAAAATGATGCAAAAAATGTAGGGAAAAAATGCAAACTAGAAATGGGGTATGCTTATCTCTCACAATCCTATTGAATAGTTCTATAAGTCTAATTGGTGTGATTCTTCCTCAGTTTATTCCTATGTGTGTCAATCTGGGGAACGTAAACAAATGAAAGGTATCAGGGCTATTTTCCTAAGGGATGAATGCAATAAGTTGATAAAATATGAGATGCACTCTATGAGAAACAAATGTTCTAAAACTTTCACACTTACTAGAAATTGTTCTAACTTTCATCTTTAATAATCTTATGATCTAAATAAGAATATTCATTAAATCAAATAACACAATCACACTCAGATTAAACATAGAACATTGATCAAATACTCTTAATTAGTTAGATGACAAGAAGTTGCAGTGTGATAAGAAGTTGCAGTGCAACATGAAGTTTTAGGAGAGAATACATAGTAGTCTTTGGAAATAGTAAATATGTCTAAACAACAAGAAAACTACTAAAGAAAATGAAATTCTTGTACTTCAAATAATAATTGTATCTAATAGAAAGTTGATCAAACTGATTACAATTACTAAACCAATTACATAAACCAAATATTAAAACTTTCCAAGCATAAAAGGAAATCAAGTCATAAACACTCCATACTATAAAATGCATTCAACATAAATAAAATTGTATTGAATGTAAATTCTAACTAATCAAAACATGAAACAACCTCAACAAATATTTTGAGAGGGGGCCCTTCCTCTAGTTCACAAGGTGAGTGAGAAGAAGCTGATTACGCTAACTCAATGTCATGAACATCCAAATCTATTCATCCTAATTGTAGCAAGAGAAAATATGTTTATGTTCTCTATTTTATCTCTATCTATCCTCTATTGTCTAAATCATACCATATATATAAATGTGATCAACACATTGAATACTATAAGCTATGATTAAATGAAGTTATAGCTTGTTATGGACAATGGCCAATAAACTAGATATCAATTGTCTTTGGTTTGGCTGTAGGCCACAAACCTCAAAACAACATTAAAATAGTTTTGAAATGTAATGTTAAAATATGAGTGAGTAGTTTCATAACATATTTGGCTCATCCCTTGCCATTCCTCATGTTGTATTCCCTTCAAGGATTGTCTTCCACATGGCCGGTTCCTTCAACTTGATCAATTCCTATAGCAAGCCAATCAAATTATGTCATTATCTTAACGATTTGTCATTTTGGAAGCATTCCTTCATCCTTTAAAAAAATATTAAATATTATTTATTTTCATAATAATTAATTTTAAAAGGACTTAGGAAAGAGGGAAAAATGGAAATGGAATGAAACACAAAGGGTATAGGAATTAGAAATATTTTGCAGTCATCACTTCCCACTGGAACAACCATAACCGATATTTCCCTACAACATTAGTACCATTGCAGTTTTATGACAAACCTGTGATCATGCTTCCCTGAGTATATTTTCACTTCCCTCGACTTTGATGATCTATGCTACCTTTTCCCAAGTCATTAGGTTAGTTTACCCCTTTGACCATGCTACTTTCTTGATTCCTTCATTTGACAATAGGTCCACCAACTTGTTGGATTTTCTATAGATGTAGCTTATCATGTATTCACCCAAAAAATCCAGTTCCAGTGAGATCCTTGCAATCCATCTCTTCAGCTTCAAGCTTGGTGCTTGCCTTGAGCTTACTACCATTACTATAATTTTTGAGCCCCATTCTATGTTGACCACTTGTAGATTATTATCAACGCAAAATTTTATTCCTTCAAACAATGTTGAAGCCTCTACATCATTATTGGTTCACTCCTACAATTTTAGAGAAGTGGTCCATATTAGCTTTTTGGTATAATCTCTCACATTAAATTTCACTCATTAGGGGCCCAAATTACCTCTCGAGGCCCTACCAAAGTTTAGCTTTAGCCTACCCCTTGGTGGTAGCGAACACTTCCAACTCTCTCTACTCTACTTCATTTTCAATAGATTGTCGCTTGAAGCTTTAACCATTGGCTAGCATTTTACCATCTATTTATCCAATGCAGAGAAAAAAATATATTATTTTCTTTCGAAGGCTATGCAAAAATGCTACTGAACTCTTTTACTTAGGATGCCTTCTCCTTAAAGATTCTATTATTCCTTTCATGCCATAGTTGCCATACTATCATTCCTGGGACCTTTGTCCATAAAGCTGCAAGTGTTGATCCTTTTCCTACTTGAGGCCAAGACTCAAAAATTCCTTTCATGCTATTTAACAAAGGCCCTCACCACCCCAACTTCTTGCAAAAGTTTTTCCAACATTTTTGAGAAAACTCGCATTCTACCAGTAGATGATTTTTTGTTTCTTCACTATTCTTGCATAGAGGACACATGAAAGGGACCACCATTCCAATTCACTTCAACCTTTTTCTTGATAGAATGTGCCCATGCATAGTTATCCACATGAATTCTCTAGCTTTGGGTAGTACGTACTTACCCCAAAATAACTTCTTTGGCCACGACCCCTTCACTTGCTCCCTATTCAAAACTTCATATCCTATATTCATTGTATACTCACTAGTGCTTGCCACACACAAATTGATTCTATCACTTTCTCCTATGAAATATATATGAATTTTAAACAACTCTAATTTAATCGACTCCTTTATTCCATTTGTGAGTATTTCAAAGCTTTTCCATTGAAAATTCCATATACCCTTTTCTCTTCTCAGAGCTACATATGAGGTCACTTTTTCTCCATATGTCTCGCTTGTTATACAAATTTCTTCCTCCACCTCTGGCATGATGTTCATCGGTTTGTATTAGTTCCTTAAGTCTTACTATAATGACACCCAATTATCATCCTTTATAGCCCAAGTTAGGTGCTTTGTTAAAAGTGTCCTACATTTTAAAACAAAATTCCATAGCGTTGAACCTTTTTTGTGGATTTACAATTGTTAGGATTCCTTCTTCCTCCTCTATATCTAGGCATTTTTTTTTCAGAAGCTTACTCCATTACACCTTTGGGTTTCTATACATTCTCTAGGATATTTTTGCACCCAAAGCCAAATTTTTTGATTTCACATCGTTGATACCCACAACCCCCACATCCTTCAATTGTATGACATTCCCCCATCGAAAAAACAACATGCACTCTCTTTCATGGGCCCCATCCCACAATATTTTTCTTTGAATGGTATTTATTCTCTTATACAACCTTTTCAGGATTTCCAAACAAGCCAACATGTAGATGAGTATTGTTGCCAGAAGAAATTTTACCATTGTAATTCATCAAGCTAAAGTTATCCATCAAACCTTATAGCTCTCAATATAAATTCTTTACATTTTCTTTCAGTGTCTTCCCATAGCCTTGGTTTTGCTTGTCTAGTGAATAACGGGATACCCAGGTACTTGGTTGGAAGGTTGCCTTGGTTGAATCCTAGAATATTCAAGATGCACTATTGCATCCTTTTGTTCATGTTGAAAGAATAAATATGAATTTTCTACATTCACCACCTGACTAGCTTCTTTACCTATTAATTCTATCACCTCCCTCATTTCAATAGCTTCTTCCATGGAGGCATTACCATAAAGTATTGTGTGTTGAACACTCAAAATACTGAGAGAGGGGGGTGAATCAATATTCTATTAAAACATTCAAACATAATCCATCCAATTACCAAAGAACATTCAACTAATATAAGAAAAGAAAGCATGAAACATCACATAACACGTGAACACCAAGATTTTTACATGGAAAACCCAAAATGGAAAAACCATGGTGAGTGTTAGCTCAAAATATATTATATTTGGATTAGTGTATTACAAAAATTCTCACTATAGGTGAACTCATTGTCCAGTAGAATCATTACCCACATAGAATAAGCTAGAAGATAGAAGGGGTGGCTTATATCCTATTGAACTATTACAATTGCATCTATTATATGTTGGATTATAGTTCCAATGAAGTACAAAATCAATATTTGCAATGATTTGGATCAATGCTCTACTCTGCTCACAATTCACACAAATTTTATCACATTCACATCAAACACATGTAGATGGAACACCATGCATGCCATATATATATATATATCTCATCACTCGTGCATCATCTCAACATATGAAAAAATCTCCTATATAAATCCACATCAAGTGTAACATAAATTAGGTCAGCCTAATTGGATGTAACACATAAAATTAAACTTTTCATCCTCAAAACATTTCATCCACATATTGTTCCTTAATTAAAAATTCAATTCACCTTAAGATAGGTCGTGATGGACCCAATATAGGTCCTACATAGGATTACAACACATATTAATTTTTCACAAAACACAAATTTTGTTAGGTCGGCCCCAAATAAGACTTAACACAAAAACCTTCATCTATTTACCCAATTTTCCACACATGGAACTCAAAACTCAATCCCATATGGAATTCCTAATCAACTAACATTTGGAAGCTTATCTTCAACATCAAAACTTGAAATGATCATCCACATAGGAATACAATATCTCCCACACTAACACTCTATATTGGAAATAACTACAATATACATAATTGAACTCTATCATTCATATCTCCCAAGATACTGGACCAAACAACAAAATATATTGGATTTGGATGTGTCTAATGTTCACTAAATTACTACTAGAATCACAAAATTATATCTCTATTTGCAGTGGAGTACTAACCAAAAAATTGACAAACTGAACCACTATACATGCAAGTCAGATACTTAGGAAAATTTATGTGTAACTATACTTTCTAGACCAACTTATCTTGTACAAATATCTTCAAAAACATTTCTAAATCATGTTAAGATGATGCACAACAATGTTGACATTAATGACAACACTAGATCATGCAATATGTACATACAATGCTCATGTTTCCGAACAACATCATCTTTCAACAATCTCCCCCTTTTTCATTGATGGAAACATGCTCTCCAAAAACATTCTCCAAAAAATTTCTCTCCTCCAAAATATACCAAGTATCTCTCCTAAAAATTATCTAGTATCTCTTCAAGTATCTCTCCCCCTTTGACATCAATGGAAAAGGGTGTACTAGTGCCAATTATTGTATACTCACCCTCAAATATATGTACAACTAGAAATAACTGAATGAATGTATTGAACTCCCCTTAGAAAGTTAACCCAAAAATTTCTATATCATCTGCATATTTACAAAAAAGCTGAAAAACTTGAAAAAACTTAAAAATGAATAGGAATAGAAATTGTCAACCTGAAGATGTTGACCCTTGAAGCTTTTGTAAAATGAATTATCATGCATATTTACCTTCTTCCCAAGTTTCCTTTGTTGTTGCAAGAATTCTATATTGAGACTCAAGCTCAACCAAGGTCTCCTCTCCTTCTTTTGGAGTACTGGGAGTTAGATTCAACTTTGAAATCTTATTTATACTAGAAAGGGAACTTGAGATAGATATATACTTCATATTTAGCAAGTCCCTTAGCTTCTCAAACTGTTTGATTATGTCTTCTTTCTAGCTCTGTAGTGTAAGGAGTTTTTCATGTAAGTCCATTATAGCAGTCCAAGTTTGATCATCTCTATCTTGTACCAGATCATAAGCATTTGATGCACTACTTATTTGTGTCTCAATTGCTTCCATGGAATCCTTTATACTTTATGTAGCATTTGACCACTTCATGTAATACAAAAACAAAGTATTTTCTTCTTCCTCACAAGCTTGTACATCCTTCAAACTTTCAACTTTTCTGTGTGCAAATACACACTTCTCTGTAATATCCAACAATTTATTCTCTACAAGCCTTGCCTCAATTTGTATTTCAACTTACAGTCCTTTTAGTCTGAAGGCATATTCCTTGAAGGAATCAATCAAGAACTTGAATTTCTCCATTGTAGAAAATGATGTATCAATTTTTTTCCACGGGTTATCTCTTGCAATTCCTTTATAGCTTCATCCATTAATTCAACACTCTTTTGATATGTTTCAATTATTTATTTTCTTGTTGATGTGTGAAAGACTTCTCCTAGTTGCAACTTGTGTGTGGAAATTTTTTTCTCTAAAACTACACTGCCTTGTTACATGGGAAACTACAATAACTAAGATGAGACAATTGATTGGAATCTTACTTGCTTAGAAAAAAATATTTTTTAGAGGACTACCAGAGGAAGATTCATCAGAAGGCTTAGGTAACTCCAAGTTTTCTTTAGTTTCTTCATCCTTCCCAGACTTAGTATTCTCAAGTCCTTTGTCTTATCTTGTTCATTGGGGGCCTTATCCTTCTCTTTATCTTTATCATACGTTTTATCTTCATCTCCTTTATCTTTGTCCTTTCCTTGCTCATTCTCCTCATTCTTGTCTCCATCTCATTCCTTCTCTTTCCATTTTTTCTTATTTGTCCTATTTTTGTTCTTTATTCTCATCACTCTTATTACCTTCACTGGTTTCCTATTCAATATCTTTCAAAGGAACAAATATCTTTGGGTTGCCTTGATCATTACTTATCGGTGGGAGAATGGACCTTTCCTCTATAGTATAATGAGTAACCAGAGGAGTAAAAGTGGTATCCTTAGGATTTTCCTCTCCGATCATTGACTCTTATTTTGTAACCTTTTCAACTTCATCATTTCCTTGTACTGGTTCTTCTATATTAGGAGGAGCATTATCAAGATTTTCCTCTGCATCAGTAACTCCATCATCAACTTCATGCTCATTCTGATAATCATTTTTTTCATATCTTCTTATACAATGTGTTTCAAATCATCAAAATCATCATTTAGTCCTTCATCAAATGTTAGGAGTAGACCTAACTTCTATACAAGTTCCTTGGCCTTGTCATTACACTCTTTCCAAATCATATCATGATCTTTTTGATCCATTCACATAAATATTTACCATTTTTTTTTTTTACTTAGCTCCTTGTTGTAGATGGTAGCCAATGTGGCTTAGTCTACTTCAGTCAAGGGAGGACCAACTCTTTTGAGGCTTCATCTTTCATATTTTCATGTTCCATTATTGCATTCTCTCTTCTTTTCACTAGGACAAACCAAAAATCATCTGGTATATCCTTCCAAATATTATGCATATGAACTTTAAATACTTCAATATATTTAACTATGGCTTCAATTATTGTAGCTTTATCTATCTCATCAACTTCTTTATATATTTCTATAGTTTCTTTCAACATTTGATTTTGCACTATATTGTTGAATAGTGCATCAAACTTCATAGGGGTGTGAGGTCTCTTAGTTTTCTTCTGCTTCTTTTCTTTTACCAAAGGCTTCTTTGTTTCTTTTTGTTTCTTCTCTGGAGGAGCCTTCTTGTCTTCTCCTTTTGTCTCTTTTGAATTCTAAATCCTTCTTTCTATTTCTCACCTTCCTCCTCACTCTTTGTATCTACAATATGAATTATCTTTATTTTCTTGATTAGAGGGGTCTCATCCTCTTCCAAATCTTCTTCATCAACAACATTATGCCAATTTCCTTTTGTCTTGTAGCTTTCTACTTCAATATCCTTGTAGCAGCTACAGGAGGTACTGTGATAGCGGTTTTCTTTGCTTCTACCTTGGTGGCATGAACTACTGGAGGGGTAGTTATATATTTCATTTTCTCACCAACAATAGGAATAGATGTGGTGGAAGATATTCCTAATCTCCTTGAGCTATTGGAGGCTTTTTCTACACTCATATCAGCTCTAGCTTTCTCTGGCATACTTAACTCTTTCCATTGAAATACCACTTTCTTGTGCATGTATGCCAAACATCTTGTCAACATTCTTTCTCACTTCTAGTTTCTTGAATTCCATGTGAAATTATGTAGATTTTCCTTCATATGTTCCCTATCTTGTCTTATTGGGATCTTTAGGACTATTTAGTAGTACCTCTACACAACCAACAAGTTCTACCTTTGACACTTCATAACCTTGTTCCAGAACCCAAATGGTCCTAGATTCTACCGCTTCCATCATACAAAAGTTTGTGGAGACTAGCAAAGTGAGGTAATTGTTGTCACCTAGAAATGCACCCTATGCAAAGTTGTAAAAACTAAGCTTTCTAGTGAAACATTGGATCAAGTTGTAGCCACTAGTTCTCATGTTTTAGTAGACAAACATCCCGCAAAGGTTGCTAGAATTGTTCCCTATATTTCACCTATAGTTTAAATCAGGCAGGATAATCATATGTTAGATCTTTAGAGGCCAATGGAACATTCACACAAGGGCAAGGATCCTACATCTGTTGCTAGGTCACGGGGAACTTAGTGTGAAAACCTGCCCTAGGAAGGTTCAGCATGAAATCATCTAAGGAGAATGTCGCCTAGACCTTCTAGAGGTCTCGCCGACTAGCAGGGGTTCCATCAAGTCCGAGTGCTTCAACTGGGAAGGTTTCGACATGAGTTGTCTTTCGAAGAGAAGTCTTGGAGATCCGTAAGGTTTTTCTGACAATCGTCAGGTTGATGCACTATCAGCATAAGGAGCAAGCATTGGTGAAGGGTCTCCCCAACTCGTAGTGTCTCGCCAACAATCACTCTTGAAGTGGCGTCGGTAAAGGAGGAGAGCTTTGGAATAAGGTCATACCGAAGTGTGAGTGTCTCCCCGATAAGAAAGGAGCCCGCCAAAGGACAAAGCATTTGGGTATGGTCTCAGCGACCCGTTAAAGTCTCACTGATAAGAGGGCCTTTGGTATAGCATTCCAAGTCAAAGAAAGGTCTCCCTGACTTGGTGATGTCTTGCCAATAAGTGAACGACTTGGCGGAGGATGGATTCTTTGGCTTAGGTGGGAGCCTTCGACAGGGAGTCTCACCGATGCAAAAAAGTCTCCCTGACTTTTACATCGGTGTAGCGCCCGACTGTCGGCATGATGTCTCGCCGACATGGTATGGTCTCAGCGATAGAAGCAAGTATCGGTACAACATTTGATCCTCGCTATGGTTTCTTCTCGACTTGATCATGTCTTGGTGAAAGGAATACAGAGCTCAGTAAGGTAAGAATGCATTCGGGGAGACTTTAATAGTCTCTTGCTGACTAGAAGGTATAGACCTCACCGAAAGAGCTTGACATTGGCATAAGGTCTTGCAAATATAAGGATGTCTTCCCGAATGAGGGTGGTCTCAAAGATAGAAAGGGATCTCAATGTTACTCGTTAAAGCCGCTGTGACCTCTTGGCAATAAAAGGTGTCTTGTCGATGGCTCTAGTAAAATTGGTGTGACTTTACAAGCTCAATAGAACTCTCATCGACTGTCACATGCTATGCTGATGAATTCAGAGGACATAATCACATCGGTGAGACATTTTCAGTGTCTCGCCAAGATGTGATTCTTTTCAAAAGATTTTTGACCACTTGTAGAGCCTGAGCGGAATATGCTTGACCAACTAGGAGGAGCTAAGATGAGTCGTGGTAGTCTAACCAGGATGAACAATGTCAACTGAATGTGAATGCAACACGTATTTGTTCTAAGCTCAGGGCATTCAAGGTGTTCATCCGAGGTGGTTCAAATAGGACACGATGCCAAGATTAGAATAAATGCAGTAGCTATAAAATATCTGAAGAAGGCTTCTCTAGGGATGACTCTTCACCGTCATGGACACGTAGGGTTCTACATTAATTCAGTCAAAAATATCTATGGGAGGATCTTTCCAAGGCCTGATATTTTTGTAAGCCCTAAGGGGCCGACACAGTCTGGTGTATATAAGGCATTTTTTGCCTTTTTGTAAATAGTTCAAATTGTGCATTCAAAAGAGTTAGTGATTTTTATTAATCCTTTCTCGACTAAATGTATGTTTTGTAACTCAACTGGAATCTGGAATATAACATAGAGTTTACCTGAGAAGCTACTATTAATGTTTGTATTACTCTCATTTTTGTATTTTAGACTATGCAAGTTCTTAGCTGTGTTTTTCTAAAAATCTATATTCATACTTAAGGTTGTGAAATTCATCTTTCCTTCCTAAGATATGCATGTAGAGAAAACCTGTTAAGAATAGTGTATGAGTTTAAAGGGGTTATGATAAGTAAGTGAAAATGTTGTCTTTTTCTTTCCAGTGTATGTTCTTCCTGTGTCTGTTTCATGATTTCTTATTAACTCAGTGTATCACCATAGAAATAGTTCAGTTTAGTTTCATTATTTGTATGCATTCCTTCTCCTTTTACCTTCACAGAATCGCTAGTTTAGGTGATACCCAAAGGAAGTCGGCCTTCTCCGGAGGTTCACTCCAATCTCAGGTGACCCATAGCCTTGGAGTGATCCAATGTTTCACTAGAAAGCTCAGTTTTTACAACTTTACATAGGGTGCATTTCTAGGTGACAACAGTTTTTGGCACACCTAGTGGGACTAAAATTAGATTGAACTACTGGTTTAGTATGTGACCAGCTACTACCAGGCTTTATATAAGTCATTTGGCATACTTGGAAACTCCACAAAGAAGAAGAACTCTAGAAATCAGTGCCTTCTACAGTTTATGAGAAAAGTTTAGACAAGAGGTAGCTCAGGTCCCTTCGAATATTTACAGCTGTCACCACCAAGAAGAAAAGGCAGAGCTATAGAAAAAAGAGGAACACCAGCTATCTATTCTAGAAGAACTCAGTCTACTCCTCCATTAGTGGGATCTCATTTTGCTATACAAGTAAATCCAATTCAGCTACCCCCAATGGCTACTCCAAGGAATCAACCCTTTGTCACTTTCAATAGAGGCATCCCCTTAAATTTGGCACAACACAACAACATCCCAATGGCAGCCTTAAAGAGTCTACCAATTTTAACAGGAGAAGACCAAACTACTCTGATTGAACATATGAGAGATGTGGCTTCATTATGCAGAGTCCATCACATAACCCAAGAGGATGTTGCAGTGAGATTACTAGCTGCTTCACTAAAAGGAAGATTTGTGCAATGGTATAGGAGCCTACCAGTCAGTTCAATTGCAACATGAGACAAATTTGGAGACAAGTTGCATAAGCAATTTCAAGACAGGTCTGACAACTTGTCTCTACTGGAGCAATTGACTACAATTAAGAGGGATCCACAAGACCAGATGAATGACTTCAACTTCAGATTTCATAGAACTTGGGATAGGATGCCTATAGCGGTGAGGCCACCTCTAAAATATGTATTTTTATATTTTTTGAGGGCTCTAAACAGCGATATAGCTGTCATGATACAATCAATGGGAGGAGTGTCCTTGCCAGACGCTTTCAAAATAGAAATCAAAGCTGAGAACAACTTAATACAAGCTAGTACACTTGCCCCTAGGCCTCCAATGCCTATATTTCCAGAAATTCATGCAAACATCCCTTTGCAAATACCTCCTTTCACATCTCTACCAGTTGTACCAACGCTGCCAGCTGCTATTCCAACCATTGATAAATAAGAAAGTGTTGATTCAAGCTCATCACAGGAGTTACAAGAGATCAAAATTCTTTTACAAACTTTTGGTAACAAGTTGGTGCACTTGGAGAAACAACAGTCCTATTCTAGGCCTTATCAACAACAGATTCAGGCCTCAAGTCAGCCCTTCCAAGGTTAGCAGTAGCAATTCCAAGGGAATAGACAATAGTATCAGGGTAGTTATCAGGGCCCAAGATAGAGTGTGAACACAAGGCCTTTTCAGGCCTATGCTCCAGCCCCTGTTAGTGCGACTAAGGAGCTAGTTCCTATCCAAAACAACTTAGCAGTAGACTATAAGTGGTGTTACCCCTGTAACTAACCTCATAATCAGGCCACTTGCTCAAACGGACTGATCAACCAGGAACTTATGGTACAGAATGCTTCAAGTTCATAGCAGGGTGCTAGCAATGATGCATCCCCACAACACCAGGACCAATTTAGCAATGATACTACCCTACTTAACTAGAAAGGTCAAGAATTTTGTGGGTTGAACGAAGATAGTTCTCCAGTTGCAGCTAACACCATGGCAAAGAAGAGAGCTTTTGAACTTGGTCAAGCGGCTGACAAAGGAAAGGCAGCGACTACATAACCATCTACACCTCGAGTGGCTCCTATTTGGAAAAGAAATCAGAAACTCCCAGACAAGGAGCAGTCACACCCGCAAGCTGATCATACTGGTATAAAGGTACATCCTAAAGTAAATCCAACTGTACCTTATAATATCCTTGACAGTATGAGAGAAATGAATGTTACAATGTCCATGTGGGACTTGTTATCCATCCCAGGTCAAAAGGATATGTTACAGTCAGCCCTGTCAAGTTTGAGAATGTCTGATGAATTTGAGCCCCCAATAGGTCAGGTTAGAGTTGTGTTAATAAATAATTCCCAGGGAAATGATCAACAGCCTTGCATAGAGACTGAAAATGGAGTTAAACCACCTCCTTTCTATGCATCATTGATTATTGGTGATAAGTTAGTTCATAACTGTATGGTAGATAGTGGAGCTAGCAGCTCCGTGATGCCAAAACAGATTGCTAACAAACTTGGAATAAAATACCAGCCTTTAGAGAAGGGAGTGATCCAATTGGATGGTACTTCAGTTAATACTTTGAGTATTATCAAGGATTTAAATCTCACCCTCCACGCTTTTCCAAATTTTTTAGTTCCTCAAGACATATGTGTCATAGACCTCCCACCTTTCTTTTCCTTGTGTTTATCTAGAGACTTTACAGCTAAAATAGGTGGTTACGTATTAGCTGATTGGTCACATATGCTATTTAGAATAAGATATGGAATGAAGGTTACCATTAAATCTGAAAGATTGGCTAAGTATCGCATTGAGCCATATAACCCAAGTCCCTTTAATGTTGTTCCTACTGCTGCAGACACAAATTGTGTCGTTCTTTCTGACAATGAACTAGCTACTGCTCAAGAACTCCAATCAGAAGTTGTTCCTAATGTGTTGCTGCATGAATGGATAGTTGAAAATGTATTAGATAGTCCTAAGGACCTCATTCAAGATGCTGGTATGGGAAACTATGTCATTCTTGAGCCTGACACAGAGATTCCAAACTTGGAGAAAGATGTAGATCAGTTGTTGCAACCACTAAGTGGACTTTGGGAGATGTTCTTCGATGGTTCCAAAAGTAAGAATGGAGCAAGAGGAGGTGCAATGTTGATTTCTCCACAAGTGATAGGTACTACTCTGCATTCCATTTTTCTTTTGCATGCTCCAATAACACTACTGAATATGAGGGCCTTGTTCAAGGTCTAGAGTGGGCAAGGAAGAGAGGAATAACCAGCTTGAAAGTCTATGGGGAAAACGAATTAATTGTTAATCAAGTAAGGGGCTTGAATGTTGCTAAAAATGACACATTAAAATCTTATAGAAATAGAGTGTGGGACATGCTCGAAGATTTTGATGCCTTTAACTTAGTGTCTATTCCAAGAAATTAGAAGAAGCATGCTGACATGCTTGCAGCCATTGGAGCACATTTTGATATTCCAAATGACATTAGAAAGGAGAAAGTGCAGCAGTATGTGAAGGTAGTAGTCAGGTCATAAATTCCTGACAACAACATTCATTGGCAAGTTTTTGACAGTGATGAACAGATTCTTTCCTTTTTGCTCGAAGAAGATCAGTTCTCCATGGTAAATCAAGCAAAACTTAGGCAGCAGTATGGTGATCAAGTCATCCATCTGAGGACAAATAAGTTACCACAAGGCCTTGTTACCTTAGAGTTGATTTTCAGCACTGATGATCGGCTTAAAAAGGGTAAAGCTAGCTTGCAAATCAAAGAAGAAAATTATGAAGAACTGGAGATTTTCAAAGGTAAACTTCTTAAGATAGGAAAAATTTGTTCACATGAAGATAAACAAGCTTTTGTTGCTTTATGTCAAGAATTTCATGATGTATTTGCTTGGAAATAATCAGATTTGAAAGGGTTTGATCCCCATATCACTCAGCATACAATTGAGTTGGAACCTAATGCCAAGCCGGTAAGACAAAAACAAAGGCCCTTGAATCCTAAACTTTAGCCCCTAATGATTAAAGAGCTAACTAAACTAGTCGAGGGGGGTATTGTCTTTCCTATCAAACACATTTCATGGGTTTCTAACCTTGTACCAGTTAGGAAGAAGAGTGGCGAAATAAGACTTTGTGTAGACTTTAGGGATCTTAACCGAGCATCTTTGAAAGACCACTACCCACTGCCCTCCATGGAACAAATCTTGCAAGAGGTTGCTAGTTCTGAAAGATTTTCCTTATTAGATGGTTTTTCAGGGTATAATCAGGTGCTGGTTAAAGAAGAAGATTAGTTCAAAACTGCTTTTACAACTAAATCAGGCACCATGACACACAAAAGGATGCCTTTTGGTTTATCCAATGTTGGTGCCACATTTCAGAGGGCTATGGACATGGCATTTCAAAAATTGAACAAGATTATGTTGATTTATTTAGATGAAATTACAGTATATTCTAAGAATGTTGATGAACATGTGTTACATCTTAGGCAAGTTTTTGAAAAATGCAGAGAGTTTGGTATATCTCTCAATCCAAAGAAGAGTATCTTTGTTGTTCATGAAGGGAAACTATTAGAACACATAGTGTCAAAGCAAGGAATTACTATTGACCCTAAAAGAGTCAAAGCCATACTTGAGTTGCCATTACCAAATCACAAGAAGGGTCTGCAAAGCTTTTTGGGCCAAATCAACTTTCTGAGAAGGTTCATCCTAGACATTGCAAACCTATTACAACCTTTGACAACTATGTTAAAGAAGAATGCAGTTTTTAGTTGGACAAAAGATGCCAAGAATAGTTTTGAAAAGGTCAAGGAGGCCTTAGCAGCAACTCCTACACTGGTAAATCCAAAATTTTCTAAATTTTTTTATCTTTATGCTTATGGTAGTACAAGTAACATTTCTGCAATATTGGTTTAAAGAAATGAAGAGAATTTAGAACAACCAATAGCCTTTTTCAGTCAAGGTTTGGCCGATTATGAACAGAAATACTCCTTTGTAGAGAGGCATGTTCTTGCCATGATCAGAAGCCTGAAGAAATTCAAGCCTTTGATCTCTCATAATAAAATTCATTTCATGGTGGCACACTCAAGTGTGAAGGAATTTTTATTGAATAAAGATTTGAATGAAAAAAGAGCAGGGCAGATCACCAAGGTCATGGAGTATGATGTAGATATTAAGATCACCAAACTAGTTAGAGGCAAGGGTCTCTATGAACAACTTGCTACTAGGTCAAGTAGTGAAAGTGAACTAGGAAAGGATGTTATCCTTGCTAATACAAATGAGTTTCAGGATGCTTGAGACAACGTGCCTATGGGGATAATTAATTGGGTTCAAGATATGACCCAATTTTTACAAACTGGTGAGTGTCCACCAAGTTTGAACAGAGCTAAAAGGAGATACTTCAGAATGCAATCCATACCATATATGCTAGTGGGCAGTGTTCTTTTCAAAAAATATTTGAATGGTGTCCTATTAAGATGCATTCACAGTGATCAAATTGAAAAGGTACTTCATGAGTTTCATGATGGAGCTGCAGGAGGTCACTTTGCTCCCAGAATTACTACCTGGAAAATCATCAGAGCTTGTTACTACTGGCCTAGCTTGTTCAAGGATGCATATTCCTAGTCAAGAAAGTGTAGCAAATGCGCTCTATTTTCAGGAAAGGAAAAGCTGCTTGCTATGCCTCTACATCCAATTCAAGTGGAGCATCCCTTCATGAGATGGGGCATTGATTTCATTGGACCAATAAATCTACCTTCCAGTACTGGTCACAAGTGGGTGCTCATAGCTACAGACTATTTCACATGATGGATAGAAGTAATAGCTTTGAAAGAAGCAAAAGAGTTTTTAGTTTTGAGCTTCTATGAGGATATACTCACCAGATTTGGAGTTCCTGACTCCATCATATCTGATAATGCTCTTGCATTCATGGGTCTAAGAGTAACTGATTGGGCTATTAAACATGGCATTCATTTGAATACATCCTCAAATTATTACCCTCAAGGTAATGGTTTAGTTGAGAGCACAAATAAGAATCTCATCAGGATCATTAAAAGAACCATAGAGGATAATCAAAGGACCTGGCACATCAGTTTAAAGAACCCACTTTGGGCAGAAAGAGTGACCCCTAAGAGGTCTATTGGCAATTCACCATATATGTTGGTCTATGGAAAAGAGGCAAGATTACCCCTATCTGTGGAGCTTCCAGCTCTAGACATTGTTCACCAGTTGGAGATGCTTGAGGGATAGGACCCAATGTCTGTAAGGTATGCAGAGCTCATGGAGCTCGAAGAATCAAGGGAAAAAGCAATGAAAGCTTTGGAGTGTCATCAGCTCCAAATGAAGAGAGCATTCAACAAGAAAGCTATAGCCAAGAATTTCAAAGAGGGCGACATTGTTCTCAAATGGGATGGTCTAAAAAGCAGGCCAGGCCACCACACCAAGTTCGATAATATGTGGACCGGTCCATTTATCGTCACAGACTACAAGGAGCACAATGCATATCGACTGGCCACAATAGAAGGTGAAGTGCTTCCTATCCCAGTTAATGGGATGCACCTCAAGGCCTGTTTCCAAGTTTGACAGGTTCATCTATTGTACATATTAGTTTAGGTTTTATGTTTTCCATAAGTGCTGACGACATAGTTATTTTCTCTTTTGTTTTCCCCTATTTTGTCATTTTAGCAACTTGTTGTGTTCTATAAGTCTCATGTGAATTGTAACCATGTGCAGACTGATGTTTTTATTTGTTCTCTAAACTTTCTAATGACTCCATACCCAATGGACAAGTTGTAACCACTGGTTCTCATGTTTTAGCAGGAAAACATCCCGCAAAGGTCACCAAAATTGTTGCCTATATTTCACCTATAGTTTAAATCAGGTAGAATAATCATATGTTAGATCTTCAGAGGCCAATGGAACATTCACACAAGGGCAAGGATCCTACATCTGTTGCTAGGTCATAGGGAACTCAGTGTGAGAACCTGCCCTAGGAAGGTTCAGCATGAAATTATCTAAGGAGAATGTTGCCAGGACCTTCTAGAGGTCTCGCCGACTAGCAGGGGTTCCATCAAGTCCGATTGCTTCAACTGGGAAGGTTTCGGTGTGAGTTGTCTTTTGGAGAGAAGTCTCAGCAATCCGTAAGGTTTCATCGACAATCGTCAAGTTGATGCACTATCAGCATAAGGAGCAAGCATTGGTGAAGGGTCTCCCCAACTCGTAATGTCTCACTGACAATCACTCTTGAAGAGGCATCAATAAAGGAGGTGAGCTTCAGAATAAGGTCATATCGAAGTGTGAGTGTCTCCCTGATAAGAAAGGAGCCCACCAAAGGACAAAGGGTTTGGGTGTGGTCTCAGTGACCCATTAAAGTCTCACCAATAAGAGGGCCTTCGGTATAGCATTCCAAGTCAGAGAAAGGTCTCCCCGACTCGGTGATGTCTTGCCGATAAGTGAACAACTTGGCAGAGGATGGATTCTTCGGCTTAAGTGGGAGCCTTCAACAGGAAGTCTCACCGATGCAAAAAAGTCTCCCCGAATTTTACATCGGTGTAGCACTCGACTGTCGGCGTGATATCTCGCCAACATGGTATGGTCTTAGCGATAGAAGCGGGTATCGATGCAACATTTGATCCTCGCTATGGTGTCTTCCTGACTTGATCATGTCTTGGTGAAAGGAATATGGAGCTCGGTAAGGTAAGAATGCATTTGGGGAGACTTTAATAGTCTCTTGCTGACTAGAAGGTATAAACCTCACCGAAAGAGCTTGACATCGGTATAAGGTTTTGCTGATATAGGGATGTCTTCCTGAATGAGGGTGGTCTCAAAGATAGAAAGGGATCTCAATGTGACTCGTTAAACCCGCTGCAACCTCTTGGTGATAAATGGTGTCTTGTCGATGACTCCAGTAAAATTGGTGTGACTTTATGAGATTGATAGAACTCTCATCGACTATCACACGCTATGCTGACGGATTCAGAGGACATAATCGCATCGGTGAGACACTTTCAGTGTCTCGCTGAGATCTGATTCTTTTCAAAAGAGTTTTGACCGCCTATAGAACCTAAGTGGAATATGCTTGACCAACCAGGAGGAGCTGAGATGATCCATGGCAGTCTAACCAGGATGAACAATGTCAACAGAATGTGAATGCAACGCGTATCTATTCTAAGCTCAGGGAATTCAAGGTGTTCAGCCGAGGTGGTTCAAATAGGACACAATGCCAGGATTAGAATGAATGTTGTAGCTGTAAAATATCTGAAGAAGGCTTCTCCGGGAATGACTCTTCATCGTCATGTACATGCAGGGTTCTACATTAATTCAGTCAAAAATATCTGTGGGAGGATCTTTCTAGGGCCCGATATTTTTGTAAGCCCTAAGGGGCCGACATAGTCTGGTGTATATAAGGCATTTTTTTCCTTTTTTTAAATAGTTTGGATTGTGCATTCAAAAGAGTTAGTGATTTTTATTAATCCTTTCTCGACTAAATGTATGTTTTGTAACTCAATTGGAATCCAGAATATAACACAAAGTTTACCTGAGAAGCTACTATTAATGTTTGTATTACTCTCATTTCTGTATTTTAGACTATGCAAGTTCTTAGATGTGTTTTTCTAAAAATCTGTATTCATACTTAAGGTTGTGAAATTCATCTTTCCTTCCTAAGATATGCATGTAGAGCAAGCCTGTTAAGAATAGTGCATGAGTTTAAAGGGGTTATGATAAGTAAGTGAAAATGTTGTCTTTTGCTTTCTAGTGTATGTTCTTCCTGTGTCTGTTTCATGATTTCTTATTAACTTGGTGTATCACCATAGAAATAGTTCAGTTTAGTTTCATTATTTGTATGCATTCCTTCTCCTTTTACCTTCACAGAATTGCTAGTTTAGGTGATACCCAAAGGAATCCAGCCTTCTCTAGAGGTTCACTCCAATCTCAGGTGACCCATAGCCTTGGAGTGATCCAATGTTTCACTAGAAAGCTCAATTTTTACAACTTTGCATAGGGTGCATTTCTAGGTGACAATAGTAATTTTGGTACATTTCCACTACACTTCTTGGAATCCTCTATCTCTCATTCATTCTTCTTTGGAATATTGCAAAGAACACTTCAAGTGAATCATCTTAGGCATTCATATCTCCAAGGCTTCTCATACAATATGCTATCTAGTGTGTAATGGGCCTTGTACTTGACTAGTTGACATCGTTCTCTCCATTACATCCTTGTTTTTGATAGATTTTAGAACTGAAATAGGTTTGATGGACCAAAAAATGGTTATCTCTCTAGTTACCTCCTTTGTAATCATATGAGGGTCATCAATCCACATAAATTGGTCATGAATTATACTTAGTACCATCCTAATCTAATTTTTTTTGTAGAAATAGTTTGAAAACAACTATCATACATCTAATTTATTTTCAACTAGGGCTTTGTACTCTATTTTTAGGGTGAAATCATCTCTATTTAACTAATTTTCCCATAATTCCCCAAGATTAGTGGTGAATTTTAATTCATGCTACCGTGAATTTATTCCCTAATGTCTTTAGTTGATAAAACCCCATATAGTATATGTGAAAATGCACATAAAGGATCATCTTCTATAGCTCTAATGTGTAAACTTAGGTTGTGAATTTTGTGAAACATGTACAAATTTCTATGTCACCATTGAAATGTGCGTTCAAACAACAATTCTAGAAAACTAGGGTATGCAAGAATCGCTAAATACCTATTTTCTTTACTTTTTTGAGCTAGGGTTTTGATGCTTTGAGCTCTGAATCACATTTGCACTTCAAATCCACTTCTCACTACTCTCCTTTGATTTCTTTTGATGAAATGAATTTTCCTTAGAAAATTTACTTTTTAAGTCTTTTATTTGACCTAATTCTATAATAAATGCTTCATTCCATAAAGTTGGTAACCCTAAAAACTATGTGCATAGTCACCTTCTCAAGCTCTATGAATCTTTGTATTAGAATATTTCCTTCCACAATCTTCTCTAATAGATATAGCATTCCATTCTCCATCACATATCCTCGTGTTGTGGCTTTAGTACCTCTTTTTCTGGAAGGGGACATACGATACAAATTAAAGCTCCCCCTAAGTCATAGCTCTAGGCTTAATTACTAGAAGAAACATCTGCATCAGAGGATGGTACAAATTCTTCCTTATTCTTAGTCTCTTCTTTCTTTCTCCAGATCTTTTCCATTTCTTGAACTTCAACTGGATAAACCTTTTTGATTGGTTCATTCTTCTTTACCAAATTATCCTTCCTTATATTTCTACTTCTACAAAACATAGCAATATGTCCAAGCCTACTAAAATTGTTGCATATGAAATTTCTTTGAGCATTATTCCTTCCATTCATTCTGTAAATGCATTAATTAGCTTTGTGTCCAAATCCATAGCATGTGTAATAGTAACCATTGAAGGATTGAATCATTCTACCATTGTTATATCTATTCATCATTTGAATTCTACATTCATTTTCCTTATGTCCAAATCTTTTACATGTAAAGCATTTACCAGTAAAGGATGGAACATTCTAATTCATTCCGCTCCTAAATTCCATTGCTCTATGTCCATATTTATTACAAGAATAATAAATACCATTGAAAGATCGGTACCTTTGAGCATTTGTTTTTCTAACTGGATGTCTTCTAGAATTGTTTCTTTGATTTTGGATCTTTCCATTGTTCTTATCTTTAGTCATCTTTGGTTCATTGATCTTCTTTTCTACATTAGGTTTCTGAACTGTATTTGAGCTTTCACCTTTTTCAAGTCCCAAACCACCTTTGTCTTTAGATGATTTCTGAATTGCAATCAACTCATGAAGCATTGAAGAAATTTCCTTAAATTTTTCTTCATGAATTCTTTCCTTTTCTAGATCTGATCTTAGGTTTACCACCTCTTGTTCAACCCTTGTGCATTCATCAATTTTTCTTTTCACCATTACATTTAAACATTCCTTAATTCTTTTATTTTCTTCCAATTGCATTTTTAGTCTGGTGATTTCTCTATTTGCTTGCTTCAATTGTTCATTAACTTCCTTATGCATTTCTTTGAACTTCCTAGTTTTCTCTCTCAAAATTTTGATACGTTCATTTGCTTCTTTAAGATTTTCCTTTCGATCTTTTTTTTCACCTTTAACTTTGTCAAGATCTTCAAGAGCAACTTTGAGTTCTCCATATTTTTCAAGCATCCAATCTTCTTTTGTATATCCAATAGCAAGAAACTCTTACGAAGGAATAGGAAACTTTCTATCAACCATGCATTTTGTTGTACCTATAGCACGCATGCCCCATTCAGAACGGGGACCCTTTGTTCCTTTCACCTTCGTCGGGTCACTTTTTTCCTTCACCTTGTTTTGTGTACCCATAAATTTTGAGTTCCAAGTGGTCAAGGGACATTAAAGCCCTCATCTTTAGTTGACAAAAATTCACCACCCAAAAAATTTCCAAGTCCTTGGCTTTTGCGGGGTTTCCTTGGAAAGTTTCCCTTGGTTTTTAACTTTGTCATCCTTCAGCCTCTACAGGTCTGCACTTGTAGACTAATTCTTATGCATCATTGCCTACACTTTTTTGTTTCATTAGCAGCCAACCTGGGACATCTGCCCGCATGGCGGGTCCTGCATCCTCCTTGGCCTCCCTTTTTAGTTGCCCATCGAACGACAAAGTCTCGAGGTCCTTCCGCCTTGTAGGTTCTGCCTTTCCCACTTCCAACCTTTTGAACTGCATGCCTAGCTACCCCCTTAGCCACCATATGCACATTCAATGTGGGTTGTAAATGAACATTTTCTTATAAATAGCCCTTTGAGCTATCATTTTCACCGACCAAATTCAAAATTTGTTAGGGCCAATACAACTATCATTTCTTGCGTGCCTGCACCATCTCTTGAGTGATCTGAAGTGCAATCTCAGCCAAATTTTTCATGTCTTCCAGGTATGTCCACCTCCACCAGCTTGTAGTGTGTTCTTTGAGTTAGGTTTTTCTAAAATAATTGAAAATATTTAAACAAACCTCAAAAATCCCTCTCAATGGTCGATTAACTACAAAATTGTGCACAAACCCATTTGAGGAGTCTTCAAAATTAATTCATACGACACCATTCTAGGCCTTGCAGAACCTTGCTTCCTTGTTGATGTTCTTCATAGACTATTCAAACCCTTGTGGCCCACATCCTCATCATCACCGCCTAAAATGGTATAAACTTCAAACACGAAAATCTGAGCCTCGTGACCTTGCAGGTTCATTCTTGCAGACTTCTACATACACGCGGACACCATTCCATTGCCACCCTTGAAAACCCAAATGACAGAACACTTAAGTGCAAAAATAAAATCATGGAACCCTTGCGAGTTTGCTTTTGTGGGTCGTCATGTGTGGGCAACCCCAATCTAGTCGCCCTTCTTAAACTACTGACCTTTCCAGCATCCCGCATCATGAGTTCCACTAAAGCCATCTCCATTGAGCGCTAGAGTTACCAAGCGTTCCTTTGTGGGCTATCATCCATAGCCTACCTTGCCATGAATTTCATCTCTTTTAGAATTTAAGCCAAGGCTGCTCCTTGCATCATGGATCTCGCCACCCTATTGGTTGTTCATTGTTTTCACGAGCAAACCTAAGTCAAGGTTTCTCTATGGGTCTTAACTTGTGGAATACTGTCTACCCTTCACCCCTGTCTCAATGCCTCCCATGGATGTCTGGGTCATTGATCCTACCCACATCGTGGACTTCATGGTCCTCCTTGTTGTCTAGGTTCACAAATGAACAAACACTAAGTCTAAACCCTATGCAGGTTAAACCTTGTGGGGGTCCGTCTACAGATCGCCCTACCATCATCATCATCCTAAAGTAGCCTAGGAACCCTATCGTCTTGCTTTGTGGACTCTACCCTCATCGTTTCCCTCCAAGGTTTTAACTTGAAAATGACTAAGTATAGTTCTTTACGAATAGTTCCATGCGGGCCGCCGTCTATGGCCCACCATCACTTGGATGTCATTCACTAATTGCCACACCTATTCTTCCACTTACGTTGTAGAGTCCAAGCTCCCCTATTTTGTCCAAGTCTAAAGAAAAGAGGCTAAGTTAAATGCTTTACAGGTGACTCCTTGCAAACTACCACTTCATCACTTCCATTCCTAAATGACCATCTCTTAGCGGCTTTCTGTCAGGGCCTATTCACATGCCCCAAAATGATCAAACCAAATGAAGTTAGTTCACTTCACCCTAGCCACCTATGGACCCCACATTGCAGAACTCCCCATGAAGATTTTTGCCTCTTGACTACCATTTCTCAATGGTAGAGCTAAAAATGTCTGTGATGCCTCCGAATTTCACACTCCTTGAACTTGCACTAGAAAAATGACCAATCAGGTGATTCAAGAGGAATTTAAAGTTGATCTCCTCATGTACAAAAGTCCTTGTTGAAGACCCTAACCATTAGAACCCCAATGCAAAACTTTGAGTTCGGGTGGCCATTTGCGAGCCATCGTGATCCCGATGTCTTTATGCTTCTGAATGCTCCTGATGGTTGGTAGCCCAGGGAAACCCACATCCTTGGGATTGCATTCCTGTAATTGACCTAAACAAGCCCCAAATGATGAATGCTAATGGATTTTATTATCTTTTGAAGATGAATTGTTGGATCTAACCCTCATTTTGTAGGATTCAACTAACGCTTCCCTAATTTTTAATGTGAATGTGCTTACTACATATTTGTTTGCAGGATTTATGGAATTTGTTGCAAGACTATCTAGGAATTCTACAAAAAAAGAGAAAGGAAAGAATCCTACCAAAGCACCAAGGGGGAAGGAGGAGAAAGATCAAATGAAGTACCAGTTCTATGGGGTGGAATCCACCTCCAAAGTCACCTCTACCTGGGATTTAGTACTAGACACCAACCTAGCGAATGTAGATATTGATGAATTCAAACGAAGGGTCATGATGAACCCTACAACTAAGAATGACCAAAAAATCTGAAAGAGTGGGATCGCCAAGGCAGTAGGCTTACCACCTACACTTGTAGCTCCAGAACTAGTGATGGTATGCAGAGAGTGCTACCATAGTGGCAACATAAATATTATAGATGATGATGGAAAAGTGTTGGCAGATCTATCTGACCAATCCATAGGCCAAAAATTCCATATCCCTACATTTGACCCCATGGAGGAAACAAAGAAGGGATATACCAAAAATATGTGGAAAGTAGACCCCCTAAGATGCAAGAAGCTAATCAACCAACATTGGTTGAAGGAAAAGAGGGGTAGAATAGCTAAGGTACCCCAAGAGCTATTTAGGAGTGACTTATACAAGGAGTACCATGATTTGGTCACCCTGTTGAGTAGAGTAATGGGAATCCCCACTATTTCTATCTTCTAAGAGTGGATGTTCTATTTCATTGAGGAGATCATTCACGGAAAAGTAAAGTTCTACTAGGTTAAGATCATTAGTGACAACATGCATGAGAAACTTATGGCGGTAAACAAAACATCTCACTTTTACATGACCTCCTATCTAGTATACCTACTAGCGGATGCATTCCCATACAAGGGTGTCTTTGTTGCACAAAACCTAAATATAGGGAGAGGAGAAATCAAGGTGTATGATCATTACCCACAACTGTAGTACATAAACTTCAAGAGAGAATATCAAAGGGTAAATGATGCCTTCATTCGGCATATCATTAGACTCCTTGGGGGAGATTTTGAGAGAAGAGTCTCACATAGTGCCTGGGCATTCATCCAGAGATTTAGGTACCTATCCATACAATTCTCAAAGTTCACATATGTCAAAATAGAGGGTTTCTTTGAAAGACCCTACAAGTTGCCACAGTACCCCAATGACCAGATGATTATATTGGAGGTCTCTAGACAACTACAAAATGCCCATACTCTACTAAGTGATAAACACTAAGCAGGGATCCCATATCCCCTTACTTTTGGGCAAGGAATGTATACCATCCCCACTACCTAGTATGTAAAGCATTTAGAGGAGATAGTAGAGTACAATCTGGATCTCCACACAACTTGACCAAAAATGGACCACTATGGAAAATTAAAGAAGATGGTCAGAAGGTAGTATTCTCATCTTCCTCATCTTGAAGAATTTTGGGCCAACAACTAGGATGATAAAGAAGTGCGAATGAGGCACTACATGTGGATGAAAACCCAATTTGTGTAGTCAATAAACTTTTTTTTGGTGCCTGATCAAATTGTGGAAGAAGGCACCATTCTTGATGAGATATTTGATGTTGTGGCCAATTTTCCATTGCCACTAATAGACTAGGATGAAGAAGAGGTCAATGACGTTGATATAATAACACGGTTGATTAAAAATAGAACAAGGCAATGGGTAGATGCTTAAGTTTCCCAATTTAAATAGTAAGGAGACGTGTTGACATATGGTGAGCTCAAAGATGAGCTCAAAAGTAAAAAAATAGTGGAGCAACTGCTTCCCTAGTGGAAGAAGCACCTAAATCTCCTCCAACAACAAGATCAAGGTAAAGGAAAGATGTGCCTGAGCATCATCCCAAGCATAAGGTCTATACATGGAAGACCACAGAGGGAGAATCCTCAAAGAAGGTGAAGAAAATGGGAGGATTCATCAGTGAAATGCCAACCATTGAAGAGGATCCCCAACATGAAGGAGAAGAAGAAGTTGAGCAATCTCAGTCACCACCTGCCTCCTCCATTTTCCACTCTCTCTATCACAATGCCTACAATTTCCACTACTACTATTCCTCCTCTCACCCTACCATAAGCCTTTGTAAAATATATGCAAGGGATACCCACTAAAATATCTAGGGTGATAATGAATCCCACAGTTCAAGTTGTGATGGCCTAGATTGTTGCTAGCCTACCTATTCCTCCACCACCTATAGAGCCACCAAAAATGGAGGCCACCATGCAGATATCCAAAGAAATGGAAAAATTCTAAAGGGAGGCTGCTAAAGGAATAATTAAGGAGGCTAAAGACCCCTTCAAAGATGATTACTTTGAGCACCTACAGGGTGGAATGAGCATAAATTTAGATAAGGTGCTATCAGATGAGGAAAAATCCAAATCTTCAAAAGATAACACTGAGGCTATCAACACCAAATACATCATAGAAACCTCTAATCAAGAGCTTGAAGAGGATTTGTCCCAACATCTCAAGGATATAGGAGAAGAGGTTGAATATGAAAAGAAACCTTTTGAGGAGAAAGGTAACATTGATTTCAACGTGGAGATATTCAAAGAGCCTCCACTAATTGGCCAAGACAAAGACCCCATTCAAGAAGAAGAGGTACCACCTGAAAGGGAAGAAGGAGAGAAAGAAGAAGAAAAGGAAGAAGAGCCCTAAGTCAAAATGTCATGTAGAGCTCAAACATGAAGATGAAAGAGTGCCTTAGAAAGAAAGTGTCATTGAGGAAAACATAACCACTATTGAGTTGGACATAGAAAAAAATATACATATTGAGGACTTAGATGAAGAGGAGGAAAGAACTGAACAAGAAGCCCTAGGCCATGAGGAGAAACAACTACAACATGTACAAAGAGAGGAAGGTGATCATGAATCACCAAAATGGGAAACACAGATGCCCAACTGGCTAGAGAGACAACTACAAAAGAAAGCCCCTGCTCTTGTTGATCCAAAGGCTAGAATCAAGGCTATCCTAGAAAGAGCGCATACAAAGAAGAGGAAAGAAAAGAAGCCAAGAGTCTACTCCGACATCACAGATGATGCATTCAAATCAAGGAAATTGTAGATTGCTACCCAAATGATAGACAAAGGTGGAGGGGTCAGCTAGAAAATTTCCACCATCAACTTGGGCCTTGCAACAAGAGAACAAAATATTGATGAGTTCCAAGGTTTAGTGGCTAGGATAATGCAACAAATGAACAAGGATAAGTCCTCTAAGGGGGAACTAAATGCACAGGTGGTGGATCTCACCACCTATATTCAACAATGGACATCCTTGGAATAAGAAACCCCAACAACATCTTATGTGGCCCCACTTCTCTCCCAAGAACTTACCAGGATGGAAAAGATGAAGAATTGGACTAAGGCTAGTGCAGACTGGTTCCAACAAGTGCTTTACAATGGTGACATGGGCATACGCCATGCTGCCTGAATGACCAATAAATTTTGAGACTTACAGAAGCAATTGGAGGGCATAGAAAAGATATGTCACTAGTTCACTAAGCTATGTAGGATCACCTATCCTAAGCTCGAGGCCATTCTTGAGATGCCTCAAAAGACATGGGAGAAAGAACTAGCACTAGTGAAAGATGATCAGTGGTTGGTAGAGAAATAGAAAATGGTATTGGATCATAAGATGGATGTCCTAGAAAGAGTGTTGCATGAGGTTGAACTTGACCTTGAATGGGTCATTCAACATAGGATAGACAGTAAGAATTACCTCAATCTTATGATGGACTATGACATGCCTACCCTAGAGTTGGATAGAGAGAAAATACAACCATTCTTCCATAAGAATATAGAGCAAGGAGCAATAGATATGCTAACATCAGATTTCATGGAATTTGCTGTGAGGGAATTAACTTAGTCCAAATATGTAATCAAGGACATGCCTAGATGCACAAAGGATTGGGAGAAAATTACTAGTAGATTCAAGAGGCTGACCTTCCAAGTCCTTCAATCTAACATCATGGAATGGGATAAGCTTCAGGAACTAATTTAGAAATTTGTGGAGTATGCCACCCTTTAGAAAAGTGAAGGAAACCCAATGATTGATGATGAGTTTCTGATAGTTTAGCTAGAAAAAGAAGGTAGCCACTAGAAGACAAAATTGGTACAGTGTCAGAGCCACTAGAGAACAAAATAGGAATGAGACAAAAATGTATTTTATATTAATATATTTTGGGTGTAGGTGAAACCCTAATGTAAAATGAATCTTGGCCACACAAGGAAAGTAAATCCTGGCCATTCATTTCACTTTTGGAAAACTATAAATAGGGGTCTCTTCTCATTTTCAAAGAGAGAGTTGAGTTGTTGCATAAGGACATGCTGCAGAAATTTCAATAGAATTTCATTTCTTTGGTGGATTCTTGTGTTTCTCAAATGTTGCATGATTCATCTTCTCAAATTTAATAGATTTAGATAGATTTAGCTTGTTGTTCTAAGTGTTTTAAGTAGCTTTTAGTAGTTTAGTTCATGTTGCACATTGATATTGAAGAATGCTATTGTGTTGATGTCTTTTATGTTCATGCTTTTTGTTGTTTGTTGATGATGAACAACTTTGTAAAGCTAATCTAAACATTAACTCATTGCTGCACTTAAAATTAATCTTTTATTCATGCTTTCTGGTGAATGAATAGTTGAAAATCTCCAAACCTTAGAAGATAGCACAAGTTTCATGAACTATATGTTGTTTGGTTAAGTGGAACTCAGTTTTGGGAAGGCTATCCATTGTAGAATCCTCCATTGTCAATGTTCATCATTAGTTTCAAGTCTAGGATCTCTTCCATCCCTTTTCCCTTTTGACCTTTCTTTGAAATAGTAATTAAGGAAAAGTTCCTGCATCATTGTAAAGCCAAATCTGATGTTGAACATGGAGTTGTAGACTGTTGTTTTGAACTTGCAGCAATTGTACCTCACTTTTAGAATCTCATAAACTCCATTTGAAGAGCCAATTCCCTTCCAACTTATCAAATTGTCCATGCCCCTTGGGATTACTAGAAAATCACATCAATCCAGTGAGTTGTTTTTGCAAGTCATGACCTGACACTTGAGAGACCTTGGGGTAATTTTTTGTGACTTGTTTGTAGGAAGTTTCCTTTCAAGAGAGCTAGTGCACTTGTGTGCTACCTGTGTTGAGAAGAATAAAAGAACCCATGAACAAAACTGGCACTAGAAGGAGGGTCTCCCTTTTTCTAAGTTGGATTGAATTGGTTCCTTCTCCCCTAAGAGGTTCCAAAGAGTGTTAATATCTACACCAAACAAAGGGGAATTCCAAGAGCTATAACCCCTACCAAGGGTAAGAGAACTAAAAGAGGGGAAGCATCTACCTCAACCTCATCTGCTCAACCCACTTCACCTCCATCCTCACCTCTTACTTCCATCCATTGTCCCCACTCTTCCCCTTCCTTTCTAGCAGCCCCTTCCTCTTCCCATCCACTCCAAACCTCCTTCCAACAATTCGCTTCCCATAGTTAATGCATTTCCCTTGTCTCAACACTTCACAACCAAGGCACTACCTCAAGTACTGCTGCTCCTTTTCAGCCCCAAGTTACTATTGCATGGCCAGCGCAACTTCCACCTCCCATCATGACTTGGCTGGGTAACAACCCATCTCCCTTGTCCTTCAATGACTATCATCACATGCCAAAGAGTCCATAAGTATTTTACACGAAGTTTCATCCTTCTGATCCACAACAGACTACAGAAGAAAATATTAAGATCTTTCAAATAGCTTTGAAGGATATGCAAATAGATCATGAAGACGTGATTAGTAGGCTCTTTCCATACTCCTTGGGGGAAGAAGCCTTTTATTGGTATATAAACCTACCGACTGGATCCATCACCACTTGGAATCTATTAAAGAATTCCTTCTTGCAAAAATATAAGATTTCGATCAGCCCTTCTGAATTATATTAGCAGTTCATGTCTGTTTGAAGGGAAGTCAATGAACCAATCATCTCTTTTAATTGTCGGTTCCATTGTACTTACATGAGATTGCATCTGCCCTATGTGGTTGATGATCCCTCTACTCACCTGGTCTATTATGATTCCTTGGACAACCTCACATCTTCACTAGTGAAGAGGATGCACCCACCACACACTAGGTTGGTGGATGTGTATGTGGAAGTAGTCAAAGCATGCAATGATTTGGGACAGAAAATTTCTGGCCCATTGCCATCCTTGGGACTAGCTACCCATCCAATGCAGATCCAAGGACTCACCCAGGCCTTGGCACATCAAATGCAAATCATGAATCAAATTCCATAGCTGCCAATGGTACCTCATCCAGGGCAGTCATTGAATCAAGCACTTCTCATGCTTCACTACTTGGAACCACTGCAACAACAAGTTTATCCTCAGTAGCCTCAAGTTCTTACATACTTACAGGGCTCTAAGTTCCCACCCACTCAAAAGAATCAACTAGTAGTACAGTCAGTCTTCCTCCAAAATCAAGCACCTCAACTGAACAACATAGAGAAGGATCGAATATATGAATTAACAAAGATGATCAAGAAGATGTCAACTAAAATGACACATCTAAGGAATCAAAACAACCAATTGCAAGCCTCCAAAAGAAGCATCCAAGCCAATATCAATCGATACAACCATGAAAATCATGATGCAGGTACTTCTTTTGGAGAAAATTATTAGAGAGGTCAAAGTTCTAACCAAGGCTTTGAAATGAGGCCTTCACAAATGCAAAACCAAACATGGAACACGATGCCGAACAATGGAGGCATTCCTACACCTCTTGACCAACTAGATAATGCAGGTAAGACTACAAGTAGAGTATACTTAGCAAAGGAAACCTTTTTTGGATGGTGTCACATTCACAAAATGAATAGGCATTCCGAATTGGATTGCCCTGAGTTCCAAACAACCACATAAATTTTCCAAGTAGAGGTTCCAAATGTTGTAGATGGTGTGGGTTGGAAAGACATAGTTTCATCCAAACCCTATGATTCCTTGGTGTTCATGGGTAACCAAGCTCCTTTCCCATGAGGTGAGAGCAATGTACCTGAAAAGGAGACTTCTTCCCTAAAGGATGAAGAAGCAAAAGAGATAAACAATGAAAGCCCTTTATCTCAGCTCTTTAATTCAATAGATAATGGTCCATTAGATGAAGAAGAGTAATGTGAGAATGAGGTCCAAATGTTCCATCAAAGGGAAACCCCCTATAATTTGAGGAATATGCAAGTAAGTGGTCCTTTTACAATCTCTACTCTACCCAATAACTTCAACACTCTGCTTGATCCAAATGCTAGCAACAACCTAGGCTACCCCTGTTTTCCCACTGAGTATTTCAATAAGAATAGGAAGTCAAACCAATCCCAAAACCAGCCTACTAGCTCCTCTCAAGATAAGTCTTTTGAAGCTGAAATTGAGCAAATGGGTCAATATGTGGTAGAAGAATTCAAGAAGGTCAAATTGAGCCTATTAACCTTTGAATTACTTAGGGTTCTAGCAATTCAAAATTCTTTCTTTAGGATGCTTAATGGGACTGCCCCATCCAAGACAACTCAAGAAGTGCTTGCTAAAAGGGTCTCCTTTGACGACACACAAAATGAGCCTATAATCAAGGAAATATTAGGAAAGAAAACATATTAGCCCTTGACTCAACAAACAAGTAAACAACTTGCCAAGGAACAAAATCAAACAAAAATTAGGGATAGAACCAATGATAAGGACAAGACTGAAGTAGCCCAAGCAGACACACTGATGGGCTTATTCCAAGGGAAGTTGGAGACTCCTCCCTTCTTGACCACTATCAGAATATTTGGAAATAAATTACACAATTTCCTACTTGATTTAGGAGAATCGACCAATGTCATGCCTCTCGTAGTATGCAAAGCTCTAGGAATAGTCTTGACTCCCTCTCGATGGAAGGTGACCTAGTTGGATAAGACAAAAGTTAATATAGTTAGAGAAATTAACTAGATACCTATGTAGATTGTTGTTGACTCGAGGGTGCAGCAGGTCATTGACATTTACGTGGCCGACATCCTAGACACATATGGCATAATACTAGGAAGGGACTTCACTCGGGCATTAAATGGATATGTTGTAATAGACTTTTCTCACCTATGGTTGTCATGGAAAGGGTTGCCAAACCAAAACCACATCAATCGGGAGCTGCGTATGAAATTCATGATCACAGAATACAACAAGAAAAATGAGGTGTTGTTTGTTGAAATAGAACTGGGTAATTATTGGCCTATGGCATATCAAGAAGAACTAGATTTCTAGGAGGAGGAAGTGGCCGAAGAGGTCCTTTTTATGTTGTGTAGTCCTCCTACCAACCTAGCACATGCACCTCAGAGTATAGAGGTGTTGATGGAATCAGACGATGAAGAATCCTATAAGGATGGCAACTTGGGATTGCTAGATGGATTCCAAGAACTTATGGAGAATTGTGTGCAAGATCAGCTTAGCTTAGGAGTTAGAATGAAATTTTAGGAGCTCTTATTACCGAGTTGGTGTTGGGCACACAATGCTGCCAACTTAGAATTTGAATGTTTCCTTTTCCATAAAGCAATTGAGCACATTAGGGGACAAGTCACCCTGAAGGGGGAACTCCAAGCAGTACATCCAAACCAAAGCAAAGTGAAATCCATGTTGCCACTTAAAAATTCCGAAGAAAATATCACTCCAAGGAAGGAAGCGAGCTCCACTAACTCTAAAGTCAAAGAGGCCTCTAAGTTTTGGACACTATGCTTCAATGGATCCAAGTCTAAGCAGGGAGCCAGAGCTGGATTTGAACCCATCAGCCCCATAGGTAAAACATACTTTTTTGCTCATAGACTTTAGTTTTGTTGCACCATTAATGTAGTGGAGTACAAAGCACTATTCCACTATCTCTTGATGGAACTAAGAAAGAAGGTTAAAATGTTACAAGTCTTTGGTGACTTGGAGTTGGTAGTGAAATAATTCAAGAAATTGTATTCCTGCCATGATAGGAGACTAGCAAATTATAGGCATAGGGTATGGGATCTCATAAAGGGCTTAGATGCATTTAACATTCAGTTGATCCCCCATGGCCAAGAACCATACTGCTAATGCCTTATCCTAGGCAGCTAGTAACCTACAACCTCTATCCTTGGTTGGCCTAAAGAATTTCACTATTGATCTTACTTCCACCCCAACGGTGCCATATAATATCACCAACTTCCAAGTGTTCAATGATGACAAGCATATCTTAGATTTCATCATGAGCTCCAATGTGTTTGCAACCCAAATCATTAATGAGGAAAATCCTGAAGAAGATGAGTTAGATTTAGGAGTCATTAATCTCAAGAAAAAGACAATACCACAAGGTATGGTTTATCTTGAGGAAATATTTGACTTAGATCAGATAAGGGACTAGGATCAGCAAGCCAAAGACTCCATCAAAAACTAGTGTGATGCTCACAACCTAGTGACTGTTGAAGAAGTTAAGAATGTGTTCATTGGAAAATTATGCACACAAGAAGAAAGGAAATGAATCATTAATGCCCTACGTACCTACCATGATGTGGTTGCTTGGAGCTGCAAAGACTTGAAGATGTATGACACTTCAATCATCACTCACACCATCCCTCTCAAACCAGATGTGAGACCTTTCTGGTAGCGTCAACACCTGATCAATGCATTGCTAGAACCCATCATCTACAAGGAATTTGAGAAGTTGTTGTCTGCCAAAATCATATTCCCAGTTAGACACTCCACATGGGTAGAAAAATTGGTCCTAGTCAGGAAGAAGAATGGAGAAATTAGATTATGCATAGATTTCCACAACTTGAACAAACCCTTAGAAAATGACAACTATCTAGTACACTCATTGGATGAGGTACTGTAAATAGTTAATGGATATCAGATGATGTCCTTTTTGGATAGATACTCAAGATACAATTAGGTGATGGTACTGTATGAAGACAAGCATAAGACAACATTCACCACCAAGTGGGGAACCTTTACATACAAAAGAATGCCATTTGGACTAATCAATGTCAGTGCAACCTTTTAGCACACCATGGATATTGCCTTTGAGGACCTCATTGGAAAATTCATCATAATCTATATGGATGATCTTACTATATTTTCAAGGAAAAGAGGGGATCACATCTCTAATTTATGTAAAGTATTCCAAAAGTGTAGAGAGTTTGGAATCCCCTGAATCTGAAAAAGTGTATCTTTGGACTCACAAAAGGAAAGTTGTTGGGGCATGTGATCTTAGAGAAGGGAATCTCAATAGACCCTAAATGCATTCAAGCTATTTTGAAAATTTAGCTTCCAAGTAACAAGAAGGAGCTGAAATCCTTCTTCAGAAAGATCAACTTCGTTAGAAAATTTATCACAGGCTTTGCTAAAATAGTCAAGCCACTGAATGCTATGCTAAAGTAGGACACAAAGGCCAAATGGACACTAGAAGCCAAGTAGGATTTTGAAGAAATCAAGAAAAAAATTTATGATACGCAAGTGCAAGTTATCCTGGATTACCTAAAGTTTTTTTACATCTATTCATTTGCTTCAGACCACTCTTGTGCCAGTATACTGACTCAGAAATATGATGAAGGGAGTGAACACCCTATTTCCTTCATGAGTGCTCCACTGAAGGATGCAGAGTTAAGGTATCACAATGTTTAAAGGCAAGCATACACCTTAGTCAGAGGAGTTAAAAAATTCAAACATTACATCTTACAGAATAAGGTGTTCACGATTGTGCCTGATCCAACAGTTAAGACTTTGCTAATGCAGAATGAATTGGGAGAAAGAGGAGAAAGATGGGTAACTTTATTGCAGGAATATGACATGGAGATTCAATCCATGAAGTTAGTCTGGGGCATGATCTCACTCGAACAATAGGTGAAACACTAGCTAAAGTCAGACCCAAGCTCACCGTACAACAATACCAACTGAAAGATTTTTCTCTCGGAGAGTGGTACGACGACATTTTCTACTATCTACTAAACAACAAGTTCCCATCTCAATTGTAGGGAGTACAAAAGCATGCTCTCAAACTAAAGAGAAGTAGTTACATGCTACAAGGATCCATATTATACAAGAGAAATCATGAAGGAATCTACCTTAGATGCCTTGGAAAAGAAGAAGCAACCAAAGTACTCAAGGAATTTCAAGATAAATTTGGCACTAGCCATGGATTAGTCCCTTCAACCACCCACCAAATTCTATGGGCCAGGTATTACTGGCCAACAATGTTTAAGGATGTGTAGAATCATGTCAAAACTTATCACATTTTCCAAACTATTGCTACTAGAGAAAGAAATGTCGTTGTCCTGTTGTAACTAATCCTGAAGGTAAGGTCATTCACCCAATGGGGCCTTGACTTCATTGGTATAGTAAGCCCACCATCCTTTGTAGGAAACAAGTACATTCTAAGTACTTTTGATTATTGTAATAGATGGACATAAGCAATAGTATGTAGGAAATGCACTATTGAAGTGGTTGTTAACTTTTTAGAGAGTTTTATATTGAATCATTTTGGTTTCCCATTTTCCCTCATGTGCAATAATGGCCTTGCCTTTTCCTCACTTAAGTTTGATAGTTGGGCCTTTGATTATGAGATTGTTCTGAAATTTTCTTTCAATTATTTCCCTTAGGGAAATGGTCTCACTCAATAAACAAACAAAAATTTGATAACTATGATAAAAAAAATTCTTGACAGAAACCCCAAAGACTGGCACACCCAGTTGTGTTTTTCCCTCTAGGCATATCGTACATGCCATAAGGCTTCTCTGGGAGATTCTCTGTTTCATCTAGTCTATGGTCTCGAGCCTATCTTTCCTATCTACCTCAAGATTCCCACCCTCTAGTTTCTCAACATGTACTATGAGGAAGGAGACCGCAACGAAGCTCATCTAGCTGAATTACTAAATTTAGAGGGAGTTTGTGATAGAGCAATTGGGAATTTTACCAAACATCATGGCATATTTAAAATATGGTTTGACCTGCAAGCCAAAGTAAAGGCCTTTAGGATTGTTGACCCATTCCTTTGCTGGGATAAGACCCATGAAAAGAAAGGGGGACATGACAAATTTGACAAGCTCTTGCTTGGCCCCTTTCAGGTCTCAAAAATTTTAGGAGATAATTCATTTTGCCTCAAGACACTCACTGGAGAGGATGTCCCATTTCCTATCAATGGGTAGCATCTCAAGCATTATTTCCTTCCCTGAGCTTTTACAAGGTTGTCTTTGTATATAGTTGTATATAGGTTAGCTTAGGTTTCCTTTTGCTTCGTTGTTGTGCCTTTGCTTCACTTTTGCTCACTTTCCCAGCTGCTCTTATTTGTTGAGAGTGTTCCTTTTTTTTGGTATAGTGGCCATGCTTGGCATATCAGATGGCATACTTTGTTTTTCACTCTTGTTTTTTCTTTGGATAAATCTTCATTCGTAACTATTGATTTCTAACCACTTGCGTGAAGAGGGTTTCCTTATTTGAACTTTGACTTGACCTAGGACAAAACCCTTAGTCGATTCTTTTCACACTTATCTCAAATCATGCATAGAGCACACTTTAAATATTTCTAAAGGACTATGCAATAACTATTATGAGGTCTCAGCAAGTGAAAAATATTAAGTCTACTCTAGTGACCACTGTGATTCCAAACCCACAAGTAAGCTCGATGCTTACACAATTGAGCAAAAAGAAAGAGTACCAAAAGAAAAATCATGAAAAAATAAAGAAAATAAAAGAAAGTATTAACAAGCAACTATGTGGGTGTGTAAGTAACTCTATCAGGGATATGGATGCCTAGCTGGAAATAGACCAATGTTCGTGGGGTCACAACAACAAATCTGTCGGGGCTATAGATGCCTAACTGGCAGCACAACATTGTCTAGGTTAATTTTGGGGTTAGATATCTTACATAGCTTGCCCTGACTGATTAACAATTTTTCATTATGGTTTCTGAAGAAAGGGAAATAAACTCACTATGCACACACTTCTGAGATATTCCAGTGACTGACTTCAACTAAGGACCCCATCCTCCTTTGAGTTTTTAGTTCACTTTTGGAAATTGACTTCTGGTCTATGAAACTAGAGATTTTAGGTTCTAAATGTAAATTTACACTTAGAATGCTCGAGTGCGTTCTCCCAACAAAGTCACCATTTATTGTGCCTATAGCACACATGCCCTATTCAAAACGGGGACCCTATGTTCCTTTTTCCTTCGTTAGGTCACCTTTTTCCTTCACCTCATTTTTCACACCCTTAAATTTTGAGTTCCAAGTGGTCAAGGGACCTTAAAGTCCTCATCTTTAGTCGACCAAAATTCACCACCCAAAATATTTCCAAGTCCTTGGTTTTTTTGGGGTTTCCTTGGTAGGTTTCCCTTGGTTTTTAACTCTGGTGTCCTTCAGCCCCTACAGGTCTGCACCTACGAACTTCCCCTTGTGCATCACTACATGCACTTTACCATTTCATCAGCGGCCGACTCGAGATGCCCGCCAGCATGGCGGGTCTCACATCCTCCTTAGCCACCCTCTTTCAGCTTCCCATTGAATGATGAAGTCTCAAGGTCTGTCCGCCTTGCGGGTTCTACCTTTCCTACCATTGGCCTTTTGAACTGCATGCTGAGCTACCCCACTGGTCGTCATACACACATTCAATGTGGGTCATAAATGCACTTTTTCCTATAAATATCCCTCTAACCTATCATTTTCATTGACCAAATTCAAAAAAATTTAGAGCCAAAATAGTCGGCATAGCTTGTGTGGTCACACCACCTCTTGAGTGATCTAAAGTGCAATCTCATTTGGATTCTTTGTGCCTTCTAGGTACGTCCGCATTCACCAACTCATAGTGTGTCCTTCGACTTAGGTTTTTATAAAATAATTGAAATGTTTTAAAGAAACCTCATAAATCCCTCTCAATGGCCAATTAACCACAAAATTGCACACAAACCCATTTGAGGAGTCTTCAAAATTCATTCAAACAACACCATTTTAGGCCTTGTGGAACCTGGCTTCTCCATCCCTGTTCTTCATAGAGTGTTCAAGCCCTTGTAGCCCACATCCTCGTCATCACCACCTAAAATAGCATAAATTTCAAATGCAAAAATTTGAGCCTCATGACCTTGCGGGTCCGCTCTTGTGGACTTCTGCATATGGGCAGATGCCATCCCATCACCACCCTTGAAAACCAAAACAATGGAATACTTAAGGGAAAAACTCAGATCTTGGAACCCTTGCAGTCCACTTTTGTGGGTTGCCATGTGTGGGTGGCCCCAGTCTAGCCGTCGTTCTTAAACGATTGACCTTTCTAGCATCCCATATCATGGGTTCCATCGAAGCCATATTCATCGAGTTCTAGAGTGACCAAGTCTTCCTATGTGGGCTGCCATCCATATCCCACCGTACCATGAATGCCATCTCTTTTAGCGTTTAAGCCAAGGCTACTCCCTACATTGTAGATCCTACCGCCTCGTTGGTCGTTCATTATTTTCACTAGCAAACCTAAGTCAAGGCTTCCCTGTGGGTCTCTCCTTGTGGACTACTGTCCACCCTTCACCATTGTCCTAACACCTCTCATGGACGGCTAGGTCATTAATCCCACCTGCATTGCAGATTCTATAGTCCTCCTTGCTATCTAGGTTCACAAATGAAGAAATGCTAAGTCTAAACCCTGTGCTGGCTAAAACTTGTGGGGGTCTGTCTATGGACCGCCCCACCATTAGCACCATCCTAAAGTATCCTAGGAACCCCATCGACCCACTTTGAAAACTCCACCCTCACCGTTTCCCTCCGAGGCTTTAACTCAAAAATGACTAAGTATATTTCTTTGCAAACAGTTCCATGCAGGTTGCCATTTGTGGCCCACCGTCGCTTGGATATCATTCGCTAATGGCTACACCTCCTCTTCCACCTGCATTGCAAAGTCTAAGCTCCCCTCTGCCATCCAAGTCTGAAGAAAAGAATCTAGGTTAAATGCTATGTGGGTTGCTCCTTATGGATCATCTCCTATAGACCGCTGCCTCATCACTGTCGTTCCTAAATGACCATCTCTCAACGGCTTCCTTCCAACTCCTACCTGCATGCCCCAAAATGATCAAACCAAATGAAGTTAGTTCAATTTTCCCTAGCCACCTATGGACCCCGTATTGTGGAACTCCCCATGTAGATTTCCTCCTCTTGACCACCATTTCTCAATGGCAAAGTTGCAAACATCTGTGATTCCTTTGGCTTCTGCACTCCTTGAACCCACACTAACAAAATGACCAATCAAGTGATTCAAGAAGACTTTAAAGTTGATCTCCTTGTGTGCAAAATACCTTGTTGAAGACCCTAACCACCAGATCCCCAATGAAGAAATTTGAGTGTGGGTGGCCATCTGTAAGCCACCATGATCCCAGTGTCATTCCGCTTTTGACTACTCCTGACGGCTGCCAACCTAGGGAAACCTGCATCCCTGGGCCCACATTCCTATAATTAACCCAAACGAGCCCTGAATGATGAAGGCTAATGGATTTTATGATATTTTGAAGATGAATTGATGGATCTAACCCTCTTTTTGTAGGAGCACACTCTGCATAGCACGGTTACCCCATCAAATGGAGTATGTAATGAGTTCACCATGGATAGGTATGTAGAGAATCCTCCACACATCCTTGAGGGTAATGGTGGCCTCCTTTGTAGGTAAATAGAATGAAGAAATCTCTAAATGCCACTGCTCCATGAGCTTAGCCATCATCACAGTGTGACATTGGATGGGAGGCACATAAAAAGTGTGATGTAGCCCAACCACATCTAGAAAATATTTATCCAAAACATCAAAACTAACAATAAAATCAAATAGATCTTAGGGTCGTCGATCCCTCGACTGTAGTGGTTTGAGGATCACCTACAATAATTCAACCCACAATGTTAGAGATTTTCTTCGAACACACAAATCAAAACAAAAATGATGAATAAAATAACTTAGGGTTCCAAAAATTCAAAAGCAGAAAAATTATAGAAAAAATGATGAATTTTTTAGCAAAAGCATAGAAAATAGGAAAATGTAAGAAATTTAGTCAAAAGTGATGAAGAATATCAAATGTGAGGAAATCAAAAGCGAAAAACTTTCGTAAAAGTACAAACTTATCACAAAAGCACAAAAATGTAGCAATAGCGCATTTCAAAAGCTAAAATGTAGGTCAAAGGCACAAATTTAAAGCAAGTGTGCAAATTCAGAGCAAAAACACTTGTTTCAAAATGGAAAATGTGCTAGAATTGAACCAAAAGTGATAAAACCCTAAAACCTATGCTTTTGAATTGATGGAATTTAAGCATTAATTATAGGAACACAAAAAAACAAAAATGAGAATTGAGAGGGTACATATTGAGGCATTCATGCCTGTAGGTCGTCCATACTCTCAAACCATGTCTATGTGATGTGGGGGGCTCCCCAAATCAACCCCATAGCTCCTCAACAACTGATAAAATGAGAAATCTAGAGACACAAATTCGCTATAGGCTAAAAATGAAAATGAGGTAATTAGAACCCTAATTTTTACCTAGGAAACCTTAATTTTAACTTAGGGAACCTTCCTACATTCAAATTAGGACTTCCAAAGAACATTGGAACAAGCAATGAGGGACCTATAGACTTAATTTTTTATTCTCTATGCATTTGAACTGAAATAGAACAATGTTGTGACCCTGACCTCAAAATCAAAGTTTTCTTCCAACTTCTCGAGGGGTTAGCACAGAGTCCTACCATCATTTCGCCGACCACTAGGGCATAGTGGGCCATAATTTTTTTTGAAAATCTTGATCTTAACATCGAATCTTTGAAACAAAGCAACCTGTACTTTGTATCAAAGAGGGGTAAAATGTAGGCATGTAAAATTGAACTAACACTTATCACACATACTAAATGACATTTTCACATTATCGCCATCATATCATCAAATATCACTACATTTCAAATCAACTGCATAAAAAAAAACCCTATTTCCTCTATTAGTTAAATAATACAAGATTATTTAATTAATTCACCTCTTTCATCAGTTTTGACTAATTAAACAGATTCCATTTATTTAATAAAGTCCTAAAACCCTATTTCTTCTATTAATTAAATAATACAACATTATTTAATTAATTCATGTTTTATCATTTTGACCAATTAAATAAATTTCATTTATTTAATAAAGTCCTTTAGAATCTCACTTTAATTCATCCTAATTAATTAAATAACACCAACTATTTAATTACATCGCTAAATCACTTTATTCCCCTAAGTCAATTGAATTATTAAATCATGATAATTTAATTAACTCACTTTCCCTCCAAATTTGAATAATTTGAATAAACTATTCAAAAAATCATCAAGAATCAAATCAAACTAATGCAAATTTATTTGTAAAATTCAAACTTTATTTTCACATTCAACTTGAAAATCAGTTAATTAATTAATCCAATTAATTAATCATTCTCAACCACTTTCTTGATTGAGTAAATTATGATGCCTTGATTTCTCAATCTATATTCTTGACTAAGCAATCTATATCTTTGACTGATCAATTTATTTCTCAATCCCACATATTATTCAATCTATTCTTCAACCACACTAATCATGTAATCTATTTTGCATAGATTATTCATGTCTATTTCCTCTCAACATCTTTCAACCATTGATCAAGATATTCCACTATGTGATCCTGATCTTCCATTCCAAATCACAATTTCTATATAACAAGCCTTTTTCCTCACAAAAAGAAAAGAGGATAGAAGAATCAAACCTATCTTTCACAATGAAGTACTACTAAGATCATAACCACCATTGACAACACTTCAACACATTTCTTCGATCAAAACACACATCACATCAAAGCTTCTCACATATAACAATGGAGGATTCATAGTGATATGAACAACTTGACATCTTGTGAACACACTCCAACATGGGATGGTAAACTTTCCTTTTGTTCATGATTTAATTTTGATAATTGTAGGATTTCATTGTGTGTTTTCAATAGCTCTAAAATTCATTTCATGAGTGAAGGAATAGTTCTATACTTATTGTTTTTTTATTTAGATTAGCTTCTATTTCATTGCATTTATCTTGTTTATGCTCTATGATTTTCCCCCTCACACACCTTCATTACATTACATGAATAGTTATCGATATGCAAGGATAAAAATCTAATGGTGTGACAATCCTAAGAATAGAAAGGTGGAAATTTTTAGTGACTTAAATATTCCTTCTTTCTTATACCACAAGTTTTGGATAAGTGTGGATGGCATGAATACATTTAAGAATCCTATTATGAAACCATTGCATATTTTATATATCTATCAAATTATGAATATCAACCTTAAATATTTGATGATAATCCTCTTTATTATTGTACTAATCTTCCTACATGATTTAAAATCAATTTTCAATAATAATGATAATGATAATGAATGACAAGATCTTAGCTAATTCTCTAACATTCACGTGGAAGCATTTGATAATTCTATGAACTAAAATAATGTGGCATAATTGTTCCCTTTTGATCAAAACCATCCTTTAGGGTTTTGTGAGTTTTCATAGGAAACCAAATTGTAAATATTCATATCATTAAGTATCGTAATCACAAGATATCAAAAACACATAAAATAGTTATATTTAAAATATTTATGGATCAACAACACTCAATTAATCATTAAATCAAAAAAATATCTATAAAACAAGTCCTCATATTAGAATTAAAACTTGGAATGAAACCTCAAGTTTAATTAATATCCATGATCCAAAATGATACAAAATTGAAAAATAAATGATATTTTTATCTTCAAGAAAAGGAAAACCAAAGATATGCATGCCTAAAGCTGAAAAAATCTAAAAAATAGAAACCCTTTCCCTATATCAATAAAATGAGTAAGTAACTAGACATAGAATCTTAAAATAAGTGTCATAAAAAGCTTGTCCATATGATGACATGTATAATAGGCCTTGGGTGAAGTGTTAGGAACCTAAGATATGACATAAAAAATATTAAAAGTGTCAAAAATACTCATGACCAATTGGTAATGCCTAGGGAAACCAAATAAGGGTATGGTATTTAGATATAGGTCATTAATTTTATGCCCAATTATAATTTTAAATTGTGTTTAATTTTTCCTTTTCTATTATGAATTCATGTTTTTTGCTAAAGTTCCCCTTTAAAAAGATAAGGATGGAGTGGAGAAGGAGTGAGAAGAGGAGTGGGGGGATAAATTTGAACTTAGGGGCTAATGTTGGAGAGGAAGGAGAAGATTCAGAAAAGAGTGATGGTTTTTTTGCAAGGTTGATTGCTATTGTTGACCTATTGGGATGTGACATGGTGTTGGTTGTTGTCACTGGCTTGTTTTGGAAGTATTGTTGTAGTGTTGCTTGCTATTTGTTGATGGGTTTTTTTAACTTCTCAACACATGTAATGCACAAGTGCACTACCTCTCTTGAAAGCCAAAAATCTACAAACGAGTTGTAAATCACTACCCCTAGGTCTCTCAGGTGTCAGGTCAAGACAATGCTTGGAATATCCCATTTGGTTGATGTGTTTTGTTGGTAATCACATTGCAGCCTTTATGGTTTACAAAGCACAGGAAGTTGGGTCTACAAATAGAGTTTCAAGAGTATTGGAAGTGAATGAATAGTGGCTGCTGACTCAGAACAACAAGCTAAAACTCACCAAATTCATTTGATTTAGCTTTATGGTGATGCTTGAGATCCTACTCTAACCAAGGACTAAAATAAATAGCAAAAGGGAAAGGGTATGAGAAGTTTTTCTAATCCTAAGCTATGAATGAATAGTAATAATGGAGGGTGCTACAGTAGATAGACTCCCATAAACTAGATTTTGCTTGACCAAGAAAGACCTACAATTACAAAAAATTAGTGCAATCTTCTAAGGAATACAAATTTTTAGATTATACATTCACCTCATGAACATACAATTGAACTAGGTTGCAACAAATAAGTTAGCTTAGACTAGCTTTACAAAGTGATTCATCATTAGAAAATCACAAAAAGCATGAGTTGGAAGTGCATCAAATACTGATACAACTAACACCATTAAAGCCATCTAAGAAACTACAAGCTAAACTAACATGGAAGTATAACCATGCATGCAAGATGAGAAAACTCAAAAAGAACATCCATAAAAGCATGCAATGTTGTCTTTTATTGTTGCAAATTCCTTTTACACCAGTTCTTCAACCATTTAAAAATGAGGGGAAAGCCCCTATTCATAGTTTTCCAAAGCCCAAATGAATGGCTAGGATTAATTCACAATGAGTGGCCCAAATTTGATTCAAGTTAGGGTTTCACCTACCCCTCAATATTTAGAAATATAAAATACAGTTTTGTCATTTTCCTTATTTTATCCTCTAATGACCTATTACTATAGAAATTTTTCTTCTAGTTGATTACCCTTTTGCTGTAGCTAAAACTATTTGAAGGTTGCCCTTTTCTTGATGGATTTGCAACATTCTTCAGTCGATCAGATCTATCTTGTTTGTAGATTTGCATCTTTGTGAAATAGATTAATCGTCATTGATTCGATAGGATAGCCCCTGATAGATCACGATCATTTGGAAAAATAGATCCTTTTTGTTTCTGATTTTAGTTAGTAGCCTTCTAATTTCCTATTCCTGAATTCCCTTATCATGCAGCCACTTGTTTAACAATCCATTTGATGAGTTAATCGTTGTTTGTGTAAACATTCTTTCTATTGGCAATTCTCATCAACCCTAGCTCATTCTCATAGATAGCCATGCAGAAGAAAAATCATGGATGGATCCATCATGTGCAGTCTCCTCATGCAAAAAGCTTCTTTGGTATTTCCTTCTTACGAATAGGTTCCCCCTAGATGACCTGACATGGGCCTTGTGATCATATTTGAATCAAAATTCCCTTGTGACCACGTGAAAGTCTCCTTCTTTAGTTTGTTTCTATGGATGAACTTCCTTTGATAACCATTTCCCTACAATACATGTGAAGCAATTAGTAACCTTTTATAAGATTTCACCATAGGCACTACTAAATCTTATAATATCTTCATTTCACTAGGCGACCCACACAGGAATAAACCCTTTTAGAGGATTAAAATTAGATATTAACTATGCATGTTGCTAGCATAATAGGAGTTAGTATAAAAACACTTTATAACCATGGCCTAGACCTGTTCAAAACCATCACCATGGTGAAAGCAATATTGATGACTCCCAGGCCCCTTAACACTCTCGGTCGGCCCGAACTTAGATGCAACATATCTTTTAATCATAGAGTTGGGCAACTTTCCTACTCAATCTTTAAGAGATTCATCACTAGACCCAAGACCATTCATTGGCTCTTCATTAAAGTGTAAAGATGATGAATGGGAACCCATTCACCATTGATTCCTCATGTTAAAGGTCCCCTCCCATTAAGTTTGCATGACCTCACTTATCCCACAAATGAAGTGTGTTCTCCATTTTGAGTGAAATAATAGGACCCACGTAATGTGTTGAAAACCCGTCCATAGACAAATTTCACCTTCCACCACTCCACTCATGGGTTTTACATGATTCTTTCATGGTTTTCAGCAACTGAGTGTGATGAGAAGACACTCACCAACCTTTCCTATCTCGCGGCACCCAAAACACCCCTTAAATAACATGCGGGTCTGAAGGTTGCCTCCACTATTTTCGAGAAAAGGGATTTGGGGGAATAGTATATAAAAGGTCATTTTGGTAGTGGAGAAGGTAATGAGCCCCATAACGAATACACTCACAATCGTACAAGAGTTAGTGTTGAGAATGATAACACTGTTTTCTAATGCACTCTTGTGAGTAGAGGTGGCCCCTATGGGAGATTTTTTTACTATACTTTGTCAAACATAAATTTTTCCACTTTACCTTTAACCATCATGTGGTGCATGTTGCCATCCCACCTTAATGGGGAATTTTTATAATTTAAAGGTTTCACCACTACTCCTTTGTAGAGATCATGCTCTTTAGATCAACGTCTGATCACTCAATATAGGATCAATAATATGAGCCACCCCTGAACGTCAACGTAGGAAAGAGTGTGGGGTGTCAAAATGATGACATCATCATTAATATCTTTTGAAGAGACAAGGCATCAAGATGGGAAGACCCCACTTTGCCAAAGTCTGTTGTAGTGATTGTGGGTAAAGGGACGTGGGAGGATGTGGGTGTGATGTTAAAATGATGGCAAAGAATGATGACCAATGGTAGCATGGAACCTGCGAGTCCCACAACTACCCATGGCCATGTCATCTAAGCGACCATCTATCCCCCTTGGTCAAGTGGAGGTGTCAATGCTCAATACCGAACCAAGGCGATAATTCTTTATCAGATGTTCATACATTCATCATCTTGTGTAGCTTAAATAGACTCTGTTATTTGAATCTCATCATTCAAAACACACAAAGTTCTACCCAGAATGGCCTGCAAACATTCCCTTGCTACATCTTCATCAAGATATTTAAAGGAGTGAAGTATGGCCAACACATCCTCCAATGATTTTGTATAGCCTCGAGAGGTGAACTCATGATATGAGGATACAACGACCCCATATTTTAGTTCCCCCATAGATAGGAGTTGTCGATAACAACAATACTCTTCATCATCAACATTATAGGAAATCAATAGAATATGTTTGAATGATCGCTGCATAGCACCACCCTGTAAGAGCTAGCTGAGGTGGGACATCGTGTTTTAGGTGATAGGGTGAGTTTCACTTCCAATAGTAGAGAACCGATCCCATACATCATTCTCATAAATAAAGCTCGATGCCTTATTTCCCATAGGGTGGCACTCAACCAATGCATGAAATGAGGGGTTGTCTAAAATAGCACCCACATTTGCATCATCTCCAAGATATACTTTCAACTTTCTCATGAGCTTATAGGTATCATGCACCATCCATAGATAATGTCCTTGTTGCTGAGCCTGGATGATCGCTGAGAAGTATGTAAGGCCCTCATGGTTGATGTTCGCGGGTGAGGAGGTGCAGGGAAACGCCAAGTGATGGCTGTTGTGATAATGACAATGGGGTTGCCAGCCTTTGTGTAGGTGGTTCCTATACTTAGAGACTTCCATATGAGACTGGAGGAGTAGGAATGCAGGAGTTTGTGGCAAGTCGGCTGTAGTTAGTGACAATGATGGTGACAGTGGTGTGACCTAGAACATCCACAACTGGTGGTAAGTGTGGAAGGTAACAATGAGAAAACTGCAGGAGATGTTGTTAGAAGCAAGGATACCTATGGCATAACCTTTGTCAGTATAAAAGGTCGAAGGTTCCTCTTAGGCCAAGATCAAACCAATCATCTTCATCAATTCAGAAATTCACAAAAAATGCCTGAGATGTGGGCTTATGCCATCCCAGATACAAAAAATAAATATGTCTGATATGGCAAGGTTGAAGGCCACCATTATCTGATACATTCCTATGAGTGAGTAATGTGTTGGCCATAGAACAAAATGAGAGTGTATTACTTTGTGAGTTCATTTGAATTTATCATCTTCAAGTCCATCAAGCTCTTTTCATTTTGAAAGGAAGCCGACATCACCCATACTTCTATTGGAATCAATATGGCCTCATACTTCGGTGGGGTTTCAATTGCCTTAAAATTAGAAATCCTTATGGGAATGCCAACATATTATGTGATACCTCTAAAGCCTAGATGGTCTCCTCTTTTGTTTGTTTTGTTTGGCGTTGGCTAAGGAGGTGATGATCTTGCCTCCAAAATGTGTGCAAAAAAGTGCATGTGGGTGGGTGCAATTGAAATTTTGTGTGGAGGAAAGAGTGTGAGTGGTGGCTTAGAGAAGGCCACTCGAATAACATCAAAGGAAACAAGCTCTACATGGGAGAAATATGCTTGTCGAAGCCGCTCGTGTGATGCATAATTTTAATATTAATCGACTATAGTGATGGCTCCATCTCATCATTCTTCAATCGTAAGCTCAATTAAGACTCCCTTACCGAGCATGGTGACTTTTCAAATGTAATAATCTCAATCCCATTGAGAATGTAGGTATCGAGAAAGCCACAAGACACACGGGAGCCAACAAGGAAAATATCCTCAAGATAAATATCCATTCAAGCTGCGAACTCCGTAGGAGAGAACTCCATTGGGGATGCCTATGCAGATGACCACCAAGAGATGGCTTTGGCAGAATGGAACTCTGTAATCGATCTCCTACCAATTAGGGAAGGTGTGGACCCTAAGAGCTCATGATCCACAATGTGGAGAGGGGAGGCAACTGGAGTAGAAATTTTTAATTCATGACACTGTCCCTTACTTGGTAACTAATTATCGTGACTTCCTTGGACTCCCTTTCTTTTGTGTGGAGGAGCACATTAGCCAACCATATCCTAGAGAACCAATTCATAAGAACATTATTTAGTTGCAGGAGAACAATGCGGGTTTGTCATGCAAGAATGCCTCCTTGAGGATGTGGGAAGTCAAATGCGAGAGAACGTTCGATAGAGATCATTGAGGAAATGACAAAAGAAAAATAGAGGCCCGCATTGCTAGTCCCGCATAATTTATGGGTGTTGGAACCAATCTTGAATGCCAACATTTGTAATGCAAAGGGTCAAGTGCATGGTGCTGCTCCTTAATAATCAACATTGGAATAAAATTATTCATTTACAAACATTACATGGTTGGATACACGAAAGCATGCCGGCTGTAAAAAAGTCATGAGGTGGGACATTATGAATAGAAAAGCATCTTGCAGCCCTATGAAGAACCAACTTGAAGATGTTAAAATTTTCATTTGGGAATGATGCGATGAATGGGTGAATGTAGGTGAGACGCATAGGTGCCATGTATGAGTTTCGTTTTGCAATGACGAAATGGTGAACGGTAGCCACCATGGGGAAACCCATAAAAAGATGACAGCTCTACTAGGTTGTGGGTCCACATTGTGGGGAGGTGGTGAAGATCAACCATTTCATAACAGTGAAATGGGAATGGATAGCTGCAATGGTGGGTCTATGAAGCCTGAAGGATGTTGCAGTGAAAGTGAACACGGGGTCCACACATCAGGAAGATGTGGAGGCCTGGCCATAGGTGAACGATGGAGCACAATGGTAGATAGAAAAAGGAAACCCACAAATGTGGGTCTATGAAGGTTAATGAAGGCCAGGAAAGAAGCTAAGGGAAGCCTGTAGAACCCAAGCCACAAGAGGAAACAACTTGGTGAAACCTTGAAGGGTGAATCTGGCCAAGGGGATTTTGATCATTTTGAGCCTTGTGGCCAACTTAGGCTTAGAAACAGGGGCAATCAATGTGAAATGAGAGTAAAACAGCTCACGGGTAGTGAAAATGACTCACCAGGAGCAAAAAGAGGGGGTCCTTTCCTTCAACAAGGTGTGTGTGCAAAACATGTGCAAAAAATGGTGACTCACTAGGGAAATGCTCTTGAGCATTTTGATGACAAACTGGAATCACAAACCTAGAATCTTTGGTTCTGATCCTCATGCTAGGGAAAATAAACTAGATGCTCAACCAAAGGATCAAAACCACGAGTTAACCCAACCTTCAGTATGCTGAAAATCCAAGTGTGTGCATATGCGTTAATTCCCATCCTTCCATTGTCACAGGACCAAAGCTTTGTCAAGTTAAGCTATGTAGTTTATTCTAACTCCAAAAGCATTTGGGACATTGCCTCACTGCCAATCAGGTGTCCATAGCCCCAATGAGGTTATCACTGTGATTCTCCCAAACATTGCTCTATTGCCAGTCGGGCATCCATAGCCCCAATAGAATTGTTCAGATCCCCCTGAAAAGCTGAATTTCTTTCTTTTGATTTTTAGTACTTCTTTTGATTTTCTTCTCTTTTCCATTCTTTTCACTTCAACCCACTAGTAGTGAAGCTTGCACTCAGGCTGAGAATCATAGTGGCACTGAAGCAGAATTTTATATTTTTCACTTAACTAGACTTCACAATAGGACCTACAACAACCGCTAGATTCTTAAGATGTGTAAGAGATGTAAATTTTAGGATACATCAGAATCAAACCAACCAATGACTTATCCCCTTCAGACCAAACATCTAGGTCACTTGTCACTAACAGAAGACCCTCACCATCCACTCTAAAAAAATTATTAAATTTTATCAAGGAAATACATAGAACAACTCCCAGGCAATAAAATGGTTGTTGTGTGTGAAAACGTTCCTAGATAAAAGTAGAGGGACCCCGTGCAAAGTAGTAGCAAAGTGGTAGCAAAACGAAAGCAGACAAAAAGAAAACACCTACACTAACCAAAGTAGGAAAGTGAAAACAAATGGAAAGGAAACTAATCTAAAGAAAACTAACCTATAGCAAACCAACTAACCTATCGAAAGCAGGAAAGTGGGGTATATACAAGAAACCTACACTACTCAAAATGGTTTATGTACAAAGATATTTACAAAGCACCATTTTCAAGTAAGGAAAACTGACATTCACACCCGTTGAAATTTTTAATGCATGCACAAGTAGACGAGAAATACTTATAGTTCTTAACCATGCAAATTCATCTTTATATTTAGAAAAATGAATTTCAACATTGCAACATTCAAATTTAATCACACATTCAAGAAAAATTAGCAATTGAGTTGATTCATTAAACCCATAGTTGATCCATAAAAATGTCTATTTTCCTTCATCCCTATAATCAAAATGATAAACATGGATGCAAGTATTCATAGGAGAAAGGAAACAAAGAACCTAGATGTTGTCATGTGAAAGTGGTAGCGTTTGACAGTTGAGAGTGCACATTGCATCAACAACCTTGGGTGGAGGCTCTGTATGGTGCAACATCCTTGATCTTAGGATTACACAAGGTGGAGGGAAAAAAGTAGCAAGCACCTCTTCCAAGCTATAGGTGGGACCCGTAACCCCTATTAGTTGTTCTTCAAGGAGAAACACTTCATTACGTAGGCCCTCGATAGTCTGGGATTCTGCTTGATTGTTGTCCTTAAAATGCATTGTGTTGCCCCTTTTTAGTTCTCTTGCATTAAACTTAATTTTATGATGTTTAATGTCATAGGATGATGACATGGAAAAATTTGTCCTATTGCAACTCTCTAAAAATGAAAGAAGATTAGCAATGGTTGAGGCAAAAGGAGTTCTAGTTGCATCTTGTAGTTGGCTAGGTATGTCATACTTGTTGGAAGGCATCAAGACACCCCCACCTTTTTCTTCTTCTCTTTTTAGTTCATGTATCTCATCATTACACTCACTATTCTCCTCTTTTCCACCACCTATAGGTTCAAGTGGTATTCCTTCATCATTTCCAACCTTTGAGATGTACTCTTCTTCGGTATCGCTATGCCCTTGTGGCACAATTCCAAGTGGGAAGAAATCAACAAGTGACATAGGTCTGTCAAGAAGGTCAAGGTATGACGAGCAGTCCACCTCCAAAAGTCTTTCATAAATCCCATCATTCATTGTATATAAATGCTCTACTAGAGGGAAGGACTCTTGATTTATGATGGATAGCCTCCCTATTTGATCCACTTCATCATTAAAAATCTTGGGACCATGTTGTTTTCCTTCTTTTGTTGTTGTTCCAACACCTTCATGAGGACTACCTTTAGCTAAATCATTACTTGGTTCTAGCTCTTGGTCCTCTAGTTGAATCCTTGAAACAACTACAGAAAGAAATGCACTTGGTTGTCCCACTTGTTCTTTAACTTGCTCAATGGTCTTTTGGCATAGTTCACATGTGAACTCAGAATGCACTGAATCAGGGATCCTACACCATCCCAACAACAATAACACTTCCAATTCCATTGGGAATCTTAGCTCTGACCAATCCCTTGCTAGTCTCAAGACGAGCTTGTTGTATCTTTCCATTATTGGGTCCTCATTGTTAGTTGGGAAGGAAGCTTGATAGTAAACAATTGTGGCATGTGGTTGTTCCCATTCTTCCAAATCTTCATTTTTAGATGCTTGGTCACTATCATTCATGAAGGAAAGGTCTTCTAATCTTATTTTTCTTACACTTTCCTCATCATTTTCTACTACCCCAAGGCATTCCGCCTCTTCTTCCTTCTAGTTTTCAGCATCTACATTGGTTGTCCTAGCATATGTTGCTGCAAACTCTATCAATTCATCTTCAACTACCAATGGTTCCTCTCCTTGAGTGGAAGGATTCCCTTTACCAATGAAGGAGAGGCTTTCTAATTCCCTTCTAAGTGAGCTTTCACCAAAGCTTCTTGCTGTCCCAAGGAAATCAACTCCTTCCTCTTGACTTTCATCCTTAGTGTCTACTATCCCAACACTAACTTCTATCAAAATTCTTGGTTCAACTTGAATGTGTTATCCTCCAAATATTGAAAGCTCTCCTACACCATGGGATGACTCTCCTTCATTGTGAGATGGCTGCTCTAACTTTCCTAAACAACCCTCAACTTGAGTGATGATGTTTGCACATGATGGACAAGTAAATTCTGAGTGCGGGGCATTATGAAATCTACACCAACTAGACATCAACACTTCTTCCAATCTTAGTCCATCCTTGCTACTCAAGTTTTCTTGAATCAACTCTTTGAATTCCTTGGCTTCCATGTTAGCAAATTCCTCTTCTAGATCTACAAGAGTCGAGGGCTGGTATATTCCCCAAAAGGGGATTTCTCCTTGCAAGACCCTTCCAATTCTACTTAAGAATGTTAGACATACTAACTCATTATTCCTGCAAGTGCAATGGATCCTACACTTATCTACCAATGAAAATTTTTGCAATGGTCTCCTCAATATCCTATTCAAATTTGCATGTTGTTGAGTGATGTTGACTTGTAGTTGGTGTTTCATCTCAACTTAGCTCATGTTTTCCTTCAAAATTTTCTGATTTTAAAATTCCAGTAAATGATGAAATCTTCCTATCTTAGATTTTTAATTGAGGGTTCTTTTCAACTTCCATTTTTTAGCTTTATAGCCTCAATCTTAGTCATTCCCTCCTTCTAGCACCAATTTTGTTGATGGGTGCTTTTTCACTTCTCACCACAGGTAATGCACAAGTGCACTACCTCTCTTGAAAGGTAGAAATATACAAATGAGTTATAAATCACTACACCAAGTTCTCTTGGGTGTTAGGTCATGACAATGCTTGGAATATCTTAGTTGGTTGATGTGTTTTTCTAGTAATCACATGGAGGCCTTTATGGTTTATAAAGCATGGGAAGTTGGTTCTACAAATGGACTTTCAAGAGTGTTTGAAGTGAATGAATAGTGGATTCCCACTTAGAACAAGCTGAAACTCACCAAATTCATTTAATTTAGCTTTATGGTGATGCTTAAGATCCTACTTTAACCAAGGACTAAAAGAAATAGAAAAATGGAAAGGGTAAGAGAAGTTTTTCTAATCGTAAGCTTTGAATGAATAGTAACAATGGAGGGTTCTACAGTAGATAGACTCCCACAAACTAGATTTTGCTTGACCAAGAAAGACCTAAAACTACACAAAATTAGTGTAATCTTCTAAGGACTATAGATTTTCAAATTATACATTCACCTCATGAACATACAATTGAACTAGGTTGCAGAAAATAAGTTAGCTCAGACTAGCTTTACAAAGTGATTCATCATCAACAAACCATAAAAAGCATGAGATGGAAGTTCATCAAATACTGTAACAACCAACACCATTAAATCCATCCAAGAAACTACAAGCTAAAACTAACATGGCAGTAGAAGCATGCATGATGAGCAAACTCAAAGAGAACATCCATAAAATCATGCAATGTTATCTTTAATTGTTGCAAATTCCTTTTACACTAGTTCTCCAAACATTTACAAATAAGGGACAAGCCCTATTTATAGTTTTCCAAATCCCAAATGATTATACTATATTCAATTCAAGTTAGGGTTTCATCTACCCCTCAATATTCAACAATATAAAATATAGTTTGGTCATTTTCCTTATTTTGTCCTCTAGTGACCTATTACTATAGCAATTTGTCTTCTAGCTGATTGCCCTTTTGTTGTAGCTGAAACTATTTGAAGGTTTCCCTTTGCTCAATGGATTTGAAACATTCTTGAGTTGATCAAATGTATCTTGTTTGTAGATTTGCATCTTTGTGAAATAGATTAATTGTCCTTGATTTGATGGGACAACCCCTAACGGATCATGATCATTTGGAAAAAAAACTCCTTTCCATTTATGATTTTAGTAAACAACCTTCTAATTTCCTGGTCTCGAACTTCCCTTATCATGCAACCACTTTTTTAATAGTTTGTTTGATGAGTTAATCATTGTTTGTGTAAACATTCTTTTTGTTGGCAATCCTCGTCAACCCTAGCTCATTCTCATAGATGACCATTTGGAAGAAAACTCATGGGCGGATCCATCATGTGCAATCTCCTCATGCAACAAGATCCTTTGGTATTTCCTTCTTATGAATAGGTCCCCCTTGGATGACCTACATGGGCCTCGTGATAATATTTGAATCAAAATTCCCTTGTGACCGCGTGAAAGTCTCCTTTAGTTTTGTCTTTTGGATGAACTTCCTTTGATAACCATTTCCTTGTAATACTAACTATTAACCTTAGATATTAACTATGTGTTGTCGGTAGCCTAATAGGAGTTGGTATTAAAACACTTTATAACTGTGGCCTAGACCTATTCAAAACCATCACCATAGTGAGAGAAATACTGATGACTCCTAGGACCCTTGACACTCTTGATCAGCCTGAACTCAGATACAACATATCTTTTAATCACAAAGTTGGGCAACTTTCCTACTCAACCTTTAAGAGATCCATCATTTAACCCAAGACCATTCACTAACTGATCATTAAAGTGTAAAGATGATGCATGGGAACCCATTTTCCATTGATTCCTCATGATAAAGAAGGACCCCTCCCATTAAGTTCACATGACCTCACTTATCCCATAAACAAAGTGTGCTCTCCATTTTGAGTCAAATAACAGGACCCACGTAATGTGCCAGAAACCTAGCCATAGACAGCTTGTGCCTTCCACCACTCCACTCATAGGATTTACATGGTTCATTCATGATGTTTAGAAACTGAGTGCAATGAGAAGACACTCACCAGCCTTTCTTATCTCATGACACCCAAAATACCCCTTAAGTAACATGCAGATTTGAAGGTTCCCTCTACTATTTATGGGCAAAAGGATGTGGGGAAACAGTATAGAAAAGGTCATTTTGGTAGTAGACAAGATAATGAGCCCCATAAAAAATACACTCATGATTGAACAAGAGTTGGTGTTGAGAATGATAGCACTATTTTCTAATGCACTCTTGTGAGTAGAGGCGGCCACTATGGAAGATTGTTCTACTATACTCTGTCAAACCTGAATTTTCCCACTTTACCTTTAACCATCATGTGGTGCATGTCCCCATCCTACCTTAATGGGGCATTGTTATAATTTAAAGGTTTCACCTACAACTCCTTTGAAGCGATCATGCTCTTTAGATCAACTTTTGATCACTCAATACATGATCAATCATATGAGCCACCCCTAAACATCAGTATAGAAAAGAGTGTGGGGTGCCAAGATGATGACATCGTCATTAATGAATTTTGAAGAGATGAGGCAACGAGATGGGCATACCCCACATTTTTGAAGTCCATTGTAGCAATTGCAAGTAAAGGGACATGGGAGGACATGGGTGTGATGCCATTAAAATGATGGCAAAGAATAACGACCAATGCTAGTGTGGAACTCGTGAGTCCCAAAATTTCCCATGGCCATGTAATCTGAGCCACCATCTGCCCCCCTTGGTCAAGCGGAGGTGACAATGCTCAATACCAAACCAAGGCAACAATTCTTTATCAAATGCTCATACATTCATCATCATGTGTAGCTTAAATACTCTGTTATGTGAATCTCATCATTCAAAACACACAAAGTTCTACCCAGAATGGCTTGCAAACGTGTCCTTGCTACATCTTCATCAAGATATTTAAAGGAGCGAAGTATAGCCGATGCATCCTCCAATGCTTTCGTATAACCTCGAGAGGTGAGTTCATGGTATGAGGATACAACAACCCCTTATTTTAGTTCCCTCATAGATGGGTGTTGTTGATAATAATAATACTTCTCGTCATTGACACTGTAGGAAATCAACAAAGTACATTTAAATGATCGCTACACAGTGCCACCCCATCAGTTGCTTATATCCACCCTGTAAGAGCTAGCTGAGGTGGGACATTGCATTTCAGTTCATAGGATGAGTTTCACTTCCAACAGTAGAGCGGCCAACACATACATTATTCTCATCAATAAAGCTCAATGCCTTTTTTCCCATAGGGTGGTGCTCAACCAATGCATGAAATTGGGGGCTATCTAAAATAGCATCCACATTTTCCTCATCTCCAAGATATACTTTTAACTTCCTCACAGGATTATAGGTATCATGCATCATCCATAGATAATGTCCTTGTTGCTAAGCCCAGATGATTGTCGAGAAGTATGTGGGGCCTGCATGGATGATTTCCATAGGTGTGGAGGCATAGGGAAAGGCCAAGCAATGGTTGTTGTGATAACGATGATGGGGTTTCCAACATCCACACAAGTGTAACCCACACTTAGAGTGTAAGGAAAGCTAGATGCGGAAGCAACTCTCCTAACATCAAAACCTCAGGGAAGAATGCAGAGATACCTTTTTAAATTTTTTACAATTATAGTCCAATTAAGATGCACTTGAAATAGATAACAAAAATAGAGAATTAATCATACAAATATGAACACCAGATATACGTGGGAAAACCCTTACGGGAGAAAGACCTACCACACCAAGAGAAGTCACTTTGTATTACAGTAATAAAGATTACAAACAGAGTTCTGGCTTATCTTTCTGATGTCAGTTTATAGCAGCATTCACCATGAACAACCTTGTTACAAAAAATTCACGTTACAGTCTTCACAGAATATAATTCATCCACTGATCATACAATCACACAACAATCCATTGAACCAAACTAGACATCATCTGCTATTCCAAACTATATTCATGTCATTCCTTCCTATCAAACTTCCTCATAGAACTGCCACAACGAACTGTCTCCCAATGGTTCCCATTTAGCTTCTCTGATTGGTTGACTACAAGCCACATAGGATAGTCTTCACTTGGCCAAAAGGCTTCAATCTATGTTGGCATGTCGGTGAGACACTATCTGTGTCTCCTTGATGCCACATGACCAACATTCGATATCAAGAGTTCATCCTATCAGCAAGATGTCATACTGAGTCCAAAAGACTATCGCTAAAACCTCCTCGTGTTCCCAAGACCTCATACCGAAGTTCTTCACATGTATCGCTATAGCCAAGACTCATCACTATCAGTGAGATGTCATACCGAAGCTCCATAAGTCACATAGACATGAGTGTTCACATCGGCAAGAAAAACGTCTTTCGCTGAGAGATCATACCGAACATCTAAGACTCTCTCTAAAGGCTTCAAAAAAGAAATGTTGTCGGTGAGACTTCGTTCATCGCTGAGACTTCACACCAAGACCCCTTTCATTATCCTGATGACTTTAATGCAAAACCGTTTGGCAGGACATCACACATCTGTAAGACTTCTTACCGAGCCACCGCATGTTACTCCGAGTGTATATTGTCAGTGAGACAAACCAACTGTCGCCAAGAGTTCATAGTGAAACCTCCATGTTGCCTCGAAGACACCAAGCGAATGCTATCGGCAAGACATTCCTATCAGTAAGACCACACACCGAAACATCGTAAGTTACTCTGATGACCACATGTGTAATACCCTGTCAGCAAGACTTTAGCTATCACTGAGACTTCATACTGAAGTAAGCCTTTCAGCCAAGGGTCTCCTTGATATACGATACAAATGTTCTGTCGGCAAGAGATCTCCACTCGGCATAGGGTTACAATGTCTGTCACAAGTCACAGCGATAAGCTCCTTCAGCATGACTTAAACATTGTCTCGGTGACCTATACAAACCACAAGATCCAAAGCTACTAGTCAGCCAGACCCAAAGCATGTCACATCAACTTGCCTCTCTTAGAGGTTTCATCCTAGGAGATTGAGGCATATATTTCCAACAATCTCCCACTTGATGAAGATCACATAGGCACCTCCTGAGCACAATAAAACTACTAAAAATCATGGGAACTAAGGCCCATTGAACTGGCACACCATGTGAACTTGTTTGTGCTCACTAGCTTCATCAATGCATCTACAACATTCTCCAAAGTATCAATTTTTTCCAAACTGACCTTTCCATCCTCCACCATATCTTGTACAAAGTGGTATTGTACATCTATATGTTTTGTCCTAGCATGGAAAGTAGGATTCTTTTCCAGAAAAATTGCACTCTGACTGTCACAAAAAATAGTTATTTGCCCTACATCAAAACCAATGTTAGAACTCAAACATTTTAACCAAACTGCTTCTTTATAAGCATGTGTAGCTGCCATGTATTTAGCCTCTGTAGTGGACAAAGTGACTATAGCCTGCCCCTTACTCATCCAACTCACTACACCACCATTCAACATGAAAGTATATCCACTGGTGCACCTCTTGTTGTCAATGTCCCCTGCCCAATCAGAATCCACATAGCCTCGAATACTAAGAGTCCTCTTTGATTCAACCAAGTTCCCATGGTAACACAAAGAAAACTCTGAAGTGCCCTTCAAATATCTGAAAACTCTCTTTACAACATCCCAATGTGTCCTTCCAGGATTAGCCATAAACCAACTAAGAACTCCCACTACTTGAGCAATGTTTGGCCTTGTACAAACCATTGCATACATAAGACTTCCAATCGTGCTAGCATAGGGTACACTAGTCATGTCCTCCATCTCAGTAGGAGATTTTAGACAGTCTTCAATAGATAGCTTCGTTCCCTGTAAGACTGGAACAACTAGTTGCTTGCAATCATTCATGCAAAATCTCTCTAGAACAGTCTTGATATACTTACTCTGACTAAGCCAAATTTTTCTACTATTTGTGTCCCTAGTTATCTCCATCCCCAGAATATACCTTGCTGCACCAAGATCTTTCATTTCGAACTTAGCAGACAACTGAGACTTAAGATCATAAATCATCAACTTACTATTGCCTATGAACAACATATCAACATAGAGAGCAATAATAAGAACTTGATCACTTTCAGCTTTGTAATAGACACAATGATCAGATTTTGATCTTACAAATCCCAAAGACAATACAAAAGTATCAAATTTTTGGTACCACATTCTAGGTGACTACTTTAACCCATACAAAGAATTTTTTAACTTGCAAACCAGTTTCTCTTTACCTTTCTTCACAAAGTGCTCTGGGACATGTAAATCTCTTCTTCAAGATCACCATGAAGAAATGTTGTCTTCACATCCATGCATTCGACCTCTAAGTCATATGTTGTTGCAAGTGACAAAAGAAATCTGATAGATGTCACTTAGCTATAGGAGAAAAAATTTCCCCATAATCAATTCCCTCTACTGGGAATAACCTTTGCAACCAACCTCACCTTATATTTTTCCACACTACCATCCGGACCAATCTTCTTTTTAAATACCCATTTGTAGCCAATAGCTTTTCTGCCTTTAGGCAAGGGCACCAAACTCCAAGTGTCATTCTTTTCTAATGATGCCATTTCTTCATTCATGGCTTCCAACCAAGAGTCTGAATCAGACATTCTAAATGCCTCTTTCATAGTCTGAGGCTCATCAGTGCTAGAAATTAAAGCATACGCACAAGTAGAATCTATCAAAGAAAACCCATACCTATCAGGTTGCTTTCTTTCATGAGTTGACCTCCTCACTTGCTGAGGCTGAGGTTCTTCTTCTTCTTCAGAACTTTCAGAACTACTTGAGCTCTCCTTAGTTTCAGGTACATTTTGAATTTTCAAGTGCTCTTTCTCTAGTGTAGGAGGAATTTCAACTATATCCTTATTATTTTTTACTTTATCTCTAACTACAGATCCAAGGTAGAAGGCTTCAGCTCATGAAAGATTACACTTCTATTGTATACAACCTTCTCTATATCAGGATTCCAAAGCTTGTATCCTTTTATTCCAGCACTATAGCCAATAAAAATACATTTGAAAGCCTTTTTCTCCAACTTAGATATTTTCTCATATGACACATGAGTATATGCCTCACAGACAAAAACACAAATATGTCTTAGAGAGGGATTTTTTCCAAACCACGCTTCCAAAGGTGTTTTCTCAACAAGAGTAGAATTTAGAGAATGAGTAATCAAGTAACATGTAGTAGCAACAGCCTTAGCCTAGAACTTCTCCTCCAAGCCAGCACTACTCAGCATACTTCGTGCTCTCTCCATCACTATCCTATTGAACCTTTCTGCAACTCCATTTTGCTATGGAGTATAAGGTGTAGTCTTATGTCTTTTAATCCCATGGTCTTTACAATACATCTTGAAATCATCAAAACAAAATTCACCACCATTATTATTCCTTAAGCATTTAATTTTCCTACTAGTCTGATTTTCAACAAGGTTTTTAAATTTCTTAAACTGACTGAATACTTCTGATTTACTTTTCAAAAAATAAACAAATGTTCTTCTGAAATAATCATCAATGAATGATACATAGTACCTTGAATTAGACAAAAAAGGAACATTTAGTGGACCAAATACATCAGAATGAATATAATCTAGTAAAACAGAAGATTTATGAGGACTAGAATAAAACAAAACATGGTGTTGTTTTCCATATATACAATGTTCACATAATTCAAATTCGAGGTTACAATCTTCAAGCCCCTCAACCAGGTTTTTAAACCTTTCTCTCCAATGTGGCCTAGCCTATGATGCCAGAGCATAGTCTTTCTTGCTAGAATTTTAACTTCCATAGAGTTTACATAATTAGGAACATTTCCCTCTTTTCCTTCATGAGTAGCTTTTTGTGACTTTACAAAGACACTATTGCATTGAACAACATGTGCATCTAGCTTGTACAAGGTACCAATACGAACACCCCTTGCTATCACCATTGAGCCTCTAGTCATCTTGTAGCTATTTCTAGAGAACGTGACTTGCACTCCAATATCATTCAGCTTACTAACAGAAAGTAAGTTTTGAGTGAGACCTGGTATATCCATTACATCATTATTTCCCTTCACTCTTCCATTAGGGAATTGAATTCTGACTCTTCCATGGCCAACAATTTTCAAATTTGAATCACTTGCCAAGTACACCTTTCCACCATCATATTCTTCATACTTTGTAAACCAGTCTCTATGAGATGTCATGTGGAAAGATGCTCCAGAATCAATCAGCCAGACATCATCTGATGCCTACGTAGCCAAGGATGCAATGAAGGCGTCTGCATCACTCTGAGAAGAGTCATTGTCAAAAGAATACTTCTTATTCTTCTTCTCCTCTTTACAATCCTTTCAGACATGACCAGGTTGCCCATAGTTCCAACACTTCACTTTGGACTTCTTGCCAGGAGACTTTGATCTCCCCTCTAATTTTGATTTAGATTTCTTGTCCTTCTTGCCTTTCTCTTTCAGCCTTCCTCTAACAGCAAGTGCCTCCTTCGCCATCTCAAAAGATTTCCTTCTCATCTCTTCTGATAACAAAGAAGCAACAACATCTTCCATCTTGAAACTAGATGTTGTACTCCCAATAGCCATCACCAGGTGATCCCATGAATCTGGAAAAGAACACAATATCAGCATATAGCGATCCTCTTCATCAATCTTCACACCAACAGATGTTAACTGTGCAATCAACATGTTGAATGCATTCAAATGATCAGCTATAGACCCTCCTTCCTACATTCTCAAAGTGTACAACTTCTTCCTGAGGAACAATTTATTCACCAAGGACTTCCCCTGATAAATAGATGCCAATCTCTTCCACAAGGAAGATGTAGTCTTCTCTTCATGTACATTGAGAAGAATGGAGTCTACCAAATAGAGCATTATTAGCCCCTTAGAATTTCTATATGCAAGGTCCCAATCTTCTTGCTTCATGCCTGTAGGCTTCACTCTAGACACAACAATCCAAAGATCACAATCAACCAATAGATCTTCCATCTTAAGTTTCCACAACTCAAAATTGCTGCCATTGAACTTCTCTATTTCAATCTTTCCTGACGTGCTAGCCATCTCAATCTGCAATTAAAATTAACAAACTTCTACAAGACTCCCACTGAATAGAAATTGACACAAAAAACCCAACGTACCCACAAGGATAACACAACTGGCCAGGCTTTGATACCACTTGTAAGGAAAGCTAGATGCGGAAGCAACTCTCCTAACGTCAAAACCTTAGGGAAGAATACAAAGATACCTTTTTAATTTTTTTACAATTATAGTCCAATTAAGATGCACTTGAAAGAGATAATAGAAATAGAGAATTAATCATACACATATGAACACCAGATATACGTGGGAAAACCCTTACGGGAGAAAAACCCACCACACCAAGAGAAGTCACTTTGTATTATAATAATAAAGATTACAAACAGAGTTCTGACTTATCTTTCTGATGTTAGTTTACAACAACATTCACCATGAACAACCTTGTTATAGAACATTCACATTATAGTCTTCATAGAATAGAATTCATCCAATGATCATACAATCACATAGCAATCCGTCGAACCAAACTAGACATCATCTGCTATTCCAGACTATATTCATGTCATTCCTGTCTGTCGAACTTCCTCACGAAACTACCACAATGAACTGTCTCCCAATGGTTCCCATTTGGCTTCTCTAATTGGTTGACTACAAGCCACATAGGATAGTCTTCACTTGGTCAAAAGGCCTCAATCTGTGTTGGCATGTCGGTGAGATAGTAACCATGTCTCCTCGACGCCATACAACCAGCATTCGATATCACCAAGAGTTCATCCTATTGGCAAGATGTCATACTGAGTCCAAAAGACTATCGCTAAGACCTCCTTGTGTTGCCAAGACCTCATACTGAAGTTCTTCACATGTATCGCTATCGCCAAGACTCATCGCTATCAGTGAGATGTCATACCAAAGCTCCATAAGTCACATAGACATGAGTGTTCACATCGACAAGACAAATGTATTTCGCTTCGAGATCATACCGAACATCTAAGACTCTCTCTGAAGGCTTCAAAAAAGAAATGATGTTGGTGAGACTTTTTTTGTCGCTGAGACTTCACACCAAGACCTCTTTCGTTATCCCGATGACTTCAATGCAAAACTATTCAACAGGACATCACACATCAGTAAGACTTCTTACCGAGCCACCACATGTTACTCCGAGTGTATACCGTTGGTGAGAAAAAACAACTATTGCCAGGAGTTCATAGCGAAACGTCCATGTTACCACAAAGACACCAAGCGAATGCTATCAGTGAGACATTCCTATCGATAAGACCACATACTGAAACATCGTAAGTTACTCTGATGACCACATGTGTAACACCCTGTCAGCAAGACTTTAGCTATCGCTGGGACTTCACACCGAAGTAAGCCTTTCAGCCAAGGGTCTCCCAGATATATGATATGAATGGCCTATCGGCCAAAGATCTCCACTCGGCATAGGGTTACAATGACTGTCACAAGTCATAGCGATAAGCTCCTTCGGCATGACTTAAACATTGTCTTAGTGACCTGTACAAACCACAAGATCCAAAGCTGCTAGTCGGCTAGACCCAAAGCATGTCACACCGACTTTCCTCTCTTAGAGGTTTCAGCCTGTGAGATTGAGGCATATATTTCCAACATAGAGTCTTTCATTACAAACTGCAGGTGTAGGAATACGGGAGGCCGTGGCAGGCTGACCATAGTTAGTGGTAATGACAGTAATGGCAATGTGACCTAAAACATCTATAATTGATGGTAAGTGTGGATGGTAATAGTGCGAACATTGTAGGAGACATTATCAGAAGCAAGGCTACCTATGCCATAATCTCCGTTAGTCTACAAGGTTGAAGGTTCCTCTCAGGCCAAGATCAAACAAATCTTCATCAGTTCACAAATTCACGAAAATATGCTTGAGATGTGGGCTTATGCCATCCTAGGTACAACAAATAAATGTCTAAAATGGCCACGTCAAAGGCCACCATCATCTAATACATTCCTATGAATGAGTAATGTGCTGGCCACAAAACACGATGAGAGTGTGTTACTTCGTGAGTTCATTTGATTTGATTATCTTCAAGTCCATCAAACTCTCTTCATTTTGAAAGGAGGCCGACATCACCCATACTTTTGTTGGAATCAATATAGCCTCATACTTCGGTGGTGTTTCAATTTCATTAAAAGTAGGAATCCTTATAGGAATGTCGATATATTATGTGATACCTCTATATCCTAGATGGTCTCCTCTTTTGTTTGGCACCAATTGAGGAGGTGACAATCCCGCCTCCAAAAATGTGTGCAAAAAAGTGCATGTGGGTGGCTGCTATTTAAATGTTGTGTGGAGGGAATAGAGTGGGTGGTGGCTTAGAGAAGGCCACTTGAACAAAATCAAAGGAAACAGACTTCGCATGGGAGAAATCCACTTGTGGAAGCTACCTGTGTGATGCATAATTTTAATATTAATGGACTATAGTGATGGATCCATCTCATCATTCTTCTATTGTAAGCTCAATTAACACTCCCTCCCCAAGCATGGTGACTTTTCAAATGTAATAATCTCAATCTCTTCAAGAATGCGGGGATTGACAAAGCCCAAAGACATGTGGGAGCCAGCGAGGAAAATATCATCAAGATAAACATCCATTGAAGCTATGAAATTCGTAGGAGAGAACTCCATTAGGGATGCGTGTGCAGATAACCGCCAAGAGATGACTTCGAAAAAGTGGAACTCCATAATCGATCTCTTGCTAGCTAGAGAAGGTGTGGACCCGGTGAGGTCATCGTTCACAATGTGGAGAGGGGAGGGAACTGGAGTGGAAAGTTTTAATGTGCGGCACTGTCCCTCACCTAGTAACTAATTATCATGACTTCCTTGGACTCACTTTATTTTGTGTGGAGGAGCGCATTAGCCAACCATATCCTAGAGAACCAATTCATAAGAACATTGTTTGGTTTTAGGAGAACAACACGGGTGTGTCATGCAAGAATGCCTCCTTAAGGATGCAGGAAGTCAAATGTAGGAGAATGTTCGATAGAGGTCATCAAAGAAATGACAAAAGACAAGTAGAGGCCAACATTGTAGGTCCCACATAATTGATGGACATTGGCGCCAATCTCAAATGCCACCATTTGTAATGCAAAGGATCAAGTGTGTGGCATTGCTCCTTAATAATCAACATTGGCACAAAATTCCTTGTTTACAAACATTACATGTTTGGATACACGAAAGCATGCTAGCTGCGGAAAAGTCATTAGGTGGGACGTTATGAATAGAAAAGCAGTCTACAATCTTGTGAAGAACCAACTTGAAGATGTTAAAATTATCATTCAGGAATGGCGTGATGAATGGGTGAATGCAAGTGAGATGCGCAGGTACCATGTATGAGTGTCATTTTGCAATAGCGAAATGGTGAACAACAACCACCATGGGGAAACCCATAAAAATATGATGGCTCTGGTGGGTTGTGGGTTAACATTGTGGGGAGGTAGTGAAGATCAACCATTTCATAGTGGTGAAATGGGAACGAAGACCTGCAATGGCTAGTCCACGAAGCCTAAAGGATGTAGTGGCGAAAGTGAACATGAGGTTTGCATGTCGAGCAAATGTGGAGGCTTGGATGCAGGTGAATGATGGAGTGCAATGGTAGACGACTAGAGGAAACCTGCAAATGCGAGTCTGCAAAGGTTAACAAATGTCGAGGGAGAAGATAAGGGAAGCCCGCGGGACCTAGCCCACAAGAGGAAACAAATTGGTGAAACCTTGAGTGGTGAATCTAGCTAAGGGGATTTTGATTGTTCTAAGACTTGTGGCCAGCTCGGGCTCAAAAGTAGGGGTAATAAATGTGAAACAAGAGAAAAGCAGCCCATCAAGAGCGAAAATGACCCCCCAGGAGCAAAAAGAGGGGGTCCTTTCCTTCAGCAGGGCATGTGTACAAAACATACACAACACTATTATTGTTGTTGGGAAGCTATGGTGTTCCTACTATCTTCTAGCATTGTTTTTGAGCTTGGTCTGTTGCATATTTTTGATTCTTCTAGTTGTTTGGGCACTTGTGAAGGCTCTTTTTACCTCAAGGGTGCAGGTTCTCCTTTTTTGGGCCAACTTTGGCTATTGGCATTCCCCCAGTGCTTGTTTAATGAGTTATTTTTATCCCTCGAGGGTTTTGTTTCACAATGGGGGTGGGTTGTTTCCTTCTTCCTCTAGTGTTGAATCCAAGTAGCTCCCCTTGCCATTTGAGGAGGTCATGGGGCTTTTGGGTCTTAAGAGGGTTGTGCTTAATGACTACTTTACTATTAACATTGTGATGGTGTGGTGGTTTTCCCTCCATGATGCTACTATGGGTGTTTACCTAGTTGTAGAAGGTGTTCCTCCTACCCCATGTTCTATTGTTGAGATGGTGTTGTTGGATGACCGTGAGTTCATGGACCCCCTATGGTCTATGTTATTTTTATTATTAATGGGGGTTGTCTTTCTTTTGGAGGATGCATTGTTTTGGTTTATCCTAGATTTTGGTTTAATGGCTGGAGTATGTTTATTCAAGCCCCAAAGATTCTTAGAGCTAAAGGGAGCTTATGTTTCCCTTGTTTTTGATTTTATGCTATTGTTTGGGTTGTGCATAAAATTTTATTTGTTATCTCTAATGAACTTATGGCCTAAGGAGATCTTTTCTTCCCCTCTTCTAGAGTGATTTCTCTTTTGGTGATGAAGATGGTGTAGGTTTGTTTGGTGGAAATCCTTTGGTTGTTGGTTCTCAAGGGTGATATGGTTGTCCTGGTTGCTGATAGTTTGCAATTAGCCGGGAAACATTTAATGTTCATCTTGAAGGCCCAGATGCTTATGTTGCCTAAGGTTACAAATTCTTCCATTTCTACTTTGTTTTTGGTTGGGTTGTTTTCAACGTTGATCTTGAGGACCCAGGGGTTTTTGGTTCCTTTGGTTGCTAAGTTTTCCCTTTCTACAAGAATGTTTTCTTTCTCTTAGTTCCTATAGACAGTGTATCCTATTGTGGTGGAGAATACACCTTTTGAGGTGGAGATAGGTTTTGCATGTGTGGTGGATTGCTCATTTTTCTTCAACCAAATTTCCTTCTTGCAACTCCTATTGAGGTGGAGGCCACTCCTATTGAGGTTTAGGTTGGGTTTGCTAGAGAGATCTAGTTATTGTGGTAAGGTTGATCTTGGTAGATTCTCATATAGAGGTGGTGAGTCTAAGAGGATGGTGTGGTTGTCTTGCATCATTCAAGAATGTTGTTCTTTCAGGCTCATAATTTGTTGTTTCTAAGCAATTTATTTTTTGTCACCTGGATGTTATAGGTAGTGTCTCTTGTTAGATAGTCTTTTGGTCTTTATTTGACCATGTTGTATAGGGTTTAATGTTCCCTTCAAAACCTTTTGTTGTATGTTTTGGTAGTCTTTCTAATCCTTTAGAGGCTTATCATTGTTTAGCTACTAGTTGTATATGTCTCATCTTTTAGCAACATGCTCGTCTTTGATAAGGTTTTGGGTCTATTCAAAAATTATTTGTAAATGGTTTAGGGTCCATTCAAAACCTATATTTCCCCACTAATCAAAACAATGTAAAAAGATAAATTTAACCCCTAAAACTCTCAAAACTTATGTTTACATGGAAAACCCAATAAGGGAAAAACCACGGTGAGGATTAACTCACAATATAAAGTAATTCACAAACCAAATACAAAGAGGCTCACTGCCAAGGGCTCACTATCCAAGATACAAGGCTCACTGCCTACAGTTACAAAATAACAAAAAGATCAACTACAACAAATTAGACACATTTGTAGCTTGATCAGAAGAATTGTAGACACCGTGAGCTCATTACTTTTAGGAATCTAATGCATTAAAGTACTATGGCCTCAATTCAATTTTTCACACTCTGCTTCTCACTCTTGTGGAATACATGATTGATTGCATATTAATAGCTCAACTTTTTTGTATACCATCATCAACCTTAGAAACTTTCTCCAAGGTTAGCTACACACACTTCAATTTACAAATTCAAATTAGGTCAGCAACTCAACATTCTTGTAGTGGAAAGGAATGAGAGTGGACCAAATCAATACCTATCCAAGACCCAAAATAACATCTTGGATCAATCACACACTTCCTCAATTTGAAACTTATTCTTTGCATGAAGTGTAAACACCAAGTCGGCTAAACCTAATGAAAACACAAATGAACTTTGAAATACACACTTCTGCAACAAGAAGTTAAAATACAAATGACACAACATGCTTCACCATACATTGGAGCATATCTCAGATACCTTCAGATTCATCCACATCAAATGCAACAACCTTAACACACAAAATACTCTCCATCAACACATTCAAACAATACAGACACACACAACAACACTGAAACTTGAATTCCAGAGCACCAAACCATGAACTCCTTTGCTAGAACATATAAAAAACCATTACAAGACTTCTACCAGATCTGCAAGACCTAAAACAAACCAACAGATGACTAAAAAGTAGAAACATTTCTCCCAGTCCACAAAAAAATAACTTTTCTAAGCTAGTTCACACACCGATGAACAGAACTTTCACTCTTCATCAAACCAGATGCTACAATTTAGGAGATGTCATCAAAAAATTCCCATAACCAATAGTTTAGATCTGGACAAGAATAGGATCAACATAGAAGAAATGTGGAGCACATACCAGAGCACATTTTGAACACATACAACTCTATCTTCACTATTTCTCAAAAATCACTTAGTAACTCAGCATATCAGCACACCTGCAACACCACAAAGATAGCTCCATGTACTCACAACATCTCAACTACACATGCACAATGTCCAACATCCTATTCTATGTTGACATCAATGAAAAAACCACCAAGCTTACTCATACTTGCAACAATCTCCCCCTTTGTCATTGATGGAAACATATGATGTGAAAAACCATCAAAGACAACATCCATTCCATTCTTGCATACTCCTTTATTTTTTAGATTAGACAACCTACACAACATTCTAGTACTATTAATACTCTCTCTCTTTTTGCTTCATCTTTTTGTCTCCCCCTTCTACTTTTTCTCACATGACTCTCTCTACCTTTGAAATCAATGGAAAAGACCAAAAGTTCTGATCAGTCCCCCTTAGGAGTGCACCCACACATCTCATACTCCAACAATGAAACTTCATGCTCCCCATACAGAGTAGACCCATTCATTAGTCTAGACAAATAAAGAATCTATAGATTCACTGGACTGATGCACCTCCATGTGCACCTAGTTGAAAGGAGGGCCAATGACACCCAAATTCTCCCTAAGATACTGAAAAGTATCCTTCAAAAGAGCCTTAATAAATATATTTGCAATATAATCCTTTGTAGACACATACTCCAACTTGACTTCATTCTCCAATAATTTTTCTCTCAAGAAATGATATCTGATAGATATTTGTTTTGTCCTTGAATACATTACCAGATTATTTGAAATGTTTATAGCACTTTTATTATCACATAACATAGGGATAGGCTCATCACATATCACTCATATGTCCTTCAATTTTTGCTTCATCCACAAAAATTGTGCACAACAAGATGTTGCTACAATATACTCTGCTTTTGTAGTGGATAAAAAAATTACATCTTGTTTCTTGCTTAGCAATGAAACCAATCTTCCTCCAAGAAAGAATGCACCACCACTTGTACTCTTCTGGTCATCTACACAACTAGCCCTATCTGCATCAATAAAAGAACTCAAAGCGAAATCAGTATCCTTAGGATACCACAAGCCATATTTTGGAGTGCCTTTAAGATATATGAATATCCTCTTCATAGCTGTAACATGTGTCTCTTTAGGTTCTTCTGAAATTTGGAAACCAAATATACTACATGCATGATATTTGATCTAGTAGCAATATGATACAACAATCCACCAATCATAGATCTATACATGCTCTGATCAACATGAGAAGATTCATTATTCTTGCTCAGCTTGCATCTGGAAACCATAGGGGTGTTAACTGGTTTGGAGTAATCCATTCCAAACTTCTTCAACAACTCTTTAACATACTTTGATTGTGAAATAAATATCCCTTATCAGTTTGGTTTACTTGAAGACCAAGAAATAAATTCAGCTCACCAATCATGGACATCTCAAATTCTTTTTGCATCTCCTCTATAAATCTCTTACACACACCTTCATTTCCTCCAAAGATGATATCATCCACATACACTACCACTATCAACATCCAATTTCCTTCAACTTTGAAATAGAGATTGTTGTTTGCAGAGCCTTTACTGAATCTTTGTTGTGTCAAATATTTGTCCAACCTTGCATACCATGCTCTAGGAGCTTGTTTCGATCCGTACAATTCCTTCTTCAACTTACAGACCATATTTGGTTTATCTGATATTGAAAAACCCTTTGTTTATTCCATGTACACCTCTTCTTCCAATTCTCCATTCAAAAATGCATACTTAGCATCCATCTAATATACCTTGAAATATTTATGTACAAAGAATGCCAAAAAAATCCTAATAGCTTCCATTTTTTTCCATTGGGTAAAATGTATCCTCAAAGTCTATGCCTTCAACCTATGAATAAACCTTGCATGCAAGTCTAGCTTTGTTTCTCACCACTTCACCATTTTCATTTAGCTTATTCCTGAACACCCACTTTGAACCAATTACATTCTTATTTATAGGTCTAGGAACCAATTCCCATGTCTGATTCTTCTCTATCTACTACAATTCCTGTTTCATTTCTCTAACCCAACTCTTGTCTTTACATGCTTCACACATAGACCTAGGTTCTACCTTTGAAAGTAAATAAAAATTTACCTCACCTTCTACCACTTTACTTATTGTCTTCACACCTTCACTCTATCTCCAATTATCTATTCTTCAGGATGATTCTCCTTTACATACTTAGGAGTCTTAAGAGTAGGTTCTAGAGTCTCTTCTTCTTCTTCAATTTGTTGTTCTTCTTCTTCCTTATTCTCTTCAAGTACTGGTCCAAAGATAGGCTCATCCGGTTCAACTTCACTTATCTCAACTAGTATATGCATATCTTCATCAACCTTCACATTTGCACTCTCAACAATCTTCCTCAATATTTTTTTGAAGCATCTATAAGCTTTGCTATTAGTTTAATATCCAACGAAAATCCCTTCATCACATCTTGCATCAAACTTCCCAAGATTCACATTATCTCTTTTAATGTAACATTTGCTTCTAAATTCCTTAAAGTACTTCATAGTAGGAATCTTGCCAATCCACAACTCATAAGGAGTCTTTGTGTTGTTACCTTTGATATGAACTCTGTTAAGAATATAAACAACAGTGTGGATTGCCTCTCTAGTATACATCAAGTACATTTGCTTCTTTCATCATAGTTCTTGCAACCTCTTGAATAGTCTAGTTCTTTCTCTCAACAACTCCATTTTGCTGAGGAGTTCCAGGAGTAGAAAAATGTCTCTTTATGCCATGCTCTTCACAAAATGTATTAAACTCACTAGAAATGAATTCTCCACCTCTATTAGACCTTAAACATTTGATTCTTAGATTCACTTCATTCTCTACTTGCGCCTTAAACACTTTAAATCTATCCAGAGCTTGAGCTTTCTCCCTAAGAAAAGTAACCCATGTCATTCTTGAATAATCATTAATCAAAGCATGAAATACTTGTCACCATTTAGACTTCCTATTCTTGTAGGACCACAGAGGTTAGTATGAACCAATTCCAGTATTCCAGTAGTATATTTCTCTTTTCCTTTAAAACCACATCTTGTTTTCTTTCCCAATTGACAACTTCTACACATAGTATTGGTAGGCTTTGTGAGTTTAGGTAGATCCTAAAAAACCTCTCTTAAACTAATCCTGATCAGATTATCAAAGTTTACATGTCCCATCCTCTGGTGCCATAGCCAACTTTCATTAACTTGAGATACAAGGCATTGACCATCAACACCCTTAAGCTAATAAATGTTTCCATATGTTATCCTTCCTACAACAACCATAGTTTCAGACCATTTTTTGATCTCACAAGTGTTATCCTGAAACATAAGCTTGAATCCTTTGCTACACATTTTTCCAACACTCAAAAGATTATGCCTTAAGCCCTTAACACAATATACATCATTAGTACTATGTTTTCCATCAAAACTAATTATTCCTTTCCCAACAATCTTTGCTCCTGAATCATCTCCAAACATCACTAATCCACCATCATACTTTTCAAGTTTAGTGAACTTACTTTTATCTCTGTTCATATGATTTGAGCATCCACTAGCAATCACCCAATAGTCTTCATCTTTTCTAGCATGAAATGCAATAACTAGAGTACCTTCCATCTCTTCCTTCTTGTTCTCCAGACCACTTTCCCTTACACATATTCCAGAGTTAGTAGACATAGATTTATTCTAATGCTAGAAACAAGCATTCATCCTCATTATCCTCAAAATCAGATTCATCATCAAAATTTCTAGCATCTTCTTTGACATAATACAACTTCTTGAACTTTGTATCCTTTTTGTCTTTATTATTATCTTTGTTCTTTTTGTGTACAACTCTATTTGGACATCTTGAATAATAGTGACCAATATTTCCATAACTGAAACATTTAAAAGGAAACATACCTTTGTACTTACTATCACCTTTCTTCAACTTCCTTGTAAAGTTTGCTTCCAACTCATCTGAATTATCACTATCTGGATCATCCTCTGTCTTAGTAGCTTCAAATGCTGATTCTAACTTCTCTTTCTTTCCAAACTTTCTCATCTCAAATGAAATCAAGGTGCCAAATAACTATTCTTTAGTAAACTTCTTAGGATCATACACTTCTTCAATAGCTAAAACCTTATCACTATAACTCTCTGATAGAGTCATCACAATCTTCTCCATCACATCTTCATCAGTCAAGGTACCACCTTGAATTTTCAATTCATTCATGACAATATCAAGCCTCTAGAAATAGCTTGCAATATCTTCACCTTCTTCCATTTTTAAATTCTCATATTTGTGCTTTGCTATTAGCTTCTTTGAAAATTTCATTCTATAATTTCCTTCATAGATATCTTCCAACTTTTTCCAAACTTCATAAGCAGTGCCCAAAGAAATAACTTTTGTTCACTCAGTCTTAGATAAAGCACTATAGATCGCATACCTTGATTTTTCATTTTCCTCATAGGTAGAAATATCATCTATAGAAGAAGGGCCACTTGCTGGTGCAACATACATTGTCTCAACAATCTTCCATGACTTGTAACCAAAAGAGATTATGTAGCCTCTTATCTGCACTTTCTAGTCATTGTAGTCAAATCCATCAAACATATGGATTGCCAATTTATGTGCCATCGGATCTACCTCAAGCGGTGAAGCTCTTCACCAAGGAACCAAAGATATGATACCAATTTTTGAAAGGCACAAGATAACTCAGAGGGGGGGGTGAATCAGTTGTCACCAAACTCAATCTCAAAACTCAAACACTTATTAACTTCACAACCACTTTATTCTATTATTAAGTATGAACATGAAATGTAAATAGTAGAAAGAAATATCAACACAATAAACACTAGATTTACATGGAAAACCAAATAAGGGAAAAACCATGGGAGGATTAACTCACAATATAAAGTAATTCCAAAATTGAATACAAAGAGGCTCACTACCAAGAGCTCACTTCCCAAGATACAATGCTCACTTCCTACAGAAAGGACTCACTATCCAACAAGGAGGCTCACTACCTACAATTACAAAAATAACCAAAAGATCCATCACAACAAATTACACACATCCACAGCCTGATCAAAATAATTGTAGACACTGTCAGCTCACTACTTTCAAGAATGTAACACATTAAAGTATTGTTGCCTCAATTCATTTTCACACACCCTGCTTCTCACTCTTGTGGCATACTTGATTGATCATAGTTCATAATATCTCAACTTGTATTTATACCATCATCAACCTTAGAAACTTTCTCCAAGGTCAGCTACACACACTTCAATTTACCAATTCAAATTAGGTTGACAACTCAACATTCTCATGGTGGAAAGGAATGAGAGTGGACAAAATCAATACTTAACCAAGACCTAAAACAATTTCTTGGATCAATCACACACTTCCTCAATTTGAAACTTATTCTTCGCATGAAGTGTAAATACCAAGTCAGCCAAACCTAATGAAAACATAAATGAACTTTGAAGTACACTCTTCTACAATAAGAAGATAAAATGTGGATGACACAACAGGCTTCACCATACACTAGATCATATCACAGATGCCTTCAGATTCATCGACATCAAATGCAACAACCTTAATACACAAAATACTCTCCATCAGTCCATCCAGACTATACAGACACATACAACAACACTGAAACTTGACTTTTGAAGCACCAAACCAAAAAAACCTTTACTAGAACACATAAAACACCATTACAAGCCTTCTACCAAATCCACAAGACCTAAAAAAAAATAGTAGAGGACTGCAGAGCATAAAATTTTCTCCCAATCCATAGACAAACAACTCTGCCAAGCTAGTTCACACATCAATCAACACAAATTTTACACTTCATCAAACTGGAAGCTATAATCTAGGATATATCATCAACAGATGCCCATAACCAACACTTCAAATCTACATAAGCATAGGATCAACATAGAAGAAATGCAAAGCACATATTGGAGCACATTCTGAACACATACAACTTTGTCTTCACTATTTTCAAAAAGCACTTAGAAACTCAACATATCAACACACCTACAACACCACAAAGATAGCTCCATATACTCACAACATCTCAACTAAAAATGCACAACCTACAACATCCTATACTATGTTGACATCAATGAGAACATCAATGACAAAACAACCAAGCTTACTCATACTTGCAACATAATCTAATGCATTGCAAATAATAGATCCATTCCCATAATCACTACCTAATAGATAAGAATTCCTAAATACTTGGAAGATATTTAAGGAATTTAATAGTCAAAGCAAGGGAATGTGAGTTTCAACATAAACTTCATGAAATAGAACTTCAATTGAAATGGAAATTTTATAATTGTTCTTTTGACTGTGAATGACCCTAGAACTTATAAATTCAAACACTAATTCATAGCCAGTGCCTTATCTCAAGGAATGGAGTTGAACTTACTACAAACCATGATGCATGACAGTATTTAATTCTAACATTTAAAATCTACTACAATATTTCATTACAATTTTAACACTTAACATTCTGAATCCAAAACTACTTATCAAATCGAAACATTAATTGCACAAATCCATGCTTATATTAAGGTAATTTAACTACTTATTTGAATCGGAACCTTAATAAAGAACACACACCATTGGAAACACAATGAAAGATCTTTCATCTTATTCATTAAAAACTTATGAATAATACATTGGAGAGAAGTGGCTTCAAAACTTTTCCATTCTATTCAAAATATGTTAGTACTATCATACAACATTAAATCTTGCATAAATTATAGACTCTATTACCTAAAACATGACTCAAAATAAATGCTTTGTGCTTGCATTTACAAATTCCCTTAGAGATCAATCAACAACCTTGTCAATGGCCTTGAATTCCCTTTTATAAAATTTAGTGAGAAAAAAAGCTTCAGGATAATTGGCACTTGCCATATATTCACTTGAAAATTAGAATTACATTCCAAAATATAGTTATATTTTCATTCCATGGGGGTAATATCCAGATGCAATAAAACACATTTTTATTTGTTGATGAAGATATTCCTACCTTCCAAAAGGCTTTCGGTCAAAGAAGATAGTTGTTCCACAAGCAAAATATCATTTTCATGTGCTTCCAAAATTTTAGGACATAAAGCACAAAATGGGAAAAGACAAAGAAAGGCTTCCACACTAGTATATCATAACAATAACTTATGAACTAAGGAGAAATTTTTTAAATGTTGATATAACATAGGCTTAATCTATAAAATTTTCAATCCATGCATTGTACTCCTCTTCACTTTTCCATTAGAATTCAAATAGTTTCTGCACCTTAGTGTTGTGTATATTATACCTTGCATCCATGATAGCCTTGGATTCCTTGAAAAAGACATCCAAATTTATCTCCATCTTAAATAACTCATCTAAAGAATTATTTAACTAAGAAAACTCTAATTTTCCATCTTTGTATATGAATGCTGACATTGATGGGACAATTTTCCCAAATTCATTCTTTCATTCAATGAAATCTTTCACTTCTCCTACATCATTTAGAATCTTGGGAAATTTATTCTCCTCCATGTCTCTGAACAACTTGAGCTTACCCTTGAACTATAGATCAAGATTACTTTAGAAAGAAAAAATATCCCCAAGCAATCCAATTAATTTGATCAATTGTGGCACATTAGTGGAGACTTTTGGATCACCTTCCATAGATTTCTCCATTTCCTTTAATTCTCCTGCCCTTGTGCTCCACTTAATCCAAGTATTCTAAAAGGCTTCTTGAACATGTGCATGCTTCTTATAAGCTTCATGAATTTTTTTTGTAAACATTCCATATATTGTATAATTTATGCAAAATACATGAAATTACGTGACATAGAGTATCATCTATAACATATGTCATAGCCTTCTTAGCTTCCTCTTTAGTTTTTTTTAGCTCTCTCTTAAAACTTTGAATTCTCAGAGATAATGTTTCTCTGTCTTGTGTAGAGAGCTCTTGTGTGGAAGTAGGTGGTGGTAGGGGCACCTTTGATGGTTTCCCTCAAGCTACAATGGTTTCCCTTAGCTTATTATATTCATCCAATAGTCTATTATACTTGTCCAACAACTTATCAAACCTCTCATTTGATATATTTGTAGTGTCAACGCTTAGCATAGCTACATGCATACTGAGTTTCATTGCTTGTGTTGGTGTGATCTTTGAGGCTCTCTTGACTACCACATCTCCAATAATATTTTCCATTGATCTAATAAGTTTTGGTTTTCCTTTATTGGGTGCCATTAACCATATTCCTAGAGTATGCAATATTGGACTAAAACTAGAGCCAAAAAACCTTATCATCATATTATTACTCAAATATAAAAGTCTCAAGATCATTCCTTATTGTATCCAATGTAATAGTTGAGGTAAGATTACATCCAGGAAATAAAAGAATGCCACTTTCTTTGACCAATTTCTTGATCTAGACAGGAGTGGTTACAACAATTTCCTACATTATCATTTATTCATCTTTCTTCTTAATTTCATCATGTAGTGAAGGATCAACCTCTTCTTTCACTTTCTCAATTCTATCCTTTGTGTCCTAGATCTTGACCTAAATGAAAAATTCCTTGAATTCCTTTGTCTACACAAAGGAATCATCATCCATGAATTCTTTATAGGACCTAATCCTCACATCCCCCTCATCCTCAACATTATCATCATAAATAATTATGGAATTTTCTTCATTGGGTACAAGAGGATCCATGCCATCATTAACCACTAGGAAGGGATATAAAGTGCTGCCACAATAGTGGTTTACAATTTCTGGGAGGAACTGATTTTTGCTGAAATCACATATTTTTAGAAAATATAATGATTTAAGCCTTTAAAAGTTCCATTTAAAGAATTCCAATTGAAGAGGGTTTCATCAAACTACCTTAAATCAAACCCCCTTGGATAGAACCCCGCTATTTTTAAACCATACCTATAACAGAGTCTCCTTTACACCTGTAAAATGCTATTAAAACCACTTTTTGATTTGCTTTTTGGGGATCAAATGAATTCATTTAAAATTTATTTTTTGCAGAGTAATGTAGTCCTTATTATAAGCTTCCCAAAAGGTATAATTTTAAATAAATTTGTTTTTATTATTAAATTTATTTTTTATTTCTTGTGAATGTAGGTTTTTCACCTAAAATCAAGCTCTCTATTTTGTACATGTGGAAAATAGCATATTATTAAAAAATTAAAATATTAGTGCACTGAGATATTGAAGTCCTTGATCTAAGAAATTAGAAGCACTAGATATCGAGTTTGCAGTCTAAATCCGAAGCATTAGAATTTTATCCTTCATGGAAAAAGTTATCGTTGTAATTGAGCATCACTTTTAAAAATGTTGTTTCTACGAAAATAACTAGTTTTCAAGGGAGATGGAAAAGAAGTGCAATCTGATTCCAAAATTTTTAAAAAATATATATTTAGAATCTATAGAAAAAATTTCACGAAACTCTAGTTTCCATCATCTTCAAATTCCTCATGGTTTAGCTGCTATAGTTGCCCAAAAATGAAGATTTAGTTTAAAAAAAATATTGAAGTGTCTAGTTTGGCCAAAAATTGTAAACCACTATTGTGGGATCACCCTATATCTATTGCACTTATTCATCACTAGGTATATGCTCTATAGTTTCAACCTCTATTGTATCTCCTGCTCCCTCTATTTCCATGGAATAATCAAGTGGGTTGACATCATGCTTCTCTTCTATTTCAATTAACTAAGTAGGGGAACCTTGAGTAGATGATTGAGCTGGGTGGCTCCTGAGTTTAGCTTCTTGCTCCTTGGCAACCTTAGCAACTTACTTAACCTTATTTACTTTGTTGAAGAAAGACACATCCTTGTATCCATCAATCATTGACATTTCCCTTTTAAAAGGGTCCTCTATTTGTGCATAAGGGCTGAAATAGAGAGGATTAACCTTTGCCCTTTGCTCTTCAATATCACATATGTTCATCCATTTCTTTTTCCTCTCCCCTACCACAACATTCAAAGAAAATTTTCTTATGGAATCTTCTATAAATAAGGAATGATGGCAGAATCTAGACCTACCCCTATCTTTTCTCTCATTATTAATGAAACCCTCAAGGTCAGAGTTTCTCACCCTTTCTAGCTTCATCCTATAATTTATCAATATTTTTACATAATTTTCAAGTCCCTCCTTTGAGGTGACTATAAAATGAGAGTAGGAAAATTGTGCAGGGATAAAGGATCCCTTGTTTGACCCTCTAAAATGTTCTTTTTCCATGGCATCCAACTACCACATAATCTCCATGAAGGCCAATCTATGAGAAACATATATTGGGAAGTAGTGAGGCTTCACCAAAGCTCCATAAACTATAATCAAAGTACAATACATATGGAGGTACCAGTCTCCCCAATAATGGTCAACCTCAGTACCTTCCCTTGAATTCCAATGACCTCAAAATTTCTTTAATGTTTGTAGAAATTCCATATGGTAGTTTTATGCCCAAATTTTCCAATATCCCCATCTTCATCCCATCACAAAAGGCACTATAATTTGAATTAGGGCAGTTTTGATCCCAGATATGGGTCCACATCTATACGAGAAAATCATTTCCTTCCCCATCAACCATTCTAAACCTCATGAAATTTCTCCATGTCTTATGACCAATCTATAGCAGCATGTGCATAAGCACATAGTAGTGTGTGAAACACAATGGAGGTTTGAAATCCTTCAAATCAATCATTTTTTTATGAATTTCCTCTATAATATATGCAACATAATAAAAAATTTTATTAGAATCCCTATTTTTAATTTCCATATATAGAACCATTAGAGGAATTTGCATTTTCAAATCATACTTCCTTCCAAGCACTTGACATACACCAAAGTATGTATTCTTAAAATAATCTTCAAATTCAACACAATCAAAATGTT
>VDFB02281492.1:1043685798-1043970467 GCA_007258455.2 Sequoia sempervirens
TGGAAGCATTTGATAATTCTACGAACTAAAATAATGTGGCATAATTGTTCCCTTTTGATCAAAACCATCCTCTAGGGTTTTGCGAGTTTTCATAGGAAACCTAAATTGTAAATATTCATATCATTAAGTATCGTAATCACAAGATATCAAAAACACATAAAATAGTTATATTTAAAATATTTATGGATCAACAACACTCAATTAATCATTAAATCAAAAAAATATCTATAAAACAAGTCCTCATATTAGAATTAAAACTTGGAATGAAACCTCAAGTTTAATTAATATCCATGATCTGAAATGATACAAAATTGAAAAATAAATGATATTTTTATCTTCAAGAAAAGGAAAACCAAAGATATGAATGCCTAAAGGTGAAAAAATCTAAAAAATAGAAACCCTTTCCCTATATCAATAAAATGAGCGAGTAACTAGACATAGAATCTTAAAATAAGTGTCATAAAAAGCTTGTCCATATGATGACATGTATAATAGGCCTTGGGTGAAGTGTTAGGAACCTAAGATATGACATAAAAAATATTAAAAGTGTCAAAAATACTCATGACCAATTGGTAATGCCTAGGGAAACCAAATAAGGGTATGGTATTTAGATATAGGTCATTAATTTTACGCCCAATTATAATTTCAAATTGTGTTTAATTTTTCCTTTTCTATTATGAATTCATGTTTTTTGCTAAAGTTACCCTTTTAAAAGATAAGGATGGAGTGGAGAAGGAGCGAGAAGAGGAGTGGGGGGATAAATTTGAACTTAGGGGATAATGTTGGAGAGGAAGGAGAAGATTCAGAAAAGAGTGATGGTTTTTTTGCAAGGTTGATTGCTATTGTTGACCTATTGGGATGTGACATGGTGGTGTTGGTTGTTGTCATTGGCTTGTTTTGGAAGCATTGTTGTAGTGTTGCTTGCTATTTGTTGATGGGTTTTTTTAACTTATGAACACACGTAATGCACAAGTGCACTACCTCTCTTGAAAGCCAAAAATCTACAAACGAGTTGCAAATCACTACCCCAAGGTCTCTTAGGTGTCAGGTCAAGACAATGCTTGGAATATCCCATTCGGTTGATGTGTTTTGTTGGTAATCACATTGCGGCCTTTATGGTTTACAAAGCACGGGAAGTTGGGTCTACAAATAGAGTTTCAAGAGTATTGGAAGTGAATGAATAGTGCCTGCCGACTTAGAACAACAAGCTAAAACTCACCAAATTCATCTGATTTAGCTTTATGGCGATGCTTGAGATCCTACTCTAACCAAGGACTAAAATAAATAGCAAAAGGGAAAGGGTAAGAGAAGTTGTTCTAATCCTAAGCTATGAATGAATAGTAACAATGGAGGGTGCTACAGTAGATAGACTCCCATAAACTAGATTTTGCTTGACCAAGAAAGACCTACAATTACAAACAATTAGTGCAATCTTCTAAGGACTACAAATTTTCAGATTATACGTTCACCTCATGAACATACAATTGAACTAGGTTGCAGCAAATAAGTTAGCTTAGACTAGCTTTACAAAGTGATAAATCATTAGAAAAACACAAAAAGCATGAGTTGGAAGTGCATCAAATACTGATACAACCAACACCAATAAAGCCATCCAAGAAACTACAAGCTAAACTAACATGGAAGTAGAACCATGCATGCAAGATGAGAAAACTCAAAGAGAACATCCATAAAAGCATGCAATGTTGTCTTTTATTGCTGCAAATTCCTTTTACACCAGTTCTCCAACCATTTAAAAATGAGGGGAAAGCCCCTATTCATAGTTTTCCAAAGCCCAAATGAATGGCTACGATTAATTCACAATGAGTGGCCCAAATTTGAATCAAGTTAGGGTTTCACCTGCCCCTCAATATTTAGAAATATAAAATATAGTTTTGTCATTTTCCTTATTTTATCCTCTAATGACCTATTACTATAGAAATTTTTCTTCTAGCTGATTACCATTTTGCTGTAGCTAAAACTATTTGAAGGTTGCCCTTTTCTTGATGGATTTGCAACATTCTTCAGTCGATCAGATCTATCTTATTTGCAGATTTGCATCTTTGTGAAATAGATTAATTGTCATTGATTCGATGGGATAGCCCTTGACAGATCATGATCATTTGGAAAAATAGATCCTTTTTGTTTCTGATTTTAGTTAATAGCCTTCTAATTTCCTAGTCCTAAATTCCATTATCATGTAGCCACTTGTTTAAGAATACATTTGATGAGTTAATCGTTGTTTGTGTAAGCATTCTTTCTATTGGAAATTCTCATCAACCCTAGCTCATTCTCATAGACAGCCATGCGGAAGAAAAATAATGGATGGATCCATCATGTGCAATCTCCTCATGCAACAAGCTTCTTTGGTATTTCCTTCTTATGAATAGGTTCCCCCTAGATGACCTGACATGGGCCTTGTGATCATATTTGAATCAAAATTCCCGTGTGAGCACATGAAAGTATCCTTCTTTAGTTTGTTTCTGCGGATGAACTTCCTTTGATAACCGTTTCCCTACAATACATGTGAAGCAATTAGTAACCTTTTATAAGATTTCACCATAGGCACTACTAAATCTTATAATATCTTCATTTCACTAGGTGACCCGCACAGGAATAAACCCTTTTAGAGGATTAAAATTAGATATTAACTATGCATGTTGCTAGCATAATAGGATTTAGTATAAAAACACTTTATAACTGTGGCCTAGACCTGTTCAAAACCATCACCATGGTGAAAGCAATATTGATGACTCCTAGGCCCCTTAACACTCTCGGTCAGCCCGAACTTAGATGCAACATATCTTTTAATCATAGAGTTGGGCAACTTTCCTACTCAATCTTTAAGAGATCCATCACCAGACCCAAGACCATTCGTTGGCTCTTCATTAAAGTGTAAAGATAATGCATGGGAACCCATTCACCATTGATTCCTCATGTTAAAGGTCCCCTCCCATTAAGTTTGCATGACCTCACTTATCCCACAAATGGAGTGTGTTTCGCCATTTTGAGTGAAATAATAGGACCCACGTAATGTGTTGAAAACCTAGCCACAGAAAAATTTCACCTTCCACCACTCCACTCATGGGTTTTACATGATTCTTTCATGGTTTTTAGCAATTGAGTGTGATGAGAAGACACTCACCAACCTTTCCTATCTCGCAGTATGCAAAAACACCCCTTAAATAACATGCGGGTCTGAAGGTTTCCTCCGCTATTTTCAGGAAAAGGGATGTGGGGGAATAGTATATAAAAGGTCATTTTGGTTGTGGAGATGGTAATGAGCCCCATAACGAATACACTCACAATTGTATAAGAGTCAGTGTTGAGAATGATAACACTATTTTCTAATGCACTCTTGTGAGTAGAGGTGGCCCCTATGGGAGATTGTTCTACTATACTTTTTCAAACATAATTTTTTCCACTTTACCTTTAACCATCATGTGGTGCATGTCCCCATCCCACCTTAATGGGGCATTGTTATAATTTAAAGGTTTCACCACTACTCCTTTGTAGAGATCATGCTCTTTAGATCAATGTCTGATCACTCAATATAGGATCAATAATATGAGCCACCCCTGAATGTCAACGTAGGAAAGAGTGTGGGGTGCCAAAATGATGATGTCATCATTAATATATTTTGAAGAGACAAGGCACCGAGATGGGAAGACCCCACATTGCCAAAGTCCGTTGTAGTGATTGCGAGTAAAGGGACATGGGAGGATGTGGGTGTGATGTTAAAATGATGGCAAAGAATGATGACCAATGGTAGCATGGAACCTATGAGTCCCACAACTACCCATGGCAATGTCATCCAAGCAACCATCTATCCCCCTTGGTCAAGTGGAGGTGTTGATGCTCAATACCGAACCAAGGCGACAATTCTTTATCAGATGTTCATACATTCATCATCCTGTGTAGCTTAAAAAGACTTTGTTATTTGAATCTCATCATTCAAAACACACAAAGTTCTACTCTGAATGGCCTGCAAACATTCCCTTGCTACATCTTCATCAAGATATTTAAAGGAGTGAAGTATGGCCAACACATCCTCCAATGCTTTTGTATAGCCTCGAGAGGTGAGATCATGGTATGAGGATACAACCCCATATTTTAGTTTCCCCATAGATAGGAGTTGTCGATAAAGATAATACTCTTCATCATCAACATTATAGGAAATCAATAGAATATGTTTAAATTATTGCTACATAGCGCCACCCCATAAGAGCTAGCTGAGGTGGGACATCGTGTTTTATTTGATAGGGTGAGTTTCGCTTCCAATAGCAAAGCACCAATCCCATACATCATTCTCATAAATAAAGCTTGATGCCTTATTTCCCATAGGGTAGCACTCAACCAATGCATGAAATGAGGGGTTGTCTAAAATAGCACCCACATTTACATCATCTCCAAGATATACTTTCAACTTTCTCACGAGCTTATAGATATCATGCACCATCCATAGATAATGTCCTTGTTGCTGAGCCTAGATGACTGATGAGAAGTATGCGGGGCCCTCATGGTTGATGTCCATGGGTGAGGAGGTGTAGGGAAACACCAAGCGATGGTTGTTGTGATAATGACAATGGGGTTGCTAGCCTTTGTGTAGGTGGTGCCTACACTTAGAGACTTCCATATGAGACTAGAGGAGCAAGAATGCAGGAGGTTGTGGCAAGTCAGCTATAGTTAGCGATAGTGATGGTGACAGTGGTGTGACCTAAAACATCCACAACTAGTGGTAAGTGTGGAAGGTAACAATGAGAAAACTGCAAGAGATGTTATCAGAAGCAAGGATACCTATGGCATAACCTTTGTCAGTATAAAAGTTCAAAGGTTCCTCTCAGGCCAAGATCAAACCAATCATCTTCATCAATTTAGAAATTCACAAAAAATGCCTGAGATGCGGGCTTATGCCATCCCGGATACAAAAAATAAATATGTCTGATATGGCCATGTCAAAGGCCACCATAATCCGATACATTCCTATGAGTGAGTAATGTGTTGGCCATAGAACAAAATGAGAGTGTATTACTTTGTGAGTTTATTTGAATTGATGGTCTTCAATTCCATCGAGCTCTTTTCATTTTGAAAGGAAGCCAACATCACCGATACTTCTATTGGAATCAATATGGCCTCATACTTTGGTGGGGTTTCAATTGCCTTAAAATTAGGAATCCTTATGGGAATGCCAACATATTATGTGATACCTCTAAAGCCTAGATGGTCTCCTCTTTTGTTTGGTGTCGGTTAAGGAGGTGATGATCCTACCTCCATAAATGTGTGCAAAAAAGTGCATGTGGGTGGGCACGATTGAAATTTTGTGTGGAGGAAATAGTGTGAGTGGTGGCTTAGAGAAGGCTGCTCAAACAACATCAAAGGCAACAAACTCTGCATGGGAGAAATATGCTTCTGGAAGCCGCCCGTGTGATGCATAATTTTAATATTAATTGACTATAGTGATGGCTCCATCTCATCATTCTTCAATCATAAGCTCAATTAAGACTCCCTTGCCAAGCATGGTGAATTTTCAAAAGTAATAATCTCAATCCCCTTGAGAATGTGGGTATCGAGAAATCCACAAGACACATGGGAGACAACAAGGAAAATATCCTCAAGATAAATATCCATTCAAGTTGTGAACTCTGTAGGAGAGAACTCCATTGGGGATGTGTGTGCAGATGACCGCCAAGAGCTCATAATTGACTATAGTGATGACCGCCAAGAGCTCATCATCCACAATGTGGAGAGGGGAGGTAACTGGAGTAGAAATTTTTAATTCATGACACTGTCCCTTACCTGGTAACTAATTATTGTGACTTCCTTGGACTCCCTTTCTTTTGTGTGGAGGAGCACATTAGCTAGCCATATCCTAGAGAACCAATTCATAAGAACAATGTTCAGTTGCAGGAGAACAATATGGGTTTGTCATGCAAGAATGCCTCCTTGAGGATGTGGGAAGTCAAATGTGAGAGAACGTTCGATAGAGAACATCAAGGAAATGACAAAAGAAAAATAGAGGCCCGCATTGCTAGTCCTGCATAATTTATGGGTGTTGGCACCAATCTTGAATGCCACCATTTGTAATGCAAAGGGTCAAGTGCATGGTACTACTCCTTAATAATCAACATTGGCATAAAATTCTTCATTTACAAACATTACATGGTTGGATACACGAAAGCATGCCAGCTGTAGAAAAGTCGTGAGGTGGGACATTATGAATAGAAAAGCATCTTGTAGCCCCGTGAAGAACCAACTTGAAGATGTTAAAATTGTCATTTGGGAATGATGTGATGAATGGGTGAATGTAGGTGAGATGCATAGGTGCCATGTATGAGTTTCATTTTGCAATGATGAAATGATGAACGGTAGCCACCATGGGGAAACCCATAAAAATATGACAGCTCTACTAGGTTGTGGGTCTGCATTGTGGGGAGGCAGTGAAGATCAACCATTTCATAGCAGTGAAATGGGAATGGATAGCTGTAATGGTGGGTATGTGAAGCCTGAAGGATGTTGGAGCGATAGTGAACATGAGGTCTGCACATCAAGAAGATGTGGAGGCTTGGCCATAGGTGAATGACGGAGCACAATGGTAGACAGAAAAAGGAAACCCACAAATGCGGGTCCGCGAAGGTTAATGAAGGCCAAGAAAGAAGCTAAGGGAAGCCCATGGGACCCAGGCCACAAGAGGAAACGACTTGGTGAAACCTTGAGGGGTGAATCTGGCCAAGGTTATTTTCATCATTTTGAGCCTTGTGGCCAACTTAGGCTTAGAAACAGGGGCAATGAATGTGAAATGAGAGAAAAATAGCCTGTGAGTAGTGAAAATGACTCGCCAGGAGCGAAAAGAGAGGGTCCTTAACTTTGGTAGGGTGTGTGCAAAACATGTGCAAAAAATGGTGACTCACTAGGGAAATGCTCTTGAGCATTTTGATGACAAACTAGAATCACAAACCTAGAATCTCTGGTTCTAATCCTCATGCTATGGAAAAAAAACTAGATGCTCAACCAAAGAATCAAAACCATGAGTTAACCCAACCTTCAGTATGCTGAAAATCCAAGTGTGTGCATATGCGTTAATTCCCATCCTTCGGTTGTCACAGGACCAAAGCTCTATCAAGTTAAGCTATGCAGTTTATTCTAACTCCAAAATCATTTGGGACATTGCCTCGCTACCAGTTAGGCGTCCATAGCCCCGATGAGGTTATCACTGTGATTCTCCCAAACATTGCTCTATTGCCAGTCGGGCATCCATAGCCCCAATAGAGTTGTTCGGATCCCCCTGAAAAGCTGAATTTCTTTCTTTTGATTTTCAGTACTTCTTTTGATTTTCTTCTCTTTTCCATTCTTTTCACTTCAACCTGCAAGTAGTGAAGCTTGCACTCAGGGCTAAGAATCATAGTAGCACTAATGCAAAATTTTATATTTTTCACGTAACTAGACTTCACAACAGGACCTACAACAATAGCTAGATTCTTAAGATGTGTAAGAGATGTAAGATTTTAGAATACATCATAATCAGACCAACCAATGACTCATCCCCTTCAGACCAAACATCCAGGTCACTTGTCACTAACATAAGACCCTCACCATCCACTCTGAAAAATTTATTAAATTTTATCAAGGAAATACATAGAACAACTCCCAGGCAATAAAATGGTTGTTGTGTGTGAAAAGGTTCCTAGATAAAAGTAGAGGGACCCCGTGCAAAGTAGTAGCAAAGTGGCAGAAAAACAAAAGCAGACAAAAATAAAACACCTACACTAACCAAAGCAGGAAAGTGAAAACATGGAAAGGAAACTAATCTAAAGAAAACTAACCTATAGCAAACCAACTAACCTATCGAAAGTAGGAAAGTGAGGTATATACAAGAAACCTACACTACTCAAAATGGTTTATGTACAGAGATATTTACAAAGCACCATTTTCAGGCAAGGAAAACTGACATTCACACCCGTTGAAATTTGTAATGCATGCACAAGTAGACGAGAAATACTTGTAGTTCTTAACCATGCAAATTCATCTTTATATTTATAAAAATTAATTTCAACATTGCAACATTCAAATTTAATCACACATTTAGGAAAAATTAGCAATTGAGTCGATTCATTAAAGCCATGGTTGATCCATAAACACGTCTTTTTTCTTTCATCCCCATAATCAAAATGATAAAAATGGATGCAAGTATTCATAGGAGAAAGGAAACATAGAACCTGGATGTCATGTGAAAGTGGCAGCATTTGACAGTTGAGAGTGCGCATTGCATCATTGATCATTACATCGACAACCTTGGATGGAGGCTTTGGATGGTGCAACATCCTTGATCTTAGGATTACATAAGGTGGAGGGAAAAAAGTAGCAAGCACCTCTTCCAAGCTATAGGTGGGACCCGTAACCCCTATCAGTTGTTCTTCAAGGAGAAACACTTCATTATGTAGGCCCTCAATAGTCTGGGATTCTGCTTGATTGTTGTCCTTAAAATGCATTGTGTTACCCCTTTTTAGTTCTCTTGCATTGAACTTAATTTTATGATGTTTAATGTCATAGGATGATGACATGGACAAATTTATCCTATTGCAGCTCTCTAAAAATGAAAGAAGATTAGCAATGTTTGAGGCAAAAGGAGTTCTAGTTGCATCTTGTAGTTGGCTAGGTATGTCATACTTGTTGGAAGGCATCAAGACACCCCCACCTTTGTTTTCTTCTCTTTTTAGTTCATGTATCTCATCATTACACTCACTATTCTCCTCTTGTTCACCGCCTATAGGTTCAAGTGGTATGCCTTCATCGTTTCCAACCTCTGAGATGTAGTATTCTTCGGTGTCGCTATGCCCTTGTGGCACAATTCCAAGTGGGAAGAAATCAACAAGTGACACAGGTCTGTCAAGAAGGTCAAGGTATGATGAGCGGTCCACCTCCAAAAGTCTTTCATAAATCCCATCATTCATTGCATATAAATGCTCTACTAGAGGGAAGGACTCTTGATTTATGATGGATAGCCTCCCTGTTTGATCCACTTCATCGTTTAGAAGCTTGGGACCGTGTTGTTTTCCTTCTTCTGTTGTTGTTCCAACACCTTCATGATGACTACCTTCAGCTAAATCATTACTTGGTTCCGGCTCTTGGTCCTCTAGTTCAATCCTTGAAACAACTACAAAAAGTAATGCACTTGGTTGTCCCACTTGTTCTTTAACTTGCTCAATGGTCTTTTGGCATAGTTCACATGTGAACTCAGAATGCACTGAATCAGGGATCCTACACCATCCCAACAATAATAACACTTCCAATTCCACTTGGAATCTTAGCTCTGACCAATCCTTTGCTAGTCTCAAGATGAGCTCATTGTATCTTTCCATTACTGGGTCCTCATTGTTACTTGGGAAGGAAGCTTGATAGTAAACAACTGTGGCATGCAGTTGTTCCCATTCTTCCAAATCTTCATTTTCAGATGCTTGGTCACTGTCATTCATGAAGGAAAGGTCTTCTAATCTGATTTTTCTTACACTTTCCTCATCATTTTCTACTACCCCAAGGAATTCCGCCTCTTCTTCCTTCTAGTTTTCAGCATCTACATTGGTTGTCCTAGCATATGTTGCTGCAAATTCTATCAATTCATCTTCAACTGCCAATGGTTCCTCTCCTTGAGTGGAATTCTACCCTTTACCAATGAAGGAGAGGCTTTCTAATTCCCTTCTAAGTGAACTTTCACCAAAGCTTCTTGTTGTCCCAAGGAAATCAACTCCTTCCTCTTGACTTTCAGCCTTAGTGTCTGCTATCCCAACACTAACTTCTATCAAAATTCTTGGTTCAACTTGAATGTGTTATCCTCCAAATATTGAAATCTCTCCTACCCCATGGGATGACTCTCCTTCATTGTGAGATGGCTGCTCTAACTTTCCTAAACAACCCTCAACTTGAGTGATGATGTTTGCACATGATGGACAAGTAAATTCTGAGTGAGGCGCATTATGAAATCTACACCAACTAGACATCAAAACTTCTTCCAATCTTAGTCCATCCTTGCTACTCAAGTGTTCTTGAATCAAATCTTTGAATGCCTTGGCTTCCATGTTAGAAAATTCCTCTTCCAGATCTGCAAGAGCCCAGGGCTGGTATATTCCCCAAAAGGGAATTTCTCCTTGCAAGACCCTTCCAATTCTACTTAAGAATGTTAGACATCCTAACTCATTATTCCTGCAAGTGCAATGGATCCTACACTTATCTACCAATGAAAATTGCTGCAATGGTCTCCTCAATCTCCTATTCAAATTTTCATGTTGTTGAGTGATGTTGACTTGTAGTTGGTGTTTCATCTCAGCTTAGCTCTTGTTTTCCTTCAAAATTTTCTGATTTTAAAATTCCAGTAAATGATGAGATCTTCCTATCTTAGATTTTTACTTGAGGGTTCTTTTCAACTTCCATTTTTTAGCTTTATAGCCTCAATCTTAGTCATTCCCTCCTTCTAGCACCAATTTTGTTGATGGGTGCTTTTTTACTTCTCAACATAGGTAATGCACAAGTGCACTACCTCTCTTGAAAGGTAGAAATATACAAACGAGTTAAAAATCACTACACCAAGTTCTCTTGGGTGTTAGGTCATAACAATGCTTGGAATATCTTAGTTGGTTGATGTGTTTTTTTGGTAATCACATGGAGGCCTTTATGGTTTACAAAGCATGGGAAGTTGGTTCTACAAATGGACTTTCAAGAGTGTTGGAAGTGAATGAATAGTGGATTCCCACTTAGAACAAGCTAAAACTCACCAAATTCATCTGATTTAACTTTATGGTGATGCTTAAGATCCTACTCTAACCAAGGACTAAAAGAAATAGAAAAATGGAAAGGGTAAGAGAAGTTTTTCTAATCCTAAGCTTTGAATGAATAGTAACAATGGAGGGTTCTATTGTAGATAGACTCCCACAAACTAGATTTTTCTTGACCAAGAAAGACCTAAAACTACACAAAATTAGTGTAATCTTCTAAGGACTGCAGATTTTCAAATTATACATTCACCTCATGAACATACATTTGAACTAGGTTGCAGAAAATAAGTTAGCTTAGACTAGCTTTACAAAGTGATTCATCATCAACAAACCACAAAAAGCATGAGATGGAAGTTCATCAAATACTATAACATCCAACACCATTAAATCCATCTAAGAAACTACAAGCTAAAACTAACATGGCAGTAGAACCACGCATGATGAGAAAACTCAAAGAGAACATCCATAAAATCATGCAATGTTGTCTTTTATTGCTGCAAATTCCTTTTACACTAGTTCTCCAAACATTTACAAATGAGGGACAAGCACCTATTTATAGTTTTCCAAATCCCAAATGATTGTACTAGATTCAATTCAAGTTAGGGTTTCATCTACCCCTCAATATTCAGCAATATAAAATATAGTTTGGTCATTTTCAGTATTTTGTCCTCTAGTGACCTATTACTATAGCAATTTGTCTTCTAGCCAATTGCCCTTTTGTTGTAGCTAAAACTATTTGAAGGTTTCCCTTTTCTCGATGGATTTGCAACATTCTTGAGTTGATCAAATGTATCTTGTTTGTAGATTTGCATCTTTGTGAAATAGATTAATTGTCCTTGATTCGATGGGACAACCCCTAACGGATCATGATCATTTGGAAAAAAACTCCTTTCCATTTATGATTTTAGTAAACAACCTTCTAATTTCCTGGTCTCAACTTCCCTTATCATGCAACCACTTGTTTAATAGTTTTTTTGATGAGTTAATCATTGTTTGTGTAAACATTCTTTTTGTTGGCAATCCTCATCAACCCTAGCTCATTCTCATAGATGATCATGTGGAAGAAAACTCATGGGCGGATCCATCATGTTCAATCTCCTCATGCAACAAGATCCTTTGGTATTTCCTTCTTATGAATATGTCCCCCTTGGATGACCTGCATGGGCCTCGTGATAATATTTGAATCAAAATTCCCTTGTGACCGTGTGAAAGTGTCCTTTAGTTTTGTCTTTTGGACAAAATTCCTTTGATAACCATTTCCTTATAATATTAACTATTAACCTTAGATATTAACTATGTGTTGTTGGTAGCTTAATAGGAATTGGTATTAAAACACTTTATAACCATGGCCTAGACCTATTCAAAACCATCACCATAGTGAGAGAAATACTGATGACTCCTAGGACCCTTGACACTCTCAATCAGCCATAACTCAGATACAACATATCTTTTAATCACAAAGTTGGGCAACTTTCCTACTCAACCTTTAAGAGATCCATCATTTGACCCAAGACCATTCACTGACTGATCATTAAAGTGTAAATATGATGCATGGGAACCCATTTTCCATTGATTCCTCATGATAAAGGACCCCTCCCATTAAGTTCACATGACCTCACTTATCCCATAAATAGAGTGTGCTCTCCATTTTGAGTCAAATAACAGGACCCACATAATGTGCCAGAAACCTAGTCATAGACAGCTTGTGCCTTCCACCACTCCACTCATAGGCTTTACATGGTTCATTCATGATGTTTAGAAACTAAGTGTAATGATAAGACACTCACCAACCTTACTTATCTCATGACACCCAAAATACCCCTTACGTAACATGCAGGTTTGAAAATGATGTGGGGAAACAATATAGAAAAGGTCATTTTGGTAGTAGACAAGATAATGGGCCCAATAAAAAATACACTCATGATTGCACAAGATTTGGTGTTGAGAATGATAGCACTATTTTCTAATGCACTCTTGTGAGTAGAGGCGGCCGCTATGGGAGATTGTTCTACTATACTCTGTCAAACCTGAATTTTCCCACTTTACCTTTAACCATCATGTGTTGCATGTCCCCATCCTACCTTAATGGGGCATTGTTATAATTTAAAGGTTTCACCCACAACTCCTTTGAAGTGATCATGCCCTTTAGATCAACTTTTGATCACTCAATACATGATCAATCATATGAGCCACCCCTGAACATCAGTACAGAAAAGAGTGTGGGGTGCCAAGATGATGACATCGTCATTAATGACTTTTGAAGAGATGAGGCAACGAGATGGGCATCCCCCACATTTTTGAAGTCCATTGTAGCAATTACAAGTAAAGGGACGTGGGAGGACATGGGTGTGATGCCATTAAAATGATGGCAAAGAATAATGACCAATGCTAGTGTGGAACTCACGAGTCCCAAAATTTCCCATGGCCATGTAATCTGAGCCACCATCTGCCTCCCTTGGTCAAGTGGAGGTGACAATGCTCAATACCAAACCAAGGCAACAATTCTTTATCAAATGCTCATATATTCATCATCATGTGCAACTTAAATACTCTGTTATGTGAATCTCATCATTCAAAACACACAAAGTTCTACCCATAATGGCTTGCAAACGTGCCCTTGCTACATCTTCATTAAGATATTTAAAGGAGTGAAGTATAGCCGATGCATCCTCCAATGCTTTCATATAACCTCGAGAGGTGAGTTCATGGTATGAGGATACAACAACCCCATATTTTAGTTCCCCCATAGATGGGAGTTGTTGATAACGATAATACTCCTCATCATCGGCACTGTAGGAAATCCATAAAGTATGTTTAAATAATCGCTACATAGTGCCACCCCATGAGTTGCTTATATCCACCCTGTAAGAGCTAGCTGAGGTGGGACATTGCATTTCAATTCATAGGATGAGTTTCACTTCCAACAATAGAGCGCCCACCCCATACGTTATTCTCATCAATAAAGCTCAATGCCTTTTTTCCCATAGGGTGGTGCTCAACCAATGCATGAAATTGGGGGCTATCTAAAATAGCATCCACATTTTCCTCATCTCCAAGATATGCTTTTAACTTCCTCATAGGATTATAGGTATCATCCATCATCCATAGATAATGTCCTTGTTGCTGAGCCGAGATGATTGTTGAGAAGTATGTGGGTCCCACATGGATGATTTCCATAGGTGTGGAGGCATAGGGAAAGGCCAAGCGATGGCTTTTGTGATAATGATGACGGGGTTTCCAACATCTGCACAAGTGTAACCCACACTTAGAGTGTAAGGAAAGCTAGATGCAGAAGCAACTCTCCTAACGTCAAAACCTTAGGGAGGAATGTAGAGATACCTTTTTAAAATTTTTACAATTATAGTCCAATTAAGATGCACTTGAAAAAGATAATAGAAATAGAGAATTAATCATACAAATATGAACACCAGATATACATGGGAAAACCCTTATGGGAGAAAGATCCACAACACCAAGAGAAGTCACTTTGTATTACAGTAATAAAGATTACAAGCAGAGTTCTGACTTATCTTTCTGATGTTAGTTTACAACAGTATTCACCATGAATAACCTTGTTACAGAACATTCACGTTACAGTCTTCACAGAATAAAATTCATCCACTAATCATACAATCACACAACAATCCATCGAACCGAACTAGACATCATCTACTATTCCAAACTATATTCATGTCATTCCTTCTTGTCAAACTTCCTCATAGAACTACCACAACGAACTATCTCCCAATGGTTCCCATTCGACTTCTCTAATTGGTCAACTACAAGCCACATAGGATAGTCTTCACTCAGTCAAAAGGCTTCAATCTATGTTGGCATGTTGGTGAGACAATATCTGTGTCTCCCCAATGCCACACGACCAACATTCGATATCAAGAGTTCATCCTATCAGCAAGATGTCATACCGAGTCCACAAGACTATCGCTAAGACCTCCTCGTGTTCCCAAGACCTCATACCAAAGTTCTTCACATGTATCCCTTTATAGCCAAGACTCATCACCTGCTCGGTGAGATGTCATACCGAGCTCCATAAGTCACATAGACGCGGAGTGTTCACGCCGGCAAGAAAAATGTCTTTCGCTAGGAGATCATACCAAACATCTAAGACTCTCTCTAAAGGCTTCAAAAAAGAAATGTTGTCGGTGAGACTTCGTTCATCACTGAGACTTCACACCAAGACCCCTTTCATTATCCTGATGACTTCAATGCAAAACCGTGGACATCACACATCATTGTTACTCCGAGTGTATATTGAGACAAACCAACTGTCGCCAGGAGTTCATAGTGAAACCTCCATGTTGCCTCGAAGACACCAAGCGAATGCTATCGGCAAGACATTCCTATCAGTAAGACCACACACTGAAACATCGTAAGTTACTCTGATGACCACATGTGTAATACCCTGTCAGCAAGACTTTAGCTATCACTGAGACTTCATACCGAAGTAAGCCTTTCAGCCAAGGGTCTCCTTGATATACGATACAAATGTTCTGTCGCAAGAGATCTCCACTCGGCATAGGGTTACAATGTCTGTCACAAGTCACAGCGATAAGCTCCTTCAACATGACTTAAACATTGTCTCGGTGACCTATACAAACCACAAGATCCAAAGCTACTAGTCAGCCAGACCCAAAGCATGTCACATCAACTTGCCTCTCTTAGAGGTTTCATCCTAGGAGATTGAGGCATATATTTCCAACAATCTCCCACTTGATGAAGATCACATAGGCACCTCCTGAGCACAATAAAACTACTAAAAATCATGGGAACTAAGGCCCATTGAACTGGCACACCATGTGAACTTGTTTGTGCTCACTAGCTTCATCAATGCATCTACAACATTCTCCAAAGTATCAATTTTTTCCAAACTGACCTTTCCATCCTCCACCATATCTTGTACAAAGTGGTATTGTACATCTATATGTTTTGTCCTAGCATGGAAAGTAGGATTCTTTTCCAGAAAAATTGCACTCTGACTGTCACAAAAAATAGTTATTTGCCCTACATCAAAACCAATGTTAGAACTCAAACATTTTAACCAAACTGCTTCTTTATAAGCATGTGTAGCTGCCATGTATTTAGCCTCTGTAGTGGACAAAGTGACTATAGCCTGCCCCTTACTCATCCAACTCACTACACCACCATTCAACATGAAAGTATATCCACTGGTGCACCTCTTGTTGTCAATGTCCCCTGCCCAATCAGAATCCACATAGCCTCGAATACTAAGAGTCCTCTTTGATTCAACCAAGTTCCCATGGTAACACAAAGAAAACTCTGAAGTGCCCTTCAAATATCTGAAAACTCTCTTTACAACATCCCAATGTGTCCTTCCAGGATTAGCCATAAACCAACTAAGAACTCCCACTACTTGAGCAATGTTTGGCCTTGTACAAACCATTGCATACATAAGACTTCCAATCGTGCTAGCATAGGGTACACTAGTCATGTCCTCCATCTCAGTAGGAGATTTTAGACAGTCTTCAATAGATAGCTTCGTTCCCTGTAAGACTGGAACAACTAGTTGCTTGCAATCATTCATGCAAAATCTCTCTAGAACAGTCTTGATATACTTACTCTGACTAAGCCAAATTTTTCTACTATTTGTGTCCCTAGTTATCTCCATCCCCAGAATATACCTTGCTGCACCAAGATCTTTCATTTCGAACTTAGCAGACAACTGAGACTTAAGATCATAAATCATCAACTTACTATTGCCTATGAACAACATATATCAAATATAGAGAGCAATAATAAGAATCCTTGATCACTTTCTAGCCTTTGTAATAGACACAATGATCGTATCTTTGATTCATAAACTCTGTAAAGACAATACAAGTATCAAATTTCTGCACTACATTCTAGGTGACTACTTTTAACCTATACAAAGAATTTTTTAACTTGCAAACCAGCTTCTCTTTACCTTTCTTGACAAAGTGCTCAAGCTTCGACATGTAAATCTCTTCTTCAAGATCACCATGAAGAAATGTTGTTCCTCTACATCCATCCGCTCAATTCTAAGTCATATGTTGTAAGTGATAAAAGAAATCGATAGATGCTTCTACCTTTAGCTATAGGAGATAAAAAATTTTCCCATAACTAATTCCTCCCCACTGGAATAACCTTTGCAAACTAACCTCTAATCTTGTATTTTCTTATTACCTTACCATCCACTCAATCTTCTTTTAGTCAATTCCATTTGTAGGCTAATAAATGCCTTTTGTATTAGCCTTAGGCAAGGCACCAAACTCCAAGTGTTATTCTTTTCTAATGATGTCATTTCTTCATTCATGGCTTCCAACCAAGAGTCTGAATCAGACATTATAAATGCCTCTTTCATAGTCCTAGACTCATCAGTGCTAGAAATTAAAGCATAGGCATAAGTAGAATCTATCAAAGAAAAACTCCATACCTATCGTAGTTGTTTTCTTTCTCATGAGCGCTGATTGCTTTCTTTCATGAGTTGACCTCCTCACTTGCTGAGGGAGGTTCTTCTTCTTCTTCAGAACTTTCAGAACTACTTGAGCTCTCCTTAGTTTCAGGTACATTTTGAATTTTCAATCTCTTTCTCTAGTGTAGGAGGAATTTCAACTATATCCTTATTATTTTTTACTTTATCTCTAACTACAGATCCAAGGTAGAAGGCTTCAGCTCATGAAATATTACACTTCTATTGTATACAACCTTCTCTATATCAAGATTCCAAAGCTTGTATCCTTTTATTCCAGCACTATAGCCAATAAAAATACATTTGAAAGCCTTGTTCTCCAACTTAGATATTTTCTCATATGACACATGAGTATATGCCTCACAGCCAAAAACACAAATATGTCTTAGAGAGGGATTTTTTCCAAACCACGCTTCCAAAGGTGTTTTCTCAACAAGAGTAGAATTTAGAGAATGAGTAATCAAGTAACATGTAGTAGCAACAGCCTTAGCCTAGAACTTCTCCTCCAAGCCAGCACTACTCAGCATACTTCGTGCTCTCTCCATCACTATCCTATTGAACCTTTCTGCAACTCCATTTTGCTATGGAGTATAAGGTGTAGTCTTATGTCTTTTAATCCCATGGTCTTTACAATACATCTTGAAATCATCAAAACAAAATTCACCACCATTATTATTCCTTAAGCATTTAATTTTCCTACTAGTCTGATTTTCAACAAGGTTTTTAAATTTCTTAAACTGACTGAATACTTCTGATTTACTTTTCAAAAAATAAACAAATGTTCTTCTGAAATAATCATCAATGAATGATACATAGTACCTTGAATTAGACAAAAAAGGAACATTTAGTGGACCAAATACATCAGAATGAATATAATCTAGTAAAACAGAAGATTTATGAGGACTAGAATAAAACAAAACATGGTGTTGTTTTCCATATATACAATGTTCACATAATTCAAATTCGAGGTTACAATCTTCAAGCCCCTCAACCAGGTTTTTAAACCTTTCTCTCCAATGTGGCCTAGCCTATGATGCCAGAGCATAGTCTTTCTTGCTAGAATTTTAACTTCCATAGAGTTTACATAATTAGGAACATTTCCCTCTTTTCCTTCATGAGTAGCTTTTTGTGACTTTACAAAGACACTATTGCATTGAACAACATGTGCATCTAGCTTGTACAAGGTACCAATACGAACACCCCTTGCTATCACCATTGAGCCTCTAGTCATCTTGTAGCTATTTCTAGAGAACGTGACTTGCACTCCAATATCATTCAGCTTACTAACAGAAAGTAAGTTTTGAGTGAGACCTGGTATATCCATTACATCATTATTTCCCTTCACTCTTCCATTAGGGAATTGAATTCTGACTCTTCCATGGCCAACAATTTTCAAATTTGAATCACTTGCCAAGTACACCTTTCCACCATCATATTCTTCATACTTTGTAAACCAGTCTCTATGAGATGTCATGTGGAAAGATGCTCCAGAATCAATCAGCCAGACATCATCTGATGCCTACGTAGCCAAGGATGCAATGAAGGCGTCTGCATCACTCTGAGAAGAGTCATTGTCAAAAGAATACTTCTTATTCTTCTTCTCCTCTTTACAATCCTTTCAGACGACCAGCCCATTAGTTCCAACACTTCACTTTGGACTCTTGCGAGGACTTTGATCTCCCCTCTAATTTTGATTTAGATTTCTTGTCCTTCTTGCCTTTCTCTTTGACCTTCCTCTAATGCGTGCCTCCTTCACCATCTCAAAAGATTTCCTTCTCATCTCTTCTGATAACAAAGAAGCAACAACATCTTCCATCTTGAAACTAGATGTTGTACTTCCAATAGCCATCACCAGGTGATCCCATGAATCTGGAAAAGAACACAATATCAGCATATAGCGATCCTCTTCATCAATCTTCACACCAACAGATGTTAACTGTGCAATCAACATGTTGAATGCATTCAAATGATCAGCTATAGACCCTCCTTCCTACATTCTCAAAGTGTACAACTTCTTCCTGAGGAACAATTTATTCACCAAGGACTTCCCCTGATAAATAGATGCCAATCTCTTCCACAAGGAAGATGTAGTCTTCTCTTCATGTACATTGAGAAGAATGGAGTCTACCAAATAGAGCATTATTAGCCCCTTAGAATTTCTATATGCAAGGTCCCAATCTTCTTGCTTCATGCCTGTAGGCTTCACTCTAGACACAACAATCCAAAGATCACAATCAACCAATAGATCTTCCATCTTAAGTTTCCACAACTCAAAATTGCTGCCATTGAACTTCTCTATTTCAATCTTTCCTGACGTGCTAGCCATCTCAATCTGCAATTAAAATTAACAAACTTCTACAAGACTCCCACTGAATAGAAATTGACACAAAAAACCCAACGTACCCACAAGGATAACACAACTGGCCAGGCTTTGATACCACTTGTAAGGAAAGCTAGATGCGGAAGCAACTCTCCTAACGTCAAAACCTTAGGGAAGAATACAAAGATACCTTTTTAATTTTTTTACAATTATAGTCCAATTAAGATGCACTTGAAAGAGATAATAGAAATAGAGAATTAATCATACACATATGAACACCAGATATACGTGGGAAAACCCTTACGGGAGAAAAACCCACCACACCAAGAGAAGTCACTTTGTATTATAATAATAAAGATTACAAACAGAGTTCTGACTTATCTTTCTGATGTTAGTTTACAACAACATTCACCATGAACAACCTTGTTATAGAACATTCACATTATAGTCTTCATAGAATAGAATTCATCCAATGATCATACAATCACATAGCAATCCGTCGAACCAAACTAGACATCATCTGCTATTCCAGACTATATTCATGTCATTCCTGTCTGTCGAACTTCCTCACGAAACTACCACAATGAACTGTCTCCCAATGGTTCCCATTTGGCTTCTCTAATTGGTTGACTACAAGCCACATAGGATAGTCTTCACTTGGTCAAAAGGCCTCAATCTGTGTTGGCATGTCGGTGAGATAGTAACCATGTCTCCTCGACGCCATACAACCAGCATTCGATATCACCAAGAGTTCATCCTATTGGCAAGATGTCATACTGAGTCCAAAAGACTATCGCTAAGACCTCCTTGTGTTGCCAAGACCTCATACTGAAGTTCTTCACATGTATCGCTATCGCCAAGACTCATCGCTATCAGTGAGATGTCATACCAAAGCTCCATAAGTCACATAGACATGAGTGTTCACATCGACAAGACAAATGTATTTCGCTTCGAGATCATACCGAACATCTAAGACTCTCTCTGAAGGCTTCAAAAAAGAAATGATGTTGGTGAGACTTTTTTTGTCGCTGAGACTTCACACCAAGACCTCTTTCGTTATCCCGATGACTTCAATGCAAAACTATTCAACAGGACATCACACATCAGTAAGACTTCTTACCGAGCCACCACATGTTACTCCGAGTGTATACCGTTGGTGAGAAAAAACAACTATTGCCAGGAGTTCATAGCGAAACGTCCATGTTACCACAAAGACACCAAGCGAATGCTATCAGTGAGACATTCCTATCGATAAGACCACATACTGAAACATCGTAAGTTACTCTGATGACCACATGTGTAACACCCTGTCAGCAAGACTTTAGCTATCGCTGGGACTTCACACCGAAGTAAGCCTTTCAGCCAAGGGTCTCCCAGATATATGATATGAATGGCCTATCGGCCAAAGATCTCCACTCGGCATAGGGTTACAATGACTGTCACAAGTCATAGCGATAAGCTCCTTCGGCATGACTTAAACATTGTCTTAGTGACCTGTACAAACCACAAGATCCAAAGCTGCTAGTCGGCTAGACCCAAAGCATGTCACACCGACTTTCCTCTCTTAGAGGTTTCAGCCTGTGAGATTGAGGCATATATTTCCAACATAGAGTCTTTCATTACAAACTGCAGGTGTAGGAATACGGGAGGCCGTGGCAGGCTGACCATAGTTAGTGGTAATGACAGTAATGGCAATGTGACCTAAAACATCTATAATTGATGGTAAGTGTGGATGGTAATAGTGCGAACATTGTAGGAGACATTATCAGAAGCAAGGCTACCTATGCCATAATCTCCGTTAGTCTACAAGGTTGAAGGTTCCTCTCAGGCCAAGATCAAACAAATCTTCATCAGTTCACAAATTCACGAAAATATGCTTGAGATGTGGGCTTATGCCATCCTAGGTACAACAAATAAATGTCTAAAATGGCCACGTCAAAGGCCACCATCATCTAATACATTCCTATGAATGAGTAATGTGCTGGCCACAAAACACGATGAGAGTGTGTTACTTCGTGAGTTCATTTGATTTGATTATCTTCAAGTCCATCAAACTCTCTTCATTTTGAAAGGAGGCCGACATCACCCATACTTTTGTTGGAATCAATATAGCCTCATACTTCGGTGGTGTTTCAATTTCATTAAAAGTAGGAATCCTTATAGGAATGTCGATATATTATGTGATACCTCTATATCCTAGATGGTCTCCTCTTTTGTTTGGCACCAATTGAGGAGGTGACAATCCCGCCTCCAAAAATGTGTGCAAAAAAGTGCATGTGGGTGGCTGCTATTTAAATGTTGTGTGGAGGGAATAGAGTGGGTGGTGGCTTAGAGAAGGCCACTTGAACAAAATCAAAGGAAACAGACTTCGCATGGGAGAAATCCACTTGTGGAAGCTACCTGTGTGATGCATAATTTTAATATTAATGGACTATAGTGATGGATCCATCTCATCATTCTTCTATTGTAAGCTCAATTAACACTCCCTCCCCAAGCATGGTGACTTTTCAAATGTAATAATCTCAATCTCTTCAAGAATGCGGGGATTGACAAAGCCCAAAGACATGTGGGAGCCAGCGAGGAAAATATCATCAAGATAAACATCCATTGAAGCTATGAAATTCGTAGGAGAGAACTCCATTAGGGATGCGTGTGCAGATAACCGCCAAGAGATGACTTCGAAAAAGTGGAACTCCATAATCGATCTCTTGCTAGCTAGAGAAGGTGTGGACCCGGTGAGGTCATCGTTCACAATGTGGAGAGGGGAGGGAACTGGAGTGGAAAGTTTTAATGTGCGGCACTGTCCCTCACCTAGTAACTAATTATCATGACTTCCTTGGACTCACTTTATTTTGTGTGGAGGAGCGCATTAGCCAACCATATCCTAGAGAACCAATTCATAAGAACATTGTTTGGTTTTAGGAGAACAACACGGGTGTGTCATGCAAGAATGCCTCCTTAAGGATGCAGGAAGTCAAATGTAGGAGAATGTTCGATAGAGGTCATCAAAGAAATGACAAAAGACAAGTAGAGGCCAACATTGTAGGTCCCACATAATTGATGGACATTGGCGCCAATCTCAAATGCCACCATTTGTAATGCAAAGGATCAAGTGTGTGGCATTGCTCCTTAATAATCAACATTGGCACAAAATTCCTTGTTTACAAACATTACATGTTTGGATACACGAAAGCATGCTAGCTGCGGAAAAGTCATTAGGTGGGACGTTATGAATAGAAAAGCAGTCTACAATCTTGTGAAGAACCAACTTGAAGATGTTAAAATTATCATTCAGGAATGGCGTGATGAATGGGTGAATGCAAGTGAGATGCGCAGGTACCATGTATGAGTGTCATTTTGCAATAGCGAAATGGTGAACAACAACCACCATGGGGAAACCCATAAAAATATGATGGCTCTGGTGGGTTGTGGGTTAACATTGTGGGGAGGTAGTGAAGATCAACCATTTCATAGTGGTGAAATGGGAACGAAGACCTGCAATGGCTAGTCCACGAAGCCTAAAGGATGTAGTGGCAAAAGTGAACATGAGGTTTGCATGTCGAGCAAATGTGGAGGCTTGGATGCAGGTGAATGATGGAGTGCAATGGTAGACGACTAGAGGAAACCTGCAAATGCGAGTCTGCAAAGGTTAACAAATGTCGAGGGAGAAGATAAGGGAAGCCCGCGGGACCTAGCCCATGAGAGGAAACAAATTGGTGAAACCTTGAGTGGTGAATCTAGCTAAGGGGATTTTGATTGTTCTAAGGCTTGTGGCCAGCTCAAGCTCAAAAGTAGGGGTAATAAATGTGAAACAAGAGAAAAGCAGCCCATCAAGAGCGAAAATGACCCCCCAGGAGCAAAAAGAGGGGGTCCTTTCCTTCAGCAGGGCATGTGTACAAAACATACACAACACTATTATTGTTGTTGGGAAGCTATGGTGTTCCTACTATCTTCTAGCATTGTTTTTGAGCTTGGTCTGTTGCATATTTTTGATTCTTCTAGTTGTTTGGGCACTTGTGAAGGCTCTTTTTACCTCAAGGGTGCAGGTTCTCCTTTTTTGGGCCAACTTTGGCTATTGGCATTCCCCCAGTGCTTGTTTAATGAGTTATTTTTATCCCTCGAGGGTTTTGTTTCACAATGGGGGTGGGTTGTTTCCTTCTTCCTCTAGTGTTGAATCCAAGTAGCTCCCCTTGCCATTTGAGGAGGTCATGGGGCTTTTGGGTCTTAAGAGGGTTGTGCTTAATGACTACTTTACTATTAACATTGTGATGGTGTGGTGGTTTTCCCTCCATGATGCTACTATGGGTGTTTACCTAGTTGTAGAAGGTGTTCCTCCTACCCCATGTTCTATTGTTGAGATGGTGTTGTTGGATGACCGTGAGTTCATGGACCCCCTATGGTCTATGTTATTTTTATTATTAATGGGGGTTGTCTTTCTTTTGGAGGATGCATTGTTTTGGTTTATCCTAGATTTTGGTTTAATGGCTGGAGTATGTTTATTCAAGCCCCAAAGATTCTTAGAGCTAAAGGGAGCTTATGTTTCCCTTGTTTTTGATTTTATGCTATTGTTTGGGTTGTGCATAAAATTTTATTTGTTATCTCTAATGAACTTATGGCCTAAGGAGATCTTTTCTTCCCCTCTTCTAGAGTGATTTCTCTTTTGGTGATGAAGATGGTGTAGGTTTGTTTGGTGGAAATCCTTTGGTTGTTGGTTCTCAAGGGTGATATGGTTGTCCTGGTTGCTGATAGTTTGCAATTAGCCGGGAAACATTTAATGTTCATCTTGAAGGCCCAGATGCTTATGTTGCCTAAGGTTACAAATTCTTCCATTTCTACTTTGTTTTTGGTTGGGTTGTTTTCAACGTTGATCTTGAGGACCCAGGGGTTTTTGGTTCCTTTGGTTGCTAAGTTTTCCCTTTCTACAAGAATGTTTTCTTTCTCTTAGTTCCTATAGACAGTGTATCCTATTGTGGTGGAGAATACACCTTTTGAGGTGGAGATAGGTTTTGCATGTGTGGTGGATTGCTCATTTTTCTTCAACCAAATTTCCTTCTTGCAACTCCTATTGAGGTGGAGGCCACTCCTATTGAGGTTTAGGTTGGGTTTGCTAGAGAGATCTAGTTATTGTGGTAAGGTTGATCTTGGTAGATTCTCATATAGAGGTGGTGAGTCTAAGAGGATGGTGTGGTTGTCTTGCATCATTCAAGAATGTTGTTCTTTCAGGCTCATAATTTGTTGTTTCTAAGCAATTTATTTTTTGTCACCTGGATGTTATAGGTAGTGTCTCTTGTTAGATAGTCTTTTGGTCTTTATTTGACCATGTTGTATAGGGTTTAATGTTCCCTTCAAAACCTTTTGTTGTATGTTTTGGTAGTCTTTCTAATCCTTTAGAGGCTTATCATTGTTTAGCTACTAGTTGTATATGTCTCATCTTTTAGCAACATGCTCGTCTTTGATAAGGTTTTGGGTCTATTCAAAAATTATTTGTAAATGGTTTAGGGTCCATTCAAAACCTATATTTCCCCACTAATCAAAACAATGTAAAAAGATAAATTTAACCCCTAAAACTCTCAAAACTTATGTTTACATGGAAAACCCAATAAGGGAAAAACCACGGTGAGGATTAACTCACAATATAAAGTAATTCACAAACCAAATACAAAGAGGCTCACTGCCAAGGGCTCACTATCCAAGATACAAGGCTCACTGCCTACAGTTACAAAATAACAAAAAGATCAACTACAACAAATTAGACACATTTGTAGCTTGATCAGAAGAATTGTAGACACCGTGAGCTCATTACTTTTAGGAATCTAATGCATTAAAGTACTATGGCCTCAATTCAATTTTTCACACTCTGCTTCTCACTCTTGTGGAATACATGATTGATTGCATATTAATAGCTCAACTTTTTTGTATACCATCATCAACCTTAGAAACTTTCTCCAAGGTTAGCTACACACACTTCAATTTACAAATTCAAATTAGGTCAGCAACTCAACATTCTTGTAGTGGAAAGGAATGAGAGTGGACCAAATCAATACCTATCCAAGACCCAAAATAACATCTTGGATCAATCACACACTTCCTCAATTTGAAACTTATTCTTTGCATGAAGTGTAAACACCAAGTCGGCTAAACCTAATGAAAACACAAATGAACTTTGAAATACACACTTCTGCAACAAGAAGTTAAAATACAAATGACACAACATGCTTCACCATACATTGGAGCATATCTCAGATACCTTCAGATTCATCCACATCAAATGCAACAACCTTAACACACAAAATACTCTCCATCAACACATTCAAACAATACAGACACACACAACAACACTGAAACTTGAATTCCAGAGCACCAAACCATGAACTCCTTTGCTAGAACATATAAAAAACCATTACAAGACTTCTACCAGATCTGCAAGACCTAAAACAAACCAACAGATGACTAAAAAGTAGAAACATTTCTCCCAGTCCACAAAAAAATAACTTTTCTAAGCTAGTTCACACACCGATGAACAGAACTTTCACTCTTCATCAAACCAGATGCTACAATTTAGGAGATGTCATCAAAAAATTCCCATAACCAATAGTTTAGATCTGGACAAGAATAGGATCAACATAGAAGAAATGTGGAGCACATACCAGAGCACATTTTGAACACATACAACTCTATCTTCACTATTTCTCAAAAATCACTTAGTAACTCAGCATATCAGCACACCTGCAACACCACAAAGATAGCTCCATGTACTCACAACATCTCAACTACACATGCACAATGTCCAACATCCTATTCTATGTTGACATCAATGAAAAAACCACCAAGCTTACTCATACTTGCAACAATCTCCCCCTTTGTCATTGATGGAAACATATGATGTGAAAAACCATCAAAGACAACATCCATTCCATTCTTGCATACTCCTTTATTTTTTAGATTAGACAACCTACACAACATTCTAGTACTATTAATACTCTCTCTCTTTTTGCTTCATCTTTTTGTCTCCCCCTTCTACTTTTTCTCACATGACTCTCTCTACCTTTGAAATCAATGGAAAAGACCAAAAGTTCTGATCAGTCCCCCTTAGGAGTGCACCCACACATCTCATACTCCAACAATGAAACTTCATGCTCCCCATACAGAGTAGACCCATTCATTAGTCTAGACAAATAAAGAATCTATAGATTCACTGGACTGATGCACCTCCATGTGCACCTAGTTGAAAGGAGGGCCAATGACACCCAAATTCTCCCTAAGATACTGAAAAGTATCCTTCAAAAGAGCCTTAATAAATATATTTGCAATATAATCCTTTGTAGACACATACTCCAACTTGACTTCATTCTCCAATAATTTTTCTCTCAAGAAATGATATCTGATAGATATTTGTTTTGTCCTTGAATACATTACCAGATTATTTGAAATGTTTATAGCACTTTTATTATCACATAACATAGGGATAGGCTCATCACATATCACTCATATGTCCTTCAATTTTTGCTTCATCCACAAAAATTGTGCACAACAAGATGTTGCTACAATATACTCTGCTTTTGTAGTGGATAAAAAAATTACATCTTGTTTCTTGCTTAGCAATGAAACCAATCTTCCTCCAAGAAAGAATGCACCACCACTTGTACTCTTCTGGTCATCTACACAACTAGCCCTATCTGCATCAATAAAAGAACTCAAAGCGAAATCAGTATCCTTAGGATACCACAAGCCATATTTTGGAGTGCCTTTAAGATATATGAATATCCTCTTCATAGCTGTAACATGTGTCTCTTTAGGTTCTTCTGAAATTTGGAAACCAAATATACTACATGCATGATATTTGATCTAGTAGCAATATGATACAACAATCCACCAATCATAGATCTATACATGCTCTGATCAACATGAGAAGATTCATTATTCTTGCTCAGCTTGCATCTGGAAACCATAGGGGTGTTAACTGGTTTGGAGTAATCCATTCCAAACTTCTTCAACAACTCTTTAACATACTTTGATTGTGAAATAAATATCCCTTATCAGTTTGGTTTACTTGAAGACCAAGAAATAAATTCAGCTCACCAATCATGGACATCTCAAATTCTTTTTGCATCTCCTCTATAAATCTCTTACACACACCTTCATTTCCTCCAAAGATGATATCATCCACATACACTACCACTATCAACATCCAATTTCCTTCAACTTTGAAATAGAGATTGTTGTTTGCAGAGCCTTTACTGAATCTTTGTTGTGTCAAATATTTGTCCAACCTTGCATACCATGCTCTAGGAGCTTGTTTCGATCCGTACAATTCCTTCTTCAACTTACAGACCATATTTGGTTTATCTGATATTGAAAAACCCTTTGTTTATTCCATGTACACCTCTTCTTCCAATTCTCCATTCAAAAATGCATACTTAGCATCCATCTAATATACCTTGAAATATTTATGTACAAAGAATGCCAAAAAAATCCTAATAGCTTCCATTTTTTTCCATTGGGTAAAATGTATCCTCAAAGTCTATGCCTTCAACCTATGAATAAACCTTGCATGCAAGTCTAGCTTTGTTTCTCACCACTTCACCATTTTCATTTAGCTTATTCCTGAACACCCACTTTGAACCAATTACATTCTTATTTATAGGTCTAGGAACCAATTCCCATGTCTGATTCTTCTCTATCTACTACAATTCCTGTTTCATTTCTCTAACCCAACTCTTGTCTTTACATGCTTCACACATAGACCTAGGTTCTACCTTTGAAAGTAAATAAAAATTTACCTCACCTTCTACCACTTTACTTATTGTCTTCACACCTTCACTCTATCTCCAATTATCTATTCTTCAGGATGATTCTCCTTTACATACTTAGGAGTCTTAAGAGTAGGTTCTAGAGTCTCTTCTTCTTCTTCAATTTGTTGTTCTTCTTCTTCCTTATTCTCTTCAAGTACTGGTCCAAAGATAGGCTCATCCGGTTCAACTTCACTTATCTCAACTAGTATATGCATATCTTCATCAACCTTCACATTTGCACTCTCAACAATCTTCCTCAATATTTTTTTGAAGCATCTATAAGCTTTGCTATTAGTTTAATATCCAACGAAAATCCCTTCATCACATCTTGCATCAAACTTCCCAAGATTCACATTATCTCTTTTAATGTAACATTTGCTTCTAAATTCCTTAAAGTACTTCATAGTAGGAATCTTGCCAATCCACAACTCATAAGGAGTCTTTGTGTTGTTACCTTTGATATGAACTCTGTTAAGAATATAAACAACAGTGTGGATTGCCTCTCTAGTATACATCAAGTACATTTGCTTCTTTCATCATAGTTCTTGCAACCTCTTGAATAGTCTAGTTCTTTCTCTCAACAACTCCATTTTGCTGAGGAGTTCCAGGAGTAGAAAAATGTCTCTTTATGCCATGCTCTTCACAAAATGTATTAAACTCACTAGAAATGAATTCTCCACCTCTATTAGACCTTAAACATTTGATTCTTAGATTCACTTCATTCTCTACTTGCGCCTTAAACACTTTAAATCTATCCAGAGCTTGAGCTTTCTCCCTAAGAAAAGTAACCCATGTCATTCTTGAATAATCATTAATCAAAGCATGAAATACTTGTCACCATTTAGACTTCCTATTCTTGTAGGACCACAGAGGTTAGTATGAACCAATTCCAGTATTCCAGTAGTATATTTCTCTTTTCCTTTAAAACCACATCTTGTTTTCTTTCCCAATTGACAACTTCTACACATAGTATTGGTAGGCTTTGTGAGTTTAGGTAGATCCTAAAAAACCTCTCTTAAACTAATCCTGATCAGATTATCAAAGTTTACATGTCCCATCCTCTGGTGCCATAGCCAACTTTCATTAACTTGAGATACAAGGCATTGACCATCAACACCCTTAAGCTAATAAATGTTTCCATATGTTATCCTTCCTACAACAACCATAGTTTCAGACCATTTTTTGATCTCACAAGTGTTATCCTGAAACATAAGCTTGAATCCTTTGCTACACATTTTTCCAACACTCAAAAGATTATGCCTTAAGCCCTTAACACAATATACATCATTAGTACTATGTTTTCCATCAAAACTAATTATTCCTTTCCCAACAATCTTTGCTCCTGAATCATCTCCAAACATCACTAATCCACCATCATACTTTTCAAGTTTAGTGAACTTACTTTTATCTCTGTTCATATGATTTGAGCATCCACTAGCAATCACCCAATAGTCTTCATCTTTTCTAGCATGAAATGCAATAACTAGAGTACCTTCCATCTCTTCCTTCTTGTTCTCCAGACCACTTTCCCTTACACATATTCCAGAGTTAGTAGACATAGATTTATTCTAATGCTAGAAACAAGCATTCATCCTCATTATCCTCAAAATCAGATTCATCATCAAAATTTCTAGCATCTTCTTTGACATAATACAACTTCTTGAACTTTGTATCCTTTTTGTCTTTATTATTATCTTTGTTCTTTTTGTGTACAACTCTATTTGGACATCTTGAATAATAGTGACCAATATTTCCATAACTGAAACATTTAAAAGGAAACATACCTTTGTACTTACTATCACCTTTCTTCAACTTCCTTGTAAAGTTTGCTTCCAACTCATCTGAATTATCACTATCTGGATCATCCTCTGTCTTAGTAGCTTCAAATGCTGATTCTAACTTCTCTTTCTTTCCAAACTTTCTCATCTCAAATGAAATCAAGGTGCCAAATAACTATTCTTTAGTAAACTTCTTAGGATCATACACTTCTTCAATAGCTAAAACCTTATCACTATAACTCTCTGATAGAGTCATCACAATCTTCTCCATCACATCTTCATCAGTCAAGGTACCACCTTGAATTTTCAATTCATTCATGACAATATCAAGCCTCTAGAAATAGCTTGCAATATCTTCACCTTCTTCCATTTTTAAATTCTCATATTTGTGCTTTGCTATTAGCTTCTTTGAAAATTTCATTCTATAATTTCCTTCATAGATATCTTCCAACTTTTTCCAAACTTCATAAGCAGTGCCCAAAGAAATAACTTTTGTTCACTCAGTCTTAGATAAAGCACTATAGATCGCATACCTTGATTTTTCATTTTCCTCATAGGTAGAAATATCATCTATAGAAGAAGGGCCACTTGCTGGTGCAACATACATTGTCTCAACAATCTTCCATGACTTGTAACCAAAAGAGATTATGTAGCCTCTTATCTGCACTTTCTAGTCATTGTAGTCAAATCCATCAAACATATGGATTGCCAATTTATGTGCCATCGGATCTACCTCAAGCGGTGAAGCTCTTCACCAAGGAACCAAAGATATGATACCAATTTTTGAAAGGCACAAGATAACTCAGAGGGGGGGGTGAATCAGTTGTCACCAAACTCAATCTCAAAACTCAAACACTTATTAACTTCACAACCACTTTATTCTATTATTAAGTATGAACATGAAATGTAAATAGTAGAAAGAAATATCAACACAATAAACACTAGATTTACATGGAAAACCAAATAAGGGAAAAACCATGGGAGGATTAACTCACAATATAAAGTAATTCCAAAATTGAATACAAAGAGGCTCACTACCAAGAGCTCACTTCCCAAGATACAATGCTCACTTCCTACAGAAAGGACTCACTATCCAACAAGGAGGCTCACTACCTACAATTACAAAAATAACCAAAAGATCCATCACAACAAATTACACACATCCACAGCCTGATCAAAATAATTGTAGACACTGTCAGCTCACTACTTTCAAGAATGTAACACATTAAAGTATTGTTGCCTCAATTCATTTTCACACACCCTGCTTCTCACTCTTGTGGCATACTTGATTGATCATAGTTCATAATATCTCAACTTGTATTTATACCATCATCAACCTTAGAAACTTTCTCCAAGGTCAGCTACACACACTTCAATTTACCAATTCAAATTAGGTTGACAACTCAACATTCTCATGGTGGAAAGGAATGAGAGTGGACAAAATCAATACTTAACCAAGACCTAAAACAATTTCTTGGATCAATCACACACTTCCTCAATTTGAAACTTATTCTTCGCATGAAGTGTAAATACCAAGTCAGCCAAACCTAATGAAAACATAAATGAACTTTGAAGTACACTCTTCTACAATAAGAAGATAAAATGTGGATGACACAACAGGCTTCACCATACACTAGATCATATCACAGATGCCTTCAGATTCATCGACATCAAATGCAACAACCTTAATACACAAAATACTCTCCATCAGTCCATCCAGACTATACAGACACATACAACAACACTGAAACTTGACTTTTGAAGCACCAAACCAAAAAAACCTTTACTAGAACACATAAAACACCATTACAAGCCTTCTACCAAATCCACAAGACCTAAAAAAAAATAGTAGAGGACTGCAGAGCATAAAATTTTCTCCCAATCCATAGACAAACAACTCTGCCAAGCTAGTTCACACATCAATCAACACAAATTTTACACTTCATCAAACTGGAAGCTATAATCTAGGATATATCATCAACAGATGCCCATAACCAACACTTCAAATCTACATAAGCATAGGATCAACATAGAAGAAATGCAAAGCACATATTGGAGCACATTCTGAACACATACAACTTTGTCTTCACTATTTTCAAAAAGCACTTAGAAACTCAACATATCAACACACCTACAACACCACAAAGATAGCTCCATATACTCACAACATCTCAACTACAAATGCACAACCTACAACATCCTATACTATGTTGACATCAATGATAACATCAATGACAAAACCACCAAGCTTACTCATACTTGCAACATAATCTAATGCATTGCAAATAATAGATCCATTCCCATAATCACTACCTAATAGATAAGAATTCCTAAATACTTGGAAGATATTTAAGGAATTTAATAGTCAAAGCAAGGGAATGTGAGTTTCAACATAAACTTCATGAAATAGAACTTCAATTGAAATGGAAATTTTATAATTGTTCTTTTGACTGTGAATGACCCTAGAACTTATAAATTCAAACACTAATTCATAGCCAGTGCCTTATCTCAAGGAATGGAGTTGAACTTACTACAAACCATGATGCATGACAGTATTTAATTCTAACATTTAAAATCTACTACAATATTTCATTACAATTTTAACACTTAACATTCTGAATCCAAAACTACTTATCAAATCGAAACATTAATTGCACAAATCCATGCTTATATTAAGGTAATTTAACTACTTATTTGAATCGGAACCTTAATAAAGAACACACACCATTGGAAACACAATGAAAGATCTTTCATCTTATTCATTAAAAACTTATGAATAATACATTGGAGAGAAGTGGCTTCAAAACTTTTCCATTCTATTCAAAATATGTTAGTACTATCATACAACATTAAATCTTGCATAAATTATAGACTCTATTACCTAAAACATGACTCAAAATAAATGCTTTGTGCTTGCATTTACAAATTCCCTTAGAGATCAATCAACAACCTTGTCAATGGCCTTGAATTCCCTTTTATAAAATTTAGTGAGAAAAAAAGCTTCAGGATAATTGGCACTTGCCATATATTCACTTGAAAATTAGAATTACATTCCAAAATATAGTTATATTTTCATTCCATGGGGGTAATATCCAGATGCAATAAAACACATTTTTATTTGTTGATGAAGATATTCCTACCTTCCAAAAGGCTTTCGGTCAAAGAAGATAGTTGTTCCACAAGCAAAATATCATTTTCATGTGCTTCCAAAATTTTAGGACATAAAGCACAAAATGGGAAAAGACAAAGAAAGGCTTCCACACTAGTATATCATAACAATAACTTATGAACTAAGGAGAAATTTTTTAAATGTTGATATAACATAGGCTTAATCTATAAAATTTTCAATCCATGCATTGTACTCCTCTTCACTTTTCCATTAGAATTCAAATAGTTTCTGCACCTTAGTGTTGTGTATATTATACCTTGCATCCATGATAGCCTTGGATTCCTTGAAAAAGACATCCAAATTTATCTCCATCTTAAATAACTCATCTAAAGAATTATTTAACTAAGAAAACTCTAATTTTCCATCTTTGTATATGAATGCTGACATTGATGGGACAATTTTCCCAAATTCATTCTTTCATTCAATGAAATCTTTCACTTCTCCTACATCATTTAGAATCTTGGGAAATTTATTCTCCTCCATGTCTCTGAACAACTTGAGCTTACCCTTGAACTATAGATCAAGATTACTTTAGAAAGAAAAAATATCCCCAAGCAATCCAATTAATTTGATCAATTGTGGCACATTAGTGGAGACTTTTGGATCACCTTCCATAGATTTCTCCATTTCCTTTAATTCTCCTGCCCTTGTGCTCCACTTAATCCAAGTATTCTAAAAGGCTTCTTGAACATGTGCATGCTTCTTATAAGCTTCATGAATTTTTTTTGTAAACATTCCATATATTGTATAATTTATGCAAAATACATGAAATTACGTGACATAGAGTATCATCTATAACATATGTCATAGCCTTCTTAGCTTCCTCTTTAGTTTTTTTTAGCTCTCTCTTAAAACTTTGAATTCTCAGAGATAATGTTTCTCTGTCTTGTGTAGAGAGCTCTTGTGTGGAAGTAGGTGGTGGTAGGGGCACCTTTGATGGTTTCCCTCAAGCTACAATGGTTTCCCTTAGCTTATTATATTCATCCAATAGTCTATTATACTTGTCCAACAACTTATCAAACCTCTCATTTGATATATTTGTAGTGTCAACGCTTAGCATAGCTACATGCATACTGAGTTTCATTGCTTGTGTTGGTGTGATCTTTGAGGCTCTCTTGACTACCACATCTCCAATAATATTTTCCATTGATCTAATAAGTTTTGGTTTTCCTTTATTGGGTGCCATTAACCATATTCCTAGAGTATGCAATATTGGACTAAAACTAGAGCCAAAAAACCTTATCATCATATTATTACTCAAATATAAAAGTCTCAAGATCATTCCTTATTGTATCCAATGTAATAGTTGAGGTAAGATTACATCCAGGAAATAAAAGAATGCCACTTTCTTTGACCAATTTCTTGATCTAGACAGGAGTGGTTGCAACAATTTCCTACATTATCATTTATTCATCTTTCTTCTTAATTTCATCATGTAGTGAAGGATCAACCTCTTCTTTCACTTTCTCAATTCTATCCTTTATGTCCTAGATCTTGACCTAAATGAAAAATTCCTTGAATTCCTTTGTCTACACAAAGGAATCATCATCCATGAATTCTTTATAGGACCTAATCCTCACATCCCCCTCATCCTCAACATTATCATCATAAATAATTATGGAATTTTCTTCATTGGGTACAAGAGGATCCATGCCATCATTAACCACTAGGAAGGGATATAAAGTGCTGCCACAATAGTGGTTTACAATTTCTGGGAGGAACTGATTTTTGCTGAAATCACATATTTTTAGAAAATATAATGATTTAAGCCTTTAAAAGTTCCATTTAAAGAATTCCAATTGAAGAGGGTTTCATCAAACTACCTTAAATCAAACCCCCTTGGATAGAACCCCGCTATTTTTAAACCATACCTATAACAGAGTCTCCTTTACACCTATCAAAATGCTAATTAAAAACCACTTTTGATTTACTTTTTGGGGGATCAAATGAATTCATTTAAAATTTATTTTTTGCAAGTATGTAGTCCTTATTATAAGCTTCCCAAAAAGTATAATTTCAAATAAATTTAATTTGATTATTATATTTATTTTTTATTTCTCGTGAATATAGGTTTTTCACCGAAAATCAAGCTCTTTGTTCTGCACATGTGGAAAAATAGCATATTATTGGAAAAAAGCATATTATTAAAAATTAAAAATATTAGTGCACCAGATATTGAAGTCCTTGATCTAAAGAAGTGGAAGCACTAGATATCAGAGTTGCAAATCTAAATCCGAAAGCATTAGAATTTTATCCTTCATGGAAAAAAAGTTATGCGTTATATGGTGAGCATCACTTTTAAAAAATGTTGTTTTCTGAAAATAACTAGTTTTCAAGGGAGATGGAAAAAGAAGTGCAATCTGATTCCAAAAATTTTGAAAAAAATATATTTAGAATCTATAGAAAAAATTTCACAAAACTCTAGTTTCCATCATCTTCAAATTCCTCATGGTTTAGCTACTATAGGTGCCCGAAAGTGAAGATTTAGTTAAAAAAATATTTCAGTGTCCAGTTTGGCCAAAAATTGTAAACCACTATTGTGGGATCACCCTATATCTATTGCACTTATTCATCACTAGGTATATGCTCTATAGTTTCAACCTCTATTGTATCTCCTCCTCCCTCTGTTTCCATGGAATAGTCAAGTGGGTTGACATCATGCCTCTCTTCTATTTCCATTAACTAAGTAGGGGAGCCTTGAGTAGATGATTGAGTTGGGTGGCTCTTGAGTTTAGCTTCTTGATCCTTGTCAACGTTGGAAACTTCCTTAACCTTATTTACTTTGTTGAAGAAAGACACATCCTTGTATCCATCAATCATTAACATTTCCCTTTTAAAAGGGTCCTCTATTTGTGCATAAGGGCTAAAATAGAGAGGATTAACCTTTGCCCTTTGCTCTTCAATATCACATATGTTCATCCATTTCTTTTTCCTCTCCCCTACCACAACATTCAAAGAAAAATTTCTTATGGAATCTTCTATAAATAAGGAATGATGGCAGAATCTAGACCTACCCCTATCTTTTCTCTCTTTATTAATGAAACCCTCAAGGTCAGAGTTTCTCACCCTTTCTAGCTTCATCCTACAATTTATCAATATTTTTACATAATTTTCAAGTCCCTCCTTTGAGGTGACTATAAAATGAGAATAGGAAAATTGTGCAGGGATAAAGGATCCCTTGTTTGACCCTCTAAAATGTTCTTTTTCCATGGCATCCAACTACCACATAATCTCCATGAAGGCCAATCTATGAGAAACATATATTGGGAAGTAGTGAGGCTTCACCAAAGCTCCATAAACTATAATCAAAGTACAATACATATGGAGGTACTAGTCTCCCTAATAATGGTCACCTTAGTACCTTCCCTTGAATTCCAATGACCTCAAAATTTCTTTAATGTTTGTAGAAATTCCATATTCTAGTTTTACACCCAAATTTTCCAATATCCCCATCTTCATCCCATCACAAAAGGCACTATAATTTGAATTAGGGTAGTTTTGATCCCAGATATGGGTCCACATCTATACGAGAAAATCATTTCCTTCCCCATCAACCATTCTAAACCTCATGAAATTTCTCCATGTCTTATGACCAATCTATAGCAGCATGTGCATAAGCACATAGTAGTGTGTGAAACACAATGGAGGTTTGAAATCCTTCAAATCAATCAATTTTTTATGAATTTCCTCTATAATATATGCAACATAATAAAATTTTCTATTAGAATCCCTATTTTTAATTTCCATATATAGAATCAGAGGAATTTGCATTTTCAAATCATACTTCCTTCCAAGCACTTGACATACACCAAAGTATGTATTCTTAAAATTATCTTCAAATTCATCACAATCAAAATGTTCTACCTCCTTTGGTGTGAATCACACATCTCTTTTCCCCAAGTCCCTCCTTATATGTCTTGGAAATACATGCCTCATATAACCATACTTATCTCTTTCATACTCCCGATACAATGCAGTTAAATGAATGGAAATAGTGGAAGAAGGATTCAACCCAAATACCTCCAAAATTTGACTATGTGTGATATCAAGTAATGGGGTTCCTTTGTTAGTTTTGATAACCCTTTCTTTAGGATCATATCAATTAGCTATCTCTTTGATCAAATCCACCTCCATAAATATATTAGGGAAAATAATTTTCCCAAGTTCAAAATATTTTCCCAAGGTCAAAATTCAACAAATGGCATGTTGGACGAGGAGAAAATCTGTGCCTATATGCATATAAGAACAACTTCAAACCATTGTGTGGTGTTACAATGTCTCCAATACCCCTAGTCCAATCCTACAAATGATTTGTAAGAACTCCTTCCCCAGTAGCTCTTTTAACCACTGCCCTTGCTCCTGGGAACAACTCCAATAGGTCATCTTCTATAAAGTGAGAAAAATAATTTTTAACTCCCTTTGTCTTCACAAAATTCTCAAAAACCTTAGATTCCTCTAGTTTCTTTTCTCAACTTTAGGTTTTCTGTTAGGTATAGGCTATGTTGTAGATGGCTCACCAACTTGACTCATTTTGAAAATTTAGCAAAACTAGGTTTTACAAATTTGAATTCAAATGCTAGGGTTCTACCTTGTAGACTTCAACTAATAATTTTGTAACTAATCCTACTAGTATTCTTCTTTTTAAAACAAACTTGGGCTTATAATTGACCTTTTACAATTGAAAATAGAATTCGTAAAAAATCCTAAATCACAATCCCTTTTGCTAATACCAGTTTTTTCTTTCAATTCTACCCCTACTAGAAATTCTACATAGAGAAGTAGAAAAATAAACTTACCTGGGAACCATAGCTTTCTGCTCTTTTAATTTTCTTGCTCTTTTTCCTTCAGTTTCTTACAAAGATAATGCAAAAATGCATAATTCACCCCTTTATGATCTTCAAAATCGAGAAAATATTCCATTAATGGGGAGATATGGCTTGCATGAGTGAACAGGACTGCTCTGACACTAAGCCATTCTAGTTTGAATTTTTTCCATTGATCAATTTGTTTTAAAACATGATCAATGGGTTTCTATATTCTTCGCACATTTCATTTTTCCTTTTGGTACCTTGTCATGAAATCACAATGTGAACAATTGATGTGATGCTTTGTACAGCTGACACTTAGCTACCTGCTACTTGCTCCTTTTCTATAGGCCATCATGTATCACATTTTATCCATTGGATGAAAAAGTTGAAATTGTGATATGAAGAGTCAATGCAATACAAAGAAAACAAATCCATCACATAACACAAATAGCCATTTATCCTTGAAGCTTATAATCATGATGCATTGAAGTGAAGTGATAAACTATCTTTAAAACTTCCATCACACATCGCACTTTGGTGTTGAGGTGACATGACTATTTATGTGATGCAAATGAAATATGTGCCAACACATATTGCTCATAATATTAAGCAAGTGAGGATGCAAACTGTAATTTATAGGAATTCAGTGATGGAAAAAATAAGCTTATCACATATTACAATTTGGTGAAAAGTGGGTAAGGTTCAATAGACAATGTTAAGGCACCATATGATGCAATGGACTTACAAAGAGCCATCACATATTGCATAAAAGGGGTAAGCATGTGCTAGCATAAATGTGATGCATTGGGAGTGTGCAATGAAAAGTAATCATATATCACACAAAGGCACCTAGCGATATAGAGACAAAGCACGATGCGAAGGAAAGTTGTGATGTGAAAGAACTTAAGTGATTTTATTGAGCATGGACACACAAGTTGTTCTAAAAGGGGGCTACCTAGGTAACATGAATAAATAAGAAAAAAGGAAACCTAAGGCATAGGACAAACTTAGGATAATGAGGGAAATATTCCAAGACCTTAAACCATAGGGAAAAATTAAAAACCTTAGACTTAAAATAAAATAATTATTCATGCAAGGAATGAATTGGTAACCCTAGGCATAGGGGTCGGTTAACACATAGATCCAATGAATTAAGTGTAACTTGAATGATCATGAACTGGCTATGATAGTTCAATGAGGAAGCAGACAAAAAGTACAAGGGTAAAATACATTAAGGCTTCTTTTAAAGGATTTATAAGCCCTAGTCACTATAGCATAAACCCTACCCATGGAAAGGTTAATAAAACTAGCTAAATATGGACTAAAAATTAGGGAAACACAATTTTTTTTAGGGGTTCTACCACTTTCCACTATTTTTAAGTCATGCATGTGACACCTCATAAATACCCTACCTCCTTAAGCATAATATCATGCTCTATACTTCACTTGCATATATTGAACTATCAACCATTACATACCCTGCACTGTCCAAGGTTTGAATGGACAAGAAACCCTAATTGTTTAATCTTCACTGGCTTCCATTTTCCATGCTTGATATGATGTATGTCTTGAATCTTCTTTGAATAGGTAACATAAGCTTGTATTCCCCCTTTAATTGTAGTGATGGTTAATCCAAAGATTGGAATTTCATCAGCACTTGGACACCATTAACATTCACAGTCACATTAACATCATTCATATTCCCTATAACCTGGAATGAGATCATATCTTCATAAAATTGGATAATGATATTAACATTCATCTCTTCACCACTTCCTTTATAACCCTACAACAATGGTTTCTACATCAATGGAACCCTGATCACAATGAGATTAATGTCCTTTCTAAGCTGCCCATTGTGGTTAAATGATTGCTTATGGATACTCCTTAGCACATTTATGCACTAGACCATCTCATGGAAAGGCATAAAAAAGGCTTCAACATCACCCTTAATCACATAAAAGAATGATTTTATTGCTCTATTCATGTAGCCAACATTAAATAGAGTCAAACTTGTGTTTAACCCTATTATTTCCTTTACAATGAATAGGGTTTCAATTCCAATGAAACCTGAAAGAATTCCTAAGTAATCTTCTTAGGTCTTTGAAGGTTTTCCTTGAAGGCTTTAATGACTATAATGAAAAGACTACTATTTAAAAGCAACAAGCTCTTTCATGAATGTACTGTGAATAGCCATATTTGATATGCCTCTTCCAAGACACAAAAATATTTCTCCCCATTACAATACTACTCTTTTGTTGCCTCTTTGAAACCCTATGGTTTCAATGTTTAGTTATTTACAATCACTACTCAATGGTTACATTAGCAAGGGTTTAAATCTTTAAAACTCTCTTAACACGTACTATTGCATTATCACATTAAATAGAGGTCTAAAAGTAGTCTTAAACATTCATCAAACATTCACAAACACATGTATAAAACCCTAGCCCATGTTTAAAAGAAAAGAATCCTCCAAACTAATGAAAAAACATTCACCATGCAATGAATGGATGAAATAATTATATTTTTCCTTTGCAAACAGTAAAATGTGGCAAGAACAACTCCAAGAAGGCTAATACATTCTATAAAAAGACAAAGAATGAAGCTAACTTAGAAATAAGGAAGAAAATGACTGAACATGATGTCAGAAGATGCTCTTTCATCATGGATAAGTGATATTTAGGTAACTTGATAGGAACAATGAAACATGCCTTTGCAATGAAGTAAGAAATGATTATGGTGGCCATAAAGGGATTATGAAAGCAAAAATATAGGGTTTCCTCTTTGAAAATTATAGTTTCCTTTAAGAACTCATGCTCTTTCCAGTATTTTTCACAAAAAAAAGGTTAAACCACTTGCATGCAAGGAAACTCATGTAAGTTTCCCTCTCCAACTTCAAAAAATAAAAGTTGAAACTTTATATTTTCTATCTTGCCCATGAATTTCATGAAAAATGGGCTTTTAAAGGGATTAAAATTCATTTTATAATGTTGTGACATAAAAGAAAACTAATTTAGACTTTGAAATTGTATAATATAGGACCCAAACCTCTCATTTAAGACTTAGAAAAGATTAATGAAATGAACTTTAATGGAAAAAATATCCCCTATCCAAACCTAGAGGCTTCTGATAAATGATTAAACATTAGAGACCACATAAAATACTACAAGAGGAAAAATTTATGACACTTTGGGATAATGAAACAATTAAATTAGGAACTCCAAACCTTGTAACTAAATCTTGATAAAAGTTGAGGAAAACTCTCATTAGCATCTTTCAATGCTACACCTTCTGTCCACTTGGTGAAATAATTAGTTATAGTCAATATCAACTTATTTCCTGAGCTGGTGAAAGGAAAGAAGAGTGTGAAATACACCTTCGTAATGCTAATCTTTAGGATAGAGAAGCAAACAAACCATTTAAATCTTTGCAATTATAGTTCATTTAAGATGCACATATTAAAACACGAATAGAAAATAAAACATCAACATAGGATTTACATGGGAAAAAACCCACACAACAAAGTAGAGATCTCTTGTATTACCATAAAATGTAAATACATACAAGTACAGAGCTATGCTCTTTTAGGTGCTTTTCCAAAATGAAATAAGTAGCATTATGTTACATTCACTATGATCTGCACTCACTCAAATCCGATTACCCATTCAATGCACTACAACATTCAATACAAACTTCTCAAGCATTTCCAGAGAACCAACATTCCAACTTCAATACCAGAAAAACGGTCACAAAAGAACTTAACCATCACCTTGATGAATTCCTATGTCATGAAACCATGTATCTCAAATTCTAGCTATCACCCAATACACCCATCATTCTATTGGAGTGTCAAAGAGACACTGTAGCAACTTCTTTAGATATGGTGAAGTTTTGCTGACATCCACCTATCTCTTCGATGATGTGATCCTACATTCCATTGGGATATCGAAGGGACAAGCCTCAAGGTCCTACTGATATCGTATTGTCTCCTCAATACAACTCCATTGAAATATTGAAGGGACTACATTTCAGGTCTCGCCAATATCCACCTATCTCCTCAAAAATTCCCTTCTTGTCATTCATTGAAATGTGAAGGGATTGAAAATTAGATCCCTTCTACATTGTAATGTCTCTTTGATGAAGCTATCAGGATGTCAAGAGACTATGCACTAAGTCCCACTGATATGTGCCTTTCAACCCAATGAAGCACTTATTGGGATGTCGAGGAGACCCACCACAAAGTCCCATCAACATTCACCTATCAACCCAATGAACTTAAAACCAAAACTTTGTAACCTTATTGGCATGTCAAAGAGACTAAGCATTAAGTCCCACCGACATGTTCCTGTCAACTCGATAAACCTTCAGTCGATGCCTTTTACACCAGTAAGTTTGAGAAATATTTTTCTCAGCATTCTCCCACTTGATAAAGAACTTACTGGCTTTTTATCAATGCTTGGTCACTGAATATTCTAGGCCCCAAGGCCCATCAAACTAGCACACCATTTGAACTTATCCATGCTCAAAGGATTCGTCAATACATCAACAAAACATGCTAGAGTATCAACATTTTCCAGACTAACCTTTCCATCCTCCACCATATCATGAACAAAGTGGTACTGTACATCAATATGTTTTGTCCTGGGATGGAAGGTTGGATTTTTCACCAAACAAATGGTACTCTGACTATCACAACAAATAACAATCTACCCTACACCAAAACCAACATTAGAACACAATCTTCTAAGCCAAATGGATTTCTTGCAGGTATGAGTTGTTGCCATGTACTCAACCTGAGTAGTGGATAAAGTGATTACAGCCTATCGCTTGCTCATCCAGCTAACTGCATAACCAAAAAACATGAATACATATCCATTTGTAGATCATTTTCTCTCAATGTCCACTTGCCCAATTAGAATCCACATATCCATGAATGCTAACTGAACTTTGATATCTATAAGAGTAACCACAATAACATAAGGTGTAATCAAAAGTACCCTTCAAAACCTGAAAACTCTCTTCACAACATCCCAATGTGGCCTTCTTAGATTACCCATAAACAAACTAAGCACTCCCATTGCTTGGGAAATGTTTGGCCTAGTACAAAACATTGCATACATTAAACTTTCAATGACACTTGCATAAGCTACCCTGGTTATATCCTCCATCTCAGTAGGATATTTTGGACAATCTTCAAAAGAAAGTTTCATTCCTTGCAACACTAAAACAACTAAATTCTTGCAATCCACCATATTAAACCTCTCTAGGAAAAAAATTATATACTTTCTCTAGCTGAGCCAAAGTTTTCTATTTCCCCCATCCCTTTCAATTTCCATCCCTATAATATACCTAGCTGAACCTAGATCTTTCATCTCAAACTATGTTGATAATTGCAATTTTAATTCAAAAATCATACCCTTACTATTCCCAATGAACAACATGTCATCCACATATAGGGAGATAATAAGAAGATGACCATTTTCAGTCTTAACATAAATAAAATGTGTAGACACATAAAAATGACCTAGGTTTGCAAGCTCTATTGTCCCTATTTTCTTCCTAGCATAATTAAGATATTTTAATTATGTCCTTTGTCCAATTTCAACTATTAATTAAATAATTCATAATTATTTAGTTAATTCATGTCTTTTATTCCTCTTGTATTTAAATAAATAAATTTTATTTATTTATTTAAATATGTCACTAATTGTCTAATGTCTATCCATAATTAAATAAATTTCTTAATTTATTTAATTATCTTTGTCCACTAATTCCCCCTGATTATTTAAATAGATAAATTTTATTTATTTATTTAAATACGTCATTAATTCTTAAACGTCTTCTTATAATCAAATAAATTATTTAATTTATTTAACTATTATCCACCTTGGCATTTTCCATCATTTTAAATAAAATTATTTATTTAAAATGGTCCCACTTTCTAATTTTCCCTCTTTTAGTAAATAATTCAAAATAATTATTTACTATCATGTGACCCCACCTTTTGAATTAAATCAATTTTTAATTCAAAATAGTCTCTTTCCACCAAAAATCAAGTAATTTCTATTATTATTTGATTTTCTAGCCACCTCGTTTTATGTGCCAATCTTATCTCCTTGTCATATGCATTGCCAACCCTTTATTTGATTTTATCAAATTTAATCTTGTCCACTCATTTTGAATTTGACTAATGTTTCCCTAACCCTAATTGTGGGTTTTCTTATTGAATCTTGTCCATTGATTCTATGGCATTTGTCAATCTTCAATCTTGGCCATTCATCGAAAATTGTATTTTCTATAAAATGGCAATTTTGTTCTCATTTTGACATCTCATGCAATCTTGTTTTAGGAAATCTCATGACATTTTAGCTCTTGTAATTTTACTTGACTTCATGATTTCTTGCAATCTTGTCATTTTAGCTCTTGTTTTAGGCATATTTCATCTTTCATTTGGCATTTTGGTGTACATTAGTCATAGATCATAGTTGCTTGCTAGTTGCATAGTATTGCATTGTCATATCAAATCCTTCAACATTTTCTTTGGTCTTAGCATAGTCAATAGGTTGCTCACTCAAAATCTGAGGGAAAACAACATATTGCAGTGAGTTGAGAAGGTGTAATGGAGATCAATCACAGAGGTTGAAGACTTAAGGAGATATCTTTCTTGTTTTCATGTTATTTCCTCCCATGTTCTTAATTATTACTTTAGGTTTTAGTTTATTTAGCTTATAATATGCTAACCTATATTTTTCCCATAGTTACATTGGTGAACCCGATACCAAAATTGCAACTTTTTATTTTTTCCATACAAAATTTCTCTTTTTTGTAGGTACAGGTATGACCATGACACATTTGTTTTACAGAATGACGCATTCAATATTTCATGATGCATGTGCTTTCTTGAATGATGCATACACTTTTTTGCGACACATACGACTTGAAAATTGATGCATTTGATCATCTGCAACACATTTTCTTCATAGGTCAACACATTTGCATGTCAGATTCCAACTTGTAGACCTGAGCTGCATTTGTTGTGCAGAGTAACGCATTCACTATGCCATGACGCATTGGTCTGGTAAAATTTTATGTTCATTTTTTTTTAGAATTTTCTAGATTTTTCATTGCAATTTAATAGCTTAGGGGTTTTTCTAGTTACTAATGGGTTGTTACAACATGTGGCATTCAATTTTCATGGGTCTAAGGCATCTTTTTGAAACTACTAACAAGTGGTTTTGTAGGTTCGATTGTCCAAGATTTTGATTTTGAAACCATTGTGTTTGGTTCTTTTTAGAGTAGAAAACACTTTAATTGGTTCTTTAAAAAGAACATTTGCTTTTCATTTGCTTGATTGTGCTTCAAGGTGGTAGGTGATTAAATTCTCTCACCTTGTGCAAACTAGGTGATCAAAAAACCAGACCCATCTATTTTTGTGTTACATTGATTTAATAATTGAAGTATCCTCTCCCCTTGCACACTTGTGTGATCTTGGTTGCAAGAGAAACAATTATTGACTCTAGGAATTGGACCCTCCTTGGTGGGAAAAAGTACTCACCCCAAGGTGACTCAAACTTGCAATGGAGCTCTTTGGCCGAGCTACCCCTGACCGGTATATAAATGTGAATCCTAACGGAAAACTTAGGATTACGAGTGCTGATGTGTCACATGGACAAGTGAACTCCCCAAAACCCTATTGAGAATAACCTCTTCAGGCTCGAGTTCCTCCTTATTAGAGCTAATCTTGCTCCATGTGTGGGCACTTGAATGGGGGTCCCGAACTAAAAACTTTTTTGTAGTTGCCAAAATCCTTTCTATTTTCTAGCGTAGCAACAGTCATTGTGAAGGCATCCACATTCTTACAATTCTTAGTAGAGGTGATCAAACCTACCATGGGAGTTTTATGGGGGTTGGAAGCTTTGTTGGCCTAAGAAGTAGTACACTATAAGAGGGAGCCCGTGCAGACAAGCTTCTAGATTCACACACTAAGAATAAGTACAGTTGAGGAAACCCATGTGGAATCTAGCAAATATTGTCCTTGCCTAACCTAGGATTGTGCTTGTATTCATTGTGCTTGTTTTCAAAGAAAAAATATTTTGTTTTCCAAGTGTTTTCTAAAATGTTTAAACAAACAAACACCATCTCACAAATCTGGAAACAAACATTCAACTTGAGAAAACTTCAAAATTTGGTCAAACTTGCAAACAAACTAGGTATTCATTCTACCTACAATGCATTTGTTGTCCTCTGCAATACATTTGCTCTGTTGAACTGCATTTGATCATTTTTGTGCCACAATCACTTTGATAAAATGCATTTGCTGCTTTCTGAACCGCATGTGCTTAGTTGAACTACATTTGAATCTTTCTGAGTCGCATTCACTTTGCTATAGTGCACTTTCTGCTTTCTGTAACGCATTTACTTGCCTGAGTCGCATTTGACATTTTTTGTAATGAAATCACTCTACTAAGCCACATTTTTCATTTCTGGTGATGCATATGCTTGGTCTGAATCACATTCACTTTAGAGAATGCCACATTTTCTTTTATGAGTCACATTTGTTATCTGGAAAACTGCATTCGCTGAAACCGTGATGCATTTGCTAAACTGAGATGCATTTGAAACCTAGAATGAAACATTTTCCTGACAAAAATTAAAACATTGTTATAGACTAAAACTCAAGAGAAAACTGGTCCAATCTGTCATCAAACATCTTTTTTCCAGCAACTTTTGTCAAAAACTAGAAATAAAATTGCTCAAATCTTCCATTTCTTGCACACTTTAGTTTACATTTTACCCATAGGTTCATTCTTGCAAATTTTAGTTTCATCCTTAGACTTCATCATCTTCATTTTCAGTCATAAACCAATCCTTAGGTCCTCATTTCATTTGCATATTTTGGATTAAGAAAACCTTACCAGACTTTGCAAAAATATTTTCCTTCAAAAGTAGATTATCATTCGACTTAGTCATCATTATCTCCTTTAGTCATTGTCATTTTGTGATATCTTTCCAACTCATAAGTCAAGTTAGGAAACCTCACTTAGTCATCTTGTCATTGTCATTTAGTCCTTCAAACAAGTCCTTTGATATTCCAAAATTGAGACATAGATCAAGCTTAGGGTGGTTGAGCAACATTCTTACAAATCATTTAGACCTTTGCAATTGCATACATTAGAACATTCAAGTCATCTTAGTCCTCATTTTGCATACCTTATTCCAAAAATACAAAAAAAATAGTGTCATAACTTGTCATCTTAGTCTTCATTGTCCTTTGGCATTAGTCATTCCCTTTAGAAAACATTGTCATATTGCATCCCTTATTGTCAAAAATCAAAAAACGTAGTTTACATTTGCATTTCTTATATGAAAAATCAAAAAAACATAGTGTCATTATCTATTTTTCATTTTCATCCTTCTTCCTAATTTGAGCAATTCCTTATATGGTTGAAACTAGGCTTCAAAGGAAAAGAAGACAAATGGCTAATTTTGGACAAGACACCAACAGTCATATATTTTCCAATGACGTGAACCAAATTATGAACCAAGACACATATTTTATCAATCCTTTCAGTGACATGAAAATTCGATATTCATCACACAACCTCTTCAAACCATTCATACAAAGACACCAACATGGAAAAGTATATGCAGAAGACTTAGAAGCCACAACACAAAATCCTAATGTAGCAAACTTCGTGGAAGATTTAGTCTTACAAGACCTCAAAGATATCTAGCCATGCTTTTGGACCAAGGGGTTAAGTTACCACATGGCTTTGACACTAACACTTTGAGACCAACCTCACCCGATCACAATACAAACAACATTCCCAACACTAGTCAACCTCAAAACAATACAAGCAATGCTTTAATTGGTGCCACCTCACAAATTTCCACAAGCACTATTAATGCCACCTCCAATTACACCTCCAATCAAAAAAATTCCAATACAATCAATGCAACATCCATTGGAGGAAAACCAACTATGTCACAGACCATGTCACAATCAATGCCAACAATGTCAACAACATCCTCACAATTAGTTGGAGATACCTTTGGATCCTCATCAATTGGGGAAAATTCCTCAAATCCTGTATTTGGGGCTTCATCTAGTGCCATGGGTGCATCATCATCAAACCCTTACATTGGTAGCTCATTCAATCCTTTCAGAGGAAGTAAACAACGTATCTTTATTTGAGGATCACAAAAAAAGTTAACATGTCATCATAATTTAATACCAATACTTTCCAAGGGAAAAACATGAACATTCCCTATGGACAATTCCAACAATTTGGATAGGGAAATCAAAATACACAACATATGACCTCATTTGGACACCAAAATATTCATGGTCAACATACCCCAAAAATATCGACTCGAATGGTTGAAGGACACATACCTACATATGCATCAAACATTCATACCCATCAACATGTCCCTAACCAAAAATTTCAATACCAATAATATTCAAATAAAAACATGTCATACATCTCACAACAACACATCCCACGACAAAATTAGAATGTCTCTTCACAAAAAATGGGGACACATGGGATACCCATCACTCCCATGTGTGATGCAACAAACAATCCTATAATTGATGCCTTGCAAGCTCAAGTGATGAACTTGGAAAAGACCATAGAGACTATGCAAATGTCTGACAAAAAGTCACACATGTCATATGACCTATGTCCATATCCTTTTGACATGAGTCTATACATGCCACCATTTCCTCCTAGGTATGTGGCACCAAACTTCACCAAGTATAAGGGAAAGAAAATCCTTATTGAACACATTTGAGAATTCACTACCAACTGCATGGAAATTACCTATGAACACACTTACTTGATGAGACTCTTCTCCAAGAGTCTTATAGGGCCCGCACTTGAATGGTTCCCCACTTTAAAGGGAATAAAAACATGGGATGAACTTGTAGAAAAAGTTGTTAAAAATTATGCCTATAACATTGACACTGGCACCTCCATCACTAGCTTATACACACTTACACAAGAAGACGCTGGTGAAACGTTTATCCCATTCTTCCAAAGATGGAGAATCCTAGCAAGTCGTTGCCATATTGACATACCTAAGAAAGAAAAGGTTGACATGTTTCTTCAAACTCTCCTAGGACCATTGAAATATGGCTTACAAGTCCACTGCTGCAAAACCTTTATAGACTTAGTCAAAAGAGGAGTCCAACTAGAAAAGGCCCTTATTGCTAAAGGAGAACTTAAATATGGCCCTAAGAACACAAACACAAACCTGCCTTCAGAAAAAAAGAAAATACTAGGTCAAGAATAAACACATAACAAATGATGGCGTTGTTGATGCTAAGGTGGTTAACACGATGGGTCCTGTGCTCACTCTCAAAGGAGCTCAACCATAAAACACACAAATAATCACACTGACACTCGCTACTAATTCCATTCAAAATAATCAAAACAGTCAAAAAAATCAAAACCAAGGGAAGCCTCTTCAACCCAAACAATTTCCAAAAATTCACACATACACCCCTTTGGGTGAACCAATCGAGGACATCCTTAAGAAGCTCCTTCAAAATGGTGTCATCACTTTACAAGACCCTAAGCCATACGACCTAGGATAGTTTAAGCCATCTTGGTGGGATGACAATGCATTATTTGATTACCACTGTGCTAAAGGGCATAAGACCTCTTCTTGTCAGAAATTAAAGAATTTGGTTTAAGACCTCATTGAAAATAACACAATTCAACTAGGTGAACAATAATTTTGCAGAAAATGTATACCATACAATTCACAAGAACCCACTCAAGACCATGGTTCTAATAAATCCTCCACATCAAGTTCCAAGACTAATAATAATCAAGTCAATTACGCTCACGCTGCCTTTTATTATTCTGGTGGACCTATTATTAATCACTTAGGAGCTACTAATGAATACGTCAATACCATCACCATCAAAAGAGAACCTAAATGCAATGTCATTACCCATGGTGGCAAAGTTACCATAGTTGGTCCTCCTCCTCCTAGGCAATTGAAAATTATAATACCCAGTCCATCCGCTACGCAATCACAATCAGGCTCATCTGCAAAGTAGTCACAACCTAAGAGTCAATTTAATCTTATCAACCAACTAGGAAGATCCCCGCACAGATTTCCATACTCGAGCTGCTTCACATTTCTCCTGTGCATAAGGCTATACTTGACAAAACCTTGCAAGATTCATCTGTCCCTAAGGATATTGATGTCAACCAATTTGAGGCCATGGTGGGATGCCTCACTACACCCCATCACATAACATTTTCAGACCAAGATTATTCATCACCAAAATCCAATCATAACGATGCCTTACACATTGAAGTCTTTATCCATAAACATAAGGCCGGATGAGTTTTAGTAGATGGTGGACAAAACTGAACATTTTTTCCTTAAAATTGGTTAAGCCTCTAGGCTTTTTTGATGCTTGTGTAGATGCTACAAAGATCATTATTATAAAGGTGTATGATGATGAAGAACATTCCTCCCGAGGTGTCATCACTCTTCCTATCATAGTTGGGCCGGTCATTGTAGACACAACATGCCAAGTCCTAGATCTTGAATTGCCTTATAACATCTTGCTTGGTCGACCTTGGATCCATGCTCTTAAGGCTATTCCATCCACCTATCACCAATGCCTAAAGTTTCCTTTTGACAGCACCAAAATCACCATATATGGAGACCCTGATCCCTTTCAATATTGTACCAATCTAAAGGGTACTTCAAAACATCAAGTTCCCATCAACCATAAAGCTTTGACTTCCTCTTCTTCCAAATTCATTGACCCATCCACACTCACTAAACCTTCCATGACCACGTCCACTTATTTGACCTCCATGTCCACTTCTTCGACATCCACCACCTCATCCATGTTGACTGTCCTAAAAGGTTGATCCAAGTGTCAAGATCCAGGACTTAGGTTGTGGAAAATTCAAATTGCACACAACATACTGCATCACCAAAATACCCAAGTCTCCTAAGGCTTATGGGCGAGCTTTCTTCAAAATGGAGACTAAAGAGATTTTCAAGGTTCTTCCTACAATGACACTCATAAAATGGGGTGACATGAACAAAGAATACATCGAAGACATATTATCTTGGATTTATAGAGACCCAAAGAATCTAACCCCATTACCAATCCAAATATATGACAAAGGCTATGACATAATGAAGGCAAAGTGCTATGATGGTACTAGTGGCCTTGGCAAGAATAAAATAGGGAGGTGAGAACCTTTAATGCCTTCCGAAAGACCAAAATGTCTTGGGTTAGGTTAGGTACACTTGAAACTAGTGATCAAAGTACCAATGGAATTTCGAGTGAGTGTGAATGCTTCGGAAAGTGTCAAAACTATTGAGGAATCCCTTACCGAAATTGACTCCCATGAGTGGGAATTTGGTTCCCAATGATCCCTAAGCAATTGTCATCTTGATGAATTGTTCCTTGAACCTAGAGAACTTACCTCTGAACAAAGATTTTGGAAAATGTTTAAAATTGATCAAGCATTGAATAATGACAATCCTAAAATCCCAAGGAAATGGGAAGACTGGGATAGACTCTTTTTTCCAAGGAACAATGAAAAACCTGAATCATCTTCCAGTCTTATTGGCTATAACCTTGACATACCTATCCATCCATCTGAACCTAATGACCATTAGTTGGATTCATCTAAATCACCAAAGGACACTACAAACCATGATTATGATACCTTCATCCCCTACTTTGCTAATGAGTATGAAAAAAGTGAAGGAGAATATTGGATAGAGTCCAATTGGGAGTTGGATGATGACAACTTCATTTTCAATGTCTTTGAATCCATTTGCATGCTTTTTGCACCCTCCCCACCATTCACCAATACTAACAATGGTATCTCCTTAGTCTACCCGCAACTAATTGATTGGGATCAACAAGGCCCGCCTACTATGGACATATTTCAGAATGATGAGGCCATTGCAAAATTCATGGGACTATGTGAGGGAATACCAACTGGAGACCATAAGGCCAAATTTTCTATTGACCTATATTGTGTGGCTTAATTTGGGGAGATTTCTCCATCCTCTAGTTGCAAAATGAAAAATAAAACTAAAAAAAGAAATGACACGTCTTTAGGTGAAAATCGAAAGGCACCTTCTAACGATAAAAAAGTAAAAATAAAGGATGTATCTGTGGGTGAAAACCTCTCTGAGGTGCCCAAAGATGGAGGACTGGACATTCTTCCTATAACTCAAGAAAAATTGGCCATGCTCATTTTGGATACTATGGAAGTCAACATATCCATAGTAGAAGATCCTAAGATTGTCCTTTTTGCAGCATCATTGACAGAAGAGGAGAAACCCTAATTCCAAAAATTCTTCTCAGAGCGTAAAATTAATTTTGGATGGTCTTATGCCGATATGCCCAGGTTGGATCCAAAAAATTTCTTGCACCATTTGCCATTATTTCTAGATGTCAAGCTAGTGAAACATAAGCTCTGAAAGATGCACCCATAGATTTCCTTGTTAGTCAAAACAAAACTTAAGAATTGTTAGACATGGGATTCATATGGTCCATAGATTATGCTGAATGGATATCCAATCTTGTACCAGTCACAAAGCCAAACTGTCAAATCTGCGTCTGCACAGATTTTTAGGACCTGAATAAAGCATGTCCAAAGGATTACTTTTTTCTACCAAACATAGACATCATAGTGGACCTTATGATAGGATATGAGATGATGTCCCTCATGGACGGTTTCTCAAGTTATAATCAGATTCGTATTGCCCCTGAAGATCAACATAAAACAACATTCACATGTCCTTGGGGTACATATAGTTGGAACATCATGCCTTTTGGTCTTAAGAATGCAGGTGCCACGTATCAGAGAGCTATGACAACAATATTCCATGACATGATGCACAAGATAATGGAAGATTATGTAGATGACCTTTTGGAAAAATCTTTGACACAAAAATATCACTTGAATGTGTTAGAAAAAATGTTCAAGAGACCAGAAGAATACAAGGTTTGCTTGAACTCGAAGAAATGTGTCTTTGGTGTGACATTAGGAAAACTTTTGAGGTACATTATTCCTCGCAGAGGCATTGAAGTTGATCCTACCTAGGTGAAAGCAATATTAGACATGCCTCCTCGAAAAGGGATAAGTGAACTCAGGACATTACAATGTAGGTTACAATCTATTTGACATTTCATAACACAACTGGAAGACAAGTGTCATCCATTTCAGTATTTTCTATGCAAGGATATTCCCTTTGTGTGGACTAATAAATGTCAAGAGGCCTTTCAACAAATAAAGGATTATCTATTGACACCACCTATTTTAATGCCACCAATCAAAGGGAAACCTTTGATTCTATACATTTCTGCAACAACTTTAGCACTGGGGGAATTACTGGCATAGAATGACCATGATGAGAAGGAGAGGGAAATATACTACATCAGTTGGACAGTGGTCAAATATGAGCTAAACTATACATTCATTGAACGTGCTTGTCTTATAGTTGTCTTTGTTGCTTAGAAATTAAGAAACTACATGTTGAATCACCAGAAACATCTAGTAGCAAAGATTGATCCCTTGAAATATCTCCTCAATCACGCAACATTGATAGGTCACTTGACAAAATGGGTCATGATCTTGAGTGAGTATGATATTCAGTATGTGGAACAAAAGGCTATAAAAGGACAAGTCATAGCAAACAAACTGGCCAACACACCTATACAAGGTGATCATACACTAGTAGTAGACTTTCCAGATGAATCAATATTTCATATAGAACCTAAGTCACCTTGGAGACTATATTTTGATGGATCTCATACCAATCATGGCTCAAGGGTAGGAATATTGTTTATCACTCCGCAAGGAGATTCCATCCCTAAGTCATTTTGCATTGCTTTTCCATGTACAAATAATGTTGCAGAATATGAGGCACTTGTCACGAGACTTAGAATGGCCATAAAATGGAAAATCAAAACACTTCATGTCTATGGAGATTCTTAGTTGGTTATTAACCAAGTCAATGATGACTATGACACCAAGGATGAGAAATTAATTCCTTACAAATGAATGGTTGACAACTTCCAAACATATTTTCACATGTTGACTTTTGAGAAAGTTCTAAGAACACAAAATAAGGCATCAGATGCAATGGCAACAATTGGCTCTCTCTTAAACATTCCAAGTAATGTGCCTCAATTTGAATTCTTGGTAGAATAGTTGTTGTTCCCTACATATGACATACCTAAATCAGAGATGGTTTGCAAGATTTTTGGTCCCAATTCACCATGGTATCAAGATATCTATGACTATCTCAAGTCCCAAACCCTTCCTCCCAAACTATCCAATAACAAATGAAAGTCCTTTATCTGAAAAGCTGCCTGATACACCATCATCAATGACACCCTTTATCGCCATAGCTTCGACAACACCCTTCTTTGATATCTCGACACAGACGAAGTAAGAATGACCTTAAGAGGGGTACATGAGGGTATATGTAGATCCCATTTGAGTGGCCCTACCTTAGCCAAGAAAATAATGAGACTTGAGTATTACTGGCTGACAATGGAGAAAGATGCACTTGAATTTGTCAGAATGTGTCACCAATGTCAGATATATAGTGATTTGATTCATGCACCAGCATAGGAACTTCAGTCGATTACTTCTCCTTGGCCCTTCACACAATGGGGAATCGACCTCATGGGAAAAATAAATCCTACTATTGGATGTTGTGGTTGTGTTGCTGATATGTGGTTTTCATTGATTTCAACACTATTAGCATTAATGTATTGACAGTTGTATATGTCGAGGATATTGAGAAAATTGACAAAAGAAAGAGTTGTAGGTTGCTAGTGGAATAGTGAAGGTCATGAAGGTGTATTTCTCAGTACGTCGATGATCAATTGTTGTGAACTAAAGGGTTTATTGCTGAGAGTATCTAGTTTATCCACCAGAAGTTTCAGAGGTCTACGTGAAGTTTTGATCATGTTATGAACAATTGTGTTCTGACAATGTTTCTATGGTTTCAGTTAGTATTCCTGAGTGAATTTGACGTAATTCTAGTAATTTAAGTTGTTGTGGATGTTTCCTTGTTGGTTCTTGTTTCTTTTGGATGCTTCTAGATCATTCTCTATCTTTGTCACATGTCTGCATTGATCAATGTGTTCATGGTCAAATATTTTTCTCATGTGTGTTCGGGTTTTCATGTTCTTGGCCGACATGGTGGTTGTAACGTGTTGTGTATCCTTGGAAATTAAAATTTGAATGTTTGGCACACTTGAGGATGTTTTTTGGGGGCACAACATAATTTTGGCCAATAGTATTTGATTCACATTGATTTTTTTTTTGTAAATTTGGGCCAACATTGAAAATATGTTTTATATTTTGGTCGACGAAGTTGTTGATGTAATTCATGTTGTAGATATATAAGAGTGATTGTTTGAGAAAAGTGAAGAGTGCAAAAGAGTGAATGTATGCAAGAGAAAGTGTAGATATGTGAATAGTGTTATAATCATTTGATTACAGAGCAGAGTGAAGAAGTTTGAACGAAGTGTGAAGGATTATTTTTGTGCTTAACTGGAATTGCAATCAGGCTTTTGGAGAAGCTATTTTCTCAATTCATACCTTGCAGATCTAATCTACCAGGTATTTCTCTTCTTTGGGTAGTGAGCCCTTTTATATTTGAGCAGTGAGCTCTAGACAGTGTGCTTGAATGCATGTGCATTCCCATTATTCTTCTCTATACTTTTAACAGGGTATAATATTATGGACTAACATCCACCGTGGTTTTTCCCCTAACAGGGTTTCCACGTAAAAAATCTTGGTGTTCTCTATGTTTCTGATGTGAGCTGATTGTTTATGGTTTATTGTTCATGCATCAAATCTAAGATTAAGTTGAGTTAAGTTTGAAATTTTTTAAATAAGATTATGTGACAATTGATTCACCCCCCCTCTCAGTTGTTTGTCCCTGTTTTTCCAGCAATTGGTATCAGAGTAGGTTCCTCTTAAGAAGTTTAAAAGCTTGAGGTGATCTGAGATGGCATCATACAAGAAGGTTAGTCCTAGATTAGATGGAACAAACTACTCTTTTTAGAAAGCCAAAATGGAGTGTCATTTGAGGTGTTTAGGTAAAACCTTCTGGAAGACTACAAAGAATAGATATACTATTTGTTAGAATGGTCCTTCCACTCCTGATTAGATTAAAGAGGTTGAGACTAATATTAGGGCTATTGAAGCTTTGCTGAGTGCTTTGATGGATTCAAAAATGACAAATGTGATAGGCCTGAAGATAGTTCATGAAATGTGGATGAAGCTGGAGACTTTGTATGAAGGATATGTACATGTGAAGGTCGCTAAGCTACAGAGTTTGAAAGGAAAGTATGAAAATTTGAAGATGGGTGAAGATGAAAATATTTCTTCTTTTATGCAAAGAGTAAATGAAATTTTGATGGGTATTAGATGTGCTAGTGCTATTCTGGATGAACAAGAAATTGTAGCTAAAATGCTAGGATCATTGCCTCCCTCCTACAAGTCAAAGGCTCATGCTAATGAAGAGTTCAAATAAGTAACAAATGTAACAAGAGATATGCTGATTGGTAAACTTGTTGCCTTTGAGTTAAGTGAATTTGGTGATTCTTGTTAGGATTTAGGTGTCATCAACCTTGTAAATCCTTTACTTTTATTATTCTCCTAAAGTGTTTTGTACATTTACCCATAAGAGGTGAAACTATTTGACCAACAGTGGTGAAAGAGACTATGTAAATGCAGTGTTACCATTACCGTTTATCCTTATGGAAAAGGACAAATTAGCTAGGCGTCCCACCTTGGAATCTTCTAAAATAAGGTTGTGGGTCAAAATAGGGTGTTGTAAGAGCATCTATGACATGCATGCAAGTTGTCATAAGATGCTATGACAGTATGACAGATTCCCTATGACAGAATATGCTATTTTTAGACCCCAGGCGCCCATGCATAAAAGATGCCTTATGACAGCTGTAAGAGCATCTGTAAGAGGCTATTTTTGGTATTTTTGACCATTTCAAGGAGGGAGGCGTGGGTTTTTCTAGGTGGTATTTCTGCCTATTGTTTGGTGAAACCATGGTGGTTTTCATCCTCACAAATCTCTATAAATTGGGGCCTTGAGCTAGTGTTATTAAGAATTCAGTTTTGCAGGGGTAACAGGGTGCTGCTGGATTTATAGGGAATGATAAGAGAAGTCTATTGCTGCATGTAATATTGAAGATTATCAGTAATATACTTGCCTCTCTTTCGGTGGTGGAGTTTTTTCCCTTCGGGGTTTCTCCACGTAAATCTGTTGTTGCATGTGTTATATTGTTCTATCTCTCTCTCTCATTCTTTCTTCACACTAAGGCTAAGGTTAATCTACATATTTCAGATTTGCATTCACACATTTAAGTTCATATTGCAAGCTTTCTTCACCTTGTTTTTCAACATTTGGTATCAGAGCTAACGGTTCTGTTAAGGAAGGGACACTTTCCTTTTAGAGTGTTGAAGGTTTTTTGCTGCAGTGGGAGCTTTTGTGTTGTGGGTTTTGCAGATTTGTGAAAGATTGCATACCATGGCCTCCACCTCTCGTCTAGATATTGAGAAGTTCAATGGAACTGGTTACGAGATGTGGAAGTTGAAAGTGGAGGACCTTCTTGAGGAAAGAGATCAGTGGTTACCAGTTTCAGTTGAAAAGAAGCCATCTACTTCAACCTTGTCAGATGAAGATTGGAATAAGTTAGACAAGAAGGCTCGAGGGACTATTCGGTTGTGTCTCACAGATTCTGTCCTCCTGAATGTCTCTTCAGAAGACACAGCATACAAGCTTTGGAGGAAGATAGGTGAAATCTACCAAACTAAGAGTTTGTCTAACAAGTTGTATCTCAAAAGATGTTTGTATTCATTAAAGATGAAGGATGGTGAATCTATTGCTGAACATTTGAATGCTTTTAATTTGATTATAAGTCAGCTTGCATCTATTGATGTTAAAATAGAAGATGAGGATAAATGCATTTTATTGATTTGCTCTTTGCTAGAATCTTGGGAAAATTTAGTTATTGCTATAACAAGTGGTGGTGCAGAACCTAAGTTGGATACTATTATTCCCATACTTCTTTCAGAGGAGATGAGGAGAAAGACCATGCGCAGTGGCTCCCAAGATGCCTTGCATGTGCGAGGTAGGCCCAAGGAGAAAGAGCCTAAAGGGGATAAGAAGAAGGATAAGTCTAAAGGATGATCTAAGACCCCTGGAAAGAGCAGAGTGAAGTGTTGGAACTATGGTAAATGGGGACATGTGAAGAAGGAATGTAGAAACAAGAAAAAGAATGAAGATTCCTCCACAGAAAAGTCCTCTGATAATGGTGATTCTGATGCTTTGATTATTTTGGCTAACACAGTTTGTAATGATGCTTGGCTTATTGATTCAGGTGCTTCCTTCCATATGACTCCTCATAAGGAGTGGTTTTCTACATATAAAGAATATGATGGAGGAGAGGTCTTCATGGGTGATAATAGCTCACAAAAGATTATTGGTAAAGGAAAGGTTAAATTGTGTTTCAGTGATTGGAGGGTTAAAACCCTTGATGATGTTTTACATATTCTAGGACTTACAAAAAGTTTAATTTCAGTTTCCAATTTGAATGATTCTGGGATGCATGTGACATTTGACAAGTCTGGTTGCAGGATGGTAAGGGGAAGTTTGGTGGTTGCTAAAGGATCTCGGACAGGGAATTTATTTACGCTACATGCCTCTACTTTTTGTAACTCCTCTTTTATAACTAGCGCTGAAAATGCATGTATGTTGTGGCACCATAGATTGGGTCACATTGGTGAAAAAGGTCTTAGGAACATACTTGATAAGAAACTAGTAGATGGTATTTCTGATTATTCTGTTGGTAAAAATGATTTATGTGAGGATTGTGTGTTTGGTAAACAAAATAGGTCATCATTTCCTAAAGGAACTAATAAAGCTAATGGATTGTTAGAACTTATTCATTCAGATGTGTGTGGTCCAGTGGATACAGATTCTTTGGGTAGATCTCGTTATTATGTTTCCTTCATTGATGATTACTCAAGATATACTTGGATTTATTTTATGCATTCAAAATCTGAAGTTTTCACCAAATTTAAGGAATTTAAGGCATTGGTTGAAAAGCAAACAAATTATAAGATAAAAGTATTGAGATCTGACAATGGGGGTGAATATTGTTCTAAGGAATTTGATGAGTTTTGCAAACATGCAGGAATTGTTAGGCAAAAGACTACACCTTACACACCCCAAAAAAATGGGGTAGCAGAAAGAATGAACCGTATATTAATGGAAAGAGCTAGGAGCATGTTAAGTAGTGCTAAGTTAGACAAATGCTTTTGGGTAGAGGCTATTGGTACTGCTTGTTATTTAATTAATAGATCTCCTTGTAAAGCTCTTGTTGATAAAAATCCTTATGAAATGTGGTTGGGTAAAAAGCCTTCTGTTTCACATTTAAGGGTCTTTGGTTGTGAGGCTTTTGTTCATGTGCCTCAAGAGAAGCAGTCTAAATTGGATCCCAAATCCCAGAAATGCATCTTTGTAGGTTATGGTGAAAATGTTAAAGGTTATAAACTTTGGAATCCACTAACACAAAAGATGAAATTTTCTAGAGATGTTATTTTCAGGGAATTTAGAGCTAACTATGAAGATGTGCAACCAAAGGAAAAGTCAAAAATAGTGTATTTTGAAACTAAGCAAGAAGATGCACATGTGGAAGAACAGAGAGATGGACAAGAAGATGGAGAAGAAGAAGAGAGTTCTGATGAATCCATTGTAATAGAAGTTGAAAACAATGAGGATGAACATGAGGAGGAACCTCTTACTCCACCTTTGAGAAGATCCACAAGACAACGAAATCCAGTTGACAGGTATAGCCCACCTAATTTTCATTGTAAATTTTCTTTGTTATGTACTGATGATGAACCTAGATCTTTTAGGGAGGCTCTCTCTTCGGAAGAATGTGAGTCTTGGATGTAGGCCATGCATGATGAGATGATGTCTTTGAAAAATTGTGACACCTAGGATCTTGTTAGTTTTCCCAAAGGAAGAAATGCCATTGGTTGTAAGTGGATATATAAAAAGAAGTTTGGTGCAGACAGAAAGTTGGAACGGTACAAGGCCAGATTAGTGGCCAAGGGCTACTCCCAGAGAGAGGGAGTTGATTTTGGTGAAATATTCTCTCCTGTTGCTAAGTTAACCTCTATTAGATTCATTTTATCCATTGTTGCTGCTTATGATTTAAAAATAGAACAAATGGATGTTAAAACTGCTTTCTTGCATGGGGATCTAGAGGAATAAATTTATATGCAATAGCCTGACAATTTTGTTGTGAAAGGAAAAGAACACTTGGTTTGTAGGTTAAAGAGGTCTCTATATGGTTTGAAACAGTCACCTAGGATGTGGTACCAGAAGTTTGATGCATTTGCATTAAATATGGGTTTTTTTAGAAGTGAAGAGGATCACTGTGTTTATTTTAAAGTTATTGATGATCAGATACTGATTATTGTCTTATATGTGGATGATATGTTGTTCATTGGTAACAATAAGGCAATGATTAGGGAACTTAAAACTCAGCTTTCTGGCACATTTGATATGAAAGATTTAGGGGCTGGTAAATATATTCTTGGGATGGAAATCATTAGGGATCAGATTCACAGAAAGCTTTGGTTAAGTCAGAGCAAGTATGTTAACACTATTTTGCAAAGGTTTAATATGCAAGACTGTAAACCAGTAAATATTCCATTTCCTATTGGTACTAAGTTGAGTTTAGACATGTGTCCTAAATTGGATGATGATATTGATGAAATGTCTAAAGTTCCTTATGCTAGTGCTATCGGTAGTTTAATGTATGCAATGGTTTGTACTAGACCAGATATAGCCCAAGCAGTGGGAGTTCTAAGCAGGTTTATGTCTAACCCTGGTAAAGAACATTGGACTTTTGTCAAAAGGGTATTTAGATATTTGCAAGGCACTTCTGATTACTATTTGGTTTATCATGGTACTGACAATGTTGATAAGTCATTGGACATATAGGGTTTTGTTGATGCAGATTGGGCAAGTGACTTGGATAGTCAAAGGTCCACTAGTGGCTATGTGTTTACTTTGTTTGGAGGAGCAGTGAGTTGGATGAGTAAAAGAGAACCTACAGTTGCTTTGTCTACCACTGAAGCAGAGTATATGGCTGCTACACATGCCTCTAAGGAGGTAGTTTGGTTCAGAGACTTGGTAATGGTATTGGTTTTGATTGCAGGATAGTGAGGATCGGATGTGATAGTCAGAGTGCCATATGTTTGGCTAAAAATCCTATGTATCATGCTCGTACTAAGCATGTTGATGTTCAGTATCACTTTGTGCGAGAAATGGTTGAGAATGGACAAGTCTTGATTGAAAAATTTGACACTTTGGATAATGTTACAGATTCTCTTACAAAGCCAGTCACCACGGAAAAGTTCTCTTGGTGCAGAAAGGCCATGGGCCTTGATCACTATACTTAATTGTATGTAATTGTATCTCTATGGGTGTAATTTACAATGTATGATGTCAAGTGGGAGAATGTTAGGATTTAGGTGTCATCAACCTTGTAAATCCTTTACTTTTATTATTCTCCTAAAGTGTTTTGTACATTTACCCATAAGAGGTGAAACTGTTTGACCAACAGTGGTGAAAGAGACTGTGTAAATGCAGTGTTACCGTTACCATTTATCCTTATGGAAAAGGACAAATTAGCTAGGCGTCCCACCTTGGAATCTTCTAAAATAAGGTTGTGGGTCAAAATAGGGTGTTGTAAGAGCATCTATGACATGCATGCAAGTTTTCATAAGATGCTATGACAGTATGACAGATTCCCTATGACAGAATATGCTATTTTTAGACCCCAGGCGCCCATGCATAAAAGATGCCTTATGACAGTTGTAAGAGCATCTATAAGAGGATATTTTTGGTATTTTTGACCATTTCAAGGAGGGAGGCGTGGGTTTTTCTAGGTGGTATTTCTGCCTATTGTTTGGTGAAACCATGGTGGTTTTCATCCTCACAAATCTCTATAAATTGGGGCCTTGAGCTAGTGTTATTAAGAATTCAGTTTTGCAGGGTAACAGGGTGCTGCTGGATTTACAGGGAATGATAAGAGAAGTCTATTGCTGCATGTAATATTGATGATTATTAGTAATATACTTTCCTCTCTTTCGGTGGTGGAGTTTTTTCCCTTCAGGGTTTCTCCACGTAAATCTGTTGTTGCATGTGTTATATTGTTCTATCTCTCTCTCTCTCTCATTCTTTCTTCACACTAAGGCTAAGGTTAATCTACATATTTCAGATTTGCATTCACACATTTAAGTTCATATTGCAAGCTTTCTTCACCTTGTTTTTCAACAATTCTACCCCTAAGACTAAATCTGCATTTAAGGCTTTTGTATTCGGAAGAAACATGCAAAGATATGATCTGGGAGAAATTTATAGAAAGAAATTCAAGTATGAGGAAGAGATGAAACAACTTGAAGAAGAAGAAAGAGAGGTTAAAGAGTTGGAAGAATTTATTGTGAAGAAAGAAGGCAGAGGACAACGTAAGTATAAAGGAAAGTTTCCTATTAAATGTTTCTCTTGCAGTAAAATAGGTCATTTTTCTTCAAGGTGTCCTAGAGGAGTCCCTAGGTCTAAGCCTTACAAACCTAGATTTCAAAAGAATTGCTATTTTGTTGAAGAAGGTGTGACTGATGAAGAATCTGATAAAGAAAATGGAAATGAAGATGAATGGGTTTTCATTGCTATCAAGGAAAATGGTTTGGTGGCTACTAAATTTGCTAAAGTTGAGAAAGCTCTTGCAACTTGAATTGAAGCAAAGGATGAGTGGGTTATTGACAGTAGATGCTCACATCATATGACTGGTGACAAAATAAAATTTGTAAATCTATAGAAATATGATGGTGGGGTTGTAAGATTCAGAGATAACAATGCTGGTGTGATTCATGGTAGAGGATCTATTTGTCTTGGTGGTAAATATAACAATGATGATGCCCTTTATGTTAAAGGATTAAAGCATAACCTATTGAGTGTTGGATAGATGGGTGACAAGGGTTATGATATTTAGTTCAAAGATGGAAGATGTAGCATACTTGGAAGTTCTAGAAATATGATTGCTTCATGTACAAAGACAAGAGGTAATATTTTTCACCTGAGTGCTAGTAATGTAAGTTGTTTAATTTCTCAAGTAGATGAAAGCTAGTTATGGCATAGGAGGCTGTGTCATGTGAATTTTGATAACATTGTCAAGGTAAGCTCCATTCAAGCAGTAAGAGATATACCTAAGCTAGTGAAGTGTGCTAATACAATATGCAAGGAATGTCAGATGGGTAAACAGACTAGAGTTTCTTTTTAGAGTAAAAAGCATCATTCTAATGGAATACTAGAGCTAGTGCATACTGATCTATGTGGTCCCTCTGGAATCAGAAGTCTACAAGGAGAAAGGTATTTTATGCTACTTATTAATGATTACTCTAGGATGATATGGGTTGCTTAAGAGAAAAATGTGAAGCATTAGAGAAGTTCAAAAGTTTCAAAGCTATGGCAAAGAATGAGACAGGTCTGAAGATAAAGTGCCTAAAGTCAGATAGAGGTAGTGAGTTCACCTCTAGGGAGTTGAATTATTTTTGTGAAGAGCATGGAATCAAAAGATAGTTATTTTCTCCCTGAACCCCTCAATAGAATGGAGTTGTAGAGAGAAAGAACAGAACAATTCTAGATAAATACTTACTAAATCTTGGATTCAATAAAGTTACCACTAACAACAACTTGTATTTTAAGTTGGATCATGATAAAGAGTTGATTATTGAAGTCTTTGTTGATGACATTATTTTTGGAGGAGATGATGATTTATGTATGAAGTTTGCTGATGAAATGAAAAGTGAATTTGAAATGAGTATGATTGGAGAGATGAAGTTATTTCTAGGATTGCAAGTAACTCAGTTAGACAATGGGATTTTCATATCTCAGTCCAAATATGTGAGAGAGTTACTAAAGAAGTTTGGCATGGAAGACTCAAAGCATGTTGGTACACCCATGGTAACCAGATGAAAGTTAACATAGAATGATGATTCTCCTAAGGAAAATCAAACAAGATATAGGTCAATGATTAGAAGATTACTCTACTTAACTCAGACCAGACCAGACATCATGAATATTGTATGTATAGTTTCTAGATTTTAGGCTGATCCAAAAGAATCTCATGTGACTGTTGTAAAGAGAATCTTCAAATATCTGAAAGGAATAGTTGATTTTGGACTTTGGTATCCTAAAGATGATAATCTTACATTGAGTGCATATACTGATGCAGATTGGGCAAGAGATGTAGATGACAGGAAAAGTACTAGTGGTGGTGGTTTCTTCCTAGGGAAGAAGCTAGTGTCTTGGTTGAGTAAAAAGAAGAATTCCATTTCCCTATCTACTATTGAGGTAAAGTATATTGTTGCTGCAAATAATTGTACTCAAGTGATGTGGATGAAACAGATGTTGAAAGATATTAGCGTAGTATATGATGAACCTATTGTCGTATAATGTGATATCTCAAGTGCAATAAACATATCAAAGAATCTGGTGCTACACTCTAAGACCAAGCATATATCAATCAAGTTTCACTTTTTAAGGGAGAAAGTGAGTGAGAAAGAAATTAGATTGGAATATGTTCCTACCAAAGAACAAGTTGCAGACATTTACTCCAAGCCATTGCCAAAGGATACTTTTGAGTATCTTAGAGGGATGCTAGGGGTGATTACCCCTCTTGATATGAACTAGAGATGCATTTACTTGCACCAATCCATATGCTTCAAAGATATATTATGATCCAAATTCATATTTTTGTGGCTGCTACACAGAGGGAGTAGTCAGATGTGTAGATATGTGGTTCAAAGCTTGTAAATGGGAAGATAATTTTTATATTTGTTGTATCAATGGGTTAATTTTAGGATTAAGGTTAGCAATGATTAGATTAATAATATAAACCCAAAGAAGTTATGAAGCACAAAGAAAGAAAATAATAATGAAACGATTATACCAGATATTCATGAAGCTTCCATGAATCACCTCCATAACACCTCCTAGCTTGCAACGTATGATTGATGCCCTCAGATTGAGTTTGTGAGCAATTTGACTATGACATTGTTCTATGCAAGTTTTGAAGGATTTTAAGTAAAACTATGCCTATGCCTATGATAGATGATAAGTGACTATAACAATTGATAAATGACTATAATGCCTATAATAATGAAGTGGTCCCTATATTATGAGAAAAATTGACATTTTATAGAAAACGCAATTTTGAATGGATGGACGAGATCGACTCTTGACAAAAACCTAAAATTAGAGAATGAGATTTAATTTGATAATCCCTAATTAGGGTTATGGAAAAATCCTTAGATGAGTGGTTGAGATGTCATATGAGAGAATCAAATTGGCGGTGGAGAAAAGATGAGATAATTAATTAGAAAAATAAAGATTTTCAAAAATCAAGAAGATAAGAGACTGCCTGATTTATGAGATTTGAAAAATTAGAAAGATAAGAGGTGGACTGAAGAGAAAATTTGAAAAATCAAGAATCTGCTTGCTTTATTTGATTTTTGGAAGAAAGCTACCAATTTGAATTAGATCAACTCAAAAAATGGATTTTGTGAGACAATAAATAATCTTTTTTAAATTATTTACTAAAATGAAGTGACAGTTAATAAAACAAAATCATTTTAAATAATAAATTGATTTAAAACGATGGAAATGTTAAATTGAGCAATTAAATAATTAAAGATAATTATTTAATTTTAGAGGATTATGACTAATAATTAAATAAATTCATAAATTCATTTAATTATGGAAATTAGTGACATATTGAATAAATAAATAAAATTTATTTATTTAATAGTCAGGAAGAATAAGTGGATAAAGGTAACTAAACAAATTAACAAATTTATTTAATTAAAGGAAGACTTTAGACAATTAAAGACGTATTGAATAAATAAATAAAAATTATTTATTTAATAATCATGAAGAATAAAAGAGATGTGAATTAATTAAACCATTATAAATTATTTAATTAATAATCGAATGTGGACCAAGGACATAATTAAATGTCATAATTATGCTAGGAAGAAAGTGGTAAAAATAGAGCTTACAGGGCTAGGTCATTTTTAAGTGTCTATATTTTGCCCCTCTTTGTCATAATGTAGCATGTCGCATTGTGACAAAGAAAACAAGTCAAAGCCATGCCCTAGTGAAGGTATGGAGTATCAAGGCCCCCTCGGAAATTTTTTCAAATTTTGGGTCAGCGGTAGAAAAATTTGGAAACGGTCCCGATAAGTCAATTTCATAACTAGAAAAATAATGGCATAGTCAATTTTGGATTCTGACATGTTTAAAGTGGCCAACGGGTTGGTCAAAGTTGGTCAAATGAGCCTCCAGTAATAACCTAGTTGAAAAATGTCATTTTGACTTTATAAATAGGTTGACAAAGGGGTAAAAGTCAATTCATTTCTACTATTCACTTTGCAAATTTTGAGAGCTCAGAGCGAAAAGGACAGCAGCAAGGATGGTGATTCCAGTAATAGAGCACTGCGGCGAGATCGTACAGACATACAGGTGGCCAGAGGGCTCAGAGCCAATGGTATGTACCCCCAACCTCCTTTGTAATTTTTTCATTTTGCATGTCAAAATTAGGATTCTAGGGCGAACAACGAATGCGTCACGATGCATATGCGTGCATGTAAGCCGCATTTTCCTTCGCGTTCGATGCATTTGATGCATTGCAATGCAAGTGCAATAGATTTTTAAGGTAGGATGACAGTTTACAATGCATATGTCAAAACTATGATGCATTCTCCTTTTTGAGTCACATTCGACAGTTAGAATGCCGCATTTGTTGTTTTCTGATGCAATCGCATGTTTGAGCAACGCATTCAAATGCAGCGCCACATGTGTCAGATATCATGCCACAAGTGACCTGATGCAATGCATTTGATTGTCAGAACAACGCAATCGACATGCCGAGATGCATTTGATGTATAAAACGATGCAAATGTTGTTTCACGATGCAATTGTAGTCAACGCGATGCATTTGACTTTCTCTTTGAAAAATGTTTTTTGATGATACCACCAATTGTCTAGAAGGTACTGACGCATTGTTTGAAATTATGCAAAGATAGCTAGCCCCTATTTACACATGAGAGAGCAGACCGATGACCTTCTAGTTTGCTGACTAGCTGACTCCACAGCAGTGACAACATTTGATGTCCCTGGGTTTGTACTATGTTACCTATATGCCCGCTATTCGGGTAAATAGGGGACTACTGACTATGCTATGCGAGCGTTGGCATTCAGAGACCTATTCTTTCCACCTACCGACAGGAGAGGTGACTATTACGCTTGAGGATGTCTATCACATTCTACGTGGGCTGATCCATGTAGAGAGGATCATTTATGAACCTTGCCATGGCGAGCAGACCTTTAGCATACTATCGAGATTAGGGCACAGGACTCAGAATCTAGGGATACGAGATCTACTGGGAGTTTATGGTAGAGCATTATGCTCATTTTGATGCTTTCTTGGTGATACTTATTGGCAGTATATTGATTCCTAACCATCGTGGACATGGGTTCCCTATTGGCTGGGGAGACATCCTCATTGGGATGAGGCGAGATAGGAAAGTTTATGCCCCGGGCCCGTGTTTATTGGGCACATTCTACCACTAGTTGCACGAGGTTGTTTACTGGAGGGCAGAGAGTATCTCTTGTGAGACCACACTAATGATGATTTGGGCCTGGGAGCACATAGCTATATTTTGACCACCCATTCAGAGACCACAGCTGGCCAAGGGGATGCCCTATACCTACTACTACGCTAGTGCCCTACAATAGACATGGATGGGTGAGATAGGTTGGTGGCAGCATCGGATCGATACTATGGTTTCATTTATTTGGAGGCCATACAGAGACTACCAACAGTGGGATGATGAGGTGGATCATCTCAGTCTTTACTGACAGTACTGCTACCTGATTAGCAGGATAGTGCAGAGTCAGCTAATTATCGAGATGTATCTGCCACAGCGTATCCTCAGACAGTTCAGAGAGTAGTAGGGTGTACCTATAGGGACAACCAAGGACACTCGATCTTCTAGAGAGTATGCTTGGGGGCCAGCCATTCTAGTAGCATTCATCGAGTAGCAGATTGATGGGCTAGGAGCCCATCCGTGGGGATGGAGAGGTGGGATTGCAGATCCTGGGACCACAATAGATTACGATCTATGGTGGTAGGCACATAGACTAGTGCCATTGACAGATCCCCATGGGCCAGCACCTATGGTCAGATGGTCAGTGATACCTCATGTGCTGAGAGCCAGGCGAGGAGGTAGAGGTGGTGATAGAGGCAAAGTTCGAGGGAGGGATGGAGGCAAGGACAGAGCTAGGGGGAGAGATGGAGGCCAAGACGGAGTCTGAGATGGACGTAGGGATGGAGGCCAGGGTGGGGATGATGGGGACAATGGGGATGATGGAGGAGACTATCAGAGGTGGAGGAGAGATGGTAATAGATAGGGCAGGAGAGTGCACCCATGTGTGGTGAGGGTAGCACTAGATGCTATCCTAGAGGTGGCTAAGGAGGGAGAGAGAGAGGAGGAGGAGGAGCAGCCACGGTAGGTGGGAGAGGAGGAGAGATAGGAGGAGGATGTGGCAGTGGTGGAGAGACATGAGGAGGAGAGACAGGAGGGGGAGCATCTGAGGCAGGAGGAGGAGGCCTGACAGGAGGAGGATATAGACGTGGATGTGACAGAGGATGATAATAATGATGATGATTCCATAGATGAGGCTGAGAGACTACTGCGATTCAGGATGGTGGAGGGAGATGAGGAGATACCATCCAGTTCGGCGCAGCCCCATGATGCTACGATAGACCAAACGGCGGTAGACCTTTAGAGGAGACTAGATGAGAGTGCTACAAAGGTTTGAGCACTAAAGTTAGAGCTAGAGGTGGTTCGGGTAGAGTGGGATCAGGCAGTGATCCGTTAGTAGGACTCAGCTCAGTGGTGCATAGAGTATGTAACATTATGTATAGGGCCTTTTGGGGATATTGCTCATAAGCTAGCTAGGGTGAGCATGAGATTGGGATAGTACATGACACTTTATGAGTAGGCAGTGCCCCCTGAGTGATGAGATCCTACATTGTCGTGGTCACATATGAGAACAGGTAGTGGTCACCGATCAGGGAGTGGGAGCAGTAGTAGGAGTCACATATGAGAACAGGTAGTGGTCACCGATCAGGGAGTGGGAGTAGTAGCAGGAGTCATACAAGTGCAGGAGGGTCTACCTTGTCAGGACACACATCAGGGCACAAGTCCCACCACTCTCATAGGCACGTCTCGAGTCATCATTCAAGCCATAGTCATGGGTCTACTAGTTCAGTGCAAAGGTCAGTACAGAGGCAGCCACCAGTGGCAGATCCTTCAGTCTCTTAGAGCTAGGCTGCAATGACATCACAGGTGTCTATTACTGTGGAGATGATGTTGTTAGTGTCAGTTCCATTGGTTGCATAGTCAGAGGTTGTTACAGGTCCACCCATTGTCTCAGTGCTAGTCATAGATCCTCAGCCTCCACACTCTTCACCATGAGGGGATGATGAGAGCCTATCCTAGGGGCATGCTTGCTACATTTGGTTCTTTATTGTGACACTTTATGTATAGATCATTGAGCCTGCGAACTCCATTTTTGGGATATCTGTTGACTCTATCCTATGACATTTTATATTTTTGAGATGATATTATATGATGATGCAGTTTTGATGCAGCCTACATGTGTGTTATGAGATGTTGTTTGATTTATGTAATATGATATATGTGATGTGATTCTTTATGTATGATGTTGATTTATAATGGATGATGGTACCATTTATATGTCTTGTCATGTATGTCCTATGATGCTTACTTATGAGATGATGCCAATGCTTATTTATATGTTATATTGATTTTGTGATGATGGCAATAATGATATGCATAATGTATTTATTTAAATGGATGTCATGTTTATGATAATGCAAATGTGAATGTAATATGCAATGAAATGTTATATGATTTAATGCTAGGGATGATGTATGTATGGACCTAATGCAATGCTTTATGTGATCATGTATGCACTTATGTTTTTGTATGTCACAGGATATCGCCATGAGATGGACAAGAGAAGATGACCAGAATGATGAGAGAAGATGACTAGATCGAAGGAGATGCATGTTAGTTCCTAGACCAAATCCTTCAAAACTTTACCATAGGACTTTTAATATTTATTGCTCTTAATCATCATTGGGAAGACTGTTGTAATGGCCCACAAACACCATGATATGACATAGATCAAGTTGTACAAGGTTGTACCATCACATAAGACAAGTAATCATAGACAAGGATGATTAGGACTGATACTAAGAGCGCAATTGCCCTAGTCTTTTTGTCATAAACAACCACAAGCAGAAAAAGACAAGAAGGACAATTCATGAAACGTCGTTGCTTCTCTAAATCCTATTTCTAGGACATCCTTGAGAAATTAGTAGCATGATTGTCAAAATACAAAATAAAGCCCTTATCATAATATGTCACTATTTTTCTAAATCCTGAAATTAGGACCTCGCTGAGAAACTAGTAATCATGTGTGTCAAAAGTCAAGACAAACATCATGGTACGTCACTACTTCTCTAAATCCTGTTGTTGGGATCTCGCTAAAAAACTAGTAACATGATAAAAATCCAAAAGACAAGTTCCAAGTGTTTTCCAAGTGCATCTGGATACCCATTGTTCTGATGTCAAGATGTCAGGTTTGATGACGATGAGATGTCGGGATGCCAAAGTTTTGACAATGTCAAGATTTCCAAATTTAGGAAGGACACATCCTGAATAGTGTTGATGTCGAGAAGATTTTTATCCTTTTAAATGTCAAAAGGAATCCTCAAAATGTCAAATGACGGTGATGATGCCTAGGAAGGACACATACTAAAGCATAAATAATAGAGTTTGTTCTTCAGGACACTTCTGAAGAATACCGATGTTGAGAAGAGTGATCCTTAGATATCAAGAGGATCACTCAAAATGTCGAATGATAGTGACGATACCTAGGAAGGACACATCCTAAGGCATAAATGATAGAGATTGTTCTTTAGAATGACACATTTGAAGAATATTGATGTCGAGAGGAGTGATCCTTAGATGTCAAGAGGATCGTTCAAAATGTCGAATGACAGTGATGATGCCTAGGAAGGACACATCCTGAGGCATGAATGACAAAGGTTATCTATTAGAAGGACACATATGAAGGCTAACCAAGAGTTGACTCATTTTGAATAAGTTTGACTTGTGTTGACCATATGTTGATATTGTCATGATGATATGATTGACATGTTGATGAGATTGTCATATTGAAATAAATGATCGCCATAATTTTTTCTTATGAGTTTATCCATTTGGGGATGATTCACTTTGTCTTGAAGACCTTTTGACATGTGTGCCAGTGTGATGCCATGAACCTTAATGGACTGACCTAGTGTGGCCTTGGGGGCTCATCAATAGATGGCCTTGCCTACGTCATGCACACAGAGACCTCATAGTTTGACACGACCAATGACTTTGTCTTGATGACCAGAGATTGTGCCATGATTTTATTTTGACAAACCTAGAAGGACTGACCTAATGTCTCGGGGACTCGAATATGAGTCTTTCCTACATAGAAAATGCGCAGAGACAATGTAGTTTGGATGAATGACAAAGACTGATTGATTGACATTACATACTTGACAAGAGATGACTATGTGTTTGCATTCTTTGAGCAATTTGACATTTGTTGTGATTTTCTTCAAGACATTTTCTGAGTTTTTAGGTCTTTGTTTAGGATGTTTTGTGATGTTTTTGGTCTTTTTTCATGACATTTTGCAATGTTTTTGGTCCCTTTTCATGACTTTATGCGATGTTTTTGGTCTTTTTTCAGGACTTTTTGTGATGTTTTTGGTCTTTTTTTAGGACTTTTTGTGATGTTTTTGGTCTTTTTTCAAGACTTTTTATGATGTTTTTGGTCTTTTTTTAGGACTTTAAGCAATTTCCAAAACCATGCGGGATATCCACTATAGTGACATGATAAAATTTTTGTCCCCAGTCAAGTCCAAGACTTAGCCAAATTTAGAGGATGTGAAAGGGGTGTGCCTACAATACTAGATGGACATTAAAGAGGACTCGATGTCAATCATTTATCAACCATGAGAGGAAGGGTATGATGTCATGACGCTTAGCGTGATAATGGCAGGAGATGTATTTCACCCTAGGCCAGGGTAGACAAAGTAATAGTAGATGACAGAGCGATGATTGATTACGCATGGTGCCTGTTTTGCAGGTTTTCACTATTGGATGAATCATTTTTCTTTACTATTTTTGTCATTTTTCCTATGTTTTTGGTGCTTCCAAGATACCTATTTGCTAGCTTTTCATCAAGGAAACAATTTTTACCATTTTTTCAATTTTTTTTTATATTTTATGGTTTTTAGCTCGATCTCCTGATGCTATGCGTAGAACTTTCAGAGATGCAAACTATTGATAGGCTCTGTCAGTTGCCAGCTAATAGGCTCCAAAACCAAAAGAAGATACGATGACATAAGGACCCAACCAGTTTGGTTCAAACTTTCTCGATTTTTCTCTATCAGCCTAGTTCTTAGGGTTCTGCATAAGGACTAAGTCACCAATGTTAAACTTCCTGACCATAACCTTCTTGTTGTAACTATGACAAAGATGGTTTTGATACGCTTGTAGATGGTTTAGGGAATTTTTCCTTCTTTCTTCTAGCATCTCTAGCTCGTACAGGCACGATTGTCTATACTCCTCATTAGTTAAACCCTTCAGGGAGACTCTTAACGAAGGAATTTCAACCTCAATGGGCAAGATGGCCTCAGCTCCAAAGACCAGGGCAAAAGGAGTGGCTCGTATAGGCATACGAATGCTAGTGCAATAAGCCCGCAGAGTAGGGTTGAGTTGTATATGCCAGTCATAGCTAGCGTCATTGACAGTCTTTTTGAGGATTTTAACAATGGTTTTATTTGACGCCTCAACTTGACCATTTCCTTGCAAGTAATACAAAGATTGAAAATGATGTTGGATGTGAAATCGCTCACATAACTCATGAACATCTTGGTTTTTAAATGGACGTCCTTTGTCAGTGATGATGGATTATAGAAGGCCATACCGACAAATGATATAGTTAAGAATGAACTTGGATATTTGTTTGTCGGTTATATATGTCAGTGGGATGGCTTCAATCCACTTCGTAAAATACTCAGTGGTGGTGATGATGAATTTGTGGCCATTGGACGAGGTAGGATGGATCTTACCCACGAGGTTGAGTCCCCATTGAGTGAAGGGCCAAGGAGAAGTGATCAGTCAAAGTTCCTACACTGGAGCATGGATCAAATCACTGTGAATCTAACATTTGTGACAAGTCTTGACATATTCTAGTGCATCCTTTTCAATGGTCGGCCAATAGTACCCAAGTCTCGTTACTTTCTTGGCTAGAGTAGGACCACCTAAATGAGACCTGCATATACCATCATGTACTTCGCATAAGGTTGTATGTTCTTCATTGGTGTTGAGACATCTAAGGAGGGTGTTGTCAAGGCTATGACGATAAAGGGTGTCACTGATGATGAGCATACCTTGTGGCTTTTCGGATAAAGGACTTCCTCTGGTTATTAGGCAGGTTAGGTGGAAGGGTTTGAGACTCAAGGTAGTCATAAATATCTTCGTACCAGGGAGAGTCAAGACCAACAAGTTCATAGACCATTTCTAACTCTGGAATGTCATAGGTAGGGACTAGCAATTTCTCTATTTAGAATTCCAGCTGAGGCATATTACTTGGGATATCGAGGAGAGAGCCTATTGTAGCCATTGTATCTGCCACTTTGTTTTGTGCTCTCAGAACTTGTTCAAAAGTTACCATGTGGAAGTATGTCTGGAAACTATTAACCATTCATTTGTAGGGTGTCAACTTCTCATCTTTTGTGTCATAGTCATCATTAACTTGGTTGATTACAAGTTGAGAATCCCCATAGACTTGCAGTGTTCTGATTTTCCATTTGATTGCCATTCTAAGTCCTATAACCAATGACTCATATTCTGCCACATTATTTTTGCATGGGAAAGCTATGTGGAAAGACTTAGGAATGGAGTCTCCTTGAGGGGTGATGAATAGGATTCCTACCCCCGAGCCATGATTTGTGTGTGATCCATCAAAGTAGAGTCGCTAAGGTGACTTAGGTTCCGTATGGAATATTGACTCATCTGGAAAATTTGTCACTAACGGATGATCACTTTGTAAAGGTACATCCACCAGCTGGTCTGCAATGACTTGTCCTTTTATTTCCTTTCTTTCTACATACTGAATATCATATTCGCTCATAATCATGACCCATTTTGCTAGACGTCCTATTAATGCTGGCCGACTTAACAAATATTTGAGGGGGTCGATCTTTGCTACTAGCTATGTCTGATGACTTAACATATAATGTCTTAGTTTTTGTGTTGCAAAGAATATGGCTAGACAAGCCCATTCAATTGATGTGTAGTTTAGTTCATACCTGACCAATGTTTGACTGATGTAATATATAGCTCTTTCTTTTTCTTCATGGTCATTTTGTGCTAACAATGCCCCTAGTGCTGAAGTAGTGGTAGAAATGTATAAGATCAATGGTTTTCCATGAATGGGAGGCATGAGCACTGGCGGTGATAGTAGGTAGTCTTTTATGTGCTAAAAGGATTCTTGGCATTTATCTGTCCACATAAAGGGGATACCTTTGCGCATAAGATATTGGAATGGATGGCATTTATTGGCCAATTGGGCTATGAAGCGCCGAATAGATTGTACCTTGCCCTATAATGTCCTGAGTTGGCCTATTCCTCTAGGAGGAGGCATGTCCATGATGGATTTGACTTTCACTGGATAAACTTCAATGCCTCTTCAAGAAATTATGTATCCCAAGAGTTTACCTGATGTCACACCAAAGACACATTTTTTAGGATTCAATCAGACTTTGTATTCTTCCAATCTCTTGAAAATTGTGTCTAGTACTTTTAAATGATCCTTTCTTGTAACTGATTTGGCCAAAAGGTTTTCCACATAATCTTCCATTATTTTATGCATCATGTCATGAAAGATTGTAGTCATATCTCTCTAATACATGGCGCCTATGTTTTAAGACTGAATGGCATGACATTCCAATAGTATGTACCCCAAGGGAAAGTTAATGTTGTTTTATGCTAGTCTTCTAGGGAAATACGGATCTGATTATAGCCAGAGAAACCATCCATGAGGGACAACATCTCATATCCCGCTATTAGGTCGACTATGATATCAATATTTGGCAAAGGAAAGTCATCTTTTGGGAAAGCTTTGTTGAGGTCTCTAAAATATGTATAGACTCTGATCATTCCATTTGGCTTCATTACTAGCACAAGGTTAGATATCCATTTGGCATAATCAATAGACCTTATGAATCTAGCATCTAGAAGTTTCTTCAATTAGACCTTGACCAATAGAGCGACCTAAGGATACATTTTGCGTAACTTTTGCTTTACTGGTTTGGCATTGGGCAATAGTGGCAGATGATGCAGAACCAATTCTAGATCTAATCCTGGCATGTTGGCATAGGACCATGCGAAGTTGATTTTACATTCTGCAAAGAACTTGTGAAATTTTGGTCTCTCTTCTTCAATCAGTGATGTAGCGAAGAGGACCATTTTGGGATCATCTGCTGTTGATATGTTGTCTTTGATGGTTTCCTCTATAAGCATAGCCAATTTCTCTTATTTTACAGGAAGAAAGTCCAGTCCTCCATCTTTGGGCACCTCAAAGAGGTTTTCACCCATAGATACATCCTTTATTTTTACTTTTTTGTCATCAGAAGGTGTCTTTCAGTTTTCACCTAAAGACGTTTCATTTTTTGTTTTATTCTTATTTTTACTTTTGCAACTAGAGGACAGAGTAGTCTCACCAAATTAGGCTGCACAATCTAGGTCAATAGAGAATCTTACCTTGTGATCACCACTGGGTATGCCCTCACGTAATCCCATAAATTCTGTAATAGCCTCATCATTTTGAAAGGTGTCCAGGACTGGTAGGCCTTGTTGGTCCCAATCAATTAGTTGAGGGTAAACTAGGGAAATTCCATCGTAAGTGTTGGTGAATTGACAGGAGGATGCAGAAAGCATGCAAATGGATTCAGAGATATTGTAGATGAAATTATCATCATCCAATTCTACATCTGACTCTATCCAATATTCCCCTTCACTTGTTTCATATTCATTGTCAAAATAAGGGGTGAAGGACTCAGAATTGGGATTTTCAGTGTCATTTGGTAATTCAGATGGGTTGGAATGATGGGATTCAAATGGTGGGTCTTATATGTCATGGGGAAATGTAATGGGATTTTGACTATTGGGTGGCTGATCAATTTTAAATGTTTTCCAAAAAAATTATTCAGAGGTGATTTCCCCATTTTGACAAACAAATCATCGAGGCAATAGTCACTTAAGGATCTTTCGGAGCCAAATTCCCACTCTTGGGAGTCAGTTTCAGTGAAGGTTTCCTTAGCGGTCTCAACACTTTCCGAAGCATGCACTCACTCACTTGAAAGTCCACTAGTACGTCGGTTGTCATTGAAAGGAAATCCATATCCTAGTCCAAGATACTTTAGTATTTTAAAAGATTTTATGGGCTCCCTTCATCCAGTTTTATCTTTGCCTAGGCCACTAGTTCCATCATAGCCCTTAGCTTTCATCATGTCATATCTCTTGCCATATTTCTTAACTGGTAATGGGGGTAGGTCATCCATTTCCTTATAAATCCATCCTATAATATCAACAAGGTCCTTGTTACTCATGTCTCCCCATTTTATGAGAACTATTTTTGGTGGAACTTTGAAGATTTCCTTGGGTTCCATTTTAAAACATGGCTGACCATAGACTTTTGGAGACTTGGGTATTGTTGTGATGCTATATGTCATATGTAGTTTAAATTCTCCATAGCCTAGGTCCTGGATCGTGACATTGGATTCATCCTTAAGAAGTGTGGAAGATGGTGGAATGGTGGAGAATGTGGACGAAGTGGGCATGGAAGATGGTGTGAGTGTGCATGGGTCAACGTACTTAGAAGAAGAGGAGGAAAGAGCCTCTTGGTTGATGGGCACTCGATTTTTAGAAATACCCATTAGGTTGGTGCAATATTGAAAAGGGTTGGGGTCTCCATATATATTTATTTTTGTTCCATCAAAAGGGAACTTTAAGCATTGGTGATACATGGAGGGCACGACTTTTAGGGCATGAATCCATGGCCGGTCAAGAAAGATGTTGTAAGGTAGTTCCAGATCCAGGACCTGGCAAGTTGTATCCACCAGAATAGTCATACTTGGCACGGGAAAAGTTAGCTTGATTTTTGTTTATCTATGGACCTGATGTGGAAGCATTATTAGAACCATGGTCTTGCAGTGGGTTCTTATGAATAGTATGATCTGAATTGGAGGAAAATTGTGATCCACCTACCTCAATGATACGGCTCTCGATAAGGTCTTGTATAAGGTTTCTCAGTTGTCGACGTGTTTATTTTTTACCTAGTATTTATTTTTGTTAGTGGAGGGATTTACATTTGTGTTTTTGGGACCATATCTTAGCTCTCCCTTTGCAATAAGGGCTTTCTTGATCTGGACACCTTTTTTGACTAGATCCGTGAAGGTTGTGCAACAATGCACTTGCAATGCATATTTTAGGGGCCCTAGAAGTGTTTGAACAAACATGTCCACCTTTTCCCTTTCAGGTATGTCAATGTGACACCAACTAGCTAGACTCCTCCATTTTTGAAAGAATGGGAAGAATGTCTCACTGACATCCTCTTGTGTGAGGTTGCACAAGCTAGTAATAGAGGTGTCCATGTCAATGTTGTATGCATAATTTTTTATGAATTTTTGTTTAAGCTCATCCCATGTTTGGATATCCTTTTGGGTGGAAAACCATTCAAGGGTAGGACCTGTGAGACTTTTAGAAAAGTGTCTCATCAAGTACGTTTGTTCATAGGCAACATCCATACAATTGGTTGCAAACTCGCATATATGTTCGATGGGGTTTGTCTTTCCTCTATATTTTGTAAAATTGGGTGACACATATCCTGGAGGAAATGGTGGCATGTATAAGTTCATGTCGAAAGGATATACGTTTAGATCATATGACACTTCTATTTTTTTTCCAGATATATGTATGTTTTCTATGGTCTTCTCTAGACTCATTATTCTTGCTTGTAAGGCATCCATTATAGGGTCATTGGTGGTCCCACACATAGGATTGATTGGTATGCCATAAGTCCACATTTGTTGTGAGTGAATGTTGGTATGTTGTTGAGGGATGGGTTGTTGTGATATATATGATGTGTTCGGATTGGCGTGTTGTTGGTATTGAAAATTTGGATTGGGGGTATGTTGGTGAGTATGAATATGAGATGAGTATGTTGGGATGTGTCCCCCAGCCATTTGTGTTGATATTTGGGGAATATGGTGACCATGAACATTGTGATGTGCTAATGATGCCATGGGCTGTGTGTTTTGACTACCTTGTCCAAATTGTTGGGTTTGGACAAGAGGAATGGTCATATTTGGTCCTTGGGATTTGACGGTATTAGACAGTGTTGACGTGTTCACATTTTGTTGTTGTCCTTGAATAAATATATGTCGTTTACCCCCACCTGAAGCATTTTGGGAGATACCAATGAGAGGATATGTCGAAGGTGTACTCATGGTACTTGATTTAGCTGTTAAAGGGGGATTGGTATGACTTCATGATGCCCCCGTGGAATTTACCATAGTAGTAAAAAGAGGATTAGAGTAACTTGCGCACATTGTCGAGGAGCCGAAGGTGGGTCATGCCGATTGTGACGATGTTGTGGATATTATGGGCATTGTGATAGATTGTGATCCTCCAATGGATGTAGCATTTATTGAGTTGGAGGGGTTTGGCATGTTGGAGGTAGCATGCATTGTCGTTGTGGCATCAAAGAAAGTATTGCTAATAGTATTTGGAGGTTGACCATTATTTGACATGTTAAGTGCATTGTTGACATTAGGGTTTGGAGATGTTGGTCTCAACATGTTAATGCTGAATCATTGAGGTAATTTGGCTCCTTGACTTAAGAGTATGGCCAAATATCTGTCTCTGTCATATAGGACCATTTGTTCCATGAATTGAGAGGCCTCTGGGTCTTGTGCTGCTACTTCTAGGTTTTCCTCAAGTATTTGTCTGTATTCATCCTTACGTAAGAATGGTTCAAAGGGACTGTTTGATGAGGATGGTATGGTCGATGAGGATGGTATGGTCGTGAGAGGTTTATTATTTGTATTGGAAAATGGATTGTCAAATTTCCAATTTGGGTCATACGAGGGATTGTTGATAGTGGAAGTGGGGTCTTGTTGAAAGTTTGACATTTGTCGTTTCTATTTTTGGAGTCTAGTTTCCACCATAAAATGAGATTTCTCAAAATGAAGATGACGAGAATGACAACTAAATGCGAGGATGATGCTAGCCTATGTTTTTTTTTTTTTGATTTTCGATAAAGGATGACAATGCAAGATTATGTTTTCTAAAGAAAATACCAACTAGGATGATTAGGTGATGATGACTAAAATGAAAATGTTGACTAAGGACTTAATATGATAAATGCAAGGTCTAGGTTCAAAATGACCACTAGGATAAATAATATTTTTAAATTTTTCGGAATAAAGTATGCAAGGTATAACCTAGAATGCTATTTGGCAAAAAAAAAAAGGATACCTAAACACTTCTAAGCTCAATCTTTGTTTTTGATTTTGGTTACTAAAGGACTTGTTGATAATGACAAAATGACAAGGTCAAGATGACTAGTGAGGTTTCCTAACTAGAATTTTGAGTTGGAAAAATCTCACAAAAGGGACAATGACTGAAAAAGGGAGTGATGATTAAGTCCAAGATAACCCAGTTTTGAAAGAAATGACATTGTGAATTGTGTTGAGATTAACCTAATCCAAACTATGCAAGGATGAAAACCTAGGGTCAAGCTAATGCCTAATGTATGCAACTAAAATTTGAAAGATGAAGCCTATGGTCAAACTAATGATTGAAAAATTTGAGCAATTTCAAAGTTGGTTTCTAACAGAATCCCCTTGGAAATAGTGTTTGACAAAATATTGACATAATTTAAACTCAAATTTGACATTGTATCAAGGTTTTACTTCTGACAGGAAAATGCATCGTTTTAAGCTTCAAATGTGTCACAGTATTGCGAATGCAGTTTAGTTTTAGCGAATGCGGCTTTGGGACTAACAAAGGTGACTCAGTTTTGCAGATGTGGCTTTGTGAAGTTTAGATGCATCGCGACGCATATAGATACAGTGTTTGAAAGGTCAAATGCAGTTTAACAGAGTGATTGCATCTCAGAAACTTGAATGTGGTTCAACAGATGCGACACAATTTATTTTCTTGACGTATTGTGAGAAAATTTGATCTATCTAATGTTGAATGTTTCATCCAAAAATGTAAATGTAGTGAATAATGTTTGAGAAATCTAGTGAACACTTGACAAACACAATGTTTTGAGAAATAAGCAAGCGCACATAAGACAAGTACAGTCCTAAAAGGCCAACAAGACAAGGGTTTGTATACTTGATATAGCCCACCGATATACCTCAGATTAGTGATAAACACCTTTCCTTCTCAAGAGCGGATAGCTTAGAATTTTGGTGGCATTGGCTCCCCTCCACGACTCATTAATGTCATTCAAGCACACCAAATTTGGATTCTTTGGGTAATGACTTCCCAAAAATTTCTATCTCTACTCAAGGGGATTAGTAGTGAGTGTCTTCGGGCATGATACTGTACCCTGCACTATACCAAGCAATGGCCAAAGAACAGTTGGATTCTAAAACAAGAGGTGTTTAATACAGGAGTTTCGTTCTTCGGGCATGATCCATGTGGTGAGAGTCCCCTTTTGGATCCATCTTGTCAAAACCACATGCGTGATTCTTGGGCTTTCCTCAAGAACCCACTTTTATATACTGGCTGAAAGTCCCTCGGTGTCAGGGTGCTACCAGTCTGAGTCATCCTGGGGTGAGTACTTTTTCCCACCAGAACAGGCCCAAGTTTTAGAGTTAGTAACTATTTCTCTTACACCCAGGATAGCTCAAAAGTGCAAGGGGAGAGGATACTTCGATTACTAAGTCATGAGGGTGACAAAAAAATAAGGTGGGTCTAGTTTTCTGATCACCTATTTTTCACAAGGTGAGAGCATAATCACCTACCACCTTCGAGCACAGTCAGACAGATTCAAGCACACGTTCATTTTAATGCACCAAAGGAAGTGTTTTCTACACTAAAAATCACAAACACATTGTATGAGAAATGATTCTTCAAGTAACGGAGCTGCAAAACCACAAGTTAGTAGTTTCATCCACCAATCTTGGACCCATGAAACTTAACCACCACATGTTGCAAACTACGATTAGTAGCACGATAACCTATACTAGGAAGAATACAAAAAATAAAACTAGAATGCTAAAGAAAATAGAAAGAACAGAAAAACATCAAAAACCCAAATGTAAATGAGAAGAAAACATTACTAGGCGAATACGTCACAGCAGAGCGAATGCTTCACTCTGTGTTGCGAATGCAGCTCAGGAATTTGGATGTAGCTCTCCAGGCTTCGATTGTGGCACGTTAGATCGATTGCAGTGTTTGACTCTGTGAGTGCATCATGATGCATCAGATGCGTCATGATTTTAAAAAAAAACAAATGCATCTCTCCGTACCTATACCTACAAAAATGATAGAAAACATACAAAAATTGTACTGAAATAATAACAAAAAATAGAGTCGTGTTCACGTCGAGTTCACCAATGTATCAATGGGTTAATTTTAGGATTAAGGTTAGCAATGATTAGATTAATAATATAAACCCAAAGAAGTTATGAAGCATAAAGAAAGCAAATAATAATGAAACAATTATACCAGATATTCGTGAAGCTTCCATGAATCACCTCCATACACCTCCTAGCTTGCAGCGTATGACTGATGCCCTCAGATCGAGTGTGTGAGAAATTTGACTGACATTGTTCTATGCATGTTTTGAAGGATTTTAAGTAAAACTATGCCTATGCCTATGATAGATGATAAATGACTATAATGCCTATAATAATGAAGTGGTCCCTATATTATGAGAAAAATTGACATTTTATAGAAAATGCAATTTTGAATGGACAGACAAAAATTGACTCTTGATAGAAACCTAAAATCAGAGGATGAGATTTAATTTGATAATCCCTAATCAGGGTTAGGAAAAAATCCTTATACGAGTGGTTGAGATGTCATACAAGAGAATCGAATCAGCAGTGGAGAAAAGATGAGATAATTAATTAGAAAAATAAAGATTTTCAAAATTCAAGAAGATAAGAGACTACCTGATTTATGAAATTTGAAAAATCAGAAAGATAAGAGGTGGACTGAAAAGAAAATTTGAAAAATCAAGAATCTACTTGCTTTATTTGATTTTGGAAGAAAAGCTACCAATTTGAATTAAATCAACTCAAAACATGGATTTTGTGAGACAATAAATAATCTTTTTCAAATTATTTACTAAAATGAAGTGACAGTTAATAAAACGAAATAATTTTAAATAATAAATTGATTTAAAATGATGGAAATGTTAAATTGAGCAATTAAATAATTAAAGATAATTATTTAATTTTAGAGGATTATGACTGATAATTAAATAAATTCATAAATTCATTTAATTATGGAAATTAGTGACATATTGAATAAATAAATAAAATTTATTTATTTAATAATCATGAAGAATAAAAGAGATGTGAATCAATTAAACCATTAAAAATTATTTATTTAATAGTCGAATGTGGACCAAGGACATAATTAAATGTCATAATTATGCTAGGTCGAAAGTGGTAAAAATAGAGCTTGCGGGCCTAGGTCATTTTTAAGTGTCTACATTTTCCATTGATGTCAAAAGGGTAGAAGAGTCATGTGAAAAACTATGAATATTTGGGGAGAAAAGCCTTGTGGGGTGAAGATCATGTAGAAGAAGTTGAGGAAGAAGAGTCGGAATCTAAGGGGGAGTAAGTGATAATTGAGAGTAGCATTGATGGTTTTTTTTGCATCATGTGTTGCCATCAATGCCAAAGGGGGATATTGTTGGATGATATGGTTGTGTTGCTGATATGTGGTTGTCATTGATGTCAACACTATTAGGATTAATGTATTGAAGGTTGTATATGTCGAGGATATTGAGAAAATTGTCAAAAGAAAGAGTTGCTAGTTGCCAGTGGAAAAGTGAAGGTCATGAAGGTGTCTTTCTCAGTATGTTGATGATCAATTGTTGTGGACTAAAGGGTTTATTTTCAAGAGCATCTATTTTATCCACCAAAATTTGCAGAGGTCTACATGAAGTTTTGATTATGTTATGAATAATTGTATTTTGATAGTGTTTCTATGGTTTCAGTTAGTATTCTTGAGTGAAGTTGATGTGATTCTAGTAATTTTAGTTGCTATGGATGTTTCTCTAGTGGTTCTTGTTGCTTGTGGATGCTTCTAGATCATTCTCTATCTTTTTTGCATGTTCGCATTGATTGGTGTGTTCGTGGTCAAAGATTTTTCTCATGTGTGTTCGGGTTTTCATGTTCTTGGCTACCATGGTGGTTGCAACGTGTTGTGGATCCTTGGAAATTAAAATTTGAAATTTTGGCACACTCGAGGATGTTGTTTTGGGGAATAACATAATTTTGGCCAACAGTGTTTGATTCACATTAAAAATTTATTTGTAAATTTGGGCCGACATTGAAAATATGTTTTATATTTTGGCTAATGATGTTGTTGATGTAATTCATGTTGTAGATATATAAGAGTGATTTTTTGAGAAAAGTGAAGAGTACAAAAGAGTGAATGTATGCTAGAGAAAGTGCAAATGTGTGAATAGTGTTCTAATCATTTGATTGTAGAGCTAAGTGTGAAGAAGTTTGAGCAAAGTGTGAAGGAGTATTTTTGTGCTTAATTGAAACTATAATCAAGCTATTGGAGAAGCTATTATCTCAGTTCATACCCTATGGATCTAATCTGTATTTCTCTTCTTTGGGCAGTTATCCCTTTTGTATTTGAGCAGTGAGCTCTAGGCAGTGTGCCTGAATGAATGTGCATTCCCATTATTCTTCTCTATACTTTTAACAAGGTATAATATTGTGGACTAACATCCTTCATGTTTTTTCACCTAACAAGGTTTCCATGTAAAAAATATTGGTATTTTCTATATTTTTTATGTGTTGATTGTTTATGGTTTATTGTTCATGCATCAAATCTGAGACTAAGTTGAGTTCTATTTGAAAAGTTTAAATAATTTGTGACAACTAATTCACACCCCCTCTTAGTTGTTTGTCCTTGTTTTTCCAACACCTACCTCGTCCAATGGCCATAAATTCATTAAGTATTTCACTAAGTGGATCGAAGCCATCCCCCTTACATACATAATCGACAAACAAATTTCCAAATTTATCCTCAACTACATCATCTGTCGGTATGGTATTCCGCATTCCATCATCACAGAGAATGGGTGTCCTTTTAAAAACCAAGACGTTCATAAGCTATGTGAATGCTTCCATATCCAACACCATTTTTCCACGCCATACTACCTACAAGGAAATGGTCAAGCTGAGGCGTCCAACAAGACAATAATCAAAATTATTAAGAAGGCAGTCAATGACGCTAGCCGTGACTGCCACATCCAATTGAACCTTGCTCTATGGGCCTACTGCACCAACATCTGCACACCTATAGGAGCACTCCATTTTCCCTAGTCTTTGGAGTCGAAGCCATCTTGCCCATCGAGGTTGAAATATCATATTTGTGAGCCTCCATGAAGGGTATGATCAATGATGAGGAGTATAGACAGCCATGACTGCATGAGCTAGAGATGTTAGATGAAAGACGCCATAATTCCTTGAATCATTTACAAGCATATCAAAATCATCTCTATCATAGTTATAAAAAGAAAGTAATGGTCAGAAAGTTTGACATTGGTGACCTAGTCCTCATGCAAAATCCTAAGAATCTAGCTGATAGAGAAAAACCTGGAAAGTTTGAACCAAATTGGCCAGGCCCCTACATCATCATGTCCTCTTTTGGTTCTAGAGCATATTAGCTAGCTACTCTAGACAGTGAACAACTGACATAGCCCATCAACAATTTACATCTTTGGAAGTTATATGCATAGCATCAAAAAGTCAGGTTGAAAACCTTAAAAATACAAAAAAAAAGAAAAATATAAAAAAATCGTCACCTTGATGAAAACCTAGCAAACGGGCATCTTGGTGACACCAAAAAAAATTTAAAAATGACAAAAATAGTAAAGAGAAATAATTCGTCCAATAGTGAAAACCTGGCAAACAGGCACCATGTGTAGTCAATCATTTCTCTGCCATCTACTATCACTATATTTTCCTTGGCCCATAATAAAACACACTTTTCCATCACCACCACAACACTTTCCATGACATTACACCCTTCCTTTTCATGGTTGACAAACGATTGACATCAAGTCCTGCATAGCAACCATTTGTCACCCCATGCATGTCCTTTTCACATCCTTCAAATTTGGTTAAGTCTTGGACTTGACTAGGGGAAATTCTTTATCACCTGACCATAGTGGGTATTGCACATGGTCCTGTCACTCATAAAATTTCCTAAAAAATACAAAAAAAAATCATAAAATGTCTCGAAAAAAGACAAAAAATCATAAAATGTCCTGAGAAAAAGACAAAAATCTTAAAATGTCCTAAAAAAAACCTTAAAATTAAAAAAAAATGTCCTAAAGAAATCCAAAAAAATCAAAATATGGCAAAAACACAAAAACATCCAAATAACATGTCAAAATCCCAAAAACAAAGCCACATTTTGTCATGTTAGTCATGTCAATCAAGTCTTTGTCATTTGTCAAACTACATTGTCTCTATGCATTTGCTATGTAGGTAAGGCTCATCTTTAAGTCCCCAGGACATTAGGTTAGTCCTTTTAGGTTTGTCAAAAATAAAAATCAGGACTCTATATTTTGTCATTGTGACAAAGTCATTGGTCATGTCGAACTACGAGGTCTTTGAGTGTATGACATAGGCAAGGTCATCTATTGATAAGACCCCGAGGCCACACTAGGTCAGTCCATTAGGGTTCATGGCACTGCTTTGGAACACACGTCAAATGTCTTCAACTCAAAAGAAGTCATTTCAAAATAGACAACTTCTAAAATAAACTATGGAAATCATTTAATCAACATGTCAATCACATGAACATGTCAACAATGACATGTAGTTAAAGTCAGTCAAAACAAGTCAAATTGTCACAACCAGTCAAACTATCAACTTTGGGTTATTCTTCAGATGTGTCCTTTTGAAGAACAACCTCTGTCATTTATGCCTTAGGATGTGTCCTAGGCATCATCATTGTCATCAGGAATTTTGAGGGATCATCTCGACATCGACATTATTCAGGATGCGTCCTTCTTGAATTTGGAAAACTTTGGCATTCATCATCTTGGCATCATCAACACTTGACACCTGACATCTTGACAATCGGTAACACTTGACATCTTGAAATTTAGACACCTGGCATCTTGACATTTAAAACACTTGGCATTCAGACACACTTGGCAAACACTTGGCAAACACTATCTTGGAATTTTGTCCTTTGATCTTTCATCATGTTACTAGTTTCTCCGTGATATCCTGATGGTGGGATTTAGAGAAGCAACGATGTATCATGGTGATTGACTTGTCTTATCTTTTCATAATGGCATGTTACTAGTTTCTCAGTGATGCCCTAAAAATGGGATGTAGAGAAGTAGCGATGTATCATGACGATTGGCTTGTCCTTTCTTTTTCAAGTAGTCATGTTGCTAGTTCCTCAAGGATGTCCTGACAATAGGGTTTAGAGGAGCAACGATGTTTTATGACTTTTCTTTCTTTTCTTTTTATGCTTGTGGTTTTCTATGAAAAAAAGACTAGGGAAATCACGCTCTTAGTATGAGTCATGGTCATCCTTGTCTATGACTGCTTGTCTCATGTGATAGTATGACCTTGCACACTTCTATCTATGTCATATCATGGTGTTTGTTGGCCATTACAATAATCTACCCAGTGATGATTAAGAGCAATAATTTTTAAGGCCTATGGCATCATGTTGAAGGATTTGGTCTTCGCACTAAAATTCATCTCATTTTATCTCATCATCTCATCTTGTCCATCTCATGATGATATTCTGTGACATACAAAAAAAACATAAGTGCATACATGATCATATAGGCATTGCAATAGGTTTTAACAGATTCACATAACTTGTAAGTGCATACATCATCCATATCTTTAAAACACATATATATCACATCATAAGATTGCATTGTCCATACATATATAGTCATGCATCAACATACATAAACATGGCATCAATTACAACCATACATTATGTATCCATATCATCATCATGGCATATAAGCATTAACGACCATTACATCATCATGGCATCTCATCATAAGTAGATAACATAAAATGCATACATGGCATAGCATATAAAAGACATCATCATAGGACTCATAAATGCATAAATCACATCACATAGTCATCATAACTGCATCATCATAATCATCATTAGATAAGCATATATCATACACATAATCAATACACAATGCATCATCACATAACATAAAGTAGATAGGCCACATAAAAATTGCATCGCATATATATAATGTCAAAAATCATGTCATAGGATAATGTCATGAGATATCCCAAAAATGGAGCTCGCAGGCTCGATAATCAAAATATAAAGTGTCATAACAATGAATGTCTAAAACATGGCAATTAGAGAACAATGTGAATTCCCTTTGTCATGCTCTCTTCATCCCCTCGAGGAGAATACCTAGGTGATCGATGTTATGGAAATAAGAGAACAATGTGAAATTCCCTATGTCGTGCTCTCCTCATCCCCTTGAGGAGAAGACCTGGGTGATCTATGCTCTGTGAGTCGAACTGATGCCATCATCGTCACTACTGCCTATGTCTGAGAGGTCGATGGATCTGTAACTAGAGGCTAGCTGTGCACTAACTTGTGACTTGACCCAGTGGAACCATGGTTGTGGTTGGACCTGTTCCCTAAGGAGTGCCTATGGGAATGGTGAGACATGTTCCCTAATGTGTGCCTCACAAGATGGAACCACCCAAACTGCTATGGTTGTGACTACTGTGGGACCTATTGCTACTACCTGATCTTGAACCTGTCTGGCTGTATGACCAAGATAACCTAGGCTCCCTCTGATTGACTGACACTTCCCACTCATATAGCATCTAGTATTAACCCCTGCTCTTGCTAACTCTATCCAACTCCCTCACCACATCCTTGAATAGCTCGACACATAAATTTTCAAATCCTGAACACCAACTCTCTATTGCCTTTCACCTAATCTCTATCTGATCCCTCTCAATATGTGTAACCTCTAACTCTTCTCGTAGGGATCTGATTTGAGCAGTAGTCTCATTGAGCTTCCTCTGTATATTGGTTACTCTATGATCTATAGTCACATCATGTGGTAGTGGTGGTCCTGTCAGCATGTCATCCTCCCTCTCTACCATCCACCACCTCAGTAGCCACTTTGCCTCATTTATGGCATCCTCATCATCACCTATATCCTCCTCATCCCCCACATCCTCCTCACCTCCACTGACCCCCTCCTCCCTCGACATCTCTACCTCTATCTCCCCCTCCTGCTTGACCTCCATCTCTAGCAGTCCCTCCTCTAGCCTCTCCATCTCTTGTCTCCCCTCCTCCTCACCAACTCTGACATCAGGTGTAACATCTAGCTATCTCTCTCCCTCCTGCCCCATTGCCTCCTCCTCTAATACCTCTGGGATAGATACTAAGGGCACTCTCTCCATGCACTGCCTCACTCTCCTCCCTTGTCTCCCACCATTTCCTCCTCATCTCTACCTCCCACCATCTCCACCATTGTCTTCATCTCCTCTGTCATCTCCTCCACCTTTCCCTCTCCCTTGGCCTCCATCCCTCCCCTGACCTCTGCCTTTGTCCCTGCCTCCATCCCTGCCTGCCCTACCACCTCGTTGTACCCATCATATCACTGATCTGCAATCCACTGGTGCTAGCCTGTCAAGATCTGTTAATGGCACTAGGTGATGTGTCGGCCACCACAATTCAAAATCTATTGGCGTGCTTAGATCAGCAAGCCCTCCACTCCATCCCCACTGTTGTGCTACTAAACTATCTATCTGCTGCTTAGAAAATGGCACTGAAATGGCAAGCCCCCACATCAGATCCTACTATGATCTAGAAAACTTTGTGGTACCCATAGGTACACCCTACTACTCACCAAACTATTGAAGCACCTATTGTAGTAGGTACATCTCAATGATGATTTGGCTTTGTACAGTGTGCCTAATCAAATATCTAAACTGTCTACAAAATGATCAGCCTCATCATCCCACTTACCACAATCCTTGTATGGCCTCGAGATGAATGACACCATTGTGTCTATCCTATGTCACCACTAGCCTGTCTCTCCCACCAGGGTCTATTGTAGGGAACCTACATAATAATACACATACGACATACCATCTGCCAACTGTGAGCTTTGAATCAGCGGATGGAAGACAACAACATGATCCCAAGCCCAAATCATAAGAAGTGTTGTGCTGAAGCTGATTCTTTGTGCTCCCCTGTATGCCACCTCATGGATCTAATGGTACAAAATCCCTAGAAGGCAAGGTCCCCATGCATATACAGTCCTATCTCACTGCATCCTCACCAGTACATTGCCCCATCCAATAGGAAGTTTGTGTCCTCGCTGATCTGGTATCAATACTCCTGCCATCAGTGTCACTAACATGGCATCAAACCGAGGGTAGTGCTTTGCCATGAACTCCTAGCGAATCTCGTATCCTTTGATCCCATGCCTAGCACCAATCTCATCCTGATAGAAACATGTAAATGTTTGTAGTCCCTAGTGTGGATCATACATGACCCACTCCCCTTGGATTGGCAGGCGTAGGATTCAATACACGTCCTCAAGAATCATTGTAGCCTCTCCTATTGGAAAATGAAAGGAACATGTCTCTGAATGCCACCTCTCACAAAGTGTAGTCAATAGTCCCCTATTTTCCTAGACAATGGGCATATAAGCAATGTAGTATAGACCAAGTCACATCAGTCATTGTCACTCCCTGTCTTGAAGTTGGTCTTGAAACCCATATGTCCATGGTTTTCTCTCCCATGTATAGATCAGTGCTAACTATCTCTACATAGACATAGGCAAGCATTAGCACATTATTGCAAATAATTCATATTGTCTATCTACTTAGAGCTATTTATAAATTTGAGCCTTGGTCAAAGTCAAATGTGTCGTGTTGACTTCATTTGCATCACACTTAGGTAGTTACATCATTTCATACTTCAATTGCATCTCAATCTGGCGTTTGCAGCATGGCACTTGCAACAGAATTCTTATCAACTATGTCACTTCATTCAAATGTGTCGCTTGAGTTTGTGAATGCATCGCAATCTGTCAAATGCGACATTACACCTTTCATTTGTCGTGTGACTTGGAAAATGTGTCTCAATTTTTCGCAAATATGTTGCACCTAAATAGCCTACCTTACAGACTCACTTTGTTTGCATCATGACACATCAAATGCATTGAATGTGACTTACGTGCATGCATCTATGTTGTAGCGCATTCGCTTAATTACCCTAAAACCCTTGAAATGCATGAAAAATGACAAAATGACAAAGTGAGTTTGGGCTACTCACCGGTGGGTCAGGACCATCTGGCCGTCTGTATGTCCCGATGATCACACCGCAATGCTCTAAGACAGAAATCACCATCCTCATGTCTACTCTCCCCGCTCTGCGCTCTCCAAATTTGCAAGTGTGAAAATGAATTGACTTTTACCCCATTTTCAACCTATTTGTAGGGTCAAAGTGGGATTTTTCAACCTTGCTATTATTGGAGGCTCTTTTGGCCATCTTTGACTGATCTTTTGGACACCTTAAACATGTCAAAATCTGAAACTGCTTGCGCCATTGCTTTTCTGGTCATCAAATTAACTTGTCGGGACACTTTCCAAATTTTTCTATCACCAGGGAAATATTTGAAAATTTTCCCGAGGGGGCATAGATACTTCGTACCTTCGCTAGGGCATGTTTTTAACTAAATTTTATTTTTCACAATGCAACGGGCTGCATTATGACAAAGAGGGGAAAAATGTAGACACATAAAAATGACCTTGGCTTGCAAGCTCTATTGTCGCCATTTTCTTCCTAGCATAATTAAGATATTTTAATTATGTCATTTGTCTAATTTCAACTATTAATTAAATAATTCATAATTATTTAGTTAATTCATGTCTTTTATTTCTCTTGATTATTTAAATAAATAAATTTTATTTATTTATTTAAATATGTCACTAATTGTCTAACGTCTCTCCATAATTAAATAAATTTCTTAATTTATATAATTATCTGTGTCCACTAATTCCTGCTGATTATTTAAATATATAAATTTTATTTATTTATTTAAATACATCATTAATTCTTAAAAATATTCTTATAATTAAATAAATTCTTTAATTTATTTAATTATTATCCACCTTGGCATTTTCCCTCATTTTAAATAAAATTATTTATTTAAAATGGTCCCACTTTCTAATTTTCCCTCTTTTAGTAAATAATTCAAATTAGTTATTTACTATCATGTGACCCCACCTTTTGAATTAAATCAATTTTTAATTCAAAATAGTCTCTTTCCTCCAAAAATCAAGTAATTTCTATTATTATTTGATTTTTCAGCCACCTCTTTTTATGTGCCAATCTTATCTCCTTGTCATATGCATTGTCAACCCTTGATTTGATTTTCTCAAATTGAATCTTGTCCACTCATTTTGAATTTGACCTAATGTTTCCCTAACCCTAATTGTGGGTTGCCTTATTGAATCTTGTCCATTGATTGTAGGGAATTTTTCAATCTTCAATCTTATCCATTCATCCAAAATTGTATTTTCTATAAAATGACAATTTTTTTCTCATTTTGACATCTCATGCAATCTTGTTTTAGGCAATTTCATGACATTTTAGCTCTTGGAATTTTACTTGACTTCATGCTTTCTTGCAATCTTGTCATTTTAGCTCTTATTTAGGCATATTTCATCTTTCATTTGCATTTTGGCATACATTAGTCATAGATCATAGTTGCTTGCTAGTTGCATAGTTGCATAGTATTGCATTGTCATATCAAATCCTTCAACATTTGCTTTGGTCTTAGCATAGTCAATAGGTTGATCATTCAAAATCTAAGGGAAAACAACATATTTTAGCAAGTTGAGAAGGTGTAATGGAGGTCAATCATGGAGGTTGAAGACTTAAGGTGATATATTTCTTGTTTTCATGTTATTTCCTTACATGTTCTTCATTATTACTTTGGGTTTTAGCTTAATTAGCTTAAAATCTGCTAACCTAGATTTTTCCCATAGTTACAAAATGGTTAGACTTTGATCTCACAAATCCAAAAGAAAACACATAAATATCAAAATTTTGGTACCACACTCTAGGAGATTGCTTCAGATCATACAAAGATTTCTTTAACTTACATACTAGGTTCTCTTTACCTTTTTCAATGGAGTTCTCTATTTGGGACGTGTAAATATCTTCCTTCAAATCACCATGAAGAAACACCACCTTCACATCCATCTGCTCAATCTCTAAGTCATATGCAGCTACAAGTGACAATAGAAATCTGATAGACATCAACTTAGCTATAGGAGAAAATATTTCCCCATAATCAATTCCCTCCACCTAGAATATCCTTTCACAACCAACCTTGCTTTATGCTTCTCAACACTACCATCAAGACCTATCTTTTTCGTGAACACCCATTTACATCCAACAGGATTTTGTCCTTTTGGAAAAGGTACCAGATCTCATGTATCATTCTTCTTCAATGATGCCATTTCTTCGTTCATGGCTCCCAACTAGGAATGTGCATCAGACATACCCATAGCCTCTCTAACAATCCTAGGATCATCAATGTTAGCAATCAAAGCATAGGCACAACTAGAATCTAACATAGAATATCCAAACCTTTCAGGTCATCGCTTAGCACACATTGACCTTTTCACAAGCTAAGGCTGAGGTTCTTCATTTTGTTCAAAAGTTTCAGAGCTACATGAGCTCCCCTCATTAATAGGTCCACCAAGAGTACGTAGTTCATCTTTATTAGGTGTAAGAGGAACTTCAACTATCTCCTTTCTTTCTTCTTTCATCGTTGGCTATAGATCAATTGTGGAAGGTTTCAACTCACAAAAGATCACAATTCTACTATACAACACCTTCTTTTTAACTAGGTTCCAAAGCTTGTACCCTTTCACACCAATTCCATGACCGATGAAGATACACTTCACTACCTTGTTCTCCAATTTAGATCTATTTCCACTAGGCACATAGGAACATGCCTCACAACCAAAGAATCTAATATGTCTCAATAAGGGCTTCTTACTAGACCATGCTTCCATAGGTGTCTTGTCCATGAGCATTTAGGTGGGAGATATATTAATCAAATAACATGTAGCTATAGCCTTAGCCTAGAAATTTTGTTCCAAATTGACACTACTCAACATACTTCTCACCCTTTCCATCAACATTCTATTCATCCTTTCTGCAACTCTATTTTTTAGTGGAGTGTAAGGAGTTGTTTTATTCCTTTTAATTTCATGGTCCTTACAAAACTTACTAAAATCTACTGAACAAAACTCACCACCATTATCTATCCTAAAACACTTAATCTTTCTACTAGTTTAATTTTCAACCAAGGTTTTAAATTCCTTAAACCGAGTGAAAAATTCAGTTTTACTTCTAAGAAAATAAACAAATGTCCTCGAATAATCATCTATGAACAAAATAATACATAGATTTCGAAAGCAAAGGAATATTAATTGGACCAAACACAACAACATGAATATAATCCAAAATACTAGAAGATTTATCAGGACTATAATAAAATGAAACATGGTGTTGCTTTCCATAAATGCAATGTTCATAAAAATTAAACTCAAGATTGCAATAATCAAGCCCTTCAACCAGGGTTTTAAACCTTTTCACCAATGTGGCCAAGTCTGTGGTTCCAGAATGTTGTCTTCTCTACTAGGAGCTTCATCTCCAAAGAGATTTCACCCATAGGAACAACTTGTTCTTTCTCTACATGATCAAATTTACTTGACTTTGTAGAGCACTATTACACTGTATTGCACATGCATTTCTCTTATATAGAGTTCCAATTTTTTCACCCTTAGCCAACACCATAGAGCCTCTAGTCATTCTTCAAACACAATTTGAGAAAGATAATTACACACCAACATCATTAAGCTTATTTACAGAAAGTAAATATTGAGCCAGACCTGGTATATGCATCACATCATTGATTACCTGCACTCTTCCATTAGGAAACTAAATTATGACTCTTCCACGACCAACAATCTCAAGGTGAGAATTGTCACCCAAATACAACCTTCCACCAGCATACTTTTCATACTTTGAGAACCAACCTCTATGAGAGGTCATGGTAAAGGATGCACCTAATTCAATCAGCCAAACATTTTATGATGCCATAATTACCAAGGCTGCTATGAAGGAATTTGCATCACTCTAAGAATATTCATTTTTAGAAGAACTATTTTTCTTTTTCTTCTTCCTCTCCACTTTACAATTTTTCTAGATGTTTCTAGTCTTCCCATAGTTCTAGCATTTCACCTTGGACTTCTTACCAGGAGACTTTGATCTCCCCTCTGACTTGGATTAGACTTCTTATCCTTCTTCTTTCCTTTCTCCTTTCATCTACCTTGAACAACAAGAGTTTCCTTATCCATCTCAGAAGATTTCCTCCACATTTCTCCTGACAATAGTGAAGCAACCACATCTTCCATCTTGAATGTGGTTGTTGTACTCCCAATAGCCTTTACTAGGTGATCCCATTTGTTAGGAAATAAACTTAACCATCACCTCAATGAAGTCCTATGTTAGGAAACCATGTCTCTTTAATTCTCACTGTCACCCAAATACACCTATCATTCCATCGGAGTGTTGAAAATAAACTGTAGCAACTCTTTCTGATATGGTAAAGTCTCAACAACATCCACCTATCTCTTCGATGAAGCAATCTTTCCTTCCATTAGGATATTGAAGTGACAAGCCTCAAGGTCCCATCGATATCATATTTTCTCCTTGATACAACTCCATTGGAATATTGAAGGGACCACATTTTAGGTCCCACTGATCTCCACCTGTCTCCTTGAAAATTCCCTTCCCATCATCCATCAGAATATCGAAGGGACTACAAAAAAGCTCCCTTCGACATTGTAATGTCTCATTGATGAATCTATCAAGATGTCGAGGAGACTATCCACTAAGTCCTACTGACATGTGCCTCTCGACTTGATGAAGCACTCATCAGGATGTTGAGGAGACTTGCCACAAAGTCCCATTGACATTCACCTATCAACCCAATGAACTCAAAGCCTGAACTATGTAACCTTTTTGACATGTCGAAGAGACTAAGCATTAAGTCCCAATGACATGTTCTTGTCAACCTGATAAACCTTCAACTGATTCCTTTTACACTAGTAAGTTTAAGACATCTTTTTCTCAATAGCTGGAAGGTGGGTTAATGACTCCAATTAAGTCAAGTCGTCATTTCATGAAGGGCTACTCAACTTGTATAGAATGCAAGGGTAGAGGTTCCAACCTTTTTTTACTTTCAAATAAAACACACTTCTCACACCTTCTCACCCATGCAAATGTATCCTTATATAAATCAAGCCAAAAATAACTAGCTCTCATAATATTAAGAGTTGTTGTATTAGGTGCAAAATGACCACTAGATGGTCCATCATTAAACTCCTCAATAATCCTATCAATCTGATATGATTAGACACACCTTAAAAAAAACTCCAGGAAAATATTTTCTAAACAAAATATCATTTATGATAACATAAGGAATGGGTTGAAGCCTGAAATACCTTCATTTTTCATTGTTTAGACCTCTAGGACACTGACCTGTCTGAAGGTAATGCATCATTTCTTGAATCCAACTTGAAGGAGGGGTTGCTAAACAAATTTTCTCTTCATCACTAAGACAACCTGATTTTCAACTATTACATTATTTTCTAATTCACTAGTTAGTTTCTCACATAATCCCTTACCTCTAATAAAATTTGTGACCCTTATTTCTACATCATATTCCATAAATTTTATTATCCAACCAACCCTCTTATCATTTAGATCCTTTTTCAACAAAAAACTCCTTAACACTTGGGTGAGCAACCAACAAATGTATCTTGGTATTTGAAAGAATATATCTAAATTTCTTGATACTTCTAACTATAGCTAAAACACTCTTTTCAAAAAATGAATAACTTTTCTCATAATCTTCCAAACCTTGATTGAAGAATGCTATGGGGTGCTCTAAACCTTCTTCATTTTTTTGGACCAACATGGTTGAGATTGTGTCGATGCTCCAAAAATCATACAACTTAAAGTCCTTGGCATAATTTGAATTTATGAGTGTTGGAGCTACCACTACGACCTCTTTGATCTCCTAAAGATTTCTTTTACCTTCTTTAGTTTGATTGAAACTCACATTTTTCTTAAGAATAGGAGTTAGAGGCTTCAAAAGAAATGCAATATTAGGAATAAATCTCCTTTAAAATTTGATTCTTCATAGAAAAATTTGAAGAGCTTTCTTATGAGCTAGTAATGGCAAAGCCCAAATTGCACTTACTCTTTGAGGATCTATAGTAATTCCTTGTTTTAAAATAATATGACCAAGAAGTTACATTCATGAACAACAAAGATGCACTTCTTTGGATTTAATGAAACACCATACTCCCTACACCTTTCAAAAATATGCCTCAAATGCATGAAATTATCTTTAGCATCTTTACAAAAAATAGTATTATCATCAAGATAGATGAATACAAACTTTCTCATGAGGCCTTTGAAGGCCATATCCATGACTCTTTGGAAAATTTTCCTTGCATTGGAAAATCTAAAAATAATTTTCTTGTATGACATGGTTCCCCACTTTGTTGTGAATACTATTTTGAATTGATCTTCCTCCTTGAACAAAATATAATTATAACCTAAAAAACATCTAACAATGAGAATCTTTTAAAACCTAATACAAGCTGCAATATTTGTTCCATTAAGGGAAAACAGATAATGATCTTTAAGAGAAACTTTGTTTGGGTCCCTAAAGTCAACACGTAATATAATTTCACCACTTTTCTTTCTCATAGGGACCAAATTAGACAACCAAGATGTGTGTTTGATTGGAAAAATGATACTACTTTAAATCATGTTATTTAGCTCATCCTTCATTAGGTGTTCTAGTTTAGGATTCAAAGGTCTTTACCTTTGTCTTACCAGTTTTGCATCAGGTTGCAAATCTATGGTATGTTGAGATAACTTAAGATTAAAACCTTAAAATCACTATATTCCCAAGAAAAAACATCCTTAAATTCTTTACAAAGAAAAAAAAAATGTTTTTCCTCTTTAGTGCATATATTTCCAAGTTTCAAAAGTTTACCTTTGAATATCTCAATAGGTTCATAATGTTCTTCTTTGTCTAACATGGTGATTTTATCCTTTCTTACCTAATAATTTGGGTTGAATATAGACTCAGGAGTCACCAAACCCTTTGGAAACTTGTTTGACTTTAACTAAAGAATCTGATCTCCATATTGTTGTTTCAACTTTTGTTGATCTGAAGCTGAAAACTCAACCTCCTCAATCAAAAAACTTGCAATTTTCTCATCACTAGCAAACACTTTCTAATGTATGTTATTATTTGTAATTGAGGATCTTAAAACTACATTAACATAGTGATGTACCTTAACGTATTTATCTCTACCAGAATGTCAAACTTATCTCCCAATGCAACCAACTTATTAGCCTATTTATTTTGATTTCTTGGAATAAGCAATTGATTAAAGGCATCAAACTCTTCAATAATGTCTTAATCCCTATGTTTAGACAACTCCAAAAATTCATTTTTGGTGGCATTAAGGTTTCTCACCTAATTCACCACAACCTCAATGTTTCCAAACACTTGCAAGAATTTGATGTTATTCTTTCTTACCCACTCTAAACCATGAAAAAGTTCTTCATACGTTGTTATATTGTTAGAAAAACTAAAAGAAAAATGAAAAGTAAAGTAATACTTCTCACCTTCAGGAGAAAATAACATATCACCTCCACCAAAACCAACTTTACACTTCGAAACATCAAATTAATGTTACCAAAGCTTACTTGAATATTGTTCCAAGTGTCATTTATCATCTTTTATCAGATTTGGGAAAACCAAACTTGGTTCATGAAACATGTAGATACCCATTCCAACTTGTTCTATCTACTTGTAAGGATCCTCCTCATGATTTTTAGCTTCCCATTCATCTAAAACCAAACCAGGAATGCCATCAATAGGATTTTTAGGCTCTACAACAGGTTGCTCTTATTGCTCATGAAAGGATAAATTTGTATTTACAAAACTATGGGCATATGGTTCAATATGGTCCTTGGATAATGTTTTATCTTTTATGGTAACTTTAGTGCCATATCTTTTTCTAAATAACAAGTGTGACCAATTAGATGGCAAGTATCCCCCCAAATTTGTAGTGAAATCTCTTGAAAGGTATAAGGAAAAGTGAGTTGGAAGGTCTATGATGTAGATATCTTGATTAATGGAGAAATTTGGGTAGGAATGCAATGTTAGAACCAAACCCTTGATTAGCTCAACTATATTGATTGATGACGCATCTAGATGGATAATTCCTTTAGAAATAGGCTCCTAGGTTAAGCCTAACTTGTCTAATATTGACTTCGGCATGAAAAAGTTGCTAGCTCCTCAATATATCATGCAATTATGGATTGAATAATTACCAATAATCAAAGTGACATAAAATGGGGAAGGCTTGGTCTCTTTATTTGTGGACTCATTACTATCTTGAGGTTTATCTAGAAAAGAAAATTTGGACTGCTCTCCAGGAGGCTCATTGGATAATGAAAGGTTAGACAGAGCATTTTGTAACAAATCCTTTTTCGAGGGAAGAGATAAGGAATCCCAAATTGAAACACTAATGTTAGATATATTCATATGATATAATATATTGAAAGAAGTTAAGCGCACCTTTTGCTTCCCTTTTGGAATAGTTGGATCTCCTTATTCTTGTAGTGGTTGTAATTGAGTCTTAGGATGATCCTTGCTTGTCATAGCCTAATTTCATGGAAGAATTTGGATGTTTTGTGATGTAGAGGTCTAGCATTACCTTGTTGGCTTTTAGAAGCTTGATTTTAGATTATCAGGTTGTTTTCCAACATCTAAAACCCTCTTTATGGACCTTGTGTTAGTTGCTATAGGAGTATAGGACTAATTTGGACCTTGTGGATGATTAAATCCATAAAATCATTCTCCTTTCCAATTCATCAAAGCAACACCCTGATAGCTCTACTCAAGATGAGGACCTTGTTGATTATTGGTTTCTTGTACTAGACTCTATGAGGCAACAACATTATTCTGAACAATAAGTTCCTCATTTAGCATACCATTTGAGCAAGTTGACAGATTATGAGGTTGGTTACAAGGAGAGAAACTCCCTATAAGAGCTAGCTATGTTAAAATTGTAAGGTTGAAAAGGACTTGTATTGAAATTCCTTTTTTGAGCATGAGGATCAGCTTGATTAGGAGGCCTATTTGGCTAATAAGGAGCTTGATATGACCTCAAATTCTTGTCTTGTTGCCTCTTTATATTAACTATTTCATTAGTATGAGTCTTCAATACACCCATAATCTCTTACAACTCTTTGGATTGGATTGGCACAACGGTTTCTTGAGGAAAATCTTGTTGGTCTAATGTTGGAAAAGGTGGGACATCAACTATAGCTAAGGTTTGTATGTGAGTAGGTGGTTGTATTTTAGGAAAGATGAGCATTGGAGTCCTAGGAGTTATCTTACCAACTCGAATAAGGAATGTTTTTTCCCTTATAGAAATTTCAAAGGCTACTAGTAATGTGTATCCATTTATAGATTGTAGCATCAATAAAATATCACTATTAAGAGCATTAAGATAATATAAAAAAACATAATCATTTGAAGGCTTTACCATGGCTAGAATCTTATTCCAAGTACTTTAGAAATTTAAATTTAAATCCACCATGTGTTCATGTGGAGCTCTTTTTTGGTAGTTAATTGCTCAACCAAAGAGAGATGATCTAATTTATCTTCAAACTACCTATTCAAGGCATCACCCAACTAATCCCATGTACAAATGGAGTTAACAAAAAATCCTCTAAACCATTGAATATATTTTCCTTTGAGACATGTCGCCAACAACCTCACTACAACATTTTTAGCTATGATATTATGAACTACACATAATGTTGCAACATCTCTGATGTGTTCTACAACTGTAGTTTGATATTCTCTAGTAAAATAAGAAAAAATCTTAAGAGACAATACTAGAATATCATCATGTTGTGCAAGATTTAGTTCACTTCCACCATTAAAAGGAACAAAAGAAAAATACCTATTTTGTCTAGCCATATTACTATTGGGAACACTATTGGATCTTGATGGAATTGGGCTACTTAAAGTTAATTTTGTAACTCTAAGGCTAGGAGGAGTAGATTGTGTCCCTTTAGATGAGACATGACTCATTCCTCTTGCTCTACCCATTCTTTTAGGTGGAGAAAACTATTAATATTCAAATGGGGTCGAACTTCTCCTAGTTTGAGCCCTTCTCATATCTTGCATGCACTAGATCAATTGAAACCAAGAGCAAAGAGTCATAAAGTATGAATTTTTTAAAAACTCTAAAGGTTGCAATTGTTGTTGATCATACCAAAAAACAATGAAAATGTGACTTTTAAAGGACTAAAAAATTGTTCACAATCCCAAAAAATATTACCACTTTGGATTGCATTCTAGTTGAGTATGCACTCAACTATCCTATGAAAATTGAAACATCCTCAAGTTGTGGATGGCTTAAAGTGAGGGTCAATCCACAGAGTGGGTTGGCTCCAGTCATGGATCACCTAAAACTACTAAAAACCTCAAGGAAAATGGATAGAAGGGTACTTGAAATGAAAATTATAAAAATATGAAGTTGATGCACAAGAAATGGAGGTTTACTTGCTACTCCAACTCACAATCAACATCAATACAAGACCTTTTTGTTTTCACAACTTAGTTTTAATTATGCAAAACATAAGTAATTTATATGAAGGTTTGAATTCAAATTTTTCTTGAAGGAAAAATAGGGATTTTCACAACTACAACCTACTAAAGTCATTCAACACAACATATAACCTACATTAAACATAAACCTCTTGCTCTAAATTAAATGAATGAGACATAAAAATGATTGAAAACATGAAATCACAATCACAACATCAAATAATTCATTTCAAAGGGAAACTAAAGAACTAAAGAAGAAAATCTACTACCTTTTTATTAATCTAAAAGGAGTTTGTTGTTACAAAGAATTTTCTTAGGAAATGAGTTACAAGACAAGATTTTTCTATGCAAAAGAAGCAAGAACTAAAGAATGAAAGGCCTAAAAGATGTATAAATTATAAAGAAAACATTCAAATCAAAACTTTCTATGACAAGGCATTGCTAAATGCTGACAAAATGTTGCAAAATCCTTAGAATTAGCTCCTAAACAAAAAGAAACATCTAATTTTCCAGTCTAGGTTCCCTTTTTTATTGATGAAGACAACTGATTTGTTTCCAATTTATGTTCTGAAGTCTTTCCCTGTTATAAATCACTACGAAAATCCTTAAAGATCAGGTCATTTTTTCAGTGCTTCTGATTTAGAAAGATTAATTTGGTAATGACATCAAACCTGTGGAAAAATCCCTTCAAATTAGGAAATCACATCCTTGAATTGCTCCTCAATAATCTCAAAATATGGAACTTTACATCTCATAATTATTTTCCCTTTTGAAAAGTGAAAAGATTGTCATCTTAGTTTCAATAGGAATTTGACTAAAAACAATTGTTTCCAATCATCTTATTTTGGTCAAAGACACGTAGAAAATAAATATTCCTACCTTTACTTTCCTCTTATCTTCTATATTTCTTTTTCATGGCACCACTTTTCAAATATAGGCATACTGAACCTTGTCTTTACAGAAAATAATGAAGAGAGTGCATTCATTTTGAAATGGTTGCATTTTCCTTGGTAAGATTGTAGTAGGCCACTATTTCATCCATTAAAATATCTTCCCTTTGTTCATTACTTGGAAGTTCTACTCCATGTTTTCCCTTAAACCTCTATAATATGATCACATTTTCCATAAATTGCAATTTTAACACCAACGTTCACAGTCTTTATCATTGTGGTTATACACTATTAGTTTGACGAGCCTAAAGAAAACAATGTTTTAGGTTTGGTGACCAATGTTCTCATGATTTTTCTTCCTCAAAACCCTACCATTTTGAATTATTTCCATGGTTATGAAGGATGGATTGACTAAAAAACTATACATTGCCATAGTGTAAAACATTGTCACGGAGGTCCTTGGGCCCTAAAATCACCACTTTAAAGAATTTCATGTGCATTTGACAAAAAAGTACAACTTTGAAACCATATGGTATTCATAGATTCATGGATGGATGCTTAATCATTTTTTTGACTATTATTCTTGCACATTATTCCTTGTTCCAAAAATTATGACACCTTGATCTTGATATAATGGTGTAGGAGCACCTAATATGCAATTTTTGCTCAAATAATGCATTTTTGAAATTTTGGAGTCCTTGTGGTCTTAGTGGTTTAATAAGGTCTTTAATGACCATGATTAATTTTTTTATACCATTTTCAATCCATTTTGGGCATGGTTTTTTAGTTTGTTGCATTTTTCAAAAAATTGTCAAAGTTGTTGTTTTGGGTGTCATGTATTTTGGCAACTTGGCAAAAAATGATGAAAAATAATTAATGGAAATAGGAAACATCTTGTAACTACAAAAAATGGATTTTAAAAGGAATTATAGAGCCTACAATGGTCGAATTTTGAAGATGGGAAGTGATTTTTTATTTTTATGCAAGAATTTGAATAAGATTTTCCATTTTTTTTTGTAGTTGCAGCAAGTTTTTAGATTTGGTACAGCCCGTATGACCTTTTTTGTGCAATGAAACCTTTTTCATGCTAAATTAATTAATTTATACTTTATTTTGAATTTTATTTGAGGAATTTTCATGGTGAAATGAGAAAGTTACAGTGATTTTGGTGAAAACTATCCAAACCGTTGCTAGGGCTGGCAGCAAGCACTAAAAATATAATAACTTTTTTTTCTACCAATCCAAAATTCCTGAAATTTTGTCCAAAATTCTGTATTGATCTATATTTTTATTTTTCTTTGGTTTTATGTCTTCAAGTTCTCATGTTTTGGAGTAATCTTCACTAGTCTACTTCAAGAAAGCACAAAAAAAGGTTTCTAACTCTGTAACAGTCCATTTCTGACCTATTTCATACAAAGTAGCCATAGTCCATTTTCATATATGTGTAGTAAGAGAAAAAAGGGTATTCTAAATAGGTATTAAATTTTTAATATCAGGTATACAATGAAATTTAAGAGTAAGTTGTCAAGAATGAACAAGAATGCACATTTTTGCCATTTGGATTGAAACCCTATTTGTGATGTGTTTAGCTTGTCTTTTCTCTACATTAAATTTTGGTATCAGAGCCCAAAGATCTAGGCAAGAAAGTTTTTGGAGTTTTGTATTGTCTTTTTATAGGTTGAAGGAAGAGCCTAGATACCAAAAGACTAGGCCAAGGGAAAAGAAAGGGGCCTAAGGTGATGTATCACGAAGACAAGACAACATTGAGAAGAAGCAAGGTCAAAGATACTTTCTTGCAAAAGGAGAATGGAAATTTTGAGGAGAATAGTCCATAGAGACTTGCAGAGTATATAATTACCAAGCAAGAAACAAAAGAAAAGAAGAGAGAAAAGTGAGATGAAGAAGAAAGAAGAGAAGGTAAAACAAATAAACATGCAACAAGAGATAATAGAGTTGAGGCACGCCTTAGAAGAAATGGAAAAAAAATGAAACTTGAGATGTAATAGTGTTTTGAGAAAGCAAACCGGGAAAGTGGTTGACATTTACCAATAAAAAAAGGATAAAGTGGCCTATCAAGAAGATCATTTAGAGGAGAAGGCAAGAGAGGACAGTAGAACCAAACATTGGGGAGTCTTTGTTGATGATGGAAGAGCAAAAACCATCTGATGAAGAGGAAAAATATGAAGAAAATGGGTCCCTTAAGACTCAATATTTATTTCTAACAATGTGTGTGAGTATGTGTTTACAGGTTGAGAAAATGAAAATGAAGATGTAAAAGAGTCTAAAGATGGAGGAGAACTACATATAGTGTATGAAGATTGTTATACAAATGTAACACACTATGGTGATGAAAATGTTGCAAAACCAACCGAGGTAATGGTTGCATTTTCTTATTTCATGAATGATGAATATGATGACATATTGTATTTGAATGATGAAGATCAAGACATAGACAGTGGTACTGAGGCATATGAACGAGAACTCAAATTTTGGTACCTTGAAGTTGAGAAGATGCTCAGTAAGAGATGGTACAAGAAGAATAAAAAGGATCTAGGGAAATTTTTAGAGATGAAGGACAATTTCTTGAAGAATTGGAAGACTAGGAAGAGAGAGAAAACCTACATTCAAGTGGAGTTGAGTTTTTCTTCCCCATGGGAGTATGGTGTAGGAGCACCTAATATGCAATTTTTGCTCAAATAATGCATTTTTTCAAATTTGGAGTCCTTTTGGTCTTAGGGGGTTAATAAGTTCTTTAATGACCATCATTAATGTGGTTATACCATTTTCAATCCATTTTGGGCATGGGTTTTTAGTTTGTTGCAGTTTTCAAAAAAAATGTCAAAGTTGTTATTTTGGGTGTCATGCATTTTGAAAACTTGGCAAAAAATGATGAAAAATCATTAATGGAAATGGGAAAAATCTTGTAACTTCAAAAAATACATTTTAAAAGGCATGTTGGATCCTGGAATGGTCGAGTTTTGAATATGAGAAGTGGTTTTTGGTGTTTATGCAAGAATTTGAATAAGATTTTGCAATGTTTTATGTAGTTGCAGAAAGTTTTTAGATTTGGTACAGCCTATGCGGACTTGTTTGTGCAATGAAACCTTTTTCATGCTAAATTATTTTTTTTCTAATTTCTTTTGGCTTTTATTTTAGGAATTTTCATGGTGAAATGAGAAAGTTATAGTGATTTTGATGAAAACTGTCCAAACCCTAGCTAGGGTTGGCAACAAGCACTAAAAATGTAATAACTTTTGTTCTATCCATTCAAAATTCCTGAAATTTTTTCCAAATGTTGTATTGATCTATATTTTGATTTGGATTTTTTTTATGTCTTCAAATACTTACGTTTGGGAGTAATATTCACCAGTCCACTTCAAGAAAGCACAAAAAAAGGGTTTCTAACTTTGTAACAGTCCATTTTTGACCTATTTTGTACAAAGTAACCCTATTCCATTTTCAGATATGTGTAGTAAGAGGAAAAATAGTATTCCAAATAGGTGTTACATTTTTAGTATCAAGTATACAATGAAATTTATGACCAAAAAACCCAACTTGTTTCCCCCATGTTTTAGGTTTTATGAGCAAGTTGTCAAGAATGAACAAGAATGCACATTTTCACTATTTGGATTGAAACCCTGTTTGTGATGTGTTTAGCTTATCTTTTCCATAAATCATACAACCTTTTCATGATTTTATAAGAATTCCAAATGATACTTGACTATCCCTGTATTTTGGACTTTACACAGTCACAATGTCTTTGGATCTGAGCCATTAAACCCTATCTCATGAGTCTTCAAGGCACTACCACTATAAGTAAAATTCCTACCCTAGCATAAATAAAATGATGATGGGATTGCCACTTCTATATGTTTCATTTAATCATCATGAAGAATCCACTCCTTGTTGCACATATTGCATTCTACAACTCAGAGGTTTGCAAGTTGATGAAATTTTAGGTTCTAATGCATCATTTTAAAACCAAACATATGACCTCTTTTTTACCTTGGAGGCTATACTATCACAACTATCTGATCAAGGATTGAAAGGTAAATGATACAAAACTACATATACCCCTGTACTAGCTGCATTTTTCACAAGATGCCACTACTTTAATGATTTGACACCTCTCTGGAAAATCACAGACATGTATCTGTCATAATATATTTATAATTCTCAATGATATTTTATGATGCCAATCCTAATAATGTGACCAATCTCTATTCACTAAACATTTTTACTACATTTACAATCAATAGAAAAAGAGAGACAAGCATGTCTCTTCAATAACACTAGAGTGCCTTCACCCTTAAGCACAGTGGGGAATCCATTAATTAATACCCTCAAACATTGTATGAGGTTGTCCTTTTGTACGAGGTTTTCCATTTGCAAAACTAGTCATGTCTACATTTTATTGACTAACATAGACTTGAAGTTTGATCTTGATAGCCATGACTACATCCCTATTGAATTACAAAAACATGAAACCCCTAAGACTATCTTTGACTATCCTATGATAGTGAAAATTCTAAATAATAGCCTTTGAACTATTGACTATCCTATGATAGTCATTTCTATACCATTTCATGTCTCAACACCTTTCATAGATAATCATATGGCTCTATTCTTTTGAAAACCCTATCTATGATATAGGTCTTTGGATCCCCCTTTGTGATTTTTTACTATCAAACTCCTTGGAGGCTATATTGTCATGATACTTATGCCATAGAATGTTGTATTAGTCATGAAACCTATACTATGAAAAAGAACAAAAATATTCTCCTATTTCCTTCAATAGTTGAGAGCTCTTATCATGATAGCTCATATTTCCAATGTACAATGACTACCTTTACTTCTTACACCATAGGAATACATTATGCATGCTTAACATTTTGACCATTTTTTCAATAGTTAGCTTGTCATTGCTCACTATCATGCATTTGACACTGCAACCTCTTACTTTCCATTGCTTGACTAGTTAATCACTGCCTTAGGTTTCCTTTGGTCGATTTCATGACAGTGCTCTCCAATTTTTCCTTGGAAACCATTGTTAGAAGATTGCCACTATGTTTTAGTCATGCATGTGACACCTCATGAATACCCTACCTCCTTGAGCATATGATCATTCTTGAGACTTCACTTGCATATAATAAACTATCAATGATTACATACCCCACACTATCCAAGGTCTGAATGCACAAGATATCCTAAGGGTTTAATCTTCATTGGCTTCCATTTTCCATGCTTGATATGATGAATATATTGAATCTTCTTTGATAGGAAGCATAATATCGTATTCCTCCTTTCATGAAATTGATGGTTCATCCAAGGCTTCTGACTGTCATCAACACTTGGACATCATTGAAATTCACAATGACATTAACATCATTCATATTCATTATCACCTAGAGTGATATAATATCTTAATAAACTTGCACAATAACATTAACATTCATCTCCACACTACTGCCTTTATAACTTTGTGACAATGGTTTCTACATCAATGAAAGCTTGATTGCAATGAGATTAATGTTCTTCTTAAGTTGTGCATTGTGCCTAAATGATTGCTTATGGATCCTCCTTAACATAGTCATGCAATAGACCATCTCATGCAAAGGAATAAAAAGGCTTCACTATCACCCTTAATCACATAAAAAAATGATTTTCTTGCTCTATTCATGTATCCAACCTTAAGAAACCATCAAACCTATGTAATATATTATTTTCTCTTTTACCATGAATATGATTTCAATGCTAATGAAACCTGAAAGTAATCCTAATTTATATGCTTAGGTCATTGAAGGTTATAAGGCTTTGATTTCTATAATGAAAATTTTTCCATTAAAAATAAGCAATATCTTTCATGAATGGACTATGAATACCCATGTTTGATCTACCTCTTTCAAGCAACACAAAAATTTCTCCTTGTTACAATAATACTCTTTGGCTTCCTCTTTGAAACCCTATGATTTCAATGTTTACTGATATATAATCACTACTCAATGGTTACATTAGCAAGGGTTTAAATCTTGAAAAAAAATTTAACACATACTACTACATTATCCCATTCAACATAGGTCTAAAAGTAGTCTTAAACATTCATCAAACATTCACAAATACATGTATCAAACCCTAGCCCATGTTTAGAATAAAAGAATCCTCCAAACTAATGAAAACACCTTCACCATGCAATGAAAGGATGAAAGAACATTATTTTTCCCTTGCAAGCACTGACATGAAGCGAGTAAAACTCTAAGATGGTAGATACATGTAGAAAAAAAATCCAAAGATTGAATCCAACCTTGGAAATAAGGAAACATTGATTGAAAATTCTATAAGAACTGACTCCTAAATCATGGTGAGTGATATTAAGGTAATTTAATAGGAAAACTAAAACATGCCTTTACAATGAATGTAAGAAAGGATCATCATGACCATCAAGGGATTATGGAAGAAAAAAAAATGTTAAATGAACAAGATAACTAAGAGAGGGTGATTTGGTTGTACCAAGTTAAAACATCAAAACCTTCATTAGTAATTAGATCCACATGCATTCATTGAACCCTTAATCTATTATAATATTTAACCATGAAAAGCAGATAACATAAACTAAAATAACCAACACCATACATAAGAGAACATTAGATTTACATGGAAAACCTAATGATGAAAAATCCATGGTGAGGATTAGCTCATAATATAAGTAATTGGTACAAGTTCTCACTACCAAAAAAGGATGCACTATCCAAAGAGGCTCATAGCCAAGGATCACAACCATAGAAATAAAAGAAGATATAAGAGAAATGTTACATAGAGAACACTATATCAATGCAATAGAGGATCTACCACAATAGCTCCAACACTTTTGCAATCTTTCTTGAATGATTGTAGACACCTTCAGCTCACTACATTAAGTAGTCCAACACTTTGAAATTTGCACTGCTCTACTCAAACTCACACTCTACTCTTTGGAAATTCACATAACTTGCATCATCCACATATATCCTTTCTATCTTGACAAACTTCAACTTCTCAAATAATACTTATACCATCCTCAACCTAAAACAACTTTCCCCAAGGTCGGAAACACATGCTTCATACCTAGAAATTTCAAATTAGGTAAGCACTAAACATTCTCATGGTGGATGGGAATGGAAGTGGACCAAAAAAACACTTAACTGGGACCCAAATTAAATCTCGCATGACATGCCATGCCTTTATTAATTCTTGAATATTTGAACGTAATGTAAATACTAGGTCGGTCATTACTCGTGAAAATACATTAAAATTTGAATTACACACTTCCTTGGATCAATCCAAAACTTCTAAACAACAAACTTCAACAAAACATGATCTAGGAATATCCTCAACCAATAAATTCCTTCACAACAAATCTCACCTAAAGATTATAATTTTTTTTTTAATCCAGACAACACTTCTAGACTTACAACACCCTCCAACTTACAAGACCTTCTATTGATACACCTAACCATCAATCCTCTTGACAAAATAAAGAAAAGAACACCATCAACTCTCATCCAGAACCACAAGTCTTGAGAAACAATTGTGGAGAAATATGGAGCAAATACATTTCTCCCACCTTTGTACACAACATTACAAAACCAGTTCACACAATGGTGAACACAAATTCCTTTAACTAACTATCTAGAAACAAAAATTCTAGATATCGAAACTCTAAACATCTCTAAGCAACATATCCAAACCACAAAATAATATATTCAACCTAGAAGAAATGCAAAGAAAAACTAGAATAAACCACAAAACCTCTACAAAACCTTATTTTCCTTATTTTATCGATTTTTTTAGTATCCTTGATATCTGAACCATAAACAAAATCTTATCAAAGAAAAAATATATTTTCAACAACTATACTACTAACATCAATGACAATAGAGGCTTGTTGACATCAATGAAAATAACTTCATACTTGCAACAATCTCCCTCTTTTTCATTGATGGCAACACAAGATGTGAAAAACCATCAAAGACACAATAACTCTGAACATACTTATTTCCTTTTCTCTTTTCTCCTCCTTTCAAACCTATCTCATTATTATTTCTCTCTTTCATGATTTTCTTTTGCTTTCTCACCCCCTATGTAGATAAGCTTTTTTCAAATGTTTCTCTCTCCCCCTTTGACATCAATGTAAAAGGATAAGGTATTTTGTATTGTTCTCCCCCTTTGAAATTGAACTAGCATACTTACAACTATTCTAAATATTCCCCCCTTAGGAGTACACACCAACCAAATCAGCAACCTATGCATCATGACAACATAAGCTTCATATTGCAATAATGTTACTATCTACTCCCCCTAAGAGGTAGCCACAACCATCAGTATAAAAAAAAATGAATCCATAGATCCACTAGATTGATGCATCTCCATATGCATCTAGTTATATAAAGGAGGGGAAAATCCCCTAACTTCTCTCAAAGATACTCAAAAGTATCCTTAGGAAGAGCCTTAGTGAATATGTCAACAATTTGATCATTTGTAGGTACATATTCAAGCTTCACCTCATTCTCCACAACCTTCTCTCTCAAAAAGTGATACCAAATTGATATATGCTTTTTCCTTGAATGCATCACTAGATTCTTTGAAATATTAATTGCACTTGTATTATCACTAAAAATAGATATAGGCTCATCATACACTACTTTGATATCCTTCAATTTCTATCTCGTCCACGACACTTGTGAGCAACAAGATGCTACTACAATATACTCAGCCTTTGCAGTAGAAAAAGAAACTAAATCGTGTTTCTTACTTAGCCATGCCACCAATCTACATCCAAGAAAGAATGCACCGCCACTTGTACTTTTTCTATCATCAACACATCTGTCCCAATCAGCATGTGTATGCACTTAAATGTGAAATTAGTATCCTTAGTATACCATAAGACATAATCTTAAGTGCCTTTTAAATATCTGAATATCCTCTTCACTGTGCAAACATGTGACTCTTTAGGATCTTCTTGAAATCTAGCCACAAGACAAATTGCATGCATGATATCCAATCTAGTATCAATTAGATATAGGAGTCCACCAACCATAGATCTGTACTTTCTCTAATTATCCTTAGGTGATGCATCATCCTTTCTCAATTTGCAACCAGTAACCATATGTAGGAGTGCATACCAGTTTGGAGTCTTCTATTCCAAACTTCTTCAACATCTCTTTGAAATACTTTGACTATGAAATGAAAATGCATTTATCTATCTGATTGACTTGTAGCCCAAGGAATAAATTCATCTCCCCAAACATAGACATCTCAAACTCTTTCTACATCTCTTCTATAAATTTCTTACACATATCTTCATTTCCTCTAAAGATAATGCCATCCACAAACACTACCATTATCAAAAAAATTTCCTCCTCAATTTTGAAGTAAATATTGCTATCTACAGTGCCTTTACTGAATCCTTTCTATATAAAATGTTTGTCCAATCTTGCATATGAAGCTCTAGGAGCTTGCTTCAATCCATACAATGCCTTTTTTAATATACACACCATAACTAGTTGATCTAATAGCTAAAAGCCTTCTGATTGTTCTATGCAAACATCTTCTTCTAATTCACCATTCAGAAAAGAAAACTTCACATCCATCTAATAAACTTTAAAGTTTTTATGCACTACAAATTTCAAAAAAATCCTGATAGCTTCCATCCTAGCCATCAGAGAAAATGTTTCCTTAAATTCTATTGCTTCCACTTGTGAGTAACCCTTACACACAAGCCTTGATCTATTTCCTACCACTTTTCCATTCTCATTCAACTTGTTTCTAAATACCCACTTAGTTCCAATTATGTTCTTGTTTTCCGATCTAGGAACATGTTCTCAAGTCTAATTTTTCTCAATTTTCATAAGTTCTTTTATTTTCTTCATCCAATTTTTATATTTACATGCTAGAATCACTATTTATGTTCAACTTTAGAGAGTAAACACATATCTACCTCAACTTTAGTAGCTCTAGTTTTTGTTAATCCTCCTTTCCTATTGTATCAAATGATCTATTCTTTATAATTATTCTTTTGCATATACTTAGGGGTCTTAGGGGTCTTTTCCAAAGCTTCTTCCTCTTTATTTTGTACTTCTTTTTCTTTAGCCTTTTCTTCTTCTTCTTCATCACAAGCAGATTCATCTGATACATATCCATCTATAGCAACTGAATTTTGCAAATCTTCATCAACCTTAACATTTGCACTCTCAACAATATTTCTTAGCATTTTTTTGTAACATTTGTAAGATTTTATTTTAGTAGAATATCCAATGAAGATACCTTCGTTAGACCTCACATCAAATTTTTGAAGTTTTCTTCATCTCTTTTGATATAGAATTTTCTTCCAAATACTCTAAAGTACTTGGCAGTAGGATTCGTTCCATATCATAACTCATAGGGATTCTTTGTGTTGTTAGATTTGGCTTGAAATCTATTAAGTATGTAGACAATAGTATGAATTTCTTCTCTCCAATATACTTCCAATAGGTTAGCTTCTTTCATGATAGTCCTAGTAGCTTCTTGAATAGTTCTATTTTTCCTTTCAACAACTCCATTACATTGAGGAGCACTAGGGCAGACAAGTGCCTCTTTATTCTATAATCTTCACAAAACATGTTAAACTCATTGAAGGTTAATTATCCGCCTATGTCAAACCTCAAACATTTTATCTTCAATTCCTTTCATTCTCAACCATAGCTTTAAATTCTTTAAATTTATCTAGAGCTTCAATTTTTTCTCTAAGAAAAGTAACCCATGTCATTGTAGATTAATCATCAATCAAAAGCATGAAATACCTATCTCCTTGAATACTTATCACTGTTGTAGGACCAAAAAGATCTATATGTATTAATTATAGTAGTCTTGTAGCAATTTTCTCTTTTCCTTTGAAATAACTCCTTGTTTTTTTTCCTCATTAACAATCTTTGCAAATGGTATTAATAGGCTTTGTGATTCTTTCTAGGCCTCTTACTACATGAACTGAACTGATTCTAACCATATTGTCAAAATTCATGTGACACATCCTCTTGTGCCATAACCAACTATCATTAATCTCAGTCATAAAAATATTACCATCAACACCCTTAAGCTGATAGATATTTCCATCTATCCTCTTACCATCAACAATCATAGTTCTAGATCCTTTTCTAATATCAGAACTTTAATCCTTAAACACAAGATTATATACTTTGCTACACATTTTTCTAGAACTCAAAATATTATTCCTTAAGCCTTTAACATAGTAAACATCTTTAGTATTATGCTTGCCATCAAAACTGATTGAACCTATTCCACAAATCATCTCTAAATTTAGCTAATAATCCATCATACTTTTCAAGTTTTAAAAAATTAATTTTTTCTTTGATCATGTGATTAGAGCAGCCATGGTCAACCACCCAATAGTTCTTATCATGTATAGCATGAAAAGTAGATACCAAAGTAACTTGAATCTTATCCTTCTTTTTCAAAACACTTTCCTTCACACAACTTAGATTCATATTTTATATCCAATAAAAAGCACTCATCATCATCTCCATAATTAGATTCATCATCATAAATACCAACATCTTCTTTAACATAGTAACTTCTCTTAATTTGGGTGGGGTCACTTTGTATAGAAGACTCCAAATTTTTACTATCCTCGCTCAAATTAGGCCTAATGTTGCAATTAGGGTTGGTAGCAGTAGGGTTTTTAAGATTCTAGAATATATCCTTCTATTCCAATGCTCCAAACACATCACTCAGGGTCCTAAACAAAGGCTTCAATCATCTAGGTCATTTCCCATTTGCATACAACACATTTCACCAATCTACTAGGGTTACTTGGTCTGATACATGAAGATATCATACCCTCATGCTTCTTCCACACGTGCACACCAACTCTTCTATTCTTGCAAATTTGGGAAATCAAATAACAAGGCTCCACAAACCATTCCACCTAGTTTTAGGAGTTTCTATTGGTGGAATGGAAAGGTTTAATTTTTTCTTTCTTTCTGGTTACCCTATCTAGGGTTTAGACTAGTCTAGAGTAAAAACAACACAACTCACTCAAAACGCAATGAAATCACATGAAATAAATGCCAAGTGAGAGTAGACTCAATGATATATCATCCAAAATTGATGTTGATTTAGTATGGGATTGTAGAGATCCATACTACATCAAAGAACAACAATGAAATGTTAATATTTGTAGAAAACAAAGATATTTTATTGCTCCAACTTCAAGAATTCATCAACCAACCCTCCTTCTAATGGTACAAGGCCTTTTCAAACACTTACAATAATTTATCAATGGTTCATAACCAATTTTCAAATTACAAACTTAACAAAACATCATTATTCCCGCCTATGACAAAAAAAGTGCAAAAGTTGCTTTGACAACATTGTGCAACATTGATAATTTTTGCATCTAGACACTTACATTCACCTAATGACTTAACTTAGACTCCAATACACATGAAATGGACTTCTTAGACATTATTACATGAAAAAACACCCAAAAAAAAACAAAACATCAACTTTTGTGACCCCTTGGAGGCACGAAAGCACTGTGGGTGCCCCTACACCATACTCCCAAGGAAAGAAAAGATTCAAGTTCCACTTGAATGGAGTGTAGCAACATGAGAACCATACTTGAAATCCCTTGTTTGGTATCTTTAAATCCCTACACATTATATTATTTTAAATAGTCCCAAGGTTGTTTCATCTTGACTTTAGGTATCCTAAACATTTGGAAAAGGTATTTGAACTTTTCAAAATTGATGGGTTCGTTGTAATCCTCATCATTTAACTTATCAATCCAAGGTGGTGTCAATGGGTATCTGTAAAGAGAGAAAGTAAAAAACTTGCTTGACAGTCTATTCTACTTGTAGAAATAAATCCTATTTGCATGAAAGGAAAGTTTCATGAAAGGGAACTAATCTAAGGAACACTTGCAAGAATTGAAAAGGCTAAACTACTTCACACTTTCTAGAAATAAAAATATTGCTTGAATTCAAATTTACTCTAGAAAGTTGGAAATACATTGTTGGAAATGAAACTAAAACTATCATATTTCCTTAGGCCAAAACAAGCCTTTCTAATCCCTCCTTTCTCAAATGATTATATTGTATTTATAGAATTCACATTCTATATCTATCCAACCAATCCACTAAGAATGTGGATACAAGATCCTATTTTTGAGGGGTTGTTTACAAAACTCTAAAAAAATTGAAGTTGTTGTCCTCCATCACACCACCTTTGTCTCCGTCATTTTCTATCACATATTGCTCCTTCCCTAATGAAAATCATGCCAAATTATCAAAAGGTTTTTAGCCCTTCCAATCTACTTTCCCGATCATTTTGAAATTTTGAATTTTGTTGAGAAATGAGGGGGATATCATTGTTTTATTAAGACTACATTTTTGTCAATTTATGGGTGCCTAGTTTTTAGGAAGTCTTCAAGTGTTGAACATGAATAAAGGAAGTGTTCTTCAGTTTAGTCGACCAAATCATTGATCCTTAGCATGAATAACATGGTATAATCATGCAACAACATTTGAGTGATGTGGTAACTTTAGTTATTTTTGGTGGAAGAAGGAAGCATGAAATTTAATAACTATGAGGATCTTAAAACTCAACATGAAACAAATACTCATCCCATTAATTTAGGAATGACTGATGCTCCATGATTTTTCATGAATCTAGGAGTGTGATAGGAGTCTTCTCTATCTTCTCATTATTTCTTCAAAGCCTTCTAAAGTTGTCAGGAGTTAACTGCTTCAAGTGTCAAGCTCTCTACTGCAAGTGTGTATGAAGCTCTTTATTGTCATGAATTATTCAATAATATATTCACCATCATTATAGCATCTTACAAACACTTATGAAGTAATATTAGAAACAATTTGAATCACATAGATTACCAAAAATAAACCAAAAATTTACTTTATATTCTACTTTAAATAGGCTAAAGAACTTTCAATCATTACTCAAATCCACTTTAACACTAATGCATTAGGAATAAATAGATGATTTTATTTGATAAAAAATGAGACAATTTATGGTCTCATAAAAAATAAGCTTGTCCCCCATCTATACCTCTAAATTCTTCTTTTAACAGTTCCTTAACAACTAAAACAACAACTCTATATTGTGCATGTGAATCACCAAACTCAAGTTGCTTGTTTTCCTTGATTTGAAGGGATTGAAATCTACTTGCAACTATCGATAACCCTGGAAAAAACATATAAAAATTATATAAACTATGTTGCAATTCACCTTCTAGGAATACCTCAAGCAATGATAGTTGAAATTGACTAGTCTTTCTAGCATATTGTTCATACTCTTCTTCCTACACTTGGATGATAACAATACTAGCATTGTCCTCTGTAACTATTTGTTGAGCATCATCATTAGCTATGTCTTATTTTCTCTCCTTCTCACACTCTCTTCATGACCCTTTTGACATGGCAACATCTGACTAAAATATCTTGGTATGTAAATCTACAATGGCAACTTTATCTTCCCTATCTACAACCCTATCTACTATCCTAGTAGCAGACATATAGCTCTTTGCACCCTCAAACTCAAATGGCATATGTCTAATATGTTGAACTAAATGGAAAGCTCTATCCTTGCATTCCAACAACTAAAAATATGAACCCTGCATTGTGTTTTCCAGAAACTCACCTTGCTCAACTTGCACATTAGACTCAAATTCACTCTCTTCAAACAACTATAAATGATTGATCCTCTGAATTGGTAATAAGGAATGTGAAAACTCATCCTTAACTATTTCTACATTGTCCTTCAACATGCTTTGGATCTCCCATGGAAAATCATAAATGTCAACTAATGTCATGACACTCTGGGGTTTGATCATGATTTCAAAATCTGCCTTTTCCTCCTTCATGGACTTCAAGAAATCTTTTTGACTCATTAACATCACACTTTCCCCCACCTTTATATCTTTGTCTCCCTTCTCTATGATTTTACTAACTCCTTTTCACTCACCAAAATAGCACTAGAACCCATTTTTGATTCATGAACTTCCTCTTTTAATGGTGTAAGGGTGTATGAAACTCCATCTTTCTCTATGGCATATATATTTTTCCTACCATCATGCTTGGCATTCCTATAATATTTCCAAGGCCTCCCAAAAATCAAATGGAAAACATCCATTGGAATTATATCACAAAAGACCCTATCCTTATAACCCCCTATGTGAAAATAAATCCAAATTTATTCATTCACCACTACTTGTTTCCCCTTGTTTAACCGAGAGACCTTGTAGGGAGTAGCATGAGTAATCCTTTGTAATTTCAACTTTTGAAACATTTCAAGAGAAACCAAATTGTCTATACTACCAAAATCAATAACAACCTTTCAACACTTACCTTGTCTTTTACATTTAGTCCTAAAGAGTGACTTTCACTATGGTGGTTCCTTCTCCATTGGCCCTTTCATTAGTGTTATCCTCATCAGAAAAAACTCTCCAATCTTTGTTTCTTCAACATGTGGTGAGGAATGTACACTCAAAGCATCATCTCCACCTTGTGTAATCTGATTTCTTCTTTCACTTCCAAAAGAAGTAAATGGTTGCTCCTCTATACATTTCCATACTTGGTGGCCTACAAATTTGTTACATTTAAAACACTTCCTAGTAAAACCACTTGAACCTCCTCTTTGGCCTCCAAATATTCCCCTAGAATTTGATCTTCTTCCCCTAAAACTACCTCTTGTATCTGCAACTTGTTCTTGAACACTACTTGTCTCTCGTTAACTCTCATGTGAATGTCATGAATCAACATATGACCCTCTTCCTCTAAAATTCCTTCCTCTACCCCTGCTTTTCCTTTCTTGCCTTCTCCTTAACTTATCTTTAGCCTTTATGGCCAATTAGTAACACTCTTCCACCGTTCTTGGATTGGTGAGGCTTAATTCATCTTGAAGGTTGTATCTCAACCCATTGATGTATCTTGCCACTTTTTTCACATCATCTTCTATATGGCTTTCCCTTATACTCAATTTATAGAATTCCCTGGTATATGCTTGCACATCCATATCCTTTTGTTTAAGGTTTTGAAGCTTGTTGAATAACTGAATGTTATAGTCACTAGGTAGGAATTTCACCTTCTACTCTTTTGGCACATTTTCATATTCAAAGTAGTTATCCAATACTCATATTCAATCTAGGAGTTCTTCACTGTCCAATTTTCCTCCATACATGGGTAAATCCATCTTGATCTTAGGACCTTCTCCCTTGACTGCCTTCAACAACTTTTCCATCCTCAAGTCATCAGGATCCATCTCTTCCTCAAACCCTCCTTGGGAACTTTCCTCTTCCCCTTCTTCTTTGTCACTCAAGTATCCTATGACCATTCATCTTTTATGACTTGTTTCTAGGACAACAAGCCTCTCCTTCACTTCTTTAATCTCTCTTTCATGTCTCTCCTTCAATTCATTCATCTGTCTGGTGATTGGATTCCCTTTTGGAGGCATCTTTGTTTCTTCTTCCCTTCAACTTTTCCTCTTTAGATAAAACCTACACTCTAATACCAATTTGATGCAAAGCAGGAGTAACAATCTTAGAAGACATATAAACAATAAACCCATCCAAACCCTCTAACATCAATTGATGGGTGTTGCTTCACAAGCATTCATTCCCCCTAATAACCTTGCAAACATGGATTTTTGGACATAAATTGTAGAAAATTCATGGAATTCAAAATGTAAACACATTTATAGATACCCTTTTGGCTATTTACAAACATATTCAAAATTCATGTGGGGTCACTTTGTATGGAAGACTCCAATTTTGACTATCCTCTCTCAAATTAGGCCTAATGTTGCAATTAAGATTGGTAGTAGTAGGGAATTTTTTGATTCTATATTCTATCCTTCTATTCCAATGCTCCCAAAACATCACTTAGGGTCCCAAATTAAGGCTCCAATTATCTAGGTCATTCCCCAATTGCATACAACACATTTCACCAATCTATTAGGGTTACTCGGTCTAATACATGAAGATATCAGACCCTCATGCTTTTTCTACATGTGCACACCAACTCTCATATTCCTAAAACTTTTGGAAATCAAATAAAAATCCCAAACAATCCATTCCATTGAGTTTTAGGATTTTCTATCAGTGGAATGGAAATATTTACATTTTTCTTTCTTGGTTACCCTATCTAGGGTTTATATTGGTCTGGAGTAAAAACAACACAACTCACTCAAAACATAATGAAATCACATGAAATCAATGTAAAATGAGAGTAGAATCAATTCTCTATAATCCAAAATTTATTTTGAGTTAGTATGGGATTGTACAGATTCATACTACATCAAAAAACAACAATGAAACGTTCAAATTTGTAGAATACAAAGATATTTTATTTCTCCAAATTTAAGATTTCATCAATCAACCCTCCTTTCGATGGTGCAAGGCCTTTTAAAACACTTATAATCATTTCCCAATGGTTCATAAACAATTTTCAAATTACAAACTTAACAAAACGTCATTATTCCTACTAGGACAAAAAAAGTGTAAAAGTTGCTTTGACAGCATTATGCAACATTGACAATTTTTGCATCTAGACACTTCTATTCACCTAACGACCTAAATTACACTCTAACACACATGAAATGGTATTCCTATACCTTATTAGATGAAAAACAAAAACAAAAAAACAAAAAAAAACATCAACTTTTGTGACCCCTTGGAGGCATGAAAGCACTGTTGGTGCCCCTACACCACACATCATCAATATATTCTCCATCTAAATCTTTAAAATTTTCTAATTTTCTAGATTTGCAAGAAGTCTCCACTTTTGTACCATTTTTCAAACCAATTTTTCTCATTTCAAATGAAGTTATTATACCAATCAATTGATCTCTAGAATAAGTATTAAAATTTGCAACTTCCTCAATAGCAGGTATTTTTTCACTATAAGAATTAGGAAGATCTAATAACTTTATTTACCACTCTAGGTTATTTAACTTGTGCATGAAGAACTCTCATTGTACTTACAAAATCTTCAACTCTTTGCATGTAGGTTGTAATTTTTTCATCTTCAAACATTCACAGGGTCTCAAATTGTGCCTTTAGATTCTGCAACTTTTCTTGTTTAACCTCATCATCACCTTCATAAATGCTTTCAAGCTCATCCAAAACTTCTTTAGCAGTCTTAAGATTCATAACTTTTACCAATTTAGAATTTGAGAGATTATTCATAAGAATAAATCTTTGCTTGGCATTTACCTCATGTGCCTTGATCTCATCACTTGTGCTTGGACCATTCACAAGTGCAATATATTGATTCTTAAATGCTTTTTCAATCTCATAACCATGAGATGCCAGATATCATTCCATCTTTGTATTTCAGAATACATGTTCTATGCCATCAAGTCTAGGGAAATCCAACTTTTTTTCCATCCCAGATCTACCTTAAGTGATTAAGTTCTTCTCTAAGAAACCTTGCTCTAATATCAACTATTAAATGAACAAGACAATTGAGAGGGGGGTGAATCAATTTTACTAGGTTAAAACATCAAAACCCTCAACAATAATCAAATCCACAGGCATTCATTAAACCCTTAATCTATTATAATGTGTAACCATGAAAAGTAGATAATAAAAACTAAAATAGCCAACATCATACACAAGAGAACACTATATTTACATGGAAAAACTAATGAGTGAAAACCATGGTGAGGATTAGCTCATAATATAAGTAATTGCAAAAAAGGTACAAGGGCTCACTACCAAAATAGGGCACACTGTCCAGAAAGGATCATAGCCAGGGCTCATTACCACATAAAGAAAAGAAGATATAAGATAAATGTTACACATACAACACTACCTCAAGGCAAGAAAGAATCCACCACAATGGCTCCAACACTTTTGTAATCTTTATTGAATGATTGTAGACACCTTTAGCTCATTGCATTCAGTAGTCCAACACTTTGAAGCTTGCACTGCTCTACTCAAACTTGCACTCTACTCTTCAAAAAATTTAATCACTTGCATCATCCACATCTATGCTTTCTATCTCAAAAAAACTTCAAAATATCAAATCATACTTATACCTTCCTCAACCTCAAAAAATTTCTCCAAGGTTAGAAACACATACTTCATACCTAGCAATTTCAAATTAGGTTTGCACTAAACATTCCCATAGTAGATAGGAATGAAAGTGGACAAAAATAACACTTAACTGGGACCCAAGTGAAATCTCAAATGCCACACCACACCTTTATTAACACTTGAATATCTTCAAATGTAGTGTAAACACCAAGTTGATTGTTACCCATAAAAACAAATTAAAATTTGAATTACATTCTTCCTTTGATCAATCCAAAAAATTTAGACAAAAAACTTCACTAGAACCTAATCCAAGAATATCCTAGAAACCAACAAACTCATTCACGTAAAATCTCACCTAAAGATTATAAACATTCTATTTATCTAGACTAGACTACTAGACTTGTAAAACCCTATAACTCAAAAGACCTTTTGATTCACCAAACCACAAATCCTTTTGACACAAGCAAGAAAACAACACCATCAACTACCTCTAGAACCACAAGTTATGAGAAACAACTGTAGAGAAATGTGGAGTGAATACATTTATCCTAGACACCTCTATACGTAACACTACAAGACTAGTTCACACACAAGAAAACACAACTTCCTCTAACCAACTATGAAGAAGCCAAAATTCTAGATATAGAAACTTTGAACATCTCTAACCAACATATCCAAACCAAAAAAGTATATCTTCAACCTAGAAGAAATGTGAAGAAAAACTATAACACCTCTACAAACCACAACACCTCTGTAACACTTTATTTTCCTTATTTTATCAATTTTCTAATTATCCTCAATAGCTAAACCATAAGTAGAATATTATCAAAGAAACAATCTATTTTCATACTTACAACACAAAATAAGGTTTCCTTTTTGAAAATTGTAGTTTCCTTTAAGAACTCATCCTATTTCTAGTCTTTTTTCCCAATAAACAAGTGAAAAAAATTGCATGCAAGGAAAATCACGTAAGTTTTCGACTTAAACATCAAAAAAAATAATTAGAAACTTTTTATTTCCCATCTTTCCCATGAATTTCATGAAAAGGAGGCTTTTAAAAGGATTAGAATACCTTTTATAATATTGTGACATAAAATAAAACCCCTATATACTTTGACATTGTATAATATAAGATGTAAACCTCTCATTTATGACTTGGAAAATATTAATGCAATAAAACTTAATGTAAAAAATATCCCCTATCCAAAACTAGAGGTTTATGAAAAATGATTAAACCTTAGAGACCACTGAAAACACTGTGAGAGGTAGAATTTATGACACTTTGGGATAATGAATAGGAATTTTAAAATGAAAATAGGTTAAACACAATTTTGATTACATGCAGTGTTGGCATTGATTGGTATGACAAACTTGTTCCCTTCATCTATGGTTGATCCTAATTAATTCATTTTTCTTTGGAGGATGTGTTGTGATGTATATCGAGCCCATTATGTCAAGTGTTGATCCATAACTCATTTTATCTTCATAATGCATTTATGTGAAGCCAACCTATGTTGTATCACTCATTTCATTTTATAGGTCATCTTGGAGCTAACCTATTTTTTTTTTTAGTTGTTATGGAGGGTATTCATAGAAGAAAAAATCATTTATAAATTGAGAAGAGTGTGATTATGTACTATGTTGAATATGAAGTGTGTGAAGTCAGTATGATGAAGTAATTATGCAAAGGAAAAAGGGACTGTAATATCAACATATGATAGCTGCTTCTTTTATTGTTGTCCAAGCTCATGTTCTCATTATAATTTTCATGTATCTTGCTATTAGGTAGTGAGACTCTTTAGTAGGTCCTTATATCTTTCCCTAAGGTTGTGTGCCTTAGTCCTTTAAGTCCTTAGGTAGTGATCCTTGATAATGTTATAATTTTTGTAAGCAGTGAGCTTCATATATTATGAGCTAACTCTCATTGTAGTTTTTGTTTCATTGGGTTTTCCATGTGAAAATATTGGTGTCTTTGTGTGGTGCATGATTTTATTTTTGTTCTTCCTATAGCTAATGTGATGTGATGTTTAATCTACAAATGAAGTTCTTTAAGTTTTAGTGCATCTTGATTCACCCCCTCTCAACATTTCAATGTTTTCAACAATTGGTATTAGATCCAAGTACCTTTGAGAAGCCTAATAGTTGTGGTAGATCATAAAATTGAACACATGTGATCTAAATCAATGATCAATGATATGTTGTCTCAAGAACCAAATCTAGAATATTATGAAGTAGATTTTGAAGGAAAGCTTTGGTATTATCTTGAATATCTAGATGAAGAAAGAACACTAAATATGAAATATGTGTGCATGCTTGAAAAATAAAAGTTGACAATTGCCAAATTGAAGGCACAAGCTAAAGAATCAAGAAAAGAAATTGGAAAAATGAAAGCTCAAATGTAAGGAGGTAAACGATATGAGATTAAACTCAAGGAGATAGAAGATGTGATCTCTAATTTGAAAATTAAGGTTGAAGAAGGGAAGAGGATTGAATATTTCTTGAATAGCAAGCTCAATGATAAAGTAGTTGAATATTCAAAGCTTGAGGAAGAGATTTTCACTCTAACAAAAGAGCTAGAAAAATCAAAAGAGAAAATTCTTAAGGGATTAAAATGGAAAGAAGGATTTGTAATTCTTGATGAGTTGATCAACTTTCAAAAGCCATGGAAAGAAAATTTTGGTCTTGGTTTTAGAAAATGGAAATGTCCTATAACCAATGCATCTAAAAACATGTACAATAATTTCAAAGAAAAAGGAAATTTTGAACCAAAGGAGGAGAAATATTGCATTCAAGATTCTAAGAAGAATGCATATGGATGTGCAAAGATAGAATCAAGATAACAAGAAAGGTAGATTCATTCTTTTTTGAAACAAGAACTTAAGAAAGCTTACTCTTAAACAAACTACTCCTACTAGGTTCAATGGTAATTTCTATGCTTGTATTAAGATTGGTCATAAGGTTGTTGAATGTAGAACCAAGATAAGTTAGAATTCATTTATGTCTCTAAGGTACAATGCTATAAACTCTCAATCATTTCATGGCTGATGCTATGCTTGCAATAAATTTGGTCATAAGGCTAATGAATGCAAAAGTAAAGTGATAACGAAATGCTATGAATTCCAAATCCTTCTATGGTTACTACTACACATGAAAAAAGTTTGTTCATAGGGCTGTTGATTGTAGATCAAATGTGAGAAGAAGTAATTATACTATGTAAACTACTATCACTTGCTACAATTGTAAGAAACCAAGACATATTGTAAGGCTCTTCAAGTGGAAGAATGTAAGTTATTCTACTTCTCAAAAGAATATTGAAACTAATCAACACAAGAATGAAATAAAAAGAATATGGTAGAAGGAAGAAATTAAATTAAAGAATGAATTTGTACCTCTTCTTCGTGTAGATGGACCCTCTAGTAACTAAAAGTATTATCATAGGGGATTTGTAATTGTAAATCGTTTCAAACCCCTATAAAGAATATGATGTTAAAGTCTTCAACATAATAGTTAATGGTGAATTGAATATACTTGGATAATGATATTATGACATTTTTTGAAGGTTTCAGAGAAAATACACTCTCTACAGAAGATTGTTGAATGATCATAGATCTATGTGATACCACAGAACAATGAATTTTTTTCTTGTGTCAAGTAAAAAATGCATTTAATGAGGAGTTTCTTAGGTTAAAATATAAAAAACCTCAACAATAACCAGATCCACAAGAATCCATTAAACCTTTAATTTGTTATGATGTTTAAACATGAAAAGCAAATAACAAAAACTAAAACAACCAACACCATACATAAGAGAACACCAGATTTACATGGAAAATCATAAAAGGGAACAACTAAGTATTTTTTTAAAGTGTGGTGTGGAATTTTATTGTACAAATTCATGAGAGGATTTTTTCCCACCCTTACTATTAACTTTGCACAATCTTGGGATAATGGAAAGGGGAGCATTGGTAGAATTTAGTTTGAAGTTACAAAGGAAATTATATGTAAACATAATATCTTTTCTATGGAAGGGGAAAAATCTAAACACTTAAAGAGTATTTGGTACAAGGAGTGTATAAATGAATTTATATGTCAACAAGTGAGAAAAACTAGTGATACATCAAAATGAACAGAAATGTAACTTTATTTTTTATCAATATTTTATCCTAGAAGATATATTTAAGTTCAATCTTACATATCAGTTATTTCTCCTTGATAATTTACATGATAATAAAAAATAATTTCAACATATTTTTAATGCTAACTGTGAAGCTATGAACTCTAACCTAAAAATATGCAAAACATGTTCAATGAAATGTGAGAAATAGAATCACAAACCTAGACTCAAGATTGGCCTAGTTGAACTTGAACAAAATAAAAGATAGAACCAAATATTATGCCTTTCCCAATTTTATATTTTGGTCGGCCCTTGATCTTGTTGATGTGTGCTTCTTCCTTGATTGAATAGCTAAAGACCTATTTGAAATGGATGCAAAATTCCATGGAGAATGTAATGGTGATGTTGGATTATGGATTGGATGCAATATTGAAGCTTGGAAATCTGCAAAAATGGAGGTCAAATGGCTTGAGTGCAAGAAGGTAAGTTGAATGCATGTGTTGTGTTATGAAAATGAGAGAATTTTCTAAGTATTTAGCAAACATGTCTCTAGAGGAAGGGAGGGATGAGATTAACTATAGGGTAAATGATCAAGGGTTGAGATGTCTTGAGACATCTCAACTCATCTCATGAGGACATGTGGAGGGTGATGTGGAAAGGGGAACATGATGTGGTGATGAGGTGTAGGCCACATAGGGGTACTTGCAAGTACCTTGGAGAAGGGTGAAAAAGACTAGTCTTGTCTTATCTTCCCCAAATCATGGAGAGATGCGACAATAGAAGGATTTTAAAATTATTGTAAAATATCACTTGGTTTTGGAGATGGACCTTGGGAAGAACAAGGGGAAATAAAAACTCATCTTGTAAGGACATGGGGATTGGGAATGTGTATTAAAAATTGGATTTTTATTCCCCTAAGGGTGTTGGAGACATAAAGTGAAATTAAGCATTCCACATAAGATGCATTGGAGGGATAAGTGGAATTAAAAATTCCACTTGTGCATGTTGGGGAAATAAAAATGAATTATAAATTTCTTGGGAATGGATATAGCTTCTCCCAATGGAGAATGCATTAATTAGGGTTGACCATGGTACCCTTGCCATAAATGGAAAGATGACAATATTAAGGGCTAATTGACCTTGATTAGGGATTGTGAAAATGATTAGGAGGGATAATTATGGATTAAGGGAAAGTTGCAAAATATGGAGGATGTGACACTAATCACAATTAGTAATGTGCACATCCTAATCATGAATTAATTAAATTAATCTAGATTAGGGGAGGATTATGGAGGATGTTGACATTGGGAGAGAGAAGAAATGCATTAAAAATTAATTTAATTCACTTCTCTAAAGTGACTAAATTAAATAAATTGGATAAAAAGTTAATTTAGAGAAGAATGGGTAAGGTATTTAATCAATTAATTAAACACCTTAGGGGACTTTAGGAGCAAGATGAATATTAAAAAAATAATGAATTATTTAATTAATATGGCTTATGCGTATGGGATGGAAGAATACAAGAGTGAATTTGACCATATGGGGGTGGTCAAATTTAGGTGTCTACATTTTTCCCCTCTTCAAAATATAGTTAGAATAACGGTGTTTCAAAGAAAAATAAAGTGCAAATGGCTCAAAAAAAGATCACTTTGATAGATGCCCCAGTATTGTAGGTAGGGTGATAGGTAGGAAAAGTGAGGAAATATGATGAGGTATGCCCCCTTGAGATAGTGGATAGGGAAGAAAACCATGAAGAATGGATTTTGAACAAAAAAAAATGGATAAATAGGTGTAAGTGGTAGTCTACAAAAAAAATTAGGTCAAATGATTAAAAAAGGTTAAGAAAAAGGTTAAAAATGGTAAAAAGGTTGAAGGATAACTATGGAAAAAGCTAAATATAAATAGTAAATTAGAAAAGTTACTATTCACTTTTCTTTCATTGTGCACACATGACAAAAGGTGATTGAGTGATCGAGAGTGAGACAGAAGATGAGGAGATTATCCACCGTGAAGACATTGTTCATGATTACTACCACCTATTAGTCATCCCTCGATAGGTAGGCCTCAAAAATTGATCTTTATCATTTGATTTAATTTCACACGTGTTTTCAAATTTCTAGGTAGCCTAGGTAAATAGGCAGGTAGACTAGGGGGAAAAATGGCTAAGCATAGGTGGACAAATTCACCCATTGAAAAAAGTGTATTCACCCCTATAGCCAGATAGGCGAATGTGAAGGGATAAATAGGTGTATGGACATCCAACATGCGAATGCATAGGGATATAAGGGTGATTGAGAAATTGCCCCTAAAGGGAAAATGGTGAAAATAAAATAGAGGGGTGATTGTGAAAGCACCCCTGAAGGGAAAGGGAAAAATTAATAGAGAAGGGAGAATGTGGAATCACCCCCAAAGGGAAGGGTGAATTCAAAATCGCCCAAGGGAATATAGGGGTGATATCGGTATTTCCTCTGTGGAGAAGGGGTGATTCTACACCTAGAAGAGGGAATAGGTGAATTCTACAAGGAAAAGGTGAATGTGCCAAAGAGAGAATGAGGGAAAAATGCACATGCCACATGGGTTAATGCACAAAAAAAGAAGGGTGAATGCGTAGGCCATAGGAGTGAATGCACACAAATGAGATTGGAAAGAAAAAGGATAAAGGAAAATGGTATAAGTGCTGACAGAATGATTGTGTGGATGTAGAGCATAGATACTCTAAGGACGCAAGAGTGATACTCAACTACATTGACAATCGATGACTTCATAGATGTAGATTTTGAGACATTAGAGCTAGCGAGGCTACTAAACATGTTAGTATTGCCATCCATTTAGGCACACTGGCCTCTAATGATCATGTTGATGGATAGATGGAGCTCTGAGAAATGTACCTTCCTCCTCCCCAAATGGGAGATGATAGTCATACTAGAGGACATGTGGTAGACCTTGCGACTTCCCATAAGGGGAAATTTGGTGTGCAGTGGTGGGGCTAGGTGGTCGATATAAGAGAATTTGTGTGTGGTGTTCAAGATAGCTTATTTCCCCTATGTGGGGAATGAGCTAGACATTGAAGTATGCATTAGGACAATATTTCCATTCCCAATATTCTTTTGTGGACTAATTAGCAAGATCCTCCTCCCAAACAAGAGTGGTAGATTATTTAGCCTAAAGATGATTGAGGTTTCACAACATATTATGGAGTGGAGATAGGATGTATTCACATGGATTCCTTGCATACTGGTGTAGCTATATAGAGATATGCACGTAGTGTGCTACATAGGTGCATTGAGTGTGACACGCATGACCCTACTTTAGGTGTGGGTCAAGAAGAATATCCAAGTCATAGGCTATATATTGCAGCGGTAGTGGGGAGCAAGGAGGAGAGAGCAGGGATCCCTATAACATATGAGTATGGGGGTATCATCCATTTCAGAGGGGTGTAGAGCTTAGCCTATTGGCGAAGAGTTTTTGATGACCTCATAAATGATCAAATTGTATGGAGATTGTATATCCATTATAGGTTTCCATGATGGAGTATAGAGACCTGATTATACAGAGGGTTTATGTTTAGCCGATGATATTTGATAGGGAGGGATTCCTATATCATTGAGCTATATGGACTAGATAGGGTCACTCACCAGTTCAAAGTGTAGCAGGATATTCCAGAGCAAGTGGAGAGATAAAAGAGGATTACCTAGGAGAGAGGTTGGGCGAATGAAGTGTCATTTACACATGCACAATAGATATGGGATGGTTTGGAAGATCAAATATAGCCATGGAGAGATGGCCTAGATGATGTTGTGGTCACAACTAGATATGCGGGTTGGTGGTAGGGGAGGATTCTTGCAAGGATTACACTAGTAGTCCAATGGGATTCTTCACTAGTGCATGAGGTGAGGGAAGAGGGAGAGGTAGCAAGAGGTGGGGGTGAGGAGGATCATCCCAAAGAGAGCCTTAGTGCTTTATTAACCATAACGAGGATACAACACAACAAAGAGGTTGGTAGGGTCATATTCATGAATAAGAGTCCTACAATAGAGACTGGGGACAAAATAGGAAGAGATTGAGAGGCTGCAGGATGAGGTGGAGAAAATGCAGGGAGCACAACCTATGGTAGATGATGGGGTAGTTGTGGAGGCAAAGAGGTTGAGAGGGGAGGTGGAGAGGTTGTAGGGTGAGAGGGATGAGGTAGTGGGGTTGGCAGAGAGGGTGGATGGATAGGTGGAGAGAGTATAGAGTTTGTTGGAAGTGATGTAGGAGTAGAGCGATGAGGTTCAGAGAGAGTGAGATGATTCCTACACTTAGGCAGAGCTGGAAGAGGGATAGGTAGTGAGCATGCAACTCACACAAGATGCATGGTAGCTAGAGATGAGGAGGACATAATAGCATCAAGATAGATACAAGTTAAAGAGACCAAGCACAAAAAATATCAGCTAGGGTAGATGATGCTAGGATAAAGGAAGGATACTATATAGGATCCTATTCTATAGTCATGTCTAATCCTACGTAGATGGTGGCTCCATATGTGTGGGTAGTTGGGGTGAGGGAAGGGTCATCACAATTGGCTCCCATGCAATCTAGGGTATCAGGTGAGACCAGTGCCTACAAGGAGATTCCATCAAGACATAGGGGAGAGTGTTGAATTCCCCACAAAATTCAAATGCAGTTAGCAGTGGCTAGGAGGATAGGGGTGGTAGATAGGAGGATAGGTACAGGGTCACAGTTTTGATAGGTGCAAATTGGATGTATATATATATATATATATACATGCACAAAGCTAATGTATATATTATGTTGTAATTTGAGTCAGAGATTCTTTTATTCTTGTTGATTTAGGACACATGATGTGTCATTTGTACAAATATCCCTTTCTACATTTTTATGCTTCTACACATGTACTTATTATGTGATGGACACTATATGTATAGACCTTATTATGGACATCATGGACTTTATTATAGACTATATGGACTTTATATGGACATTATGGACTTCTATATTTTGATATATATGACATGCCAGATTATGACGATGCTCTATTTATGATGTCTATGTGATGTTTATTGGATGTCATTGTTATATTCTTACGCATGTATGTATGGTGAACATGTGATTATGACTATGATGGATGTGTATATGATGGTATGCATGACTGACACTTTGTGATGTAGGATGTGATGCTTGTGGTTTATTAGTATGATATGGATATGATTCTAAAAATTTATTGTTGGCCCACAGTTGTCGTTGCACAAAAATATTGACCTGTTAATGCCTAATACAATTGCCAAAGTTAACGGATTCAAGGGAGGTAGTTAATCCATGTCACAAATCCCAAGGGGAGCATTGAACATATGCCAAAAAATAGCCCCTTAGTGTTACCTGAGGGGATTCAAACCTGACACCTTGGCTTTGATACCAATTGTTGTCCCACAGTTGTTGCACAAAAAGATTGACCTGTTAATGCTTGATACAACTTCCAGAGTTAATAGATCCAAGGGAGGTGGTTAACCCATGTCACAAACCCTGATGGGAGCATTGACTGTTGGCCTCCTACAATGATTCAATAACTAAGCCTTTACAACCATGATTCAAAGATTAGACATCTAACCTAAATAGTTATTCAATCATCATGAAAGTGCATTTAACTTTTCAACCTAGGGACGTGAACTTGAAATGGGTCAGCACAGTATGTGCACTAGGGGCTCAAGTATTCATTGCACTCTACAACTAAGAAACACCATACTAAAAGTAAATTGCTTAAAAGGAAATAAAGTAAATGTTGAATATCAACCAACAACTATGCTAAGCTAAAATGTAGAACAAGAATGAAAATATAAGTGATAAACAGGAGACTACATTGTCTTCCTTGGCTGCAGGAACAATCACATAATGGAATTCTAGTGGCTACAGGAATAGTTAATGCTAGATTTCTAAGTACTAAACAACAAGTAATACTAAACTAACGTTAAACTAAGAAGACAAATTACTCACCAAGTGAGCCCCCTTGGATAAGTATCCTTTAAACTAATAAGAACTTAGATGCTCGAACTCAAAACTTTATTTTATTCACTATAAATCATGCATACAAAGAGTAATGTATCTGTATTATTGAAACTAGAGAATGAGAGTATAATGTAAAATCATGCAACATCTGAAGAAGGAGCATCAAATCATTATTTATACTACAGCTAAACAAGGTAGTCAACTCCATGACTGGGAGGACGCCATTTAGGGAAAACAGGGGAAAGTGGAGTGATGGTGGTTACGCATGCATGAAATATGGTCAGACATGCAATTCAAGCATAGATCTAGCACAACAGTAACACCCATGCATGCTCAATCATTAAGGTCCATTGCAAGATAGTTATGTTTAGTTGCATGAAGAATCTTTGCTGCTAGTTGCCTTTGACTTGGAGCGATTTCTCAGCTGGACGTTATGGTGCATGCCCAGCTGGCGGTGTCTTCCTCAACTTGGTGTATTAAATTTGCATGTCAAGTTTAGTATGCATAATAACTACACATCTATAGCCACTCCAAGAAACATTCATTAATCACATGCAAAATCAATATAGATGACCCACATATTATGCCAAATATCATTAAAGCTTGTAGAGATAGGATAATGTCAAATGTCAATGGTTTGAGGGAAACATTATTCCAATACCAACACTTAAGTGTTAAATTCCATGACATCAATGAGAAAATATACTATAGATTCTACCCAAAATTAGACCAAAAACTAGGCTCATCACTCCCCCCAACCTAACATTTTGCTGGTCCTTTAGTAGGGGAAGAGTTGTTCTTCTACTTGGTCAAAGTTCTAAAATTTTCAACTGAGAGCTATCCAACATTAGTGGCTGCAATACATGAGTCAGAGTCCCAATAGAATCCTACCAAGCTATCAAACATGTTCCATCTCTACCTCTATACAACAATGTCATACTAGTAGAATCTAAAATTTGGCATGGGCCACATGAGCATGGGTGGCTGAAAAGTCAAGGGAAGCCAATGTCATCCCTAAATTCTCCCAATCTAAATATGTCTCTCAATTATTTTTAATGTTGTAGCATAATTGTGGATGGAATGAGGCTCAACTTATTTCAGCTCATCAGTCAAACGATTCCATCTTTCGGATAAACATCTCCTCACAGTTTCTTCCTTTGTTGTTGTTTTCTCTCCATAAATTAAAAATAGATGCATGTACTGTAAAACTAGGAGGATTATGAATTCCTACTAGTATTTTTGTTGATGGCGGCTCCTCATATGGCACTATTTGCATGGACTTAGGCTGTCCGGTTATCTTTGGTTGTAAGGGTGTTGTTTCTTCTTCCTTTTGTTGCAGGGGCTCTTGTTCTTGTTGTGGCTATAGGAACTCCTACTCTTGTTCTGGTTGTTGTTGTAGGACCTCTTACTCATACTGCAGGACCTAGCTATCCTTCCACTCAGATTTCAAATCAGCTCATTTTAAAATTTCTGATGTAACCTAATATGATTTGACACATGGAAAATAAGTTCACAAAATATTTGCATCTTTTTTGTTCCCCTCCCCCCAAACTAAATTTGGACATGTGTCCACACAAGTGAGATGGAAGTGGCAATTGACAGGAAATGGGGGAATTTATGTGAATACCTATACTAACGTACAGTGATTAAATGAACACACCTAAAAGACTATTAAAGATAGCAATTAAAATACACATACCTGAATGTGTGGAAGATTTGTTGCAAAGATTGTGGATAAAGTAACGCTTGCCTTACTGAAAAATGTATTGAGCAATAAATGAAGATAAGGTGGAATGAGGTGAGGTTGAATGAAGTGCTGGAAGAGAAATAAAGGTGGTGATGGATGGGTGGATGGGCATATGACAAATAAATGGACTTCCACATAAGTGAAAGTCTTTATTATAAAAAGTACATACCTCAATTAAGCTAAAGGAGGGACACTAGGTCCATTTGCTTCAGCTACAGGAAGCTTTGAGTGTCGGGTGAATTGTTGTGGGAACTCTTCTTTAGAAGATGGTTTATGGTATAATCTGAGGTGATGACCATTGACAAGTAATTTGAACTTGACAGGGTCAATGGTGGTAAGCTAAATAGCTCCATTAGGAAAGACCTCAGCAACTTTGTATGCTCCTAGCCACCTTGTCTGCAATTTTCCTTCATTGTCCTGGTATCTTGAATCATAGAGCAAAGCCCAATCTCTAGGTTTGAACTTCTTGTCCTTGATAAATTTGTCATACCACCTGATTTGTTGATTCTACACTACTTTTGTATGTTGCAGATTTTCTCTTCTTATCTCATCCAAAGCATTTAGTTGCATGATTCTTTCTCTTCGTGCTTCAAAAATATCCATCCCTAAATCCACTACAGTTCACAAAGTTTTATTTTCAAATTCAATTCACATCATAGTTGTCATTCCATACAACTCAAATGGGATGAAGCCTATAGTTGTTTGCCATGTCCTATAGACCCAAACAACTTCTAGTAATCTATTTTCCCAATCTTTCTTATGGATAGCTACTGTTTTACTCAGAATGGCTCCAATCTCCCTATTTTTCACTTCAACTTGGCCATTAGCCTAGGGGTGATAAGGAGTAGACTTTTTGTGCCTTATATTGTACTCATTCACTAGTGCTGCAACATGAGTTGATGTGAATTGTGGCCCTTGATCAGTCACTATTTCTCTTGGAACTCCATATCTTGTGAAAATATCCTCATAAAGAAATTTTGCAACCTTGTTATCTCTTACATGCTTCATGGCCTTAACCTCTACCCATTATGTTACATAATCAATGCATACCAATATATAAGACTTACCATTTGATGGAGGGTCAATTGGTCCCACAAAATACAATCCCCACTTGTCAAAGGGAGTGATTACTATCTAGGGGAAAAGTGGCATCTCATCATATCTAGTTGGTCTTCCCATTCTTTGACATTTGTCACATTTCCTGGTATACCTTCCTACATCCTTTTGGAGTGTTGGCCAGTACTACCCTGTGTTCAAAACTTTCATTGCTATCCTCTTGGCTGCAAAGTTTCCTCCACATGGTTCATTGTGACATGCATGTAGAATGTCATATGTCTCATCTTCCCTCACACATCTTCTCATGACATGGTCAAGTCCAATATAAAAAAAAATCCAACAATCCAAGAGAAAGGAAAATATTTTTCAATGAGTGCCCTTTTCTCTTTTGGGGAGAAGTGAGAAGGAACTCTACCTGTAACCAAGTAATTAGCTATGTCAGCATACTAGGGTATTTGTACATTGAGAAAGAATAGATGCTCATCAGGAAAAGAGTCATCTATGGGCTGATTTTTTTCTGATGTAGTTAGCCTTGAAAGAAAATCTACAACAACATTAGCCTTCCTTGGCTTATCCACAATGGCTATATCAAACTCCTACATCAACAATAACCATCTTGCCAATCTACTTATGATCAAAGGTTTATTCATGAGATACCTAATGGATGCATGATCAGTGTGCACAAATATTTGGTATCCCATTATGTAATGTTTGAATTTTTTCAGTGCATAGATTACTGCTAGCATCTCTTTCTCTATCACTATATAATTGAATTCAGCTCCTTGCAATTTTTTGTTGACAAAGTAGCATTTTCAACAGCTCCCTCTTTTTATCCTAAGACTGCTCCTATGGTATAATCTAATGCATCAATGTGGATGTGGAAAGGAAGCTCCCAATTGGGTCCCTTGAGTATAGGAACATGAGTCAAAGTTGCCTTCAAGTCAAAAAAATGCCTTGTCACAAGCTTCATTCCACTAAAATTCAGCATCTTTAGTGAGAAGGGTATACAATGGTGTTGCTACCTTGCTGAAATCCTTGATGAATCACCTATAATATCTTGCATCACCCAATAAACTCCTAACATCCTTCTATTTTTCAGGTGTAGGCAAATTTGTGATTACCTCAATTTTGGCAGGATCTACTTGAATTCCCTTATGGGAGATGTAGTGGCCAAGAACTACACCCTCTTGCATCATCATGAAGCACTTTTCACTATTTAAGGACAAGTTTAGATCCTAAAATCTCTATAGGAATCTCTTGAGATTCTCTAATGCTTGATTAAAATCAACACCATAAGTTGTGAATTCGTCCATATAAATCTCCATGCAATCATGAGAAATGTCTGAGAATATGCTAATGACTGCCCTCTGGAAAGTTGCAGGTACATTGCACAAGCCAAATCGGAGTACCAAATAGGCATAGGTCCCCCATGGATAGGTAAATTTAGTCTTCTCTTGGTCTTTTGATGCAATTTGGATTTGGTTGTAGCCATTGAATCCATCCAGAAAAGAGATGTATTGCTTTCCTACAAGTGTGTCCAAAACTTGATCAATGAAGGGTAAAGGAAAGTGATCCTTCTTTGTGGTAGCATTAAGTTCTCTATAATCAACACAAACTCACCATTTCCCTCCTTTCTTGGGAACAATCACTAATAGAGATACCCACTGACTATCTGAAATGGGGTAGATAAATCCCACATCTAGCAATTTCTGCAGTTCTCCTTTCACAATTTCTCTTAGTGCAGGGTTAATCCTTCTTTGTGGTTGTCTTACTAGAGTGCAATCATCTCTGATATAAATTCTATGGGTACACAGTTTAGGATCTAGTCCCTTCATATCATGGTAATCCCATGCAAATGCATGCTGATGGACCCTTAATAGGTTTGCCAATAACAGTTGTTGCTCTTCATTCAATTTACTATTAACATTCAGATATTTTCCTTCTACCACCTAGACTTGCATAGTTAACTCTATCATGGCTACTTCATTACTACATGGTAGCTTTAGTTCATATAGCAGCAATGTACGAAACATACCTATTGCTACAGGAAGTCTATTTGCAGGAAGAGTGGTTGTAAGAAGATTGTCTACAGGAAGAATATCTATAGGAACAGTGGTTGCAGGAAGAGCAGGCAGAAGTGTTATGACCAAAGTAGAAGATGATGCTTCCTCCACTTCATAATGGTTCTGAATGAGATTATCCAACACTTCATCCTCATCTTAGAGATGCATGAAATATCTTTTGTCTAGCATCATAAGCTGTGCCAAATAAATTAACTTCCTCGGCCTCTTCACCAACTAGTGGCCATACAAATTTTTTCTCATCATGAGACGGCTGAGCAAGTGGATAAAGAACAAAAATTTTAGTACTCCTTCCATCTGAAATGGTCAATTCACCTGACCGAAATCCAATGTATGCATCATTATTTTCTAACCAAGGACTTCCAAGAATGATGGGATACCCACCTAATGTAGCCTTAGGAGAAGGAATCATAAAATTTGTTGGGTATTCCCAGGAGTTTAAAACTACCACAAGATCCTCCACTAAACCATCAAACTTAACAATAGAGATATCAACAAGCTATAGGATAGTAGGAGTAGATCTCATACTTGCAATATTTAGTTGCTATAGGATTTCCTTGGTCATCACATTGATTGTTGTCCCTAAATCAATTAGAGCATTCTTCACTTGGATCCCATCTATGACAACTGCTACTATAGGACTGCCTAGGTCATTCTACTTGGGAATAGTCATTTTTCCCAGCATGATATCAACTAGCTATCCCACCACATGAATTATAGTTGGGTCTCTCTTCTTCCTTCCTAGATTCTTAAGACAAGATTCCTTGATAGCTTTGTCGTAGATTGGAACATCCTTTATGGCTTGAAATAGGGGTATCTGAACACATATGATTTATTTGACCCAAAATGTCAAAAGTGGTATTGTCCTTTTCTTCTTTCTTCTTGGCAACTTCCAATCTCTGAGGAAATGGTGGTTCTTGCTTGGTCTATCTGGCTTGAACTAGTTCATGATTGTTAGGTGCACTTGGCTTAATAGGATCATTTAGAGGCTCCTCCTCCTCTTCCACAAGAAGTTCAGTGATAATTGGTTTGGGAGGGCCTGATAGAGTAGTTCCTAAATGCAAATGGATGTCACCTACATTCACAATATATACAGGGAATTGATTTGAATCAACATAGTATGCAAGCTGCTATTGTGGTTTGTTATTAGGATTGGGTGTGGGATAATCTAGTAGCTAAGTTGGTTTAGGTGTATTTGAGCTTGGACTAGTAGGTGGAGGCATTGGAGTAGGCTGTTGAGGCTGAGAAGGTGGCTGTATGTAACTGGTTGTCTGAGTAGGCCATTATTGTCCTCTCCATTGATTTGTTTCCTACTAATTTCCTGAAGGTGGTTGCCAGTGCCCTTGAAATTGCTGCCAATTCCCCTGAGGTTGTTGCCACTAAGGTGGAGAACTCTAATGAATTGGCTAAGTGTTTGGAGGGATACTCCAAGGTTGTGGTGGATATCCTCCATAACTGGGTGGATATGGGGGTTGCCATTGGTTACCAAATAAATAAGAGTTAAAATATGGCCCAACATAGGATAGTGGATCTGGTGGCATACCTTGTCTTGGAGCCCAAGGCTTCCTTTGTGCAACATAGTAAACTTGGTCTTCTTCAATCTGAATGGGCTTGAACTCAGGTGAAATATGCTTGCTTTCCAGGTTAGCTACCATCTTACATCTACAGTCCTTCTTTTGTCTACAATGAGGGCTATACTTTGTCAACATCATCTTTTCCTCTTCTTGCTTCTTTTTAGCCTAAAGTGTATCTAGCTAAGAAGCTAGATTGTTGATAATATCTTGCTCTAAGTTTACAAGAAAATGAGTGATCTCATTTCTTAAAACTACACCAGTAGTTGACTTACCCATGGAATATTGATAAGCTCTCCCTTTCTTCAAAGCTACCCTAGAGTAATTTTGGCATATTTTCTTGATATCCTCCCAAGGAACTTGGGAGATATCTCCTCTTGCCATGAGGTCCAAAGCATTAGTGCAGTTATCATTGATGCCTCTAAGGAAAAGAAAATTTTGTGAGTCCTCATTAAGTGCATGGTGTGGGGAATTTTGTAGGAAAAACAAGAAACTTGCAATGTAATATTCCAGCCTCTCATCTTCCTTCTACTGCATCTTGAAAATGTCACCTCCTCTCATGTCACTACCCCTATAGTATTCCTTGTACTTCTCAAGGAATTTTTTCTTCATGTCTTCCCAGGTTTCCATAGTATCCCTTCCTAGGCTCATGAACCATCTTAATGCAGCCTCTTTCAAAGTGCTAGGAAATAACTTAAGCCTATGGCCATCAGTAATGTAATCATAATTCTTGCAGAGTATTTCAAACTCAAATGAGAAGGTATCAGGATCTTCTATCACAAGTCCATAAAACTTGGGGAGTGTTGAGGTATGAATGTTCTTGATGCTGTCAACTTAATTTTGATGGGATATGGGGAAAGGGAAATTTGGTTGGTTTGTTTTGTTCCTATTTTCATCACCCATGCCTGCTTGATGTGGTTCAAAGACAAAGGGGTTCTCAAGCTGATTTTGATCTTTTGAGGAGACTTCAGAGCTAGTTAGATCAGGATATGCATCAACAAAGGGGTGTGGATCTTCTTCTTCGTCTTCTTCTAGTAGCTTCTAGTACTCAACTAGATGAAATGGACAAGGATTGTTAGGAAGAAATATCCCATAAGCATCCCTTCTCCTTCCTCTATGCATGCGGTATCACTCACTATCAGTCAGCTCACACAAAGAATTGGTAAAGAATTAGGGGGTTCATTACTTCCTAAGTGAGGATATGCTAAGAAAAACTTTCAAAAACACTATAGCAAGAAAAACTATCAATGACTCCAAAAGACTTCCTAGCTTGACACCATCCTTGGCAATGACACCAAAAATGTTGGCCTCCTACAATGATTCAATAACTAAGCCTTTATAGCCATCATTCAGAGATTGGACATCTAACCTGAATAGCTATTCAATCATCATGAAGTTGCATTTAACTTTTCAACCCATGGACATGAACTTGAAATGGTTCAACACAATATGTGCACTAGGGGCTCAAGTAGTCATTGCACTCTACAACTAAGAAACACAATACTAAAAGTAAATTGCTTAAAAGGAAATAAAGAAAATGTTGAATATCAACCAACAACTATGCTAAGCTGAAATGCAGAACAAGAATGAAAATATGAGTAACAAACAGGAGACTACTCTGTCTTCCTTGGCTACAAGAATAGTCACATAATGAAATTCTAGTGGCTACAGGAACAGTCGATGCCATATTTCTAACTAAGTACTAAACAACAAGTAATACTAAACTAATGCTAAACTAAGAAGACAAATTACTCACGAAGTGGGACCCCTTGGATAAGTATCATCTAAACTAACAAGAACTCATATGCTCAAACTTAGAACTTTATTTTATTCACTGTAAATCATGCATACAAAGAGTAATGTATATGTATTATTGAAACTAGAGAATGGGAGTACAATGTCAAATCATGCAACCTCTAAAGAAGGAGCATCAACTCATTATTTATACTAGAACTAAACAAGGTAGTCAACTCCACAACTAGGAGGATGCCATTTAGGGAAAACAAGGGAAAGTGGAGCGATGGCGGTTATGCATGCATGGAATCTGGTCAGACATGCAAGTCAAGTGAAAATCCAACACAACATTAATGCCCATGCATGCTTGATCATTAAGGTCCACTACAAGGTGGTTACATTCAATTGCATGAAGAATCTTTGTTGCCGAATTCCTTTGACTTGGAGCAATTTCTCTATTGGATGTTATGGTGCATGCCCAGCTGGCGATGTCTTGCTCAACTTGGTATATTAAATCTGCATGTCAAGGTTAGTACACATAATAATTGCACATATATAACCACTCTAAGAAACATTCATTAATCACATGCAAAATCAATATAGATGACCCAAATATTATGCCAAATATCATTAAAGCTTGCAGAGATAGGATAATGTCAAATGTCAATGGTTTGATGGAAACATTATGCCAATACCAACACTTAAGAATTAAAGTCCACAACATCAATGAGCAAATAGACTATAGATTCTACCCAAAATTAGACCAAAACCTAGGTTCATCATTGATCATCTACCAACATTTATGATGCAGGTGGTGAAATGATTTTGATTTGTTATGTATGCATATGGGATTATGACATGTGTTTATATATCACGTGGATGTTTATGTATGGAATTATAATGTTTGATTATGAATGCATGATATGATGTGATGGATGAAATACAAATATGGATAATGTCATGGATGGATTACATGCATCTAATTGAATGAAATGTGTGTAATGGAATGAATGTAATAAAAAATAGTTAAGATGCTTAGAATAACAAATATACATTATTCAAAAAAAACTTAAAATGATAATGAAATGAAAATGGTAATGAGTTAATATGCTTAGAATAACAAATATATATCATTCTAAACAACTTAAAAATCACCTAAATAAACACATAAATGATGTGAATTTTTCTTGCTCCTCTCTCCCACTCCTCTAGTTTTGAATTTCTTACACACATGGCATAATTCATACCAGGAGTACCCCACGGACCCCCCTATCCTCTTCTGACTAGATTCTTGCAATGACACATGTTTTTTGACATCCTTGGGGAACTCTCGTGTGTTTTCCACTACTAGTGAGCCTGTGATTCTTGGTCAGCCTATTGAAGAGGTGCTAGCAATCCCCATTACTCCAGTTTTAAGGCAATGGAAGAACATACTGAATAACTCAAGTTCAAATGCTAAGATTCCTTCTCCTGAGGTGGAGATCTCTATCTTGGGTACCGATTTCTCTATCCCTGAAGTTATTAGCAACAAGATTGTTTCATCCATGGAGAATGTTGTGGTGGGAAAATTCTTCTCCTTTCATCCTACTGTCAATATGGTTAGAAGATGGCCAACTACAAAATGGTGTTTAAAGGGTAGTGTGGGTGTCTGCACCATGGCTAGTGGACTCTTCCTTTTCAAGTTCACAGTTGCGGAGGATTTTCAATTTTGGTGCTCTTCTTTGGGTCCCTGGGTGTATGCAAAACATGGTCTGTCTTTGTTTTGATGGAAACTAGGGTTTGACCCTACTATTGATCTCAACAAGTCGGCTCTTGTGTGGGTGCGTCTTCAAGGACTTCCTCTAGAATATTGAGATGATTCTGTATTTCAAAGTATAGATGATTCTTTGGGTCATTTCATCACCTCAGACTCCATTACTAGATCCAATTCTAGGTTAGTATTTGCATGCTTCTTTTTCAACATTGATATTAATAAGACATTACCCAATTCTGTGAAGCTTTGTTCCAAATTTGGGTATTGAACTCAATAGGTCTGCTGTGAAAATGTGATGATTTATTACCAAGAATGTGCTAAACCTAGTCACCTTATTTTGGACTATAAGTCCACTATCAAACATAACCCCAACCCTAATGAACCATCTACATATGGCCTCACTGACAACTACCCTTTTGAGTCTAATATCCTTAAGATTATGGATTCCTTAGCTAAGGCTGGGTTGACTAATCTAGAGATCTCATCAAGTCAATCTAAGGAATTGGTCTTAGTTGATTCCATCTTAGAGCTTAATGGGTCCTCTCCTAATAGTTTTTTGGTGTACAATTCCCCATTACTTAGTTATGGGTTGTTGGTGATGCCTGTGGTTGAAATTGGTGCAGGGGCACCATTTAAGGAGTTTGGTCCATTCATAGGTTTGAGGTCTAGACTTTAGAAATTAGGAGTTTTGAAATTAAAATAAGGTCTATAAGACCATTTGGAGTTGTATTAAGTCATTTATGATGTTTTTCAAACGTTTAGGAGCTTTGGTCTTTGAAAAATGCACAAATGTTGAAAATTGCAAATTGTGCAAAATTGCAATATTTGAAAAAGTTGTAAAAATGCATTTTTTGAGGAAGTCCAAGGATCAAGTCATTTGAAAGTTCATTTTGGAAGTTGATTCAGTTTTTATTTGGTGGGAAACACTTTTAAAAGCCATGTAGAACTCGTTTGGAGGTTGTTGAAATATTTTGAAGGATTGAAATACAAATAAACTCTATTTTTCACTCATTTTTCTTTATTTTCTATTGTAACAGCAGTTTGTATGACCTATGCATCAAGTATTATTGATGCAATGGTAGAGGAAGAAACCACTCTCACAATCTCAACTTAACAAAACTCAAACAAAATTTTCATGTCCTTTCAACTAGGACTCAAACCTTCTTGACAAAATCTTACTTCCAAGGCACCAAACTGAGATAAAGGTACAAAATCATTTGAAGTTTCCTAAAATAAATTTAAACAGCATTAAAATGACCAAATTGATCTCTATCACCAACAAAAATAACTCTAACATATGAACTTACATAATAGACTGCTCCAAAATCAGCAATTAGGCCTTTTTTGGCTAGTTCAAATGGGGGCTTATTGGTTCTAGTACTCCTAGGCTTCACATATCTTCTCTAACTCTTCACACACATCCTTTGTGACCTTCTCAAGCTATCCAAACCATCTCCCATTCATTTCCAAGATTATTTTATCAAACCCACAACCCTATGGGCCTCAAATGACTTTAAACCATGCAAAAACAGCCTAGGGCATCATGACAACCAATGAAAACCTTCTCCAAAGTTCTTTCAGCCTTAGGAAATATTCAAACACCTAAAAAAATACCTTCTCACAAATTTTGAAGGGCTTTCAATGGTGGAAACTCAAGATATGATTTTTTCTTTAAACTGGAACCTTGATTTCTGAACAGGCCTGCTAGGAAGATTTGACCATTACACAACCTAAATGACCTTTTCAAAATTTCTGGTAAAAAAAAAATGACTAAAATTAAATTATCTTTCCCACCATGTGAGTTTCAGATCTGTAACATCCCGTATATGATGGTACAACATAAATTATAGTCTAATTTTGCAAGAAAACAATGAGTTTATTGGTTCCAAATTGCATCCAAATGGCCACAAACCTTATGGTTGACCATACAAGCCTTTTTAAACCTTTTACATATTGTTTTTATCAGTTACAAACCACCAACCAACTCCTAATAATCCTTGACTCTTCACCTTCCATTCTTGCATTTTTGCACTTAGACAACATGACAACTTTTTACCAAAAAATTGCAACTTTTGCAAGTTTGACTCAAATGACTCCCAACCATTCCAAATACATTTAAATGTTCTAAATAGACATTATTGAATTGATAAAATACCCTAGACACCTAAAATCTAGCATTTGACCATGCTCACAAAAAATGACCTTTTTGACAAAACTGAACCTACAAGGTGCTCCTACACCATACACCCAGCCAAAAGAGAATTCCAAGCCCTCTTGGATTGAGGGGAAAAATATGAAATCATCCTTGAATACTCCTCCATTTTTTCGTTGATACTCTACACTTGATCCTGTTTGAAACGACTCCAACTTACCTTCATTTTCACCTTAGGCTTCACCATATCAAAGTAAATTTGTCTTCCATTGGATTTATCCCTTTGAATCTGCTCTTTCATTCCCTACATCATCTCATTCTCTGCCTTGACTCATTTCATCTTGACCCTTGGTTTGTGTCTTCTTGCAATACCAACAAATACTATGTATTTTTCTTCCTCATACTTGTTCCCTTGTGAGATGACCTTGACTTCTTTGTTTTCCAATTCTACCATACGATACTCAACCTCTAAGCTTGATGTCATGTTAGGATCACTAACCTTTGGAATGAAAAAAAATGGAAACCCATTGTCCTCTTTGAAAATCAATGAAAAAAACATCATAATATCATACCTTTGAAGCCAAATTTTCTCTTCCAACATCAATTCATCCTTGACCTTAAATAGGTCAAACCTTGACATTGCTTCAACCTCATTTTTCTCCAAAAGAAAATCAGATTTCATACCTGTTGTCTCATCATCTTCATGACTTGGAACTGCTACACCCTTCTTAGGTTCTTCTTCCTTTATCTTCAACTCAGTTTGATTGACTTGTTCCTTTTCCTCTTATTCCTCTTTTAACTTCATTTGTCTTCTTCTCTTGAAAATATTCCTAATGGGCCATGTAACTCTTTTCTTGATCTTCAAGTGCCAATTTGTTGCTTGTCTGATCCACTGTTCCATCTTCATCATGGACTCTCCATAAAAAATAACTAAAATTTGCCTCCCTTCTCCTCATCTCTTTCTTTAACTCAACTATCTCTTTGTCAATCATCTTTGGTCTCTTCCTTTCTTCCTCTGCCTACAAATACCTTCTTAACACTTCCATCTTGTTCTCTACTCTCAAGCAAGATTCTGCTTACTTCAACTTCTCTCAACTTTCTCTTCCTTCTCTTGGCAGCAACCAAGTTATCTCTCAACCTATACAACACCACAACACACAAAACACAAACTACAAAATCACTAGCCCAAATCTTTTCTGAGCTCTGATACCACTTTGATGCAATTCTAGAGGAAGAAACCACTCTCACAATCTCAACTTAACAAAACTCAAACAAATTTTTCATGTCCTTTAAACTAGGACTCAAACCTTCTTCACAAAATCTTGCTTCCAAGGCATCAAACTAAGATAAAGGCATAAAATCATTTCAAGTTTCCTCAAATCAACTTAAGAAGCATTAAAATTACAAGCTTAATCTCTATCACCAACACAAATAACTCTAACATATGAACTTACATAACAGACTACTCCAAAATCAACAATTAGGCCTTTTTTGGCTAGTTCAAATGGGGGTTTATTGGTTCTAGTACTCCCAAGATTCACATATCTTCTCTAACTCTTCACACACATCCTTTTTGAACTTCTCAAGCTATCCAAACCATCTCCAATTCATTTCTAAGATTAATTTATCAAACCCACAACCCTATGGGCCTCAAATGGCTTAAAACCACGCAACAACAACCTAGGGCATCATGAAAACCTATGGAAACCTTCTCCAAAGTTCTTGGAGCCTTGGGAAATATTCAAACACCTAAAAACAGACCTTCTCACAAATTTTGAAGGGTTTTCAATGGTGGAAACTCAAGATATGAATTTTTCTTTAAACTGGAACCTTGATTTTTGAATAGGGCTGCTAGGAAGATTCAACCATTAGACAACCTGAACGACCTTTTCAAAATTGTTGGTAAGAAGAAAAAATATCTGAAATTAAATTTTATTTCCATCCATGTGAGTTTCAGATCTGTACCATCCCATATATGGTCGTACAACACAAATTACAGTCCAATTTTGCAAGAAAACAATGAGTTTATTGGTTCCAAATTGCATCCAAAATGCCACCAACCCTATGGTCAACCATACAAGCCTTTTAAAACCTTTTACATATTTTTTTGATCAGTTACAAACCACCAACCAACTCCTAATACCCCTTGACTCTTCAACTTCCATTCTTGCATTTTTGTACTTAGACAACATGACAACTTTTTACAAAAAAATTGCAACTTTTTAAAGTTTGAATCAAATGACTCCAAACCATGCCAAATAAATTTAAATGGTCTAAATAAACCTTATTTAATTGATAAAAGTCCCTAGAAACCTAAAATCTAGCATTTGACTATGCTCACAAAAAATGACCTTTTTGACAAAATTGAACCTACAAGGTGCTCCTACACCAATTTGACTCAAATTTGTTGTGTTTTGAGTAGTGGGGTGAATTTCCTTTCCTTTGAATCCTATTAGAAGCTTTTTCATTATGTATTGTGCATTTTATCAGCAAATTACTTAAACCGGCCTCAACATTCAAATTTGAGGGTTTTGAATCAATAAAAAAGCTTTTTGACCCATTCCTCTTTTTGTGGCCATTGTGGCTTGACGAATGGGTCTGCAACATCATTAATAAGTTGTGTGGATGGAGATTTTTAGTAGGGTAGGTCTAGTTTGGTGATGGGTGTAAAGCCCTAAGGTGGATTTTAGTGTTTTCCACATGAATTCCTTTGGTTTTGTTATGTCAAAGTTGGAATCTTGTTGGGGCAGAGTGGTTGGTTGATGTTTTTAGTTTCTACAGGCCTAACTGAACTTGTTTGAAGTGATTGCATAGTTATTTGAGGGTGGTATGTTGGATTTTCAATAGAACCCTAGTTTGGTGCTATAAATGAGGGTTTCTGAGTTTGGCACTTGGTTATGAGGATTTTTGAGAAAAAATTATGGATTTTTGGGTTTTGACATGTAGGAACTACTTCCCCAAAGTTTCAAAGAGTTTTCATAAGTTTAGTGAGTGGTTGTTTTGTAAAAGAGGGCTAATCAAAGCCCTAAAAGGCGTGGAAATCCTAATTTGGTGAATTTGTCTCAAAACAACCATAAGTGATTTGTTGATATGTTATTGACCATTGAAATGGGTCCTTGAAATGGTTTAGATCTTGGTCTGAGAGAAGGTCATTGACAAGAGTTACCTGATTGATTTGATTCCTAGTGCTACAAGGGAAAAGAGTGAATTTGAAGAGATGGTGAGATTTTGATGAATTTGTGTTTTCAAAATTGTGATTACTGATTGGAATTGTGTTTAGTGAAATTGTAGGAACTCCCCCACTACATCAAAGTGGTATTAGAGAAAAGGTACCATATTCTTGTAGAAGAGAGTTGAAGATTGTGAGAGAAAGCTTGGAAGGTGAAAAGGCAAGATTGCAAAGATGCCTCCAAAGGGAAAAAATACAACAAAGGAGATGAATTATTTGAAGAATTAGTACATTAAAGAAATCAAAGAACTAAGAGAGAGATTGGAATCCTTACAAACCAATAAGAGAAGAGAAGTAGTTGAGAGTAGTGAATCAGAGGAAGAAGATGATAAAGAGTTTGAAGATGTTGAAGAAGTACTTGATCCAAAAGATTTGAGAATGGCCAAGTTGATAAAGGTAGTAAAAGGTGACAAATAGAAGATAAAAATTGATGTGCAAAAGTTTGGTGGAAATTTGAATGAAGAGGAATTGTTAGATTGGATAGCTTCTTTGGATAACTATTTTGAATGTGAAGAGATTCCAGAGGAATAGAGAGTGAATATTACCAAAACAAAGCTTAAGTGTCATGCACTTGTATGGTGGGATTATCTATAGTCAGAGAGAAGGAAACAAGGAAAGTCTAAGATTGTGGATTGGGACAAGATGATGGCTAAGTTAAAAGGTAAGTTTCTCCCTTTAGATTACCAAGTTCAAATGTTTAAGAAGTTTCAAAATTTGAGACAAAAGGAAATGGATGTAAAAGCATATACTGAGGAATTTTATAGATTGAGTATGAGGTCTAATCATAATGAAAATGAATATGAGAAAATATCTAGGTACTTGGGTGGCTTAAGAATGAATATACAGGATGAGTTGGCTTTGAATAATCCTAGAAATGTGGAGGAATGTTATAAAATGGAATTGAAGGCTAAATAGAAGGTAAAGAGAAGACAAGAGAAAATAGTAAGAGGAAGAGGCATCACTATGAGAGGAAGATGAACCTTTTCTACTCAAAGGCAATCAATTGAAAATCAAGAAAAAGAACCAAGCAAGAGGGATGAGAAAATTGCAGATTATAGAGGATATAGAGGTACAAGGAGTAGGTTGGGAGGTAGAAGGAATTCAAATACTTTTGCTGGTAGGTGTTACAATTGTCAACAATATGGACATTCAGCTTGGAAGTGCCCTAAAAAGAGTGGTTCATCAATAAGTGGAGGAGAAAGAAAACAAGATAGAAGAGCTCAAATCATTCATGAAGATGAAGTAGAAAGTAGTTCAAGTTCCAATAGATTGGTTGCTACTCCTGAGATGGGTGAGATGCTAATGATGAAGAAGAAATTTTTGAAGACCACAAAGGAGGAAGAGATACTGCAAAGAAGAGCATTATTCAGAACATCCTGCAAGTGTGGAAACAAGGTATGTAAAGTGATTGTGTATTTAGGTTGTACATATAACATTGTGTTGAATGAGATGGTAGAAAAGTTGCATTTAAAAAAAGTACCTAGAGAAATTCCTTATAGGGTGTCATGGGTTAGTGATGATCAGTCTTTGGTAGTGAGAGAACAAGCAAGGGTTGAGTTTCAAATTGGTAAATATAAAGATGAAGTTCTTTGTGACATAATTCCCATGAATTGTTGTCATATGTTATTAGGGAGGCCATGGACATTTGACAGGCCAGCTTTGTATGATGGTAGAAAAAACACATACCTCATTGAAAAGGATGGAAAGGATTTCATTTTGATGTCATTGATTGAGAAAGGAAAAGACCAACATGAGCTCATTATGCTTGGGAGAAAAGAGTGTGTGGATATAGAGGAAAAAGAGAACAAGAGTTTAGAAGCCAATGCAATGCTTAATAGATATAGGACAATGAATGCAAGAGGAGAAAATGATTTGAAATCAATTATGAGAACAAAGGATTTTATGAGGAAGAAAGTTGAGAATAATGAATTGCAGATTGGTAAAGGACAGTGCAAGTGTAAAGAGCCTTTGGAAAGGCATGCAAAAGGTGAATGCATCATGGTGGGGACAATCAAGTGCCCTATAATAGAGAGAAAAGAAAAAAGATAGTTAAAATTTGACAAACTAGTGGTTGATGAAATTGGAAGGGTAGTAGAAAGAAAGATAGTGAATGGTGAAGTTGTGATAGTGAATGATGGTATGGGCAAGACAATAAATGAGAAGACAATGGATAATAATGAGAGGACAGTGAGTTGTGGTATTGATATGATAGAGGATAGCAAGGTTGTAGATACAGAGAAGAAGAAGACAAAGGTTGAGAGTACAAAAGTTTGTAAGGGTGAAAAGATGGTGGAAAAAGAGACAAAGGTATGTGATGGTCAAGGGACAATAGCAGGTCTGATAAAATCAGTTAACAAAGATGGTACAAAAGGTTATAATTTTTACAGTGATAAAGGTGCAATCAAGAGGACTAGTGGACAAAGAAGGGGATGATAACTAAAGGGTAAAGTGATGACAGAGGAAGGAGGTAAGTATACAAGTCCAAAGGAAGGCGTAGCATCAGAGTTTGAGGTTAGAAGAGGTAAGAAGCACCCTACAGTACAAAGAGGATAGTTGGAGCAGCAAATAAGTGAAGGAAAAACCAAGAATGTCAATGAAAATGAAGAATCAAAGAAAGAACAAGGAAAAAGAGGACTGAAGCATGAAAATCAAGTTACAAACATCATTCCAAGGGATTTGGAAGTCTTCAAAAGTGGGGTGTATGGTGTAGGGGCATCATTTAAGGAGTTTGGTCCATTCATAGGTTTGAGGTCTAGAATTTAGAAATTATGAGTTTTTCAATTAAAATAAGGTCTATAAGACCATTTGGAGTTGTATTAAGCCATTTGTGATGTTGTTTAAATGTTTAGGAGGTTTGATCTTTGAAAAATGCAAAAATGTTGAAAATTGTAATATTTGAAAAAGTTGTAAAAATGCATTTTTTGAGGAAGTCCAATAGTCAAGTCTTTTGAAAGTTCATTTTGGAAGTTGAATCAGTTTGTATTTGGTGGGAAACACTTTTAAAAGCAATGTATACCTCGTTTGGAGGTTGTTGAAACATTTTGAAGGATTGAAATACAAATAAACTATTTTCCATTCATTTTTATGTATTTTTTGTTGTAGCAGCAGTTTGTACAGCTTGTGCATCAAGTATTTGACTCAAATTTGTTATTTTTTGAGTAGTAGGGTGAATTAACTTTGTTTTGAACCCTATTAGAAGGTTTTTCATTATGTTTTGTGCATTTTATCAACAAATTACTCAAATCGGCCTGAACATTCAAATTTGAGGGTTTTGAATCGATAAAATGGCTTTTTGACCCATTCCTCTTTCTATAACTGTTGTGGCTTGAGGAATGGGTCTTCACCATCATTAATAAGGTGTGTGGATGGAAATTTTTAATAGGGGAGGTCTATTTTGGTGATGGGTGTGAAGCCCAAAGGTGGATTTTATTGTTTTCCACATGAATTCTTGTGGTTTTGTTATGTCAAAGTTGGAATCTTGTTGGGGCAGTGTGGTTGGTTGATTTTTTTAGTTTCTATAGGAATAAATGAACTTTTTTTAGGTTATTTCATAGTAGTTTGAGGGTGGTATGTTGGATTTTCAATAGAATCCTAGTTTGGTGGCTATAAATGAGGGTTTCCAAGTTTGGCACTTGGTTGTCAGGATTTCTGAGAAATAATTGTGGATTCTTGGGTTTTGACATGTAGGAATTGCTTCCCCAAAGTTTAAGAGAGTTTTCCTATTTAGTGAGTGGTTTCTTTGTAAAAGAGGGCTAATTAGAGCCCTAAAAGGCATGGAAAGCCTGATTTGGTGAAGTTGTCTCAAAACAACCATAAGTGATTTGTTGATATGTTATTGACCATTGAAGTGGGTCCTTGAAATGGTTTAGATCTTGGTCTAAGAGAAGGTCATTGAGAATAGTTACCTGATTGAGTTGATTCCCAGTGCTATAAGGGAAAAGAGTGAATTTGAAGAGATGGTGAGATTTTGTTGAATTTGTGATTTCAAAATTGTGATTACTAATTGGAATTATGTTTAGTGAAATTGAAGGACCTCCCCCACTACATCAGAAATGGAGAAGGTTCTTACCCCTAAGCTTAAGGAAATTGAGGAAGGTGAGATACAAAAAGAGGAAGTGAAAAAGGAGACACTTGGTCTTAGATAGACTAAGATGGCCTTCTTGCCTCAAGTTCAAACCATGGAAGAAGAGTTTTGGTAAACTCCTAAGAAGAAGGGTAAACAAAAGAAAGCTGATGTGGGAGGAAAGTCCAAACCTGGTTGACCCAATCAATGGTAGACCAGGAACAAAGATTAAACAAAAGAAATAGTGATTGGTAAATAGAGGACATTGGAAGTGTCCTCAAAGAAATCTTCTAAATGAAAGTTATATCATGGAATGTGTGAGGATTAAATAGCCCCCACAAGTAGTTGGCCATGAAAAATTATGTGCTAGAACACAAGATTGATGTTTTATGTTACAAGAAACCAAGATGCAAAAAAAAAAATTGAACCCATAGCTAGGTATATCTGGTCAAATGCCCTTTTCTCTTGTAGTGATGTGGATGGGGATTTAGGTGGGTTGGCGATGATGTGGAATCCTAATAGGATTGCTAGATCTAAATTATTCCAATGTAGGAATAGTATGGGTGTATAGTTCTCCCATGTTGGGGGTTCTTGGTTTATGATTAACATATATGCCCCCAATTTAAGGAATGCAAGGAAATCCCTCTAATAGGAAATAAATGATTGGATATAGGAAAATAGAGGGGCCCGATGGCTAGTGGCTGGTGACTTGAACTTCCCATATACCCCTTGGAGAAGTGCAAGGGTATGATTGATTACTCTAATAGAATGGCTGACATGGTTGATTTCTTAAATAATGTTGGTTTGGTGGACATTGATTTGCAAGGTCAGTTTTACACTTGGTCTAATAGAAATATGGGGGAAGGTTTGATTCAAGTTTGGCTTCATAGATTCCTTTTTTCCTCCCAATTGGATGACCTTACTAAACACTAATCTACTGGCTTTACCCTAGACTATTGTGGACCATAATCCTCTGCTATTGGTCTTGAGTGAATACTCTAGTGAGGGTCCATTCCCTTTCTATTTTGAGATTATGTGGAACTACCATTTGTATTTTAGGAATAAGATTGATTCTTGGTGGAATGTTCCTATACATGGCTCCCCCATGTTTAGGGTTTTCAATAGACTCAAGCATATCAAAATATGGTTAAGGGGTGGAACAAGCAGGTGTTTGGGGATGTTTTTCATTAGAAAAATGTTATTGTTGAAAATATTAGGGTGATACAAAAGAGGATAGAGGAAGGGGATATTAGTGTTCTAACTTGCCAATATGAGAGGGATAAATGCATGGCATGGGAATTTTTTTTTTTAAAAAGAAGAGGTTTTCTAGAAGTAAAAACCTATAATTCAATGGTTGATTGAGGGGGACCAAAATACACCTTTCTTTCATGTTTCTGCCCTTAAACATAGAAAAAATAATTAAAATAAGAAAGTTTGAAAATGAGTCAGGTGATGTTGTTACTACCCCTATTGGTTGTTTTCAAGGAACCAATTAGATCTTGCCAGATACCTATGAGTTTTCCAAACTCAATTCTTGAATACCTGCAAGACAATTGGCCAACGAATAAGATATAGCACCAATCGCTTTATCTCCTACACTTCAGGCTCTACAAAACTCAGGAGAGTGGTCCCATAATTTACATTATACAATTCTTTCAAACAACTCACATATACATTGAATATTTAAGTAGATATATTCTCACCAATGACTAATAAGATGAAATTCTCCAAGAAGTTGGAATTTCCTTGAATGAATTATACATCCTAAGCCAAGAATATAAGGCAACACAAACTACAAAAAATTAAAGATAGATCAATGATTATTTTAAAAGGATGTTCTCAATTTGGGTAACTGGAACCATGAGAAAGACTTAAACAAGTTATGATCAGTGCCATTATCTACAGGCTAAGAGTCTAAGAAAATTGAAATATAAGGTATATTTAATTCTGAACACCCATGATCTTAGTGATATTACTTTACAATTCACAACTTTGCAACCAAATTCTAAAGACTACTTATCAGATCCAATCACCTTGCACATAAATTTATGAATTGATTTAAACATTTTAACCCATTCTATGAACCAAAGCTAAAACCAAAACATATATCAAAGTAAGAAAATGATGATAATTAATGAAATGATCTTTGATTAGAATTTTCATTAATAATTTGAGTACAGATCTCAATGGAGAGACTATAGACTTGGAAAATTGCCATTATCATTTAGGTATGCTCAGGAACAATACATTTGAAAAAAATTACTATCTAAACTCAAAGCATTAGACTAGGATTTAACATATTCGCTCTGTGTTCTCAATTTTCACAATTCAATTCCATAATTCAACAAAAGACCCACACAAAGGGCCCTAAATTCCATTTTTATAGAATAAGGGAGAAAAAACAAGCCTCAAGCCAAATGTACACATGTCACATTCTAATTGGACTGCTACAAGACATATTCCCTAATGCAGTTATATTTGCATTCTTCAAATTGGAGGGAATACACAAGAGACAAATTATTTACATTTGTTGTAAGAAGCAAAATCACCTTCCCAAAAGGCACATGTCAAAAAGAATAACCTTCTATGTTGTAGCATGTCCATTTCATCAAGCAAGATGACAAAATGATGCAAATAAAAAAGTGAATCAGCATCCCAGTCAGCATTCCACATCATCAACAACTAATATTTACCTGTGAAACATACATTTTATACATTGCAATTTCTAAGGCCAGACTTGTACAATACTTGACCAATTATATATGTTTCACATCCATGTGTACAGACCCAGTCCACCAACCAATACCCTTCCCCATTCATCATATTCTTCATCAGATGGCCAATTTAAATTGATGATTTCATCCAACTTCTTCATGTATGGGGAATACTTTGTCATCACAGAAGTGGATTCCTTGTCAAAATCTCCAAGAAAGTTGATAATAAATGTCAACTTTTCCAAAGTGTCATTAAAGGTATTGATGTTAACCTCTTTGTAAAATTGATTCACTTGGGAAGCAATAACATGATCCACCTCCCTCTTCTACATTTGCATTGGTTTTAGTTTACTATTGGTGACCTGAATATCTAGCAATAGTGACAAATATTCTAGATCATAATGAGCCTTCAGTTCTCTTATTTTTTGCTCAAGTGGGGCAATATATCCCTGAAACTTTTTCTCAATGAGTTCACAAATAAATGTATATGTTGGAATCACCTTAGTGTATTTATCGTCATGCTGGCTAGCTCCAACTACTATTAACTTCAATCTCTCAGCCCTTGGGATCCACTTGTTTAAGATTAGCATAGCCAACTCCTTATCCCTTTGAGATAATCCTATTGCTCGCATCATTATGGAGTAATTGTCATGAAAACCATTTAGTTTGGCCTAAATCTTCATATTCAGATGTTTCAAGATAGTATGAACAATCTTTGAGATGTTTTCATACATTGATCTTGTTCCTATTCCAACAAATTCTTATATGTTTCAACTTGTGCAAGAAGTTGCTCCGTTGTAGGTTTGTTAGATGAACAAGGACCTAATTTTATTGGTTCCTCCACTAAAATTGGATCTTGTCCCAAATTATATGGTACCATTTCCAAGGCATGATCTTGAGGGGAAAGTTGGGAAGATGCAATTGTAGAAGATAGAGGTGGGCGACTTGAACTAGTCTGGCCTTGAACTCTTTGCATTTCTTCCCTTTGCTTATAAAATGCTAACTTTGTCTCTAGTATAGATACCTTTTTTTGACTATTATTATATTGATTGTGTAGCTCATGGTACTTTTTCTTGAAGTCATCCATTTCAAGGGTGAGGTTTTCCACAATTGCTTTAGTAAATCTAGCAGTATTAAGAACCATGTCAGTTTCCTCTAAGGTAGGGGTATCAACAACTCTCTTCACAGGTAATTGTCCACTGACATCTAATGGCTTGGCAAGTAATGGTTTCTTGGATCCCATGGATAATGAATAGATTGCTAGTGCATCCCAGTCTTCACTAAATATAGACCCCCAAAGTGCCATATCAAAATCCTCTTCTATTTGCACTAAAGGCCTTTTAGCTCTTCTTATAGCTTCTAGGACTATAGCATCAACAATATCCCACTCTGGTAGCAATAACACACCACACTTCTTTACAAGATCTTTGCCATCCTCAGAATTAATCTTTTGAAATTCATTCTTCATAATACTCCTCACATTGGCCTAAATGACACTTTCAAATAGCTCTAGATGCAAGCTCCTTTCAGTGGTCACTTTCTCTGCATATTCTGTAGCTTTGGATCTCCACCAAAAATTCCTAAATGAAGATGTTTCAACAAAGGAATCATCTTTCATAAAATCCTTACAAGCCTCAATCCTCAAGTCATTTTCACTATTTAGACCACTGATGTCTAGTTTTCCCAACCTGAGACTACCTTTTCCTAAAATTGAAGCAATTTACCCTATAGGGGAAGGAATTCCTTGTTGCATATCCTTAGGAGTGATAAATATATCATCTTCATTTGTATCAGAATATTAAACCATTGTTCTTGCCTCAGTCCTTTTTATTTGAAGAGGTGGTTGCTCCAATGGAGCAGGGCTTCCTGGAGGTGAATCAAGATCAATTACAGGTGGAGGAACCTTCCCTGGAGGTGATGGCATTACACTCTTAGGATAAGCTGTGTTTCATCCTTCATAAGTGATAGGGGTTGGCAAGGTTTGTTCTTCATTCGTTTCTTTCTTCCTCTTGGAGTAGATGCTTAGTTTCTTAGGTGGTTGGTAAGTAGGCCTTTCTTCCTCTGTCACAGTAGTCTCTTCTTCAACCACTCTTGCTTTTCCTTTGTCTGTAACCTCCCATTGCTCCCTCAATATACCAACTACATTTTGAAAATTATCCATAACATAGATGACCCGACTAAATTCATCAGGTATATTTGGTAGAGGATTATAATTGGGATCCTTCTTCCATTTATCCTCTAACATCTTATAAGCAAGGTATTTAGCTTTCCTTTCATCCTGCTCTGGAAAACCTAAAAATGTTCTTGATGACATCTTTAGGATAATTAAAGATATGTACAAAATTACCCAGCCTCTTATCTATTTTTAATTTGTAATAAAGCCCTTAGGATCATGATTCCTTAGGCTCATAGTCTCCAACTTGTAATGTGCCAACATATGTACTAATTGCTTCCATACCCCTTTCACCAAAGCATAATAAAAAAAAAATTCCACTCTAGAAAGAATGAGCCTTTCTTTGCTGTATTAGGTAAGTGTACTACTTGTGAAGCTCCCAATTGTCTCATGATTTCAAGAAACCCTATCCTTAGTGACATCTCTTGGCATAACATATGGATCTAGACCATTTATATATACTCTAAAAAAAAATTTAACAGGGTATAAAATCAAGTCTCCCCAATTGTGATTCAAAAATTTGGCCTCATTTCCATAGGTCTCAAGAATTCATGAATTTATTTAGGAATTCTTGGTGGTTCATAGATACAGGATCTCCCTATTCTTGATGCAAAATAATTTTGAAACATCACATAATTATACTTCAAATCATCCTTGTCCATAATTTGGTTCCAACATTGAATATGAAAATCGACACCTTCAGCCTTCCTTTTCAAAGTTATATCTTTCTCAAAAATCTTCCGCCCTTTATGCAAGAACATATGCATTAATAGTGACTACCACCGAAACTTCACCCATTTTTTCCCTTCCTTTAACTCAACCAAACCCTAATGGATATGTTCCACTAGGTAAGTGGCAAAATCATAGACTATGTTGTAGGCTGGGTGTTGTAAATGTGTTGCCATATAGCTATATTCTTTCTAGAATTTTTTAGGTGGAGAAAAACCAATGATTTGGCACAAAGAGTATACAATTTTCCTAAAATAGCTCTCAAAATAACTCATTGGGAAGGGCTCAAGCTACTTATCACCAATTTTGATTTGCTTTCTATGCTTCCTGGTACCAGTCACAATAGTATGCAAGGGAAACAACTTTTTCCTAATGAATACCTTGGTATTGTTGTGTTCCTAATATCATCCATTTCTAGAGTAACCAAATCCTGACTCCACTCATGCAAATCAAAAACATCTTCAATTTATTTCTTGGTTATCTTTACCATATCCCTCCCATCAAATGTCCTAGCAACCCTAGAAACTAGATCATACCTTGAGGTGATATCTTTCAAAAGATGCACATCCATAGACATGTTGGGAACAACTAATTTTCCCATATCTAAACTCCAAGGATTACATAGATGAGCTCAAAGTTTCCTATTCCCGAACCAATGTTGAAAGAGCCGCCATCTAGTATAAGGCAACTCGACATCCTTTATGAAGCACTGTTTATCCATCACTCCAAGCTCTCTAATACTAGGGCCATAGAACAAGACCTTTTCTTTGGGTTTCTTATTTGTAGACAAGGGTAACAAGTCAATTACATCCTGGAAGAGTGTTCTGGACTAGGCCGAAGGGGTGATAATTTGTACTTTGGGAGCCATTAATTTTAAGTAGACTAGGGTTTTAATGAGAAAGTTTTCAATTACCAACCTCCTAATTCAAACCTATGGCTCAATGTGAATGCTAATTCTGAAAGGTTTCACGGGACTACATAATTTAAAGATGGAATTAAAACTAATTTCGAGCAATTAAAGAAAAGAAATAAAACATATTCATAGAAAGAAAATTGAAATCCAACCCTAATTTAGAAAACTGAAATAAGGCATAAAACTGTGTTTATCATACTTATGGCTTTCAATCGGAATAACCATAATGGCAGTCAGGACAAACTCTGCAAGTTGCTTCTTTTGATTTTTCGTATTGCTCCAAACCCATCTTCAAATTTCAATTATGCAAGAACTGACCATGTACACATATTTTGAGGGAAATTAAGTAGATTTATGAGTCACCTCTGCCATTACTGCTCACTCGCATGAAGGAAAAAAATTACAACGGGTTTACTCATAGTTTTGAATGTGTACCATTAATCTTTAGTTGAGATGGCCATCTTGAATGACTCAGATTGAGTCAATTACATTTGAATTTCATTGTTGTTCCATCTCAAACAACTAGCCAATAGAAATGTGCCAACTAGATCTTCTTTCATGTACTTGTGGGCTCCACACACCAATAGTCGTAGGACATATGTGGTGACTTCTCGTGGTACTCACATATTTTAACAAGCTTGCATCTTCCCTTTGTGAGATGGCATGGAACAACAATGATCAACTCTTCCCTCTTAATAATCACTGTTGATCTTAAAACTTTGAGCGTCAGAATGAGAAGTGACGGCGAGGTCAGTACCCATGATTAAACATGTTTCAACATCTTGCAGACCACACAATAATTAAAGTACCATCATTTGGGATATGTGAGCCAATGAGGAATGACTCGGATTAAATCCCACAATCTAATGATCATCAATCCTGCACATGTGAAAAAGTCAGTTATAAAAGAGGGCCATGACTAGGCCGATGACATTTTACCCTTGAAGATAGATGACGTAGACTTAAGTAATTTGTGAGTAAACTATTAAAGCCCAACCTTGGTAAAATTAAAATTCTTTGTAGTTGAAGGTGACCAGGTAGCCTAAGCAAAGGGGCCAGTAAGGAATGCACAACAATGGTTCAAAAGGAAACTTAAACAACCAACAACCAAGTAGAGCAAGTCAATGTAAAATTAAAATGCCCAAGATCTATAAGTGAAGCATTTGAAATGAATGTTACATAAGAAAAATCTTAAACCCTACCTATGGGAACCCTGTGACATGCTATTACTAAGCTCAAAAGGACCTATAAATGCTAAAAAATTTAGGGACTCCATCAATGGCTCATACTCAGGGACACATACCTCTGGTAGGTATGGCAAGAAAGAGATCACTTGGTGAAGCAAACCAAACACAAAGGAACTAAAAAAAAAACTAGGAGCTCACCCGGACAAGGCAAGCAGATTAAAGATATCACATTTCCACAATCCATATTGATTATTGCTAGATGACTTCTGGATTTGATTGTGTAAGAGTTTTTGCATCAATGTTTTGGATCACACTCCGTGATCCATCATAAGGCAAGCAAATGCAATAGAAAGAAAACACACCAAACCATATGTACAAAATTTATAGGATTATACAACATACATGGAGATATAACCTATTTTAGGAGAAATAGGGTTTCATGAACTTTCCATGTACTGACAGTTCTAGAAATTCACTTGTTAGTGATTGTAGAAAGTAGGAGTCTTCCCATGAGTGTCCACAATCAAATAAGGCCCAAGCCATAGGGGGTCAAACTTCTCGTGCTTTCCTTTCTCCTCCAATCTTGTGTTCCACATCAAGACCATACACCCTACTTCAAACTTCCTTTGAACAACCCTTTTGTCATACACATGGTTGACTTGGAGCTACAACCTCTCATTTCTATTGTGAGCTTCTCTTATCTTCTCATCAAGCTTAATCAACTCATCCATCCAATTGTGCATCTCATCATAGATATTAGTATCATATTCCTAGAAAAATTTATACATTTTCATCAGATTATTGTGTGGTATTCTAGCTTCAACCCCATACACCAAGTTAAAAGGGGATTGTCCAATGATTTTATTCACTATGGTTCTATCTTCCCATAGTGCCAATTGCAATTTTGAGTCCCAAGCTTTCTTATTTTTTTCAAGCATCCATTTAATGATCTTCATAAGGCTCTTATTACTGGACTCAGCTTGTCCATTCCCTTGGGGATGGTGAGGGGATGAATAAGATACATTTATGCCATGATGGTTGCAAAAATCCATAAATTACTTAGACCTAAAGCACATAGCATTATCAAAAACAATTCTCTCAGGAACACCAAACCTACTCAGAATTGATCAAGAAGTCAATGAATACTTTACTGGTTTCCTTTTTGGTAGGAATATCTTCAACCCACTTCGTGAAATAGTCAGTTACAACCAAAATCCAGGCATGTCTTCCACTAGACTTCACCATCATTTCTCCAATAAATTCAATACCCCATTTTTGGAAGGGGGTTGGTGCTGAGATTGGCCTAAGCGGTAGGTTACCTAAAAAACTTTAGTTTTCTAGTAAACCTCTAATAGGCATCACACTTCTTCACAAGTCTGTGTGCATCTATGAACACTGTGGGCCACCAAAAACTTTCCCTCAATGCTTTATTTGCAAGTCTTATCCATGTAGTGACCTCCACGCACACCCTTGTGCATTTAAACTAACATATCTTTTGCTTGGTCACCATCTACACGTCTGAGAAGCACAACTTCTGGGCTTCTCCACTAGAGTTCACCATCAATGATAACATACCTAATTGCCTATAGTTTTAAAGTTCTCTTCTCATTGTTTGGCATGCCATTAGGGAATTTCATGGTCTGTAGATATTCAACTATCCTTCTATACCAGCTAGATGTTTGCATATCACAGATGGGAGCAATGTTTTCTTGTTCAACTTCATTAATTTGATTGGCCTCCAAATTAGTTTCAGCCATGAGTTTGGCTAAACCTTGGCCTCTTACCAACTTTGTAATTTGAATATCTATGTTGAACTCTTGGATTTTGTTAATCCACCTACATCTTTGACCTGTAGTTTCTTGTTGAGTGAAAATGTCCTTGACTGCTGCACTTGGAACATAGGCACTTGGAACATAGGCCACCATAGTTGAACCGGTCAAATATGTTCTAAAATTTTTAACAGCCTTAACTAAGGCATAAGCTTGATTCTCAATGGCGTAATATTTGAGTTCAACTACTTGCAAATACTTGTTGAAAAAGGAAATTGGCTATTCAAAAACCTTCATCATTTTTCTGTAACAATACTCCTACTATAGTATGAAAAGAGAAAAATGTAAACAATTGGAATGGCTTAGAATAGTTTGGAGTCTTCAAGATAGGTGTAGCTTTAATAGCATCCTTAATGGCTTGAAAATATTTGAGAGGCTCTTCTGACCATACCACCTTTTCTCCTTTCTTGAGCATCCTCAAGATGGGCCTAACTATCTTTGTAAAATTAGTTACAAACCTCCTTAGAAAGTTTATCTACCCAAAGAAAGATTGAATCCCTTTAACATTCTTTGGTGGTATAATTTTATCTATAGTTGCTACTCTTTTAGGGTCAATCCTGATACCATATTTTGAGACAATGTGCCCTAGAAACTTACCTTCTTTGACTCTGAAGGCACATTTCTTGGGATTCAATGAAATGCTATATTCTAATGCTCTAATGAAAATCTTCTCAAGATGTGAACAATGATCCTCCTCCTTCTTACTGTGAGTAGTGAGGTCATCTTGGTAGATAGCAAGAAACAAATCTAAAAAATCAACAAAAGCCACATCCATGACTCTTTGAAAAGGGCACCAACATTTATAAGGCTGAAAGGAATCCTCACATAAACATAGGTCCCCGATGGTGTAGTAAATGTCACTTTGTACTGGTCTGATTTCCTCACCATAACCTGGTTATAACTTGAAAATTTGTCCATCATAGAAAGTAGTTCACAACATGTTACCTTTTGTAACATTGCTTCCATGTTAGGTAAGGGGTAATTATCTTTGAAGGATGCAACATTGAGGTTCCTAAAATCCACACACAATCTTAAGTCGCCATTCTTTTTCCTGACTAGAACCAAATTGGACACCCATGAGGAATTCCTTATAGGTTTAATAATTCCTCAGCTTAGCAAGCTCTTCTTGCATTTTAGGTCTCAAGGTTGGATTAATAGGTCTTTGTTTTTTCCTGAAAGGCTTTGTGTCAAGCTTCAATGGGATCTCATGCTAGAACATATCTTCCCTGTAGGCCTTTAGATCATCATAGTACCATGGAAATACATGTCTGTATTTCCTTAATAAGGAAATTAACATAGTCCTCACATGTGACTTCATTTTTTTACCAATATATACCTTCTTAGGAGCATTTTTCATTCCTAGATTTATCTCCTCTAGGTCTTCTTTATGTGCAAATTCTTGCTTAGCATTTGATATATCTAGGCCATCGAAGACCCTTTCAAGTGCAACTAACCCCTTAGGAATTTTATTTGTTTTCAATTGAATTACCTTGTTCCTGAACAATGTCTCCTTTCCATCAACTTCCATCACATATGAATTGAAGTCAATCTCTTGACTTTCATACTAGTCAATGCAGTGCAAGAACTTTAGAATGTCATTTCCATCCTCAAACACTGTCCAATTGAAAATGCTATCAGGTACTATAGGTTGTGTTTGTACCTCAATTCTTTAGACACCATCAAAAGTTACATCATCTAGCTTGACTGCAATATTAGCCAATAAATCTACTTTGACATTTTGTCCTCCCTCTATCCAATCTACTCCAAAAGCATCAAATCCCTTAATAGTATCCCAGACCTCATTTCTATATTGTCTCAATCTTTTGTCCTTAGTGACAAACCTAGACCTGACTTGGGAAGCTACTAACTCAGAATCCCCAAATACTTTTAATGATTTTATCCCATGTTTGGAAGCTAACTTCAAACCAAGTAATAAAGCCTCATATTCAGCAACATTATTCATACATGCAAACTACAGCAAAAAGGAGTACTTGAAAGTATTACCTTGGGGAGAGATAAGAATGACCCCAACACTTGAGCCTTCCTTTGAATAGGCTCTATCAAAATACAACATCCATAGAGCATCTTCTTGTGGTGCTTGCAAGACCTCTCTAACAATTGGTGTAGGATTAGCTTCTTCTTCTTCTTTCTTCAACTCTTCCACACGAAAGGTGTCATTACCAATGTCCACAAAGTTAATTATTGGGGGCTCCTTTGGCTCTTCAATATGCTCAATCATATGCTAAAATATTGATTCTCTAGAAATTTTGGCATCCTTTTGATCAATTGAGAATGTAGCAAAGGATAGATCACATTGCATACTTCCTCCTATAGAAGCTCACCATTGTATTGATAGTAGCATTCGATAAGTTGGTGGAATATCCACCACTGTGACACTCATGACTAGATCCTTTTCAGGAAATGCAGCCAATTTATATGGGACCTTATAAATTACCCCAATAACAAGGACCTCTCTAGAATCCATGGAATAGCACTTTCCATAGGTGATATCAACCTTCAAGCCCATTTCCTCCATTATCCTAATTGGCATAACATTATTTGAAGCATGAAAATCTATCATACAATTCCTGAGTAGTTTCCCATCAATGATCAGGCTCAAAAAGAAAGGATTGACCAGACTAGGATTTCTAGTGATGGTGGTTCCTAAATAAATCTCAGGGTTCTCATTAATTACTGCTCCTACCTCAGTATCCTTTTCTTGACTCTTACTTGTTTTAGGTGCATCAACATCTACTTTATGTTTGCTACCCTTGACAATGATATTAATGAGAGCTACCATTCTATTTTTATGGTCATCAATCCTCATCATCTCAAGAAATGGGCTTGTGACCTGGACTTGAGATAAGACCTTAAACATATCAATGGGAGAGTAACTTGGTAGCTCTGGAAGTAGTATTTCCTAAGGGACTACCTTATCAGCTTGTGTATCAATCTTTTCAATAGTAGGCTTCAAATATTTGGCCTTCGGATCCTGATGTGTATATTTAGCAGTAACCTTTGCCTTGCTACCTTTCTTGTCCCAAATTCTTATTTCTTTAGCTTCTTTGGGCTTGGTCTCTTCCTTCTTATTTTTTGTCTTAACTCCTTTACTGTCTGAATTGTTCTCTTTAATGAACATGCCTCCAGAATGGTCTTGGTTTCCACTCACCACCCTATTCCTCTGGTGGAGATCACTTCTTGCTTGAGCTCTAGCAGCTAGTGCAATTGGATATCTCTCTATTTCCTCATTCAAAGGTCTTCTCAGAGAAACACTACATGCCTCAATATTATAAGTAGCTATTCATCTTCTCTTTCTTCATCAGAAAGAACTTGCTAATGGTGCATAACTACTTCGTGTCTTTGCACATCCACATTATTTGTGTCAGCATCATCACTAGAAGAATAATCACTACATTCCAAGTCTGACCTAGTCATGAATACATTTGTAGTTTCATCTAGATTATAGGGAGAATCAAATTCCCTTTGATCATCTTGAGTTTCTTCGAAGGACCTCACAACTATACATTGTTGTGACGAATGAGGCATCTCACACACTCCACACCATGGTAAGTCTTCAAAAAAATTTGTTGTATTATTATGCAAATGGTCGAGTGTAGCCTAAAAGTTCTTCTAATTATTTTGAACCAGCTTCATGTTATGCCAATTTTTTTGGTAAGGATAATCTTGAAGCCTTAGGGGCCTCTCATTCCTCTAGAACTAAGGTTTGTCATTCTTTTCCTGCTTCTACAATAAATGTAGAACTTGATAAAAAAATTCATCTGGTGCTGCAACTTTAACTTATTTCTCATTTCAAGCTTTTGAGTTATTAGAAGGCCTTGGTTCATCCCTTCTACCAAATTTACTAGATTCCCTTCTATTATTTTTAATATTTACCACCATCTTGTAGGCTTCCATCAGGGATTGTGGATTCTTGTCCCTAAGTAGATAACACATCTTAGATTCATATGCATTACAATACACAACCAAAGTTCAATGGGCCTTAGGCATCCAAGGACTATATACATTGCCTTTTGGAACCTCACATTGAACTCACTAGCCATTTCATTGTGCCCTTTTGTGATGTTATTAAATTCATTCAACCTAAACCATTGATCAATTTGGTCTTTGTATTTCTCTCTAAAGATTCAAAAGAATGAATCCTTGGAATCAATTCTAGCATCTGACAAGCTCCTATACTAATCCATTGCATCCTCTGTTAGGGATTGCATAAAGTATTTCATAGCCATATCCTCATCCCATAATTCAAAGTCTTCTACAAAACTCTAAAATGCCTTTAAGTGGTCTTCACCACTGAGAGCATTGTTGCCAATAAACTTGGGTACATGTTTCCTGGCATTATCTGGCCCTGGATTTGGGTATCTTGGGATATTTTCAAAACATAGCTTCCTATACCTATCAGTATGCAACAATCTCCTCCCAGCAGTTCCTTCCTCATCTTGGTTATCAATATATCTTCTTCTATCACTATTGTGTCTAGACCTTCTATGTTGGGAGTCATGTTGATCATTGAAATGAATTGTTCTAGTTTTATCTTTAGGTTGTGAGGAGGAACTAGAGGGGTTGTGAGTAGATGAAGTTTTGTCATTAGTGTGAGGATTTGAAGAGGATGTGCAGCCTTAAGGGCTCTGGGTCTCAGGGATAGGCTCCTAGAAGTTGAGCTTCTTTGTCATCTCTTTGTTTACAACAAGTAATTCCATCTCCTTCATCTTCTTGTCTAATTTTTCATTTTTTTTCATCAATTTATCCAGTAATGGGACATAATAATCTTGCGATGTATCTTTCTTGGAAGCACACCCCTCATTGATTTTTACCCCTTCATTTTTTTTTCTCTCCCATAGGTCGTTTCCCTTTATCAAAATCATGAGAATCACACTTTGTATTTTTGGGAGGGGGTAGATGGGATAAAAGTCTTTTCAATAGTATTAGTTTGTGGACTTGTAGCAATATTCTCAGCTAAGGAATTTATAGGGATTTTTCCTAGTCTCTTGCACAACTGGGTCATTCTCTTGGTCTACTTGGGCTGCCAATTTGTCTAAGGCCTCCATCTCCTCAACCTTCCATCTCAACATATCCCTCTACATCACAACATTCCTAATTCTCTTCTCCTTCTCTGTATCCCTCTTCTTTCTATTTTCATTGCACTTAGAAGCTCTTTGATTGAGCAAATGCATATCATTCAACACCTCTTCTTCATCTGGAAAACTAGACTCTCTATCAAATACTATCGCAGTCTCAACTTGGTGGGGAGCAACATCATGAGAATATTCCTCTCCAGATAGAAAGTTAAGAGGAACAAGGGTATATTTATGGGAATTTGGGGTGATACATCCTTCAGCTCTAGCATGCGTAGCGCTAGCATTATCTTTTTGTATTATATCCCTTTCTATTCTATCCTTTTCTCTCCTCTTCATGGCTTGCATGCCTGGGTCTAAGGAGTACTCATTTATAACATACTTCATAAAAACCTCTCCCCTCTCATTAGAAGTATCATCACTGAAGTCCAATAGATTCATTCCACATTATGAACTAGAATTAGAATTCATTTCATGTTTAGGGGTGGGATGAGGGGTAGAATTACCTTTTCCTATGCCTTTTTCTTTTATCCATTTCCCGTGTAAATTCATGTTCTTAGATAATTCACCTTCTAGCTTTTGTTTTGGATGCTTCTTCATGTGGCATCACATTCCTCTCATTTGCACTTGAGTCTTCTCCATGTTCATCACCTTCTATGATTTCTTTATAACTTTATTCTTTACTTCCTTAATATCCTTAAACACTAGCTCACAGTGGTGTAGAGATGTCAGAGTTGCCACCCAAATTACTTAGACAAATTAGTAGCAAATTTGTTATTCTCTATGCAAATTTCAACAGATCTTTAGAGCCTAAGAAAATATTTGACACATATGATGTGCATTTCCATGAATTTTGAATGCAAGCTTTGGAGACCAATGGGCGGGAAACTTATCAGGAACATGGGTGAAATATTTGACAAATATTTGAGCTAAATTTATCAGACATTTTTATTTGACTGACTCTATTAGTAAATATCACCATATAACATAGTGATCTATGATAAGGCATTCTGGAGAACTAATAATTGTAAAGCTTACATCCCCAGCAAAGTCACCATTTTATTGGTTGTTTTCAATGAACCAATCAGATCTCGCTAGATATATATGAGTTTGCAAAACTCAATTCTTGAATACTTGCAAGACAATTGGCCAACAAACGAGATATAGCACCAATCGCTTTATCTCCCACACTTCAAGCTCTATGAAACCTAGGAGGGTGGTCCCATAATGTACATTATAAATTTATTTCAAAAAAATCGCATAAACATTGAATATTCAAGTAGATATATTCTCACCAATGACTAATAAGATGAAATTCTCCAAGAAGTTGGCATTTCCTTGAATGAATTATACATCCTAAGTTGAGAATATAAGACAACAAAATCTATAGAAATTAAAGATAGATCAATGATTATTTTAAAAGGATGTTTTCAATTTACATAATTGGAACCATGAGAAAGACTTAAAGGGGTTGGGATCAGTGCCACTATCTATGGGCTAGGAGTCTAAGGAAATTGAAATATAAGGTATATTTAATTCTAAACACCCATGAACTCAGTGATATTACTTTGCAATTCACAATTTTGTAACCAAATTATAAAGACTACTTATTAGATCCAATCACCTTGCACACAAATTTATTAATTGATTTAAGCATTTTAACCCATTCTATGAACTAGAGCTAAAACCAAAACATATATCAAAGTAAGAAAATGATGACAATTGATGAAATGATCTTTGATCAAAATTTTCATTATTAATTCGTGTACAGATCTAAATGGAGAGACTATAGACTTGGAAATTTTCCATTATCATTCAGGTATGGTCAAGAACCATACATTTAACAAAATTTACTATCGAGACTCAAAGCATTACACTAGGACTTAACATATTCACTTTGTGTTCTCAATTTTCACAATTCGATTCTAGAATTCAATAAAAGATGAGTAGAAATGGCCATGTGTTCCATTTTATAGAATAAGTGAGAAAAAACAAGCCTCATGCTAGATGTACACATGTCACATTCTAATTGGATCACTACAAGACATATTCCATAATTTAGTTATATTTGCATTCTTGAAATTGGAGGGAATACACATGAGACAAAGATTATTTACACTTGTAAGAAGCAAAATCGCCTTCCCAAAAGGCACATGTCAAAAAGAATAATCTTCTATGTTGTAGCACGTCCATTTCATCAAGCAAGATGAAAAAATGATGAAATGAAAAAAGTGAACCAACATCCCAGTCAACATTCTATATCATCAACAACTAATATTTACTTGTGAAACATACATTTTATACATTACATTTTCTAAGGCTAGACTTGTACAATACTTGACCAATTATATATGTTTCACATCCATGTTTACAAACCTAGTTGACCAACCAATACCCTTCCCCATTTTTCATATACTTCATCAGATGGCCAATTGAAATCAATGATTTCATCCAACTTCTTCCTGTATAAGGAATACTTTGTCATCACAGAATTGGATTCCTTGTCAAAATCTTCAAGAATGTTGATAATAAATGTCAACTTTTTGAAAGTGTCATTAAAGGTATTGATGTTAAGCTCTTTGCAAATTTGATTCACTTGCGAAGCAATAACATCATCCATATCCCTCTTCCACATATGCAATGGATTTAGCTCACTATTGGTGAGCTGAATATCTGACAATAGTGACAAATTTGCTAGATCATAATAAGCCTTCAGTTCTCTTATTTTCTGTTCAAGTGGGGAAATATATACCTAAAACTTTTTCTCACTGAGTTCACCAACAAATGTATATGTTGGAAGCACCTTAGGGTATTTATCCTCATGTTGGGTGGCTCCAACTACTATTAAATTCAATCTCTCAACCCTTGGGATCCACTTGTTCAAGATTGACATAGCCAACTCCTTATCCCTTTGAAATAATCCTATTGTTTGCATCATCAGGGAGTAATTGTCATGAGCACCATTTAGTTTGGCCTAAATCTTCATATTCAGATGTTTCAAGACATTTTGAATAATCTTTGAAATGTTTTCATAGATTGTGTCTTGTGTCTGTTCCAACAACTTCTTATATGTTTCAACTTGTGAAATAAGTTGTTCCCTTGTAGGTTCATTTGATGAATTGGGACCTGATTTGCTTGGTTCCTCCACTAAAAGTGGCTCTTGTCCAAAATTATATGGTACCATTTCCAAGGCTTGATCTTGAGGGGAAAGTTGGGAAGATGCAATTGGAGAAGATGGGGGTGGGTGACTTGAACTAGTCTGGCCTTGATCTCTCTACATTTCTTCCCTCTGCTTATAAAATGCCAAATTTGTCTCTAGTACAACTACCTTTTGTTGACTATTATCATATTCGTTGAGTAGCTCATGGTACTTTTTCTTCAATTCATCCCTTTCAAGGGAGGGATTTTCCATATTTACTTTAGTAAATCTAGCAACATTAGCAACCATGTCAGCTACCTCCAAGGCAGGGGTATCAGTAACTCTCTTCACAAGTAATTTCCCACTGACATCTAATGACTTGGAAAGTACTAGTTTCCTTGATCCAATGGATAATAACCAAATTGCTAGAGAATCCTAGTATTCACTAAATGAAGACCCCAAAAGTGCCATATTCAACTCCTCTTTTGTTTGCACTAGAGGTCTTTCAACCCTTCTTATAGCATCTAGGACTATAGCATCAACAATATCTCACCCTGGTAGCAATAACACACCACATTTCTTTACAAGATCTCTTCCATCATGGGAATTAATATTTTGAAATTCATTCTTCATAATACTCCTCACATTGGCCTAAATGACACTTTTAGGTAACTCTGGATGCAAGCTCCACCAAAAATCCCTATGCGCAAATGTTTCAACAAAGGAGTCATATTTCATAAACTCCTTACAAGCCTCAATCCTCAAGTCATCTGCACTATTTAGACCATTGATGTCAATTCTTCCCAACCTAAGACTGCTTTGTACTGAACTTGAGGCAATTGCCCATATAGGGGAAGGAATTCCTTGTTGGATATCCTTAGGAGTGATAAAGATATCATCTTCATTTGTATCAGAATATTCAACCACTCCTCTTACCTCAGTCCTTTATCTCTTAAGGGGTGGCTGCTCCAATGGAGTAGGGCTTCCTGGAGGTGAATCAAGATCAATTACAGGTGGAGGAACCTGCCCTGGAGGTGATGACATTGCACTCTTAGGAGAAGTTGTCTTTGATCCATCAGAAGTGATAGGGGTCAAAAAGGTTTGTTCTTCATTCGTTCCTTTCATTCTCCTAGAGTAGATTCTTAGTTTCTTGGGTGGTTGGTAAGTAGGCATTTTTTCTAAAGTCACAGTAGTCTCTTCTTCAACTACTCTTTCTTTTCCTTTTTTTGTAACCTCCCATTGCTCCCTCAATATACCAACTACATTTTCAAAATTATCCATAGCATACAGGACCTAGCTAAATTCATCAGGTATATTTGGCAGAGGATTATAATTGGGATCCTTCTTCCATTTAGCCTCTATCATATTCCTATAAGTAGGGTACTTACCTTTCCTTTCATCCTACTCTGGAAAGCTAAAAATGTTCTTGATGACATCTTTAGGATAATTGAAGATATGCACAAAATTACCCAGCCTCTTATCTATTTTTAATTTGGTAATAAATCCCCTAGGATCATGATTCCTTGGGAACATAGTCTCCAACTTCTAAGGAACCAATAGATGTACTAATTTCTTCCATTCCCCTTTCACCAAAACATAATAAAAAAAAGTTGTCCACTCTAGAAAGAATGAGCCTTTCTTTGCTATATCAAGTAAGTGTACTTCCTCTGAAGCTCCCAATTATCTCATGATTTCAAGAAACCCTATCCTTAGTGGCACATCTCTTGGCAGAACATATAGATCTATACCATTTCCATATACTTTAAAACTTGTTTTATCAAGGTATAAAATCAAGTCTCCCAAATTGTGACTCAAATTCAAGTCTAACCTCATCTCCATAGGTCTCAAGAATTCATGAATTTCTTTAGGAATTCTTGGTGGCTCATAGATCAAGGATCTTGTTATTCTTGATGCAAAAGAAATTTTAAACATCACATAATTATACTTTAGATCATGCTTGTCCAGAATCTAGGTCCAACATTGAACAAGAAAATCAACACCTTCTACCTTCCTTTTCAAAGTTATATCTTTCTCAAAAAATTTCTGCCCTTTATGCAAGAACATATGCATTAATAGTGAATACCACCATAACTTCACCCATTGTTTCTCTTCCTTTAACTCAACCAAACCCTTATGGATATGTTCTACTAGAGAAGTGGCATAATCATAGACTATGTTGTAAGTTGGGTGCTATAGATGTATTGCTAGATAGCTATATTCTTTCTGTAATGTGTCAGGTGGAGAAAAAATAATGATTTGGCACAAAAAGTATGTAGTATTCCTGAAATAGCTCACAAAATAACTCATTGGGAAGGGCTAAAGCTCCTCACTAGTTTTGACTTGCTTTCTATTCTTCCCAGTACCAGTCGCAATAGTATGCAAGGGAAATAACTTTTTCCCGATGAATACCTTGGTACTGTTGTGTTCCTTCCTGATATCATCCATATCTAGAGGAACCAAATTGTGACTCCACTCATGAAAATCAAAAACATCTTCAATTTCTTTCCTAGTTATCTTTACCATATCCCTCCAATCAAATGTCCTAAAAACCCTAGAAATCGGATCATACCTTGAGGCGATATATTTCAAAAGATCCACATCCATATACATGTTGGGAACAACTAATTTTCCCATATCTAACCTCCAAGGATTACAAAGATGAGCTCCAAGGTTCATGTTCCCAAGCCAATGTTGAAAGAGTTGCCATCCAGTATAAGGTAACTTGACATCCTTTATGAAGCATTGTTTATCCATCACTCCCTCTCTAATAGTAGGTCCATAGAACAAGACCTTTCCTTTGGGTTTCTTATTTGTAGAGGAGGTTAACAAGTCAATTACATCCTGGGAGAGTGTTCAGGACTGGGCCGAAGGGGTGGAAATTTGTACTTTGGGAGCCATCAATTTTACGTAGACTAGGGTTTTAACAAGAAAGGTTTCAATTACTAGCCTCCTAATTCAAACCTATGACTCATTATGAATGCTAATTCTAAAATGTTTCATGGGATGACTTTGAAAGAGAAAATTAACCCTAATTATGAGAAATTAAAACAAAGCAATAACAAACATTCATAGAAAGGAAATTGAAAGCCAACCCTAATTCGAAAAATTGAAATAAAGCATAAAACTGTGTTTATCGTACTTACAAATTTCAATCACAATAACCCTAATGGTGGTTGGGATGAACTCTACAAGTCTCTCTTTTTCAATTTTTTGTATTGGTCCAAAAATGTCTTCATATTTCAATTATGCAAGAACTAACCATATACACATATTTTGAGGGCAATTGAGTAGATTTATGAGTCACCTCTGCCATTACTGCTCGCTAGCATGAAGTAAAAAATTTACAATGGGAGTACTCACATTTTTGAATGTGTACCATTGATCTTTGGCTGAGATGGCCATCTTGAATGACTTAGATTGAGTCAATTACATTTAAATTTCATCATTATTCCACCTTGAACAACTCACCAATAGATATGCGCCAACTTGATCTTTTTTCATGTACTTGTGGGATCCACATGCTAGTAGTCATAGGACATATGCAGTGACTTCTCGTGGTCCTTGCAACTGTTAACAAGCTTGTATCTTCCCTTTGCAAGATGGTGGGGAATGACAGCGATCAACTCTTCCATCTTAATAATCATCGTTGATCTTAAAACTTTGAGTGTTGGAATGAGAAGTGATGGTGGGGTTGGTACCCATGATTAAACACATGTCAGCATCTCACATACCATAGAATAATTAAAGTACCATCATTTGGGATATGTGAGCCAGTGGGGAACAACTCAAATTAAATCCCACAATTAGGTGATCATCAATTATGCACATGCAACAAAGTTGGTTATAAAAGAGGGCCATGACTAAGCTGATGACATTTTACCCTTGAAGATAGATGACTTAGACTTAAGTAATTTATGACTAAGGTAAAGGGGACGGTAAGGAACACACAACAATGGCTCAAAAGGAAACTTAAACAATGGACAACCAGGCAAAGAAAGTCAATGTAAAATTAAAATTCCCAAGGTTTGTAATTGAAGCATTTGAAAACAATGTTACATAAGCAAAACCTCAAATGCTACCTATGGGAAACCTATGACATGCTATTACTGAGATCAAAAGGACCTGTAAATGCTAAATATTTTAGGGACTTCATCAACCCCTATCCAAGTTGGACTTTTGGTTGTTGGTCACTTCCAATGTGCTCTGTCGGCTCCTATTGAGGCTCCCAATCTAGCATTGGATGATCTATTGCTGGAACCCCTTCTTGCTTCTATAACCTAAAAGGATAATGATACTGTACCAAGGCCTGTTACTCCTGAGGAAGTTTGAGCTATTGTGTTCAATATGGGGATGCACAATTCACTAAGACTCAATGGTTTCCCTCCGGATTTCTTCCAAATCTTTTGGTATGTTGTGGGGGAAGACCTAACTCTAGTGGCTAGGGACTTTTTAAATTTTGAAAAATTGCTCAAACAACTCAACCACACCTTCCTTTCCCTTATTCCCAATATTGACGATCTAGAGACCATGACTTATTTTCATCCCATTAGCCTGTGTAACACTTTTTATAAGAAATTCTACAAGATCCTGGTGAATTGTTTAAAATCCCATCTTGATAAAATGATCATCCCAAGCCAAATTTTTTTTTTTTGGGTAACTATATCATCGATGCGACAATTACCACTTATGAGATTTTGCATTCTATGGATCGGTGTAATAATGCGAGTATGGCATTTAAGCTTGACATCTCAAATTCTTATGACAAAGTCCTATGGGACTTTCTTCCCGAATTCCTAGTTAAGTTCGACTTCAATCAGAGGATGGTTAACATTATTTTGGAATGCATAACCATGGTGAGGTATTATGTTCTGTTTAATGGAGTGCCCCATGGTTTCTTTACAACTAGGAGAGGTATTAGATAGGGTGACACCCTATCTTTGTATTTGTTCATAATGGTTTATGATGTGCTAAGTAGGAATGTTGCTAGAATTCTATCGGAGGGCTCCATTAAAGTTCTTAAGCTGACCACCACCTTAGATCTGACTTTTATTCAACAATTTGTGGATGACACTATGTTGTTCTGAAAAACCTCAATCATGGAAGCAAGGAAATGGAAAAATTTCCTCATCAATTATGCATCTTTCTTAGGTTAGTGCATAAATTATAATAAGATTGATATATTTCTTCAACTACACTCCTAACCTGCAGGATTGTGTGACTACTATTTTGGGCTATTTGAGTGCCTCCCTTCCTTAAGTGTATCTAGGTCTCCCTCTCATAGTTAAGGAAGTCACTCCAAATTAATAGAATGTTGTCCTTGAAAGGATTTAGAGGAAGCTAGAAGGGTGGAAAGGTTCAATCCTTAGTCATGCAGGTAAGTTTCAAGTCCTTATTGTCACCCTCCAAGGGATTCTAGTGTACTTCCTTTCCATGTTCAAAATTCTTATTACATTGCTGAAATTTTTGAAAAGATCGAAAGGGATTTCCTTTGGTATGGTACTAAGGAAAAAAAGAATGTCTCTGGTTAGTTGGGATAAGGTGTGCCTTCCTAAATTTGGAGGAGGGCTTGGTATCAGGAAAATTTAGTCTACTAACAAATCTTTGCTTGAAAAGGTGGGGTGGGATCAACTAAGGAAGAAAAAATATTGGTGTAGGATTATGAATGTTAAATACCTCAAGAACTACCCCCTAATCAAGTGCATCTCGAATGATCACCCCCATGGGTCCTTGGTTTGGAATAATATTCACAATATGAAGAATTTTCTTCACTTAGGGTTGAGATGGAAACTTGGAAATGACAACAACATTCATTTTTGGGATGACCTCTAGTAGTTTAAATCCCCCCAGTCCTTATCTAATTTCAAGAATTTGATGGATCTTGCACTTCTTTTATTTGGAGAGAATGTTTGTGATTACCTTGATGGTCCACAAGGATTCAGGAAATGGAAAGATTTGGGTTTGTGCTGCCACCTTTCCATAGACTTGAAACTATTGGTGAATTCCTTATAGGACATTCTCTCTTTCACTAGGATTCCCATATCATTTATTGAGGATGATTTATTTTAGACTAACGAACGTAAGGGAAATATTTATATTAAGGTGACTTATAGTTTGTTGTTGTCCAAGGGTATTCAGAGCAGATTATGGAAACAAGTTTAGAACAACCACTTGACACAAAATAAATTTCTTCTAGTGTATGGCTTATCACAATAGAATTCTAACCTAAGATAATTTAAGGAAAAGTGGATTCCAAATCCACAATAGATTCATGCTATGAGAAAATAATTAAGAATCAATGGATCACCTATTATTGTACTATCTGTTTGTTGCTAAAGTTTGAAATTTGGCTTTTGGAAAGTTGGAGACTTACTGGACCCTGAATAGGGACTTAAAATCCTTTATTGAAGGATTGTCTAGACCCTTCCAACACCCTCTCCCCATGGAGATCTGGAGTCAAATCCCTCAATCATTTGCTAGTGCTTATGGAAAGAGAGGAAAAATAAAATCTTCAAAGATTCTAAGAGAATCCCCAAGGAATTTTTTGGCATTGGGTCTAGAATTATTGCCAAAAATGTCTCTATATACACTTGGAAACCACCAGACAAAGCCCCTACTGAATGGAAGATCAAAATGGAAAAATCATGGAACATAAATTGGAGACCAACTCCTTTGACAAATCCAAGTCATTGGCTCTAAGAAACACTATATGCAATCCCTCGAGCATTGGTTGGTTCAAACTAAATTTTAACATAGTAGCTAAAAGGAACCCTGGATTGGCCAATATCCATGGCTTAATCAAGGAATATAAGGGGAAATTTGATGTTGGGTTTTTTGTTAGTACAGGTATAGTCTCTACTATGACAGAGGATGTTGAAAGTATGAGCAAGTTTGGTAGTGTTGTCCTTAATGTTGTCATTGATGTTAACACAGTTCAGTATGTTGCAGATTGTGCTCCACGTTTCTCCTATGTTGATCCTTTTCTTGTGTGAATCTGAAGGTTTGTTGATAGTGATTTGTTAGTGATAGCTCCTAATTTTTTGTTGTTGGATTGATGAAAGGTGAAAGTTGTGTTCACCAGTGTATGAAATGATTTGGTAGAGTTGGTTTTCTGTGGACTAGGAGAAATTTTTTTTCTCAGCAGTCCTATACTATTTTTTTTTAGGTCTTGTGGATCTAGAATATGTCTTGTAATGGTGTTCATACATTATGGTAGAAACATTCAAGGTTTGGTGCTCCAAAAGATGAGTTTCAAAGTAGTGGTATGAGTTTTTATAGTTTGGTTGGACTATTGGAATGAGTTCCATGTTCAAAGGTTATTACACCTACTACAGATGTATCTAGAGGTATCTAAGATGTGTTCTCGTGCATGATGAAGCATGTTACATCATCTGCATGTTACATTGGAAAGCATATACTTCAATTTTCATTTGTGTTTTCATTAGGTTTGGATGACTTGGTGTTTACACTTCATATGAAGAATTAAATTTAATTAAGGAAGCATGTGATTGATCTAAGATGTTGCTTTAAGTATTGGTTAAGTGTTTAATTGGTTCGCTCTCATTCCTTTCCACCACAGGAATGTTGAGTTGCCGATCTAATTTGAATTTATGAAATGAAGCATATGTGGCCAACCTTAAATAAATTTTCTAAAATTGAAGATGGTATAAATGAAAGTTGAGATGCAAAGGTTTAGATGATGCAAAGTAACAAAGTAAGCCAAAAGTGAAAAGCAGAATTGTATGAAACTGAGTTGAGGCAGTAGTAATTCATTGTGTTAGATTCTTGAAGGTAGTAAGCTGAAGGTTTCTACAATCTTTTGATCAAGGTTGTAGATGCATGTAAATTGTTGTGGTGGATATTTTGCTTTTTTTGTATTTGTAGGAAGTGAACCTCACTGTTGGATAGTGAGTCCTTTATGTAGGTAGTGATCCCTTGTATCTAGATAGTGAGTCCTCTTCTGTGTAGTGAGCCCTTGCTAGTGAACCTTTATATTCAGTTTTGCTATCACTTTATATTGTGAGTTAATCCTCACCATGGTGTTTCCCTTATTAGGTTTTCCACATAAAATCTAGCATTCATTGTGTTGATTTTTCTTTCTATTATCTGCATTTCATGTTCATATTCAATAACAGAAAAGTGTGGTTGTGAAATTGATATGTGTTGAAGCTTTGAGTTTAATTTTGGTGACAACTAATTCACCCCCCCTTTCAGTTGTCCCGTGCCTTTTAACAATTGGTATCAAAGCTTGGGTTCCTTGGTGTAGAGCTTAATTGCTTAAGGAAGATCCGATGGCGCATAAGTTGGCAATCCCTATGTTCGATGGATCTGATTATAGTGACTAGAAAGTGTAGATGAGAGGATATATTATCTCTCCTTGTTAAAAGACCTGGAAGGCTATTGAGATGAAGTATGTTTCTCCAACAGGTGGTCTTACTACTACAAATGAGGTTTTTGCTTATGAGGAGAATGAAAAGGTGAGGTATGCTATTTTCAGTGCTCTATCTAAAACTGAGTGAACTATGGCTCTTTCTTTGGGCACTGCTTAAGAAGTTTGGAAAAAGTTGGAAGATCTTTATGAAGGAAATGATAGAGTGAAATTGTAAAAGGAGCTAATGACAAAGCGTAGATATGAGAATTTGAAAAAGGAAGAAGGCGAAGATTATGCAAGTTATTTTGCGAGGGTTGAGATTGTAGAAAATGAAGTTAGGAATCAATGGGGAAAGCTAAATGATGAAGATATAATTGAGAAGATCTTAATAACCCTACCTAAGTGTTATAGTGATAAGATCTTAGTTATTGAAGAAATGTATGATCCTAAGAAATATACTAAAGAAGAGCTATTTGGCACCTTGACAACATTTGAAATGAGAAAGTTTGGAAAGAAATAGGAAAAGATAGAAATAACATTTAAAGTAACAGAGACTAGGGATGATCCAGCTAGTAATGGTTCTGATGAGTTGGAAGTGAATTTTACTAGGAAGTTGAAGAAAGGTATTGGTAAGTATAAATATATGTTGTCATTTAAATGTTTGAGTTGTGGTAATATTGGTCATTATGCTTCAAGATGTCTAAATAGATATGTACATAAGAAGAACAAGGATTATAAAGATAAAGATAGAAAGGATAAGAAATACAAGAAGTTGTATTATGTTAAAGAAGAAAATAGAATCTCTAATGATGAATCTGATTATGAGGGTGATGATAGTGAATGCTTGTTTTTAGACTTGGAGAATAAATCTATGTCTACTAACCCTAGAAAATGTGCAAGAAAAAATGTTTTGGAGAACAAAAAGAATTAGATGGAAGGTACTATGGTCACCGCCTTTCATTCTAGACAGGCTGAAGACTACTAGGTGATTGACAATGGATGCTCTAATCACATGACTGGAGATAAAAGTAAGTTTACTAAACTTGAAAACTATGATGGTGGTTTGGTCATTTTTGGTGATGATTTAGGAGCAAAGATTGTTGGGAAAGGTACAATTAGTTTTGATGGAATACACAACACTGATAATGTATATTATGTAAAGGGCTTAAGGCATAACCTTTTGAGTGTTGGACAAATGTGTAGAAATGGTTTTAAACTTATGTTTCAAAATAATACCTACAAGATTAGAAAAGGGTCTAGAGATATCACTGTTGCATGAAGAACTCATGGAAACATCTACCAGCTTAAGAGCATTGATGTTCAATGCCTTATATCTCAAGTCAATGAAAGTTGGTTGTGGCAATGAAGAATGGGACATGTAAACTTTGATAATCTAGTCTAGATTAGTTCAAGAGATGTTGTTTGAGGTCTACCTAAAATCACAAAGCCTACTAATTCTATTTGCAAAAGTTGTCAGTTAGGGAAAAAATTAGATGCAGTTTTAAGGGAAAAGAGCAATCTACTACTAGAATGCTAGAATTAATTCAGATAGACCTCTATGGTCCAACTAGAATAGGAAGCATAAATAGTGATAGGTATTTCATTCTCCTTACTGATGATTATTCTTGAATGACACGGGTTTCTTTTCTTAGAGAGAAGAATCGGGCTCTGGATAGGTTTAAAGTGTTCAAAGAAAGAGTGGAAAAAGAAGTGAACCTAAGAATCAAATGTTTGAGATTTGATAAAGGTGGAGAATTCACTTCTAGTGAATTTAATGCATTTTACAAAGAGCATGGCATAAAAAGAAAATTTTCTGCTTCGAGAACCCCTCAACAAAATGGAGTGGTTCAGAGAAAAAAATGGATGATACAAGAAGCTATAAGAACCATAATGAAAGAATCAAATGTACCTGATGTGTACTAGAGAGAGGCAATACATAATGTTGTTTATGTTCTTAATAGTGTTCAGATTAGAGGCAACAACACAAAGACTCGTTTTAAGTTATGGAATTGTAAGACACCTATTGTGAAGTACTCTAAGGAATTTAGAAGTAGATGCTACATTAAAAGAGATGATGAAAATATTGGGAAGTTTGATGCTAGATGTGATGAAAGGATTTTTCTTGGGTACTCAACTACCAACAAAGCATATAGATGCTTGAATAAAAGATTGAGGAAGATTGTTGAGAGTGCTAATGTGAAAGTTGATGAGGACATGCACAAACCTATTGAGATAAGTGAAGTTGAACCTAATGATCCTATCTGTGAACAAGTACCCAAAAAGAATAAGGAGGAAGAAGAAGTAGGAGAAGAAACCCTAGAACCTGTTGTTAAGACTCCTAATTATGCATAGAAGAATCATCTAGAGGAATAGATAATTGGAGATAAGAGCGAAGATGTGAAAACTAGAAGTAAAGTTACAGCTAAGGTAAATATGTGTTTACTTTCTAAAATAGAACCTAAGTTTGTGTGTGAAACATGTGAAGATGAAAGTTGGGTTAGAGCTATGAAAGAAGAGTTGCATCAAATAGAGAAGAATCAGACATGGGAATTGGTTCTTAGAACTGTGAATAAGAATGCAATTGGTTCAAAATGGGTGTTCAAGAATAAGTTGAATGGAAATGGTGAAGTTATAAGAAATAAAGCAAGACTTGTATGCAAGGGATACTCACAAGTTGAAGGCATAGACTTTGAAGAGACATTTGTCTCTGTGGCTAGAATGGTAGAAATTAGGTTGTTTTTGGCATTTTCTACCCACAAGGACTTCAAAGTATATCAAATGGATGTCAAGTCAACATTATTGAATGGTGAATTGGAGGAAGAAGTATACATGGAACAACCTGAAGGATTTTAGTTATCAGACAAACTAGATATGGTCTGTAAGTTGAAGGCATTGTATGGACTGAAGCAAGCTCCCAGAGCATGGTACACAAGATTGGATAGATACAGGTCTGACATAGCAAGGATTCAATAAAGGCTCTATTGATAGCAATATTTACTTCAAAGTGTAAGGTAAATTTTTTTTGATAGTGGTAGTTTATGTTAATGATATCATTTTTTGAGGAAACTAAGGTATGTGTAAAATATTTTTAGAAGAAATGCAAAAAGAATTTGAAATGTCCATGGTTGGTGAGTTGAATTTCTTTCTTCTTCTTCTTCAAGTAAATCAACCTAATAAGGGGATATTCATTTCAAAATAGAAATATGTGAAAGAGTTGTTGAAGAAGTTTGGAGTGGATGACTCCAAACCAGTTAGTACTCCTATGATAATTGGATGCAAGCTGAGTAAAGATGATGAATCTGCTAAAGCTGATTAGAGAAAATACAAATCTATGATTGGTGGACTATTGTATCTTATTGCTATCTGACCAAATATAATGCATGTTGTATGCTTAGTTTCTAGATTTCAAGCAGATCCTAAAGAGGCACATGTTATAGCTATACAAAGGATATTTAAATATTTTAAAGGTACACCAGATTATGGCTTATGGCATCCTAACGGTGTTGATTTCACTTTGAGTGCTTATGTTGATGTAGATTGGGTTGGTTGTGTGGATGACCAGAAAATTACCAATGGAGGTGCTTTATTTCTTGGTGGAAGATTGGTTTCATGGATGAGTAAGAAACATGACTTGGTTTATTTATCCACTACAAATTTAGAATATATTGTTGTAGCATCTTGCTACACACAGGTTTTGTAGATGAAGCAAACTCTGAAAGTCATTGGAGTGATATGTGATGAGCATATTTCTATTTTTTGTGACAATACAAGTGCTATAAACATTTCAAAGAATCTGGTAATGCATTCAAGAACAAAGCACATATCTATTAGATATCATTTCCTAAGAGAGAAGGTGTTGGACAATAAAGTCAGGTTGGAGTATGTGTCAACAAAGGAACAAAGTATAGATACATTTACTAAGGATCTTCTGAAGGATACTTTTGAGTATCTTAGGGAGAGGTTGGGGGTCATTGGCCCTCCAAACTAGGTGCACATGGAGGTGCATCAGTCTAGTGAATGCAAAAATTATTCATTTATCTAGACTGATGAATGGGTCTACTATGCAGGGAGAGTAGAAAGTTTTCATTGTTGTAGTATGAGTTGAATGGGTGTTCTCCTAAGTGGGGGTAATCATAGATTTTTGTATTTTCCATTGTTGTCAAAGGGGAAGAGAGATTCATGTGAAAAATAGTAAAAGAGAAAGAGAAGGTGTTCTCCTAAAATATTATGTAAGTATTTGTGGTCTTTGATGTTTTTTCACATAATGTGTTTCCATCAATGAAAAATGGGGAGATTGTTGCAAGTATGAGTAATTTTGGTGGTGTTGTCATTAATATTTTCATTGATTTCAACATAGTTTAGTATGTTGTAGATTGTGCATGTATAGTTGAGACACTGTTGAGATGTTGTGAGTACATGGAGCTATCCTTATAATGTTGTAGATGTACTAAAATGATGGGTTACCAAGTGCTTTTGAGAAAATTAACAAAGAGTGAAGTCAAAGTTATGTATGTTTTCAGAATGTGCTCTGGATTGTGCTCCATGTTTCTCTTGTTCTAATCCTTTGGTTGTACGAATCTAAAGGTTTGTTGATGGTGTTATTTTAGTGATATCTCTTGATTTGTTGTAGTTGGTTCGATGAAAGGTGAAATTTGTGTTCAATGGTGTGTGAACTTGTTCGGTAGAGTTGGTTTTCTATGGAATAGGAGAATTTTTTTGCTGCGTAGTCCTCTTTTGTTTTGTTTTAAGTCTTGCAAATTTGGAATATGTCTTGTAATGGTGTTCTCTATGTCCTAGAAAAAATATTCAAGTTTTCATTCTCCGAAAGTTAAGTTTCAGAGTAGTGGTATGAGTTTTCATAGTCCAAATGGACTGTTGGAATGAGTTCTATGTTTAAAGGTTGTTAAACCTACTACAAATGTATCTGGAAGTATCTAAGATGTGTTCTCATGCATAATGAAGCATGTTACTTCATCCACATGTTATCTTGGAAAGTGTGTACTTCAATGTTCATTTGTGTTTTCATTAGGTTTGGCTGACCTAGTGTTTACACTTCATATGAAGAATTAAATTTAATTAAGGAAGCATGTGGTTGATCCGAGATGTTACTTTTGGTCTTGGTTAAGTATTTAATTGGTACACTCTCATTCCTTTCCACTATGGGAATGTTGTGTTTCTGACCTAATTTGAATTTATGAAATGAAGCATATGTGGCTGACCTTGGAGAAAGTTTCTAAGGTTGAAGATGGTATAAATGCAAGTCAAGATGTCAAGGTTTAGATGATGCAAAGTAATGAAGTAGGCTACAAGTGAAGTACTTCATTGTGTTAGGTTCCTAAAGGCAGTGAGTTGAAGGTTTCTGCAATCTTCTGATCAAGGTTGTGGATGTGTGTAAATTACTGTGGTGGATCTATTGTTTTCTTTTGTATCTATAGGAAATGAGCCTCATTGTTGGACAATGAATCCATTCAGTAGGTAGTGAGCCTTTGTATATGGAAAATGAGTCCTCTTCTAGGCAGTGAGCCTTTGTATTTAGTTTTTCTATCAATTTATATTGTGAGTTAATCCTCACTATGTTTTTTCCCTTATTGGGTTTTCAACATAAAATCTAGTGTTCATTGTGTTGATTTTTCTTTCTATTATCTGCATTTCATTTTCATATTTAATAAGAGAAAAGTGTGGTTGTGAAATTGATAAGTGTTGAAGATTTGAGTTTAATTTTGGTGACAACTGCTTCACCCCCCCTATCAATTGTGTTGTGCCTTTTCACAATTGGTATCATAGCTTTGGTTCCTTGGTGTAGAGCTTAACCGCTTAAGGAAGATTCGATGGCACATAAGTTGGTGATCCCTATGTTTGATTGATCTGATTATAGTGACTAGAAAGTACATATGAGAGGATATATTATCTCTCTTGGTTACAAGATGTGGAAGGCTATTGAGATGAAGTATGTTTCTTTGATGGGTGGTCTTACTACTACATATGAGGTTTATGCTTATGATGAGAATGAAAAGGTGAGGTATGTTATTTTCAATGCTCTGTCTAAAACTAAGTTAACTAAGGTTATTTCATTGGGCATTGCTTATGAAGTTTAGAAAAACTTGGAAGATCTTTATGAAGGAAATGATAGAATGAAATTGACAAAGAAGTTGATGGAAAAGCACAAATATGAGAATTTGAAAATGGAAGAAGGTGAAGATTTTGCAAGCTATTTCTAGACGGTTGAACTTGTAGCAAATTAAGTTAGGAATCAAGGGGGGAAATTGAATACTGAAGATATAATTGAGAATATCCTAATAACCCTACCTGAGTGTTACAGTGATAAGATCTCAATTATTGAAGAAATGTATGATCCTAAGAAATACACTAAAGAAGAGCTATTTGGCACCTTGACAATATTTGAGATGAGAAAGTTTGGAAAGAAAGAGGAAAAGATAGAAATAATATTTAAAGCAACAAAGGCTGAGGATAATCTAGATAGTGATGGTTTTGATGAGTTGGAAGCGAATTTTACTAGGAAGTTGAAGAAAGGTACCGGTAAGTATAAAGGTATGTTTCCCTTTAAATGTTTCAATTGTGGTCATATTGGTCATTATGCTTGAAGATGTCTGAATAGGGTTGTACATAAGAATAACAAGGATTATAAAGATAAAGATAGAAATGATAAGAAATACAAGTAGTATTATGTTAAAGAAAAAGATGGAATATCTAATGATGAATTTAATTATGAGGTTGATGATAGTGAATGCTTGTTTTTATCCTTGGAAAATAAATATGTGTCTACTAACCCTAGAAAATGTGCAAGAAAGAATGTTCCATAGAACAAAGAGAATGAGATGGAAGGTACTTTGGTCGATGCTTTTCGTGCTAGACAAGATGAAGACTACTGGGTGATTGATAGTGGATGTGCTAATCACATGAACAGAGATAAAAGTAAGTTTACTAAACTTGAAAACTATGATGGTGGTTTGGTCATTTGTGGTGATGATTCAGGAGGAAAGATTATTGGGAAAGGTACAATTAGTTTTGATGGAATAAACAACACTGATAATGTATATTATGTAAAGGGTTTAAGGCATAACCTTTTGAGTGTTGGACAGATGTGTAGCAATGGTTTTAAACTAATGTTTTAGAATAATACCTACGAGATCAGAAAAGGATCTGGAGATATGGTTGTTGTACAAAGAAGAACTCATGGAAACATCTATTAGTTTAATGGTGTTGATGGTCAGTGCCTTGTATCTCAATTCAATGAAAGTTGGTTGTGGAAACAGAGAATGGGACATGTAAACTTTGATAATTTGGCTAGGATCAGTTCAAGAGATGTTGTCTGAGGTCTACATAAAATCACAAAGCCTACTAATACTATTTGCAGAAGTTGTCAGCTAGGGAAATAGACTAGATGCAGTTTTAAGGGATAGGAGAAATCTACTACCAAAATGTTGGAATTAATTCATGCGGACCTCTATGGTCCAACTAGAATAGGAAGCCTAAATGGTGATAGGTATTTCATGCTCCTTATTAATGATTATTATCAAATGACATGGGTTGCTTTTCTTAGAGAGAAGAATTAGGCTCTGGATAGGTTTAAAGTGTTCAAAGCAAGAGTGGAAAAAGAAGTGAACCTAAGAATTAAATTTTTGAGATCTGGTAGAGGTGGATAATTCACTTCTAGTGAATTTAATGCATTTTGTGAAGAGCATGGCATAAAAATGCAATTTTCTGCTATGAGAACCCCTAAACAGAATGGACTGGTTGAGAGAAAAATCTAGATGGTACAAGAAGATGCAACAACCATGATGAAAGAATCAAATGTACCTGATGTGTACTAGAGAGAGGCAATAACCACTATTGTTAATGTTCTTAACAGAGTTCAAATTAGAGGTAGCAACACAAAGAGTCCTTTTGAGTTATGGACTAGTAAGATTCCTACTGTGAAGTACTTTAAGGTATTTGGAAGTAGATGCTACATTAAAAGAGATGATGCAAATATTGGGAATTTTTATGCTAGATGTGATGAAGGAATTTGATGTAGGAGCATCCTTGGTTCTTGGAAATCTCTTTCATTTTTGTTCCCTTTTTGTTGTTTCTTAGTTCATGTTGGTGGACTCATCATATTTTCTCACCAGACCCTGTGGATCTTTGTGTACATCATGGACATGTTCATTTTCCTTATTCCAAGATTTGAACATGATTGGATATTTTTCTGGCAAGTTATCGCTTCTAAATTTGATGGTAGTTTCTTGAACTAGCAGAAAAAAAAATTTCAAGCCCAACGACTAGTTTGATCATTCATGGATAGTTCCTGTCACTTGTAGATCTCGATGGTGTGATTTAAATTATTCCATGGAGTGTCCCCAACCTTCACTATAGGTCCACACTTCATTCTATGCACCTATTGATGGGGTAACTCAAATTTAAGGCTGACCTATTCATGTGCACAATACATTTTATTTCATTGGAGATTGTAATAATCTTAGTTGACATGGATGATTCTAGATTTGCAGATAGGATATAAATCCTGTAATAGATAACTATCAAGGAGAGTTGATCATAATTGAGAAAGATAGGTTTTGATATGTTAGATTTTAGCTCGCATTAAGGAGCATATAGGCATATGGTATTTTGAACATGTTGTATTAGTCCTATGAGCCAAATCTGTAAGCCCAGATGTTATCGGCTGCTTGTAATTGAGATTTATGTTAATGAGAATGTTTTAATATACATTTTCTTCCATATTCCATGTTGCTTCTATTGTGTGACTATTACTGCACGGTCCAGATTGTTCTCCTTGAGGACCCTCCTACCATGGCTACATCAGATTGGTATCAGAGCAAGATTCATTCCTTGTGCAATTGTTAGAGTTTGTGAAGTCCTATTAAAGATTTTTTGTGGGGTGACAAATTGAGGATTCAACCTGCAATTGCAGAGGACTTGTGAAAAGATGGCGGGAAGAAGAAATGTGAGAGGAAATGGAGCATGTGGAAGTGCAAACCCAACTTTAATGGAGATGTTGAGAGGAATTGCTACTAGATTAGATGAAGTTGAAATGGCCCAAAGGATAGGTTGACCCGTTGATGATGTGAGTGATGAAGAGGTAGAAGTTAAGGATGAAAGAGGAAGAGAAGAGTGACCTGGCCTAGATCAGAGAGAAGAGAGATTCATAAGAGCTCTAACTAGAGCGAATACAAAACCACATTTCAATCCACTGGATTATAATGGTAATTTGGATTTAGAAGAATTTCTTGATTGGATTACAAAGATGGAAAAGCATTTTGAATTTGAAGGTACTACTAAAGATAAGAAGGTGATTTTTTATTGTACAGAGTTGAGAGGACATTCATCCCTGTGGTGGGAACATTTGCAGACAGGTAGACAAAGAAGAGGAAAGGAGAAAATTAAATCATGGGATTGGATGGTGAACAAGTTAAAGTCAAAGTTTATACCTAGAGATTATCAGGTTAGTTTTTTTTTAGAGTTACAAAATTTGAAGCAGAAAGATTTAAGTGTGATAGAATATATTGAGGAGTTCTATAAGTTGAACATCAGATCTGGACATTCGTAGGAGGAAATTGAGCAAGTAGCTAGAAATGTGAATGGTTTGAGGTCATCTATACAAGATGAGATTAGTTTGATTAAGTTGCAGAGTGTGGAAGAGGCATATCAATGTGCCCTAAAAGAAGAAGAGAAGTTGAATAAAAGACATGAGCAGAGACAAAGAGGAAGAGGTGGAAGATTTCAAAGAGGAAGAATTTTTACTGGAGGAGGAAGAGGAACTTTTGCAAATTAGAATAAGGATAAGGAATTTAGTAAGAATGATAATTCATACCATAGAGGTTATGGAAATTCTTACCGAAGAGGAGGACACGGCAGTTACCAGAATGAGGGTTATAGAAAAGATGATAGAGGACAAGAGAAAAGGGTATTCAGGGGAACTTGTTTTAAATGTGGTGGGGAGGGACATAAAGCAGTTGAATGTAACCGGGGAGATACAAGTAGAAAAATAGATATTAATAGAAGAACAACCTTGGTTGAGGAAGATCATGTTGGATCATCTAATAAACTGGAAGATGGAGAAGTATTGGTGAACAAAAGAGTATTATATGAAAGTGAGTTAGAAAAGGAGCCATTACAAAGAAATAACTTGTTTCGAACTAGATGCAAAGTGAATGGTAAATGTTGCAAAGTGATTGTTGATGTGGAATCTCTAAGAACCTATTTTTTGAAGAGATGGTGATTAAATTGGGGTTGGAAAGGTTGAAACACCTGAAGCCCTATTAGATTGCTTAGATTCAAGATGAGCATAAGATACTGGTAAGTGAACAATGTTTGGTGAAATTAAAGATAGGAAATTACCATGATGAAGTTTTGTGTGATATTATGCCTATGGATGTATGCCATGTTTTTTTGGGAAGAGCTTGGAAGTATGATAAACAGGCTATTCATGATGGAAAGAAGAACATATATACCATTGTTGCTAATGGGATGAAGCAAAATTTGTTGCCATTGGAAGATGTTCCTATAGTTGATGTTTGTATGAGTACTAGAGTTTGTTTGGTTGATGGAAGGAGATTCCTAGATGGGTTGAGACATGTGAACATGTGCTATGCCTTGGTTCCTAAGAAGGTTGAAGACTTGAAGCATGTAGAAGAACAACCAAAGAAGATAAAGGAGTTGTTGATAGAATATGAGGAGATCATTTCAGATAATGTACCTCATGGATTACCACCTGTGAGGAGTATTAGTCATTGCATGGATATGATTCCTGGAGCTAGTTTTCCTAATAAAGTAGCACACCATATGGAACCTATAGAGAATAAAGAGTTGAATGGACAAGTGCAAGAATTGTTGAGGAGGGGTTTGATCGAAGAAATCTTAAGTACTTGCACAATACCTATTGTGTTAGCACCTAAGAAGGATGGAGAATGGAGGATGTGTATAGATTCTAGAGCCATAAACAAGATCACATTGAAGTATAGATTTCCTTTTCCCCGGATGGATGACATAATGGATTGTTTGAGTGGAGCTAAATATTTTACAAAGATAGATTTGAAGAGTGGATATCATTAGATCAGAATCAGAGAAGGGGATGAGTGGAAAAAAACATTCAAGATGAATGAAGGATTGTATGAGTGGTTGGTGATGCCTTTTGGATTGAAAAATGTACCAAGTACTTTCATGAGGTTGATGAATGAGGTATTGAAGATATTTCTGGGTAAGTTTGTGATCATGTATTTGGATGACATCTTGATTTTCAGTAAGAGTAGAGAAGAATTTTTTTTGCATATAAGACAAGTTTTTCAAAGGTTGAGAGAAGAGCAGTTGCTGATAAACATTAAGAAGTGTAGTTTGATGAAGGAAGAATTGGTATATCTGGGATTTGTAATCTTTGTGGATGGATTTAAGATGGATCCTGAGAAGGTGAAAGCAATTGTTGAGTTGCCTACACTAGATAGTATTCACTGATACATTTTGACTCAAATTTTGATGAAATGTCATCATAATTATTTCGTCAATTTTTTTGACGAACTTTGAAACATTGAAATTATGACCTAGCCAATGATGTTGGGTCAAAATTTTGACATTTCAAATTTTTTCAGAAAATTGACGAAATAATTCTGACGAAAGTTCATCGAAATTTCATCAAAATTTGAGTCAAAATGTATCAGTGATTGGAGAGATAAGACCATTTCATGGATTGGCTAGTTTTTACCAAAATTTTCTTAGGAATATTAGTTCTATTTGTAGTCCTATGACATAAACAATGAGAGTAGATAAGAAGAATTTTAGATGGAAATCTGGAGTAGATCAAAGTTTTGAGTTGTTGAAGTAGAAGGTGACTGAGTAGCCTGTGTTGGCTTTACCATATTTCAAGTAGACTGTGGTGCAAGTGGAAATGCAATTGGAGTAGTGTTGAGTCAAGAAGGAAGACCTATAGCTTATTTCAGTGAGAAATTGAATAATGCTAGGAGAAGATATTTAGTGTATGATTAGGAATTTTATGCCATAGTTCAATCCTTGAAGAAGTGGAGACATTATTTGTTTCCTAAGGAGTTTGTGTTGTATACAGATCATTAGGATTTGCAATATTTGAACAGTCAAGGTAAGTTGAATCAGAGACACATGAGATGGGTAGAGTTCTTGCAAAGTTATACTTTTTTTTTGAAGAATAGGAGTGGAAAGTCAAATAGAGTTGTTGGTGCTTTGAGTAGGAGAAGGAATTTACTGACAGAGATGAGAGTGGAGGTATTAGGTTTTGATGATTTGAAGAACTTGTATGAGGAAGACTCAAATTTTGTAGAACCTTGGAGAGCATGTAATGAACTAGTTTCAGAAGATAGAATTAGTGGTTGGATTATTTCATTCAGGAGGACATGTTGTTTAGAGGCAATCGATTGTGTATACCTCAGATTTCAATGAGGGAGAACTTAATGAAGGAGAATCATAGTGGAGGAATTCCAAGACACTTTGGAGTTGATAAGCTAGTGGCATTTGTGATTGAGAATTACTTTTGGTCACAGATTCATAAGGATGCCAGGAAATTTGTGTAGAGTTTCCAATTTTGTCAAGTTGCAAAAGGGAGTAGTTAGAATGTTGGATTGTATAAGCCTTTGACAGTTCTAGAGAGACCTTGGGAAGATATCAACATGGATTTCATACTTAGTTTGTTGAAGACATGAAGAGGTAATGATTTTGTATTTGTGGTGGTAGATAGATTTTCTAATGGCACATTCCATACCTTGTAAGAAGACAATAGATACAATACATGCAACAGACTTATTTTTCAAGGAAGTGGTTAGATTGCATGGATTACTTAGGAGTATTGTTTCAGAAAAAGATGTAAAATTTTTTGGTTACTTTTGGAGGACACTTTGGAAGAAGTTAAAGACATATTTGAAGTTTAGTTCTACATTTCACCCATAGAATAATGGACAAAAAGAGGTAGTAAATAGGAGTTTGGGGAATTTTCTAAGATTTTTGGATGGAGAGAAGATCAGAAGTTGGGATTTAGTCCTTGCACAAGTAGAATTTACTTACAATAATTTAGTGAACAAGAGTACTGTTGTGCAGTTTTTCGCACACATGCCTCGCTGAAAGAAGGGAACCCCTTTTTTCTTTCATTCCTAGTTTTTTTGGCCCTTCAATTTTAAGGATTGTATTGCTTGGGAATGTGCTTGGATGTTTATCTTTCCTCCAATGATGATCCCTCTATGGTATTGATTGAAAACCTCAAGTTTTAGACTCATTTCGGGTTTTTCACTGCTCTCAAAAAAATCCACTCTTGGCGGAATTCCTTGGCTTCCTTAAAAACCTGATGGCAGCTGCTTTGCACTGTGATCCAGAGATTTTGGTCCTTTGCAGAATTCCATGGTGCCTGGATTTCTCTGAAATTCTATCTCTCTGTCAAATTCCTGGGTTTTTGTTTGGCCTTTCTTGTCAACTGCATTAATGCTCGATTGTACGATTTCTATGGAAGCTATTTATTTGATTTTGGGGAGTTTTGCACCATTAAATTGTATCATTTTCTTTCTATTGATTTGGAGTGCTTGATCCTGAGTGCTTGGTTGGATTTGGCGTGTTGGATTTGCAAATTCTTGGATTTGGTGTTGATTTTCCTGGGCGTCATCATAATTGCTTTTGTTTGTTGGGCACTAGAGATTGTTTTGTCATTATTGTAATCAAGTGTCACTTCATCAATGGTATGTACTCATTTCCTTACTTTTGATTGTCGAATAAGAGTGATTCTTTGGCATCTTGAGTGCACTTGTAGTCTGAATTTCTGTATGTTTGGGCATTGAACATTTGGAAGCTAGGGTTGTTCGAATCTGTTTGATTGATGGTCACCAAGTAGGTTTTTCAAGCTTGTTTTTTGATTTCGTTATAGGGTGGCTTGATTGTGTAGGCCATAACGAACCTTTTGAAAACCTAGCAAATGTGTAAGCTGAGCCCAAGCTTGTCTTGTGCATTCATGGTGGAATTTTAGGGTTTCATGCCTAGGGCATCACCAATCCCTCTCGATTTACTTTAGGATGAGTTTCAAATTCAAAGATGATCTGTACGAGGTTTAAATCGAGCTAGTTGCAAGCCCAAGATCCTCAAAGTTGTGATAGTTTGATCAATTTGAGTGAAGTCACAAGAAAACATTGACATCCAAAAATTTGAAGCCTTTGTGAAATTCCTTAACTGCCAGAATTCTTTGACTTTCCGTTTTCTCTTTGTTTTCCTGAAATGTGTAGTAATTCAGAGTTATGCCTACTTCATGAATTTCAGTTCCCTCTGGATTTTACCAAAATTTCCTTTATTCCTTCATTTTCCTAGAATTCATAGACTATTGATGTTTTCACGGATTTCTATCCTGGGCGGAATTCTCCGAAACTTTGCTGAAAATGAAGAATTGAGAGATAGTATGATTTATTAACTGGGGATTATGCATTGTATGATCAATTTGAATTATTTAAGGATATATCATGTTATTTTTTAGTTAATGATAGTTCATTAAATTATTATTGGATTCTTTTTTGTTTACTTTGCTAAAATCCATCTGGATGGGAATTTTCCAAAATTCCTCTTTGGCCTGGATTCTATGGGAGGGCTAAAAACCCAAACTTTGAGATGATTAATTTTCATGAGATTTTAGAGAATTTTGCTTATCTTGGGAATCATATTGAAGATGAATATTACATTTATGATTAATTAACTTGTGTCTCATGTGATCTTTATTATGGTTTCTTTATCAAATGCAGGCAGAGTCGAGTAAGGTAGTGAAAAGTGGGACCAAGTGTAGAGTGATGGATCCAAGTGCAGAGGGGTCTTCTATTTTTGAGGCAGAAAAAATAAAAATGGATATCTAGAGTAGAATTCTTGAGAGCAAGCTTTCCATCTGGTCAAAGGTAACTAATACAAATGTTGGATTGTGGGATTATGAAGAGTTCAAGACAAGAATGGCAGCATAGAACCTTCCTTTGCTAGCCAAAAGGACATTGGAATTAGGGTTGGCACATGTAGTTGGATTCCCTCCTATAGTATAGTGTTATGAGTTGGTGCTCGAGTGTGCTAGACACTATGACAGGGGTACACAAAGGATAGTTGGTCCTCAAGGGAGAATTGTGGCAAATCTAAATCTTATATCTATAGCCCAAACCTTTGACATGCCAGATAGGTCTCATGTGGTTGATTTTGATATGGATATGGAAAAGTTCTATGAGGAAGATACCATCTAGTCCGAACAGGTCATCAATTCTTGGTTGGAGAAGCCTAAGTCCCACTTTTCCAAGCTACCCAAGCAGCTATTCAGAGCTAAATTCAAGAAGGAATACTATGATGTTATCACCCTTCTAAGTAGGGTGGTAGGGTTGAAAAGTGTAGGATTATTTGAGAATTGGATGTTCCATGTTATTGTGAGGATGGAGCAAAATGTTAATTATCATTGGACGGGCATTATAAGTGCCATGATTCATGAACAAATGTGCAATGTCCTGTAGACTAAGACCTTCACAATGACCTCCTACTTGGTTTATGCACTTGCAAGATTTCATCCATACTAAGGACTAAGTAGAAGGGGTGTGTTTGGATAGGATGTAATTTATGAGGTTTATCCATAGCTACACCTAGGTAACTCAAGCTATAGGAGGGCGAATGATGCATTCACCATGTACATCAATAGGTTGCTCCAAGGTGTAGAGCATGTAAGGATATCTGTCAGTTCCAAGGAGCTAATCAAAAGGTATGGGGCTTGGTTCATACAGTTTCCCACCTTTTCATATATAAGGATAGATGGTTGTCAGAGGACTCCATACAGACTTCCTAGGTATCCCACATCACATTATACTTCTGGAGGTCACAAGGAAAATATGTGATTTTGATGCAATTGTGAAGAAGGATAAGCATAAGACTAGATTCAGTGGAGATTTTCCTCCAAGGATAGGCACTAGTGAGGCATGTTGTTCTATTAATTTGGCCTATGCTTCTAAAGAAGAAATGAGCACTCTGGGGTTATCCTTTCATTCCAAAAGATCTAGATTTGATAGGATTGGCAAAGCATAGAAGAAGACCAACAGAGAATATAGTCACAAGGATGATATAGAGGATTATTGGGCCAATTGTAGTGATGAATTTGAGATTAGAAGGAAGAAGTTTTCTAGGCTACCTATTAACTTGGTTCAGCTATATAATGTGAAGTCCATTCCAGATCAAGTGGAAGATGATGGAGATTTGATTCAAGGCCATGATTATGAGGCAGTGAAGGATAAATCAGTGGGAGAAGTATATTGGTTGGAGGAAGAGAAAATAGAGTTAGAGCAACTTATGACTTCGGTGATTAAATATACAAAACTATGGCTTAAGCACAAGATGTGGGAACTAGAAAGTGAAGGTGTGCAATGCACCTATGATTTAATGGGAGACTTCGAATCTCATTCTACCTTTGAGGAGTCAACTGAGCAAGATCCTAAGGGTAAGGAGAAGGTGAGCTCTCCTTTTAAGATCAAAATTAAAGATGTTCAAGTGAAGGAAGTATAGGAGGAAGAAAAAAAAGAAAGCCTATTGCAAAGAAAAGGAGGCATATTTCAAGGACCAAGAAGTCAACAAAAGATGAAGCTGATTGGGAAGATAAAGAGGTTAGTGTCCCTGTGCCCAAGAGAAGAAGGATAGTAAGAATATTATAGAAGGAAAAGGAAATATCCAAGGTAGGGGAGGAAGTTAGCCCACCTATGATAAATGTGGAGATCTTAGGAGAAAGGACATAGGTATATACAAGGAAATCAAGAACTCCTTCTCCTAAGGATGGTGTGCTAAGGAAAGATGCTCCTCTAGTTACTCCTGCTATAGAACAACATGATAATATTCCTCCTTCCCATGAAGCACCAAGTAAACCAGATGAATCCAAAGAAGTAGAAAGTCATCAAGATCCAGAAGAAGAATACTTTTAAGAAGGTGAGCTTTATAGTGATGAGGCAGAAATGGAGGTGTTACAGTCTCCCTTGGTAACTTATGAGGATTCACCTATCAGGAGTGAAGAAGATAGAACTCATCAGAGAGAGGAAATGCCAGTTAGGACTCCATCACCAGTACATGAAGAAGAAGAGCATGAAAAAGGAAAGGAAGAAATAGTTGAGGAGATTCCTGAGAAACATGATTTGAATGAAGATATGCCTAGGGATCAATAGGATGAAGTTGGATAGAGCAAAGTACAATCAAAATATACTATTTTGGGTTGGTTGGATAAAGAATTAAAGAGTAAATAGATTGTTGTAGATGACACTCCTCCCAATTGGGATGAGCTATTGGTAAATATAGGGAATGGTAAAGGAAAGAAGAAAGCTAGGGTCATCTCCAAGATTGAGAGAGATGAAGCAAATAACAGGGTGGTTCACATTGCTACCCTTGCCCCTAATAAGAATAGAGATGATGTAACTGGAAGTGATTACAATATGCAAACCATCAACCTAGGGCCTACTTCCATGGAACAAGAGATTGAAGAATATGAGGGCTCTAGTGTTGTAATCTTAGGTAGGTTGAGGAAAGAAGCATAGACTAAGCAGGAATTGAAGAAGGAAAATGATAAACTCAAGAGGTACTCACAGGATTTAATGAAGCCTTTGCAATCCATTAGTTGCTCATCATCTGTTGTAAGCTTCCTACCACAAGAAACAATATCAAAGTTGGAAAGTATGAAAGGAACCACACATGCTACAATCATCTGGTTACAGGGGGTGAAAACCAAGGGAGATGATGCTATCAAGGACATCCTTTTGACTGGAGGAGATGCAATGAGATCATTAGATTGGTTAAGGAATGTGCTAGCTCAAGATAAGGAGGATGTAGATCTCTTGCTACAAAATACCAATACCATCATGGAGTATACTAAAGATAAATTGGTGAGTGATGGTATTCTTCCTTCCTCAAGAATTCTAGAACCTTGGGAATGGTTTGAAATTCTACAAATAAGGAAAAAGGCTTTGAAGAAGGTATATAAACAAGGGAAACAAATTGAAGACACTTTGACTAAAATTTATAATAAGTGCATTTCCTTCTTTGAGGTGATGATTGGGAGAAAGAGATTTGTGCCAAAAAATCTTAGCTTGGAGCAGTTGAGAAAATGGTAGCGAGATGTGTATTCTCTTGTAAATGAAGGTTCAGTAACTAAACATCAATTGGATGATGCAGCTACCTACATTGCAGTGATTGATAAATATCAAACTAGTAAGGTGGATTGGGACAAAGTGGTGAAGCAGTCAAGAGATGATATCAAGTCCATCGAAAGAAGGATTAAGGTTTTGATTATTCCACCTATGGCTGATTTGGACAAGGTATTTTTTATGGTGCGGGATAGGGTGGAGCGTGCTAAGGATAGAGGGGAAGTAGTTAATGCAGTGCTACATCAAAATTTGTGCTTCCCCATTATTTTTCTTCATCCTTCACATGCATTGGATGAATTACATTGGAGATCCCAAGCCGACCTAGATGAGTCCCAAACATTTAATGCTATTTTATGTTATTCTAGAACTTCTTGGGCCAACTTGTTAATGGTTTTTTTTATTGTAAACCCTAATTAGGATGACATATCTTGGGGGGTTTCTATAAGTATGGAATTATGCCTAATTTTTAGGGGCTAGATAGTTTTGATTTTGGAGAAAATTAAGCAGTATAACAAGAGCTAGAGTTAGGAGTTAGTCTTATTTTCAAGCAAGCAAGTGTTGTAACAGAATACTGGAATTGTTTCTACTTTGGGTAATTTAATGCACGTGAAGACATTTTGATTTGGTGCCTTTCTTGTGTTGAATTTTATTTGGCATGGTTCTTTTGATTCTATCTTTGTAATTGCTTAAGTTTATTTGATAGATATGCTAGATATATGTTAAAAGAATTGATAGTGTTTATGATTTGATACTTGAAGTGTTGCAGCAATCTCTGGTACATACTTTTTGCAACCAACTAATTGTTAGTTTCCTTACAAAGTTAGCCTGGAATTATACATTCATTATGCTTAGTTTGATTGTGATTATTTGTTCATTTCAATTGCAATAGGGTTGTCTTGAATGAGTGTTCATAATCTGAAAATCTTTAATACCTTAGAAGATTGCACTATTTCTATAAGACTACAGATTTATCTGGGTCAAAAAAAAATTAGTTTTTGAGGGATTGGTCCATTTCAAGTGTTTCATCATTTGCATTGTTAATCTTAGGTTTAGTGTTAAATTTAAGAATCTCTCTAAAACCTTATCTCTTTTTCTCTTTCTTTATCATTTCGGTTAGATTTAGGATTGGAAGTATCACCATATTGCTAGATCTGATAAATCTAAGGATTCAATATTTGCTTGTAGTAAGGTCCCTTTGTGATTACCAACATTTTCACATTTATCACTGAGTTGTTTATGCATTTTCAAGACCTGACATTAGAGACCTTGGGATTATCTCTTGAGGTTTGCTAATAGAGATTTACCTTTTAAGAGAGATAGGATTTCCATATTCTATTTGAGTTGTGCAGAAAACACCATCAACAAGTACTAGAAAGACACCTTTTGAGATTATTACTGGATTTCATCCTAGAGGTATATTAGAGTTGAGACATCAAAATGGAAGATAAAAGGAGTAGAGAAGTAGAGGAATCTGCAGAACATATCAAGAAAGTGCATTCTCAAGTGAAAGATAAATTGGAAGATATGAACCAGAAGTATAAGGAGAAAGAAAATGAGAAGAGGAGACATAAGGAGTTTGAAGTTGGAGATGAAGTGATGGTATATTTGAGGAAGGAATTATTTCTAGTTCGCAAATACAATAAGTTCAAGATGAGGAAGTTTGGACCCTATAAGATTTTGAAGAAATTTGATTCAGGAAATATATATGAAGTGGAGTTACCAAATAACATGGGTATATCACCTATATTCAACATTACAGATCTATATTAGTACCATGAAGTAGAGTTCAGTAAGGATAGTGAAGCAAAATTAGAGAATCAGTTTCCTAAATAACAATCATATGAGATTGAAGATATTTTGGATGTCAGAGATGGGAGAAAGACTTGTGGAATACAATACAAAGAATATCTTGTGAAGTTGAAAGACAGACCAATGGAGGATTCTTCTTGGATTTTTCAGGCTGAGGTAGACCATCTTGGTTTTCTTTTAGCCCTAGAAAAGTGAGGGACTAAATTTTCAATAACCCCAGATGTTTGATGCAGGAGCATCCTTGGTTCTTGGCAATCTTGCATCAACCAAAAATATTTTTTCTTTCATTTTTGTTCCTATTTTGTTCTTGCTTAGTTCATGTTGGTGGACTCATCATATTTGCTCACCAGACCCTATGGATATTTGTGTACATTATGGACATGTTCTTTTTCCTTATTCCAAGATTTGAGTGTGATTGGATCTTTTTCTGGCAAGTTATTGCTTCTGTATTTTATGGTAGTTTCTTGAATCGGCACTGGAATAATTTTCAAGCCCAACAACTAGTTTGATCATTTGTGGATCATTCTCGTAACTTGTGGATCTTGATGGTGTGATTTGAATTGTTCCATGGAGTGTCCCCGACCTTCGCTATAGGTCCACACTTCATTCTATGCACATGTTGATGGGGTAATTCAAATTTGAGTTTGACCTATTCATCCACATGTTACATTTTCTTTCATTGGAGATTGTAATAATCTTGGTTGACGTGGATGATTCTAGATCTGCACATAGGATATAAAGCTTGCAATATATCATTATAAAGGAGAGTTGATTAGAATTGAGAAAGATAGGTTTTGATATGTTATATTTTAGCTCACATTAAGGAGCATATAGGAATATGATATTTTGAACATGTATCAGGCCTGTGAGCCGAATCTGTAAGCCCAAATGTTGTTAGCTACTTGTAATTCAGATTTATGTTAATGAGAATGTTTTAATCTACATTTTCCTCCATATTTCATGTTTCTTTTGTTGTGTGACTCTTGTTGCATGGTCTGTATTTTTCTCCTTGAGGACCCTCCTACCGTGGTTGCGTTAGAATTTTTCTTGGGTACTCAACTACTAGCAAAGGATATAGATGCTTCAATAAAAGATCAAGGAAGGTTGTTGAGAGTGATAATGTCAAAGTTGATGAGGACATGCACAAAACTATTGAGATAAGTGGATTTGAACATAATGATCCTATCTATGGAAAAGTATCTAAAGATAATAATGAGGAGGAAGAAGAAGAAGAATAAGAAGATATTGAAGAAGAAGAAACCCTAGAACTGGTTGTTAAGACTCCTAAGTATGTGCAAAAGAATCATCTAAAGGAACAAATAATTGGAGATAAGTGTGATGGAGTGAAGACTAGAAGTAAATTTGTAGCTATGGTAAATCTGTGTTTACTTTCTAAAATGGAACCTAAGTCTATGTGTGAAGCATGTGAAGATGAAAGTTGGGTTAGAGCTATGAAAGAAAAGTTGCAGCAAATAGAGAAAAATCAAACATGGGAATTGGTTTCTAGACCTATGAATAAGAATGTAATTTGTTCAAAATGGGTGTTGAAGAATAAGTTGAATGAAAATGGTGAAGTTATAAGAAATAAAGCAAGACATGTATTCAAGGGATACTCATAAGTTGAAGGCATAGACTTTGAAGAGAAATTTTCCTCTATGGCTAGAATGGAAGCTATTAGGATGTTTTTGGAATTTTCTTCCCACAAGGACTTCAAAGTATATTAGATGGATGTCAAGTCAACATTTTTGAATGGTGAAATTGAGGAAGAAGTATACATGGAACAACTTGAAGAATTTCAGTTATCATACAAACTGGATATGGTTTGTAAGTTGAAGAAGGCATTGTATGGACTGAAGCAAGCTTCCAAATCATGATACACAAGATTGGATAGATACCTGAAAGAGCAAGGATTCAACAAAGGCTTTGCTGACAATAATCTTTACTTGAAAGTGCAAGGTTAAAAAATGTTGATTGTGGTAGTATATTTTGATGATATCATTTTTGGAGGAAATAAAGATATGTGTAAAAGATTTATAGAAGAAATGAAAAAAGAATTTGAAATCTCCATGATTGGTGAGTTGAATTTCTTTATTGGTCTTCAAGTAAATCAAATTGATAAGGGGATATTCATTTGACAATAAAAATATGTGAAATATCTATTGAAGAAGTTTGAAATGGATGACTCCAAACCAGTTAGTACTCCTATGGTGACCGGATGCAAGCTGAGTAAAGATGATGAATATGCTAAAGCTTATCAAAGTAAATACAGATCTATGATTGGTGGACTGTTGTATCTTACTGCTACCAAACTGAATATTATGCATGCAGTATGTTCAATTGCCATATTCCAAGTAGATCCTAAAGAGGCATGTGTTACAGCTATAAAGATGATATTTAGATGTCTTAAAGGTACATCAGATTATGGGTTATGGTATCCTAAGGGTTTTAATTTCACTTTGAGTACTTATAACAATGTAGATTGGGCTGGCTATGTGGATGATTGGAAGAGTAATAGTGGAGGTTCTTTCTTTCTTGGTGGAAGGTTGGTTTCATAGCTAAGAAAGAAATAAGACATAGTTTCTTTATCGACTGCAAAGGTGGAATATATTCCCGCAACATCTTGTTGCACACAGGTTTTTTGGATGAACCAAGCTCTAAAAGTCATTGGAGTGATATGTCATGAGTCTTTTTTTTTTTTGACAATAAAAGTGCTATAAACATTTCAAATAATTTGATAATACATTCAAGAACAAAACACATATCTATTAGATATCACTTCCTGAGAGAGAAGGTGTTGGAGAATAACGTCAGGTTGGAGTATGTGTCAACAAAGGAATGAAATGCAAATATATTTACTAAGGGTCTTCCGAAGGATACTTTTGAGTATCTTAGTGAGAGGTTTGGGGTCATTGGCCCTCCGAACTAGATGCACATGGAGGTACATCAGTCAAGTGAATTCACAGATTCTTCATTTATCTGGACTAATGAATGGGTCTACTTCGTAGGGGGAGTAGAAAGTTTCCATTGTTGCAGTATGTGTTGAATGGTTGTACTCCTAAGGGGGAGTAATTAGAGCTTTTGGTCTTTTCCATTGATTTCAAAGGGGGAGAGAGAGTCATGTGAAAAATAGTAGAAGAAAAAGAGAAGGTGTTCTAAAATATTGTGTAAGTATTTTTGTTCTTTGATTGTTTTTCACATAATGTGTTTCCATCAATGACAAAGGGGGATATTGTTGCAAGTATGACCAAGTTTGATGGTGTTGTCAATAATGATGTCAATGATGTCAACATAGTTCAGTATGTTATAGATTGTGCATGTATAGTTGAGACATTGTTGAGATGTTGTGAGTACATGGAGCTATCCTTATGATGTTGCAGATGTGTTGAAATGATGGGTTACCAAGTGCTTTTTAGAAAATTAATAAAGAGTGAAGTTAGAGTTATATATGTGTTCATAATGTGCTCTAGATTGTGCTCCACATTTCTCTTGTGTTGATCCTTTGCTTGTCCAAATCTGAAGGTTTTTTGATGGTGATGTATTAGTGATATCTCCTAATTTGTTGTTGTTGGTTTGATGAAATGTGAAAGTTGTATTCATCGATGTATGAATTGGTTTGGAAAAATTAGTTTTCTATGGACTGAGAGAAAAAAAAATTCTCCACAGTCCTCTATTGTTTTGTTTTAGGTCTTGCAGATCTAGAATGTCTTATAATGGTGTTCTCTAAGTTCTGGAAAAAATATTCAAGGTTTGGTGCTCCAAAAGTTTAGTTTCAGAGTAGTGGTATGAGTTTGCATAGTCCAGATGGATTGTTGGAATGAGTTATGTGTTCAAAGGTTGTTATACCTACTGTGGATGTATCTAGAAGTATCTAAGATGTGTTCTCATACATGATGAAGCATGTTACATCATCCACATGTTACCTGGGAAAGTGTGTACTTCAATGTTCATTTATGTTTTCATTAGGTTTGGATGACCTGGTGTTTACACTTCATATGAAGAATTAAATTTAATTAAGGAGCAATTTGGTTGATTCGAGATGTTTCTTTTGGTCTTGGTTAAGTGTTTAATTGGTCCACTCTCATTCCTTTCCACCGCGAGAATGTTGAGTTTCTGACCTAATTTGAATTTATGAAATGAAGCATATGTGGCTGACCTTGGAGAAATTTTCTAATGTTGAAGATGGTATAAATACAAGTCAAGATGAAAAGGTTTAGATGATGTAAAGTAATGAAGTAAGCCACAAGAGAAGAGCATAATTGTGTGAAAGTGAGTTTAGGCAGCAATACTTCATTGTGTTAGATTCTTGAAGGTAGTGAGCTGAAGGTTTTTGCAATCTTCTGATCAAGGTTGTGGATGTGTGTAAAATGTTGTGGCAGATCTTTTTTTTTCTTTTGTATCTATAGGTAGTGAGCCTCCCTGTTAGATAGTGAGTCCTTTCTTTAGGCAGTGAGATTTTCTATCTAGATAGTGAGTCCTCTGTTGGGTAGTGAGCCCTTGACAATGAGCTTTTGTATTCAATTTTTCTATCACTTTATATTGTGAGTTAATCCTCACCACGTTTTTTCCCTTATTGGGTTTTCCACATAAAATATGGTGTTCATTATGTTGATTTTTCTTTCTATTATCTACATTTCATGTTCATATTTAATAATAGAAAAGTGTGGTTATGAAATTGATAAGTGTTGAAGCTTTGAGTATAATTTTGCTGGCAACTTATTCACCCCCCCTCTTGGTTGTCTTGTGTATTTTAATAGAGGAGTCTCAAATGATACTAAAGGGAATTTAGATAGTTGTCACTCTAGGCATAAAAAATTGCACATTGAAGGGGACTCTATGACAGTGATTGAATCTATTAATCATTGTTGTTTTCATGGCTAGAACATTCAGGATATCCTTTAGGACATAAATTTTGTGATTTCAAAATTGGAAAGGAAGTGTTTGACTCACACCTTTTGGGAAGGTAACCAAGTGGCAGATGCAATTACTAATGTTGGTTCCTCTTGGAGTCTATGCAAATTTTAGAAAAGACTCGTGTCTCTAACAAAAAATATATAAGGATTAATCCTTGTGGAACAAAAAATATAAATTTTTAAATGGTGGCTAATGATGCTATTATTTGTAGGTACAGGTGGCACTACACATTAGGTCCTTTGATGATGGGGACTAAACCAGATGATGTGGTGAGGCTAAAGTGTGGTTTTGATTGATTTTTTAATTTTATGACTATGTATGGTGGGGTACTCTATTACCTTTATGGGCTATCTTATTGTAAGTACCGCATATCTCATCAAAACTGTAGGAGCATGAGTTTTGTGATATTTATCTCCAACTTATTGGATATTTATATTTTGTTCAAGCTAATGATGACTCCAAATTTTTATGAGATGTACTTAATGAATTCAAATCTTGGCCACATGACTAGAAGGTCTACGAAAATGTGTAAGTTTAGTGTAACTTTTGGCATGTTGGGTATTAATTATCTGATAATTTTTATCTTGGCTACTTGTCTAAGTTTATTGTACTTAAGGAATGATTATGGGCCCATGGAGATGGCTTCTTTGAGAATGAACACTAGAGCATGTAAACTTTTGAAAGCTTTAATTACACTTTCTTTTCCTTGGTGACTTGCAAATGATGTTATAAGGGTAGGTAAATTCAGGGTGAGTGCAGGATAATGGGATTGCAAAAAGTGGCAATATGACCTAAAAATGGTTGATGACAATTTTTATCCAAATTTGATGAAACAAAAAGGGTTTATTGATAAAATTGTTAGCTTTCCACCAATATAAGATATGAATTATTTGGAATTAATAGATAATTATTATTGATTTTCTACATGAATTCTTCCTAAAGTCTTGATTGATAGGTTGATTGAAAAAAATCTACAATTCTCAATTTATTTCATTTTTTGAATCTAAAAGATGCAACACATTCTATGCTTCCCATACTATAGGATTAAAAAAAATAAAAAATATTTTTCATATTTTTTTGACCAAGTTATGGTGGTCAAACAAATAATTTTTAATATATTTTAAAAATTTATAATAAAAAAGTCATAACTAATTATTTACTTACAAAAAAATTATTAAAAAAATGTGGTACATCTAAGCATGTTTCCTCTACTTATATTGCAAGATTCATTTTTTTTCTTCTACTTAGGTTGGTAAGACATACACCTGCTTTTTATTTTTTCCTAAAAATTTTGTACTACTATATTGCAATTTCAAATTTTCACCAAATAAATTTACTTTTTTCCAAAAGAGGACTAGTATCTTAGAAACCACATTCAATTTGCTGGAAATTTTGTTCTTACATATTTTTCAAATTATGTTAATAACCTATTCAAATTTTTATGTCAAGTTGCGTAAGTCTTTTTTTTTGAATTTTTATTGCCACTTAAGGGCCTAGTTTGGACCCCCATGATCTGGCACTGACCCTTCAACAACCAGTTCATTTTTTGGCTATGTTTTTCTGGGAAAGTTTTTGTGTGTTGTGTGTTGAGATGGGTAGTGATAGGGTTAGGACTGAGCCTAAAAAATGTGATGAAGTTCACAGAGACCCCATTGTGTGGCACATCTGCATAGAGGGGGGTTTAGCATAACTGTTACAAAGTCTAGTGAGTCATGAGAAAAATATGATGGCTCAATTTACTGGTTCATGGAGAGATATAAGAGTCATCATGGGTGGCATTTCATTTTAGGTTAATGAGGAAGTGATAGCCAAGGCGATAAGCCTTTCCTATGACAACAAGAAGTACAAGAAGCACACCAAAAATTAGGACCTTGAGAGCCTAAATGCCCTCTTCAGGGACAATGAGAAGTTGATTAAGAAGTATTCGGGCTTTGATAGAGAGCCACTTCCCAAACCTTGGGACAAGGTGTGTTTTTCTCTCATGAAATAAATTACTTTAGAAGGAATATTAAGGTTTTTTACTTTTGTCATTTGTCATTGTTAAACCACCTAAGGCATAAAATGTTCCTTAAGTTTCCTTTCTTTCTATTAACCTCACTTGAAAATTTGATAAATGAATCCCTTGATGTTGTTGCTCAAAACCCTGACCAACCACCTCCCTTGCCTCTGCATTAGGGCCTCTTTCTTAGGCTCTATCACTTCCATTTGGCCCTATGCCTCCCAAAACCCATCTCGGTTATTCATGTGGAAGAATTGTAACCACCTGACCTAGCCTTTGAGAAACCATCCCTAGCTATTTTGGTGGGTCCAAAGAGAAAAACCCCCTACTTGAAAATGAACCCCATGTTCCACCTAAATCTAAACCCCCAACAAAAATAAGGGATAGGTTGGTTTGGTCCATTCCAAGGCTATGACTAGATTGTGCGAGATAAAGAACAACCCCACCAAGTTGGAAAATAGACATGCAGTAAAGAAGAAGGGAAACAAGATACTAAGTGCCAGGTGGAGTCATCGATCACTAACATTGAGGGAAAGAGTGTTGTGAAAAAGGACTCTAAAGGTGACACTATTTTGGTTGTGAGTATTGATATGGGGATGGAGCAAACAAGTGTCAGAAGGTCTCATAGATTGGTAAAGGTCAAGAAAGAGATACAGGTGGATGAAATTTCTAGTGTTTCAGAGCGAACTAGCAGCATAGTTTGAAGTAAGGACGCTATTGAGGAGGAAGAGGAGTTTGTGGAGGGTACTATCCATTTCTTGGACTTGAAAAAAATTCTCAAAGAGGAATCCACCCACTCTTTGAATCCCAAGTCCATTGAGGAAGAGATGACTCAGAGGATGACATCAACAAGTTATGGGAGTGGGTTGTGAAACTTGAACAAAAGTTCAATATGATGACTCATTTCACCATTAAAATAATTCATAGATCTGTTGTAACTCTCTCTAATGTCATCAAGGAGGAGGCAGATAGGAATATCAAGGGTGAAGGTCTTAACTGGATTGTGGATGATGTTTTAAATCTCCTCATTCAGAAATGGGAAGGTGTTGCCAATTAGTGGTGATGTAAGTAAACTTCAAAGGTTGCTTGCACTGCCTTCTAGGAGACTTTTCGCTGTCCCCAACCTAGAACCTGCTACCAAGGTTTCCTGTTGAGCCTAAAAGACTACTCTAGTCCTGCTCCAAACTATGCTCAGAGAGTTTTCAACGTCGTGCTTTACCTTTGAAGATTCTACACCATTTGAAATTGCTAATCTTCTTTCAACACCTAGAAGAGTCTAGATGCTAACTTCAACACCATGCTTGAGCTGCTTGTAGGGGAATTGGAAACACTATTTTGCTGCATTTCATAACAACTTGAAGTCATTTCAAAGGTTCTTCAATGAAAACACTTACCAATCTTAAAAGATTGCCTTTGGGGAGGGCTAGTCCTTGTATCCCTTTACTAGTCAGTATTCTGACTTTTCTCTCAGAAATTGCTGAGCAACCTACCAACTTAAATGCACTTTCTGACACTTCTTTCAGTCCTTTAAATCTCCACAAGGTGCCAGACCTCTGCCCCAACCGTATGGTGCTTGCAACCCCTGCATAAACTCTTCAAGCTTTACTTCCAAATCCCTAGCCGGGCAGTCCAAGCTCACCTAGGGTTTGGATTTCCATTTTTTTGCTTGGCCCTTTGACACTCCTATTCCAAAATATTTACAAACACATGGCTCCCCTTCCATACCCTACTGATCTCAGGAAAAACCTGATGTCAGAGTTTATAGGGGAGCCATTTTAAAAACTCCTGCCCAAACATACAATGGAAACCCTCTAAATTCTAGCCTAAGAACACAAATCACTAATTCTGCTCTATGAAATTTAAATGAACAACGAAAAGTGAAACAATTCTATTCTCATAACACAAATACAACGCCAAAATTTGTGCTTTCAGGGCCTATGGTAATACTGTTGCAAAACACACGGGGATTTTAAGATAACCACGCTGCAACTCTAAACTATGAACTTAAAACAATAAGTCTACACCAAGCGGCTTTATTAACAAATGTAAATTGCTCTATACTATTTAACAAACATAAATACAGGGCTATATCATCCTGCACGGTGCCATCAAGTCCACTATTTCTCAACATGCACGGGCAGTTCCAGAAAATGCAGATTTTAGTTATTCTTTGTAATACAAAACTCAACCACGATGCAAATATTAATATCCAAAGAACTATTTACAATAGTAAAGAGCCAGAATATCTTAAATAAACTCTGAGCCAATGCCAAAAAGATTCAAATAGATCATTTACAACACTGTTCTGAAAACACACTGGGTTTTTAGTAAACACAGAAAAACTACAGAAAAATGCTAACCGTTTCTATCTATGACAACAAAACACTTTTTACAAAGTTCTAACTACTCTTTTTTGAGCCACACACCCCACTCTTGATGCCTTTTCCACAATTCAAGGGAAGTTTTCTCATCATTTCTCCTAATTCCAAGGGAAACCCAATGCATGGAAACTAACAAATCCCACATGCAACCATGCAAATCTGCCATTATCCTTGATTGTAGGACCTTGTTCTCCTTAAACTTGTGCCAACAGCTCCTTAACTAATCTTTAGCATCTTCCAACAATGTAAAAGTGGCTTTAATACATTTGATGTATCATATTTTCTAACATAACAGTCCAAACCTTAATAAAGCAAAATTTAACAACATACCAACAATGATAACTAGGATGACACCTAGGCAAAAGATTAATTCAACATACCACACAAGACCTTCTAAGGTCCAACCTAAACACAACATGCTGACTTGGCCAAGGTCAGTTCAAGCCAAAACTTATGCAAACCAAAATTTGTGCAAATCAAATTGGGGTTTGGCCTAGGTGCTCCTGCACCATCCTCCCCAAAACAGAAAACTTCAAGCCATCCTTGGATTGAGCAAACTGGGATCAATGCCCAACTTCTTGAACTCTGCCTCCTTGATCCAAACTGCATCAACTTTAGGTTGTCCTTGCCTTTGGATCAGATGTTCCTTGTACTCTTTGGTTCTTGTTCGTTTGTAGACCCTGGTGTCCAAGATCTTATCAGCTTGTTTAACTGTAATAGGGGGCAGTTTGAGTTCTACTACATCTTGACTGACTTCATGGAGTGTTTGATCCAAATCTTGTGGTGGTCCTTTGTAGTGCATAAGGTTTGCAACATTAAAAATAGGGGATAGTCCACTGTCATCTAGCAATTGTACCTTGAATGCATTGTTGCCATACTTCTCCAAGATAGGACAGGGACCTATCCTCTTCATTTGTAGCTTGTGAGGAACTCCTTTCTGCAATCTAGCCTTGTTCAAATGGACCATTACTAAGTCTCACACATTAAATTGGACTTCTTTTCTATACTCATCAACCTTAGCCTTATGCTTCATGGTATTTTTTTCCAAGGTCTTTCTGACTGTCTCATGAATTTCCTACATTGCATAAGCAAAATCATCTGCATAACCACTTCCCTTGACTCCATCCTTCAACTCTCTCAGCTCATAGACACCCCTGGGATGTAAACCATACACGATTTCAAAGGGACTCTTCCCTGTGGATCTATTGACCGTGTCATTATATGCATATTTAGCCTGCCCAATAATCTGATCCCATTGTTGACCATACTCCTTGGTCAAGCATCTTAGAAGGTTTCCAAGTGTTCTATTTACCACTTCGGTCTGACCATCAGTTTGAGGATGGTATGCAGATCCAAAAGACAGATTGGTGCCCATTCTTTGCCAAAGAGTCTTCCAAAAATGACTCATAAACTTGGTATCCCTATCGGAGACAATGCTGATTGGTAAGCCATGAATTCTGACTATTTCTTTGAAGAAAAGTGAGGCTATTTGACTAGCATCATTGGTAGTTTTGCAGGGTATAAAGTGAGCCATTTTGCTGAATCTATCAACCACAACATATACACTATCCATACCTTGCCTTGTCTTGGGTAAACCAACTACAAAGTCCATGCTTAAGCATTCCCATGGCCTAGAAGGGATTGGTAGTGGCTGATATAGTCCTGCATTTGAAGAAGTGCCTTTTTCCTTTTGACACACTACACAACTCTCTACATATTTCTTGACATCTAGATTCATCTTAGGCCAAAAATAAAACCTTTGGACAAGCTCTTGAGTTTTGGTGATCCCAAAATGACCACTCAATGCACCATTATGTTTCTCTTGAATTAAGTTCTCCCTAATAGAACCTCTAGGAACACAAAGCTGATTCCCTTTAAACAACAAATCACTTTGCAAGGTGTATTCAACATACTTGCTATGGAAATGGTTCTTAAACTCAAGGCATACCTTATAAATTTCTGCAAAGTCTTCATCATCTGCATATAGATCTTTGAAATGATCTATTCCCATGCTCTTCAATTGGATTTCTTGGATGGTAAGAACTCTCCTACTCAATGCATCAGCAACTTTATTGAGAGCTCCTTTCTTGTGTTTCATGTTGAAGGTGTAGGCTTGCAAGTACTCCACCCATTTCATGTGCCTGTGACTCAATTTCTCTTGTGAATTCAGAAAACTGAGTGCTTGATTGTCTGAGTACACAATGAATTCCTTGGGAAGCAAATAGTGCCTCCACTTCCTTAGTGCTTGGACCAATGCATACATTTCTAGGTCATAAGAAGAGTACTTCTTCTTGGCTTCACTTAGCTTCTCAGAATGAAAAGCCACCGGTCTACCCTCTTGGCTGAGAACAGCACCAATTGCTACATTGCTTGCATCACATTCAATGGTGAATAACTTCTCAAAGCTTGGCAACACTAAAATAGGTTGGGTAGCTACCTTTTCCTTCAGCAACTCAAAACTCTTGTTAGCTTGCTCATTCCACACAAACTTGGTTTTCATTCCTCCCTTAATGGTATCCAATATAGGAGCACAAATTGCACTAAATTGTTTGATGAATTTCCTATAATACTGAGCAAGACCATGGAAGCTTCTTACCTCTGTTACTGTCTTGGGAGTAGGCCAATTAAGAATGGCTTCTACCTTGCTGCTATCCATCTTCAAGTTGCCATGTGATAACACAAAACCAAGGTACACCAGCTCTATTTTGATGAACTCACACTTTTCCAGATTAATCTTCAGCTTCTCCTCCTGTAGCTTCTTGAAAATCAACTCAATATGTTGGCGGTGCTCTTCTCTAGTTCTGCTATAGATTAGTATATCATCAAGATACACTACTACAAACTTGCCAATATAGTCCTGGAGAATTTCATTCATGAGTCTCATGAATGTGGAGGGGGCATTAGACAAGCCAAATGGCATTACTAGCCACTCATAAAGACCCTCATTGGTTTTGAAGGTTGTTTTCCACTCATCATCCTCATGTATTCTAATTTGGTGGTAACCACTCTTTAAATCTATCTTGGTATAGTACCTAGCTTCACCTAGACAATCCATGAGATCTTCAATCCTAGGGATAGGGAACCTATACCTGATGGTTATCTTGTTTATTGCCCTGGAATCAGTAAAAAGCCTCCATTCTCCTCCTTTCTTAGGTGCTAAAACAGTGGGTACTGCACAAGGACTAATGCTTTTCCTAATGAGACCTTGGTCAAGTAGTTCTTTAATCTGTCTAGCTATCTCCTCATTCTATTGAGGTGTCATCTTGTAGGCTGCTTTGTTTGGAAGGGTAGCTCCTGGTATTAAGTCTATCCTATGACTTATGGCTCTTTTAGGAGGTAAAGTTGCTGGTTGACCACTACTTACTATGTTCTCATAGGTTTGCATCAAGTCTTGAATCTCCTTGGGTAACTCCTGCTTTTCAGCTGTCTTCTCTTTGCTTACTTCTCTTGGCTTGACCATGACTGCATAGCCAACTCCTTCTCCTTCTTCCAAGGCCTTTAAGAAATCTTTTTCACCAGTTATCAGCAGCTTAGAACCTGCTGTCTACACCTCAGTGTCCTCCAACAAAGATTGAATCTTGTAGGTTACATTGTCCTTCTTGAAGGTGTATGATTTCTTAGCTCCATCATGCACAGCTTGATGGTCAAATTTCCATGGCCTACCTAGGAGCAAGTGGCATGCATCCATAGGTAACACATCACATAATACCTTGTCTTTGTACTTGCCAATTGAAAACTCCACCCATGCTTGTTCATTCACCAAGACATGCTGACCCTTGTTGAGCCATGTGACCTTGTAAGGATTCTTGTGAGGTATTCTTGCTAATTTCAGTTTGCTGACTGTCTCCTCTAACACAATATTGTCAGTAGAACCTGAGTCTATAATCACCTTACACACTTTCCCCATCATTTTTGCATTTTATCCTAAATAGAGATCTTCTTTGGCTTGGCTCTTCTTTGACCGGTTCATTGATTAAGGTCCTTCTCATCATGAGATTCTCCCCTTCCTCTAAGTTCAAGGGTACTTCTATTTGCTTATTTGCTGCAGCTGCTTCATCTTGAATCAAATGGGTTCTCTTATCTCCTCCATGAGATGTGATTCCTTTCTTAGGACATCTATAGGCTGGGTGTCCCAATTGGTTGCAATGATAGCATTTCATGTTGGTGAAGTAACTACCCCTTCCTTGTCCACCAGTTCTTCCTCTAGAGATGAAACCTCTTCCTCTACCACCTCTACCAGAACTTCCTTCTTGTTGTTCAGAAAATCTGACTTCTCCTTGAGCTCTTGATTCTGAGCTTCTTCCACTATAGCTTCCTCTTTGTCCTCTGTTGTCTTTGCCTTTACCTCTGCTCTTGGGGTTTTGATCTTGTTTCTTTTTGCCTTTCTCTTCTATTTTCAAAGCCATTTGATAGCATTGGCGTACTGATTTGAAGTTTACCAAGCTCATATCTTCTTGGATAGACCACTTGAGTCCATTTAGGTACCTTGCCAACCTAATGCTTTCATCTTCAACCACCTTTGATCTAAGGCACAGTTTTTGAAATTCTTCTGTATATGTTTGGACATCCATGTCCTTTTACCTCAGATTGTGTCTTCTCCTGTGCAACTGGACTTCATAATCATTAGGGAGATAAGTTTGTTTTATCTTGGTCACCATTCCTCTCCATGAAACTATGGGACCTTTGCCTTCTTTCTCTCTTTTAGATTGCACAAACTTCCACCATGTGAGAGCTGCTCCTCTCAACCTTGACTTGGCTACCTTTACCTTTTGATCCTCTATAATGCCATCACATTCAAAGTGATTCTCAATGCTCTCAATCCAGTCTACTACTGAATCTGGATCCATTTGTACACTAAAAAGTGGCACACCATCCAATGCTTTACCACTCAAGGCCTGCAATGCCTTCAAGAATGGTTCCTCTGCAAGAATAGGATTAGGCTTTGGAGCTTCCTCCTCCAATTCCACCTCTTTTTCCTTGGCTTCCTACTCTTCCTTCTTCTTTATCTTGTCCTTCACAGTATCAGCTGTTTCTTGGACTTCATCTAGGAGTTTCTCCATCTGAGATATCCTTTCTCTGAGCAACCGGTTATCTTCCTCTTGCTCTTCTACCTTCTTTGCTAACTCTACATTTGTCACCATGGTTCCTTCCTCTGGTGTATTCTCTCCTACTGACTCAGTGGATTGGCTCATTAATCACAAGCCTTGAATCTACTCTGGGCTCTGATACCAATATGATGTAAGTAAACTTCAAAGGTTGCTTGCACTGCCTTCTAGGAGACTTTCCACTATCCCCAGCCTGGAACCTACTACCAAGGTTTCCTATTGAGCCTAAAAGACTGCTCTAGTCCTACTCCAAACTATGCTCAGAGAGTTTTCAACATTGTGCTTTACCTTTGAAGATTCTACACCATTTGAAATTACTAATCTTCTTTCAACACCTAGAAGAGTCTAGATGCTAACTTCAACACCATGCTTGAGCTGCTTGCAGGGGAATTGGAAACACTGTTTTGCTACATTTCATAACAACTTGAAGTCATTTCAAAGGTTCTTCAATGAAAACACTTACCGATCTTAAAAGATTGCCTTTGGGGAGGGCTAGTCCTTGTATCCCTTTACCAGTCAGTATTCTGACTTTTCTCTCAGAAATTGCTAAGCAACCTACCAACTTAAATGCACTTTCTGACACTTCTTTCAGTCCTTTAAATCTCCACAAGGTGCCAGACCTCTGCCCCAACTGTATGGTGCTTGCAACCCCTACATAAACTCTTCAAGCTTTACTTCCAAATCCCTAACCGGGCAGTCCAAGCTCTCCTAGGGTTTGGATTTCCACTCTTTTGCTTGGCCTTTTAACACTCCTATTCCCAAATATTTACAAACACATGGCTCCCCTTCCATACCATGCTGATCTCAGGAAAAACCCGATGTCAGAGTTTATAGGGGAGCCATTTTAAAAACTCCTGCCCAAACCTACAATGGAAACCCTCTAAATTCTAGCCTAAGAACACAAATCACTAATTCTGCTCTATGAAATTTAAATGAACAACAAAAAGTGAAACAATTCTATTCTCATAACACAAATATAGCGCCAAAATCTATGCTTTTAGTGCCTATGGTAATACTGTTGCAAAACACACGGGGATTTTAAGATAACCACGCTGCAACTCTAAACTATGAACTTAAAACAGTAAGTCTACACCAAGCGGCTTTATTAATAGATGTAAATTGCTCTATACTATTTAACAAACATAAATACAGGGTTATATCATCCTGCACGGTGCCATCAAGTCCACTGTTTCTCAACATGCACAGGCAGTTCCAGAAAATGCAGATTTTAGTTATTCTTTGTAATACAAAACTCAACCACACTGCAAATATTAATATCCAAAGAACTATTTACAATAGTAAAGAGCTAGAATATCTTAAATAAACTCTGAGCCAATGCCAAAAAGATTCAAATAGATCACAAATGGTGTAGAATCTTCAAAGGTAAAGCACAACGTTGAAAACTCTCTGAGCATAGTTTGGAGCAGGACTAGAGCAGTCTTTTAGGCTCAACAGGAAACCTTGGTAGCAAGTTCCAAGCTGGGGACAGTGGAAAGTCTCCTAGAAGGCAGTGCAAGCAACCTTTGAAGTTTACTTACATCAAGTGGGCTGGTATGTTTGTTTTTATTGGGTCTTTGTTGTTCGTGTGCCATGTATATTATATTTTTGGTCTCTCTTGTTTTTGGTTTGATAACTATAATGTATTGTTGAACTTGGTTCTTTTTTATCCTCTCAAGCTCTTCATGTAACGGGTACAACACCCAATAAATGTTGTTTAACTTATCAAAAAAAACTTAAAATGATAATGAAAATGCAAATGGAATGGATTAAGATGCTTAAACTAACAAATCTATATTAATATAAACAACTTAATTGATGATGTCCGTGATCCCATAATACTGGTTTACAATTTTTGGCCAAACTGGACACTGAAATTATTATTTTTAACTAAATATTCACATTCGAGGAACCTATAGCGGCTAAACCGTGAGGAATTTGAAGATGGTGCAAACTAGAGTCTCATCAAATTTTGTTTGTAGATTCTAAAATATTTTTTCAAAATTTTTGGAATCAAATTGCACTTCTTTTTCCATCTCCCATGAAAATTGATTTTTCATAAAACAACATTTTTAAAAGTGGCCTTACCATTATAACGATAACTTTTTTCCATGAAGGATAAAATTATAATTCTTTCAAATTTAGATTTGTAACTTTAATATCTAGTGCTTCCACTTGGTTAGATAGTTTTTATTGAATATTTTTTCCTTCAAGTTTCAAAGTCAAACAAATTACAATTCAAACACAGCGACATTATAGCAGTAACTTTTTGTATATGTCAAAATTTTATTTTATTTTATTTGTTGGATCAAGGACTTCAATATCTGGTGCACTCATATTTTTTAATTTTTTTTGATAATCTTCTATATTTCCACATGTGAAGAACAAAGAAATTCATTTTCGATGAAAAACCTATGTTTAATAAAACTTAAAAAACAAATACATAACAAAACCAAAACATATTAAAATTATATTCATTGGATAGCTTTTTCTGAGGAATACCATAATCAATTTGAAATAAATTTTAAATGAATTCATTTGATCCCCCAAAAGCTAAATCAAAAGTGATTTTTTATCAGCATTTTGATAGGTGTAAAGGAGACGCATTTATAGGTATGGTTTAAAACTAGCGAGGTTCTATCCAAGGGGGTTTGATCTAAGGTGATTTGATCAAACCCTCTTCAATTGGAATCCTTAAAATGGAACTTTTTAAGGCTTAAATCATTATATTTTCTAAAAATATGTGATTTAGCTAAAATTCGTTCCTCTCAGGAATTGTAAACCACTATTGTGACACCACAGAAGTGATAATGCAACCTAATGAAATGATAATAAAAGGATAATTAAATGAGCAATGCAATGGATTAGGAAATAAATAATGAAACAAATGATGAAATTGATAATGCAATGTAATAAAATTATAATGAAATGGATGATAAAACTGATAATGCAATGTAATGAAATGATAATGAAATAGATGATGAAATTGATAATGCAATGTAATAAAATGATAATGAAAATGAAAAGTGAAATGGATAATGATGGGTGATATAGTGCACCTGTCAAAAACTATAGGGACCCTGATAGGAAGAATAGGTGGGGGGTTTGTTAAACAAGCGCAGGACAACTAAGAGGGGGGTTGAATCAGTTTTTACACAAATTCAAACTTAAAACTTTATCACTTATCAAATCTTCAACCACACTATTTCATTATTAAATATGACATGAGATACAAATAATAGAAAGTAAATCAACTCAATGAACACCAAATTTTTACGTGGAAAACCCAATAAGGGAAAAACCATGGTGAGGGTTAACTCACAATATAAAGATTATAAACTAAATAGAAAGGTTCATTGTCTACAAAGGACTCACTTTCCAATAGGGAGGCTCACTACCTACATATACAAATGAGAACAAAAGATCCACCACTGCAATTAAAGCACATTTGTAGGATTACATAAACCTTCAACTTACTGCCTTTAGTACACTAAAAATTGTTATCACAACTCACTCACACACACTTCTTCTCTTAAGATTTGTGGCACACTTTTGTCACTTTGTATCACACTGTCATACAACTCTTCACAATTCACATTGCTTTTATACCATTCTCAACCTTAGAAGTATTTACCAAGGTTAGCCACAAAATAAACCATTTGATAAGTTCAAATGAGGCAGGCAACTCAAAATTCCCATGATGGAAAGGAATACAAGTGGACCAATAAAATTATTTTCTTGAATCTTCTACATGCAACATAAAATAAGGCTTTCATTGTTGTAGTATGATGTGTACAAAAAAAATGAATGCATGCACAAAATAAGGTACACATCTTCTTAAAAGGACCTCAGATCTACATAGAGGCCAAAACTAGCTTTTCGATGCCACTTGAATCATGAAAAATGGATAAGCAAGTCAAAAGATATGTCTCCCACAGTGAAAACAACAACACCTGACTTCTAAGGCCGAAAATGACATCAAAAATGAAAAACCAAAAAATCATACCTGCACCATTGCATAGAGCGTCGAACTAGCTTTCTGACGATATCTCGTTTGCAAAAAAATACCTTTGTTTTCCCATGTTATGCCATAAAGAAAAAAATCCTTGTAAAAGGGAACTTCCAACACTAAATAGGTGCAAAAATAGAGCACCTCTAGTTCGGCCCTCGGTCCTCCATAAGATCGACCGCTTCAGGGGCATAAAAATTAGCCAGTGGGTGTAAAAACACGGCTGTTGGTCGATGATAGAACCGACAGCCAAAGAAAATATGCCCACGGGGGCTAAACATAGGAGCCAAGTCATAGATGTGACCTCCACTGCAAGGAATAGCCCTCGAGAGCTGATGGTGGGAGCACCGATAGTAGAGTAGTGGTGAGTGCTCGACAGTGGACTGGTGGCCACCACCTAAACTGGTGGCACAAGGGTGGTGCAGTCGGTTTTATACTAGCCGTGCAAAAACTTACCCCATTTTTTTATTTTTTTAATATACATATTTTTTTTTCTGAAAACGGTGCCTCGTGAAGTGTGCCTTGGGGCCATACAACCCTCGAGCAAATTTTTTTTGCCTCCCCAATTGACTTTGTTCAAAATGGACAAAATTTAAATGAAAATAGGGGTTTTTGGGAGCTGCGAATCCAATGGTGAGGTCCGTTTTGGCCCAAAGTGCCCAGAAAAATAGGCGACCCCCAGATCTATCAGAAAATCATCGAGCTTGAAACCTTCACAGATCTGGAAATCGGTGACCAAAATGAGTGGAATAAAATTCATTTCTGACCTTTTGCAGTGCTCTAAATCTAATGGAAAAATCTAATCTGATCCAAGACGCTTCATGAATATACTCAAGGAATGAAACCCTTGAGGGACCCTAAACAAGCTCTGTAATGTATTCCTCCAAAAAAGCTGAGAAGGGGCTACAAATCGAGGCTCTTATACCATGTTAGAAACCAAGATCTAAAATGCAAACTAGAAAATAGCCTTCCACAAAGAGAAAATAAAAAAAGCAGAGAGATTGCATGAAGATGTGCAAATTGATATATTCGAAGTACAATAATTACAAGAGATAATTTTCTTTATAAAAGAAAAGATGCATAAACCTAATCTTATCTTGAGCAAAAAGATAGCTCAGCAAGATAAGGATAACAACCTATAACCTAGGAATTAAATAATGCCTAAGTAAACTTATGTAAAGTGTAATTAAATAATTAATTACACCAACATAATGCACCTTCATACACACCTAGTTAGGAGTTCCAATGACCCCTAACCTATCCCTAAGATGCTCAAAGTATCCTTTGAAAGTTCCTTAGTAAATATGTCTGTATTTTGTTCCTTTGTTGTCACATACTCTAGTCTGACCTCATTCTCCAACACTTTTTCTCTCAGAAAGTGATACTTGATAGATATGTGTTTTGTTCTTGAATGCATAACCGAGTTCTTAGAAATGTTTATTGTACTTGTATTATCACATAAAATAGAGATAGGCTCATCACATACTGCACCAATGTCTTTCAGAGTTGGCTTCATCCACAAAACTTGTGTGCAGCAGGATGCTACAACAATATATTATGCCTCTGTAGTGGATAAAGAAATTGAGTCTTACTTTTTAGTGAACCATGAAACTAGTCTTCCACCAGGAAATAAAGCACCACCACTGGTACTCTACTAGTCATCTACACATCCAACCCAATCTACATCTGTATAGGTGCTCAGGGTGAAATAATTACTCTTAGGGTACCATAGTCAATAATTTGGTGTGCCTTTAAGGTATCTAAATATCCTTTTAACAGCCATAAGATGTGATTCTCTAGGATCTACTTGAAATATAGCAACTAAACACCCAACATGCATAATATCTAGTCTAGTAGCAGTAAGGTATAGTAGTCCACCAATCATGGATTTGTATCTTCTCTAATCAGTCTTAGCAGATTCATCATTTTTGCTCAGTTTACATCTAGTTACCATAGGAGTACAAACCGGTTTTGAATCCTCCATCCCAAAGTTTTTTAACAACTCTTTTACATACTTAGATTGTGAAATGAATATCCCTTTATCAGCTTGATTCACTTGTAGACTAAGGTAGAAATTCAATTCACCAATCATAGACATCTCAAATTCTTTCTGCATCTCTTCAACAAAGTTTTTACACATCCAATCATTTCCACCAAAAATGACATCATCAACATAAACAACTACAATCAACATCTTATGACCTTGCACTTTGAAGTAGAGGTTTCTATCAGCAAAACCTTTGTTGAATCCTTGCTTTGTTAGATATCTATCAAGTCTTGCATACCAAGCTCTAGTAGCTTGCTTCAATCCATATAATGCTTTCTTCAACTTACAAACCATGTCCAGCTTGTCAGAAAACTGAAACCCTTTAGGTTGCTTCATGTATACTTCTTCCTCCAACTCACCATTCAAAAAAGATGTCTTAACATCCATCTGATATACCTTGAAGTCCTTGTGGGTAGAAAATGCCAAAAACATTCTTATAGCTTCTATTCTAGCCACAAGGGAAAATGTTTCTTCAAAATCTATACCTTAAACTTGTGAATATCCTTTGCATACCAATCTTGCCTTATTCCTTACTACTTCTTCACTTTCATTCAGTTTGTTTTGGAACACCCATTTTGAGCCAATCACATTTTTATTCACAAGTCTATGGACTATTTCCCATGTATGATTATTTTCGATCTGTTGTAGTTCCTCTTTCATAGCTCTCATCCAACTTTCATCTTCACATGCTTCTTTTATAGATTTAGATTCTATTTTAGAAAGTAAACACAAATTTACCTCACCTACAACTCCGCTTCTTATCTTTACACCTTCACTTTTGTTTCCAATTATCCGATCTTCCAAATGATTCTTCTATACATATTTAGGAGTCCTAGTAGCAGGTTCTAGTTCATTCTCTTCTTCTTCTTCTTCTTATTTTTTCTTCCTTCTCCTTGTTCTCCTCCGGTACATTTCCATAGATAGGATCATTAGGTTCAAATTAACTTATCTCAATAGGTTTGCATGTGTCTTCATCAACTTTCACATTAGCACTTTCAATAAATTTTCTCAACCTTTTGTTAAAACGTCGATATTCCTTGCTAGTAGTAGAATATCCAAGAAATATTCCTTCATCACATCTAGCATAAAAAATTTCAATATTTTCATCATCTCTTTTAATATAGCCCTTACTTCCAAATACCTTCAAATATTTCACAATCGGAGTCTTACCAGTCCATAACTCAAAAGGTGTCTTTGTGTTGTTGTGTCTAATTTGAACTCTATTAAGAACATAAACAATAGTATGTATCGCTTCTCTCCAATATACATCTGGTACATTGGACTCTTTCATCATAGTTCTAGTAGCTTCCTGAACTATCCCATTTTTTCTTTCAACTACTACATTCTATTGTGGGGTTCTCAGAGCAAAAAACTATCTTTTTATGCCATGCTTCTCACATAATGCATTAAATTCACTAGAAGTGAATTCACCTCCTCTATTAGATCTCAAACACTTGATTTTCAGATTTACTTCATTTTTCACTCTTGCTTTGAATACCTTAAAACTACCAGGGCCTAATTCTTCTCTCTAAGAAAAGCAACCCATGTCATTCGAGTATAATCATCAATTAGCAACATAAAATTCATGTCACCATTTAGACTTCCGGTCCTGTTGGAACCACAAAGATCAGTGTGAATCAACTCTAGCATTCTAGTAGTAGAATTTTCTTTTCCCTTAAAGCTACATCTTGTTTGCTTCCCCAATTGACAACTTCTGCAAATAGCATTAGCAGGTCTTGTGATTCTAGGCAATCCTCGAACAATCTCCTTAGCACTGATCTTGACTAGGTTATCAAAGTTCACATGTCCCATTCTCCGGGGCCATAACCAAGTTTCACTGATATGAGATAAAAGACAATGATCATCAAATCCCTTTAGATGATAGATGTTTCCATGAGTTATTCCAGCAGCAATCATATCTCCATTTCTGGATCCTTTCCTAATTTCACATGTATTGTTCTAAAACACAAGTTCAAAGCCATTGCTACAAATATGACCAACACTCAAAAGGTTATGCCTCAAACCCTTCACATAATATACATCATCAATATTATGCACTCTATCAAAACTAATTGAACCTTTACCACAGATCCTAGCTCCTGAATCATCACCAGACATGACTAAACCACCATCATATTTTTCAAGTTTAGTGAACTTACTTTTATCTCTGATCATGTGATTTGAACATCCACTATCAATTACCCAGTAGTCTTCATCCTGTCTTGCATGAAAAGTGGTAACCAAAGTACCTTCCATCCTACTCTTCTTAATCCCCAAATCCTTCTTACAAATTTTCTAGAGTTAGTGGATATAGATTTACTTTCCAAAGCTAAGAATAAGCGTTCACTATCATCAACCTCATTTTTAGATTCCTCATTAGAAATACTTGCTTCTTCCTTAACATAGTACAACTTCTTATACTTTTAATCTTTCCTATCCTTATCTTTATAATCCTTGTTCTTCTTATGTGTAGCCCTTTTTGGACATCTCAAAGCATAATGACCAATGTTACCACAACTAAAGAAATTAAAGGGTAACATACCTTTATACTTTTTGGTTCCTTTCTTCAATTTCTTGGTGAAGTTTGCTTCCAACTCTTCATCATCGCTATTCGGTTCTTCAATCTTCAAAGCCTTAAATGTCATTTTTATCTTTTCTTCTATCTTTTCATCTTGTCAGAATTTTCTTATCTCAAATACTTGCAAGGTGTTGAACAACTCTTCTAGAGTGTACTTCTTAGGATCATACATTTATTCAATAACAAAGATCTTGTTGTTGTAACATTCAGGTAAAGTGATCAGGATATTCTCGATTATATCTTCATCTGTTAGTTTTCCTTCTTGATTTCTAACTTCATTTGCTTCTAGTTCAACTCTTTGAAAGAAACTTGTAAATTCATCACAATCCTCCATCTTCAGGTTCACAAATCTATGCTTTGTCACCATCCTCTTTGTCAATTTCACCTTTTCATTTCCTTCATACATGTCTTCCAACTTCTTCCAGACTTCATATGCAGTATCTAGAGAATTAACCTTGACTCGCTCATTTTTAGATAAACCATTGCAAATCGCATACTTCACCTTCTCGTTTTCTTCGTAAGAAAATATCTCATCTACATAATTAACACCATTGAATGAAAGTGTATATTTATTCTCAATAGCCTTCTAGGTCTTGAAACCAAGAGAGATAATGTATCATCTCATTTGTCCCTTCTAGTCATTGTAGTTAGTTCCATCAAACATAGGGATCACCAATTTGTGTGCCATCAGATCTTCCTTAAGCGGTTAAGCTCTACACAAGGAACAAAAAGCTCTAATACCAATTGTTAAACAAGTGTAAGACAACTAAAAGGGGGATGAATTAGTTGTCACAAAAATTCAAACTTAAAACTTTATCACTTATCAAATCTTTGACCACACTATTCTATTATTAAATATGAGCATGAGATACAAATAACAAAAAGTAAATCAGCTCAATGAAAACCAATTTTTTTATGTGGAAAACCTAATAAGGGAAAACCATTGTGAGGGTTAACTCACAATATAAAGATTATAAACTGAATACAAAGGATCACTAACAAGGGATCACTACCCAAAAGAGGACTCACTATCCAAATACAAAGGCTCACTGCCTACAAAGGACTCACTATCCAACATGGAGGCTCACTGCCTATAGATACAAAAGAGAATAAAAGATCCACCACTGCAATTGAAGCACATTCGTGGGATTACAGAAACCTTCAACTTACTGCCTTCAACACACTGAAAACTATTATCACAACTCACTCACACACACTTCTGCTCTTAATATTTGTGGCACACTTTTGTCATTTTGCATCACACTATCATATAACTCTTCACAATTCAACTTGATTTTATACCATTCTCAACCTTAGAAGCATTTACCAAGGTTGGCCACAAAATAACTCATTTCATAAGTTCAAATTAGGCTGACAACTCAAAATTCCCATGGTGGAAAGGAATAAGAGTGGACTAATAAAATTATTTTCTTGAATCTTCTACACGCTTCCTCAATTAAATTTTATTCTTTGAATGAAGTGTAAACACCAGGTCAACCAAACCTAATGAAAACATAGATAAAAATTGATGCACATGCTTCCCAAGAATATGAAACGTAGATGCCACAACATGATTCATTAAGCATGAGAATACATCTCAGAACCTTCCAGATACATCCATAGCAAAAGAAACAAGCTTCAATCACTAAATTTATTTCACCAGTCTATCCAGACTATGTAGACACACACAAAAATACTAAAACATGACTTCATAATTACAAAATTCCAAACCTCTTCGCTAGAGCATAGGAAAGATCTTCACAAGACTATCCCAGATCCACATGATCTGAAACGAAACAACAAAGGACTATAGAGCAAACATATTTCTCCCAATCCACAGAACTGTGACTCTACTAGTAGGAAACACATATTGGTGGACACAACTTTCATGTGCCATCTCACCAAAATCTGAAACATAGCATATGTCACCATGAAAATACCAACAAAACACCTTTAGATATGCACAAGAATATGATCAACATAGAGGAAATGTGAAGCACATACCAGAGCACATTTTGAACACGTTCGTCATTCTGAATTCTCTTCTATATTAATTTTCTCAAAAGTACTTGGAAACTCATCAAACCAACATATCGACAACACCATAAAGATAGCTCCATGTACTCCCAATGTCTCACTGACATCTCAACCATACATGTACATTAATGAGAACACCACTAGACTAGCTCATACTTGCAACAGGGATATCATTTGCACAACCAAAAATCAATAATGACAAGCTAGGGAAAATGGACCGAGATAAATGAAATGCAATTCTAATGCCATTCTATCACATTAGAAGCACTATATTTTACTATATCATAAGATACTAGCCACTAGGGTATTAGGAAGCAAGGAAAATTAGTATCGTATGCATATGATTGACACAACAAACAATAAGGTAATTCCAACACCACAGAAGACACGAGGGATTTTTTTGGGTTTGATGCTGAAATAACCACAAGCACAAAGGATTCCCAAGCATAACACAAAACCACAAAGATCTTGGTGGGTACTACATAGGATAACTAGGAAGAAAAGGTCATGCAGAAAATCAAGATATGCCCCTATGTATACTAGTCAAAGTGCACCATGATATGATGGATCATGGTGACCTTAAGTAGATATAATAAGAAGCTCAAAAGATGAACAAAATGCAAAAGCACCAAAAGATCACAATAAATTTCAAATATCCTTTTCCATATGACCAATAGGTGGATGGGATTGATGAGGTCTAATATGAGGAAGGATACATCCTACTAAGACTAGGGATAGATGGGGGTAGATTGCTTCATCAACATGACTTAGGATACTCAAAATAGATTGAACCTCAGGTGGCTAGTGGATTTTGTTGTTAGGAACCATCTGGATAGGGACACCCTTGATGACATGACACGAAACCAAGACACACCCTAAGGATAGACCTAGGGTCTTGTGGTTTGATCAAAGATTAGCCCTACCTACGTGAAAGCATAGAGACCTCATTTTTCAATAAAATATTGATGACCAATGATGAATAAATTGGAAAGAGGACAATGATAACTCAAATAGATAGAAAAAAAGCCTCAAGGGCTCATCGATGATGGCCTTTCCTACGTGAAATCACAAAGGTGATGTAGTTTGACAAAAGGGATGAAAGGACCACACGAGACCTAATGATAAAAGGCACTATGAAGGATCCTAGATGGAGACACAAGAATGATGAAACAACACCATGTACAAGTGATGAAAATCTCAAGATTCAGGATAGTAAATCTAAACAATCTAATGCTCAATCAAAATATACCAAGCGGTGGATGATAGGATGTAAATGGATGATGGATATGATAGGATGATAGGATAGGATACGTGGATAGGATGATGGAGACACAAGCATAGAGGAAAGTAAGATGCAAGGTAGATAATGATTAAGCTCTCTACGAATGGTGCCTATTTCCAGGATTTCACCAATCATACTTATCCAAGGTGCCACCAAGGGTGGTTTTCACCATAGGATGATTCATTTCTCTACTATTTTTGGATTCTTTTTTACCTATTTTCATTTTTTGCATTTTTCAAGATTTTTTACTTTTTTTGGTATTTTTAGGTGGGGTAACCCAACTGACTTAGGTGTAGAACTGTTTCAAGTGCACAATGTTGATAGGATCTTCTAAGGGTCCCCCATTAGGTTTAGCAAGCCAATATTCTCTTGAACCATATTTTGTTGTGATAACATAGGGACCCAACCATTTGGATTCAAACTTTCCTTTCTTCTCTTTGTCCTACTGGGTACATTTATTTTCCTTTAACACAAGGTCTCTAATTTGGAATTGGTGGGGTCAAATTTTTTATTGTAGCTTCTTTTTAGCTGATGTTGATATGCTTGGAGGTGTTTATAAGCACTCAGACATCTTTCATCAAGAAGATCTATCTGGCTAAGATGTATAACCCAATACTCTTCATCGCTAATTAGATTCTTCAAATAAATGCAGAGTGACGGGAGTTCAACCTCAATCAACAAGATGGTATCAATGCCATAAATGAGTGAGTAGGGAGTGGTGCTAGTAGGGGTACAGATGGAAGTACAGTAATCCCAAAGGGTAGGATTAAGATGGAGGTGCCAATCATGACCAGTGTTATTAACAACCATTTTTAGGATTTTGATTATGGTTTTGTTGGTTGCTTTAGCTTGACCATTACATTGTGGGTAACAGGGGGTAGACCAATGATGCGAGATATGAAATGTTTCATAGAGCTGTCAAACATGCTATTTTTTAAATGGATTTCCATTGTTAGTAATGATGGTGGAGGAGATACCGTATCTATAGAGAATATGATAGAGGATGAATTTGGGAATTTGGGTGTCGATGATGAGGGAGAGTGGAATTGCTTCCATCCATTTTGTGAAATACTCTATGGTAGTGATAATGAAGGTATGACCATTGGAGGATGGAGGGAGGATCTTGATAATTAGGTATAAACCCCATTATGAAAAGGGCCATGGTGCTACTATTGGTTGTAGGTCTTGTGCACGAGCATTGATCAGATCTACATGTTACTAGCATTGAATGCATCTCTTGACAAACTCATAGGTACCATGCTCCATCATCTAGTACCTAGTGCATACAAGCTTTTTGGCCAAGCCCATTCCATTAGTATGGACCCCTCATACACCACTATGTACTTATTTTAATGCAACTTGAGATTCTAACTCATTCATACATCGAAGTAGAGTTGCATCATATACCCTACGATAAAGGGTGTCTCCCAAAATGGTATAACAGGATTTATGATGGATAAAGGATTTATGTTGGTTGCAATTAAGATTGAATGGGAGGATTGTATCATGTAGGTAAGTGTATATATAATGATACCATGGAGAATGGGGACCTATAATTTTTACACAATTTCAAAATTTGGAATATCATAGGCTGGGATTAGTAACTACTCAACCAGGAACTCACAAGCCATTTAGTCTTGAGGCATATCAATGAGAGACCCTATGGTGGCCATAGCATCAAAAACCTTGTTTTGTAATCTATGAACTTATTCAAACTAGATGTGACTAAAATACTTCTTGAATTCATTGATCCTGTGCTTATAAGGAAGAAGCTTATCGTATTTTTCTTAGAACTCATCATTGACATATTTGATTATAAGCTACAAATCTCCATAAATGTGAAGATGACTTATGTTCCATTGGAATTTTAAGACCTACGATTAAAGCCTTGTATTTAGCAATGTTGTTTGTGCAAGGGAAAGCCAACCTCAATGACAAATATATGGTCTCCATGTGGAGTGACAAAGAGGATACCTGCACCTACCCCATTCTTTGTATATGAGCTATTAAAATATAGTTTCCACTATTCTTCTTCTAAAATAGTGAACACGAACTCATCTAGAAACTCAACCACTAAAGGATAGGCAATGATAAGAGGATCGTATGATAAGTAATCAACAATAACCTTTCCCTTAATTTTTTTGTGGTCTACATACTCAATGTCAAATTCACTTAGGACCATAACCCACTTAGCCATGCGACCAGTCAATTATGTTGTAGAAAAAAAATACTTAAGTGGATCAACCTTGGATATCAGCTTGATTGGATGACTAAGCATGTAATTTTGTAGATTTTAAGAACTAAAGACAACTACCGGACAAGATTTTTCCTTGGGAGAATAATTGAGCTCATATCCAACTAGTCTTCGGTTGATATAATAGATGGCTCTTTATTTTTGGGACTCATCATACTATGCTAATAATTCCCCTAGTGCAACTGAAGTTGCTGAAATGTATAAAAAAAATAGTTTTATTGGTATGGGGGGCATCAAGATAGGTGGATTAGCAAGGTATTCCTTAATTTTATCAAATCCTTGCTAACATGGTGGATCCCATTTCAATCCTACATCCTTGTGTAAGAGATGCGTGAAGGGATGACACTTATATGCAAGTTGGTCTATGAGATACTTGATGGATTGCAATTTTCATTGTAGACATCTTAATTTCTTTAAATTCTTAGGAGGAGAATTTCCATAATGGCCTGAACCTTAGAAGGACCGACTTTGATACCCCTCCTAGACACAATGAAGCCTAGTAAATTTCCTGATGTGATGTCGAAGATGTATTTTTTTGGATTTAGCTATAGCTTGTACTACTCCAATCTATCAAAGATCTGTCTCATGACCCTAGGATGATTAGCTCTAGTCTTTGACTTTCCCAATAGATCATCAACATAACCTTCCATTATGATGTGAATAAGATCATGGAAGATGACAGCCATAGCTTGTTGATCTGTTACCCCTACATTTTTGAGACCAAAGGGCATGACATTATAGAAAAAAGTACCCCAAGGTGTGCTAAAAGTAGTCTTATGTTGATCTTCGAGTGCTATCCTAATCTGATTATATCCTAAAAATCAATCCATGAGGGATAGTATAGCATGGCCTACTATCAAATCAACTAACATGTTGATGTTTGGTAATGGAAATCGTCATTTGGGTATGCTTTGTTTAGATCATGAAAATTTGTACAAATTTTGATGTTGCGGTGGGCTTGGCTATAGGTGCAATATTAGATATCTAATCTGAATAGTCGATCGGCCTCATGAACCTAACTGCCAACAACTTTTCTAGCTCAACTTTGACAAGAAAAGTTACTTGTGGATGCATTTTACAAAGCTTTTTTTTAACTGGCTTTACATTAGGATGCACATCAAGATGGTGCACTACCAAGGTAGGATCTAAGTTAGGAATATATGAATAGGAATAGTCCAAGTTGATGATTACTTCTCTCAACAGGTTATAAATTATTAGATATTCTTCTTTAGTCAAAGATTTAGCCACATAGGTTATTTTTGGTTCCTCTTCTGCTCCCAGATTCATTTCTATTGTCTCTTCAATTAGGATAGACTGCTCAGAAAAGTGAGTTCCCATAAGGGTAAGATGAACATTCCCATCCTCTAACACCTCAAGGAAGATTTCACTAGAGGATACACCCTTTTTTTTTTACATTTTCTGAGTTAGGAAGTTCCTTAGAGAGGTTTTCAATAGATGACCCTTTTTTAATTGTTTCATTTTACTTTTATGGTTAGGGTGTTCATCCTCCCCAAAGTGAACTCCATGGTCTTCTCCTAATCCCATGAGATGTACATATTCCTCCTCTGAAGGGAATACAACAAGTGGTGTTCTTCCTCATAGGTCCCAATCTATAAGGTCAGGGTGGTGAAGCAAAAGACTAATAGAGAAAATGGATGTGGATTCAAATAAGGAAGAGACATACAAATCATCATAGGAAAGTATGACGACTTCCTCTTCAGGGATGTATTCAAGGAAATTAATTTTTGAATTAACATTATTCAATGTGCTACTGGATGTAGTGGAGCCTTTATGTTTCTTTTCATAGTTGAGACCCAAGTTTTTCAAACACACTTGTGTTTCAATAGGTTTTTTCATTTAATGTTCATCAATCTTGAATCCTCTCCCTTGATAATTGTACTTTTTTGCTGGCTTAGAAGCATGTGGATAAATTTCTTGAAAATACTCAATAAGGGGAGGTGAGGGCTTAGGTTCTTCTCTGTAAATTCATTGAATAATGTCCTCATCTATCTGATCTTGTAGGGTTCCTAGAGACTGAAATGTAGTAGAAACCACATTTTTAGAGTTGATAGTTTTAGTTACTAGTCCCTTTTGTATCAATTTTCAAATGGTCAGCCATAGGTGCATGGAGACGTAGGAATTGTGCCCACATTAAGTGCGGTACACATTTCATATTCTCCATAGCCTTTATCAATGATCTTGACCTTAGTGATGGTGGAGTTGGAAGTGGAAGATGGAGCAGATGAAGGAGTGGATGAACTATGAGATGAGGGTTTAGAAGTTCCAACTTCAATTCCTAGAGAATGGCGAGAATACAAAAGATAAGCTTCAAAAGCATGAAAATACTCAAAAGGTTGTGGATCAACATGTATAGTAATTTTAACTCTAGTGTGTGGCAAATTTAGACATTGATGATAAGAAGATGAGATGGCTTACATGGCATGAAGCCATGGTCAACTGAGGAGGAGGTTGTATGGTAGATCAAGGTGAAGAACATGACAAGTTGTGTATTGTGCAACCGAACCAACCTAAATAGGGAGAAAAATGATACCCTTTTAGTTTCTCTCTACATTATTATAGGCTTTAATACTAATTACCTAATTTTCCAAGTTGACATGAGTGTACCCCATCTATTTTATGAATTTCAAGGCACACAAGTTGAGGGCAGAGCCATTACCTACTAGGACCCTTTTAACCTTATGCTTAGTGAGAAGGACTTCAATGCGAAGTGCAAGATTATGAGTAGGATCAATGGGTGGTGTATCATTTTAAATAAAGTCCAACTGATAGGTGGATTAAAAATTTCCTACAAGAGCCTGAAACTGAGTAGGATCTATATCATTTGGTACATGAGTGTCCTATAAATATTTAGTGAGGATTTATTGATGGGTAGGGGAAAACCTTAGAAAATATAAAATAGATATCTACATGGGAGTCTTTCCTAAATGGTCAAGGATATTATATTGTGAGCTTATAAGTGCTTGTTGGGATGAAGTAGAATGTCCTGGAACTGATATGCAAGTTCTACAGGTAGTGACAAAACATTGATAGTCTTTTCCTTTTACATGAATCATAAAGACACATGGGTCTACTTGGGTAATGCATCCAAAAATATTATTGAAATTAAAAGAACATTTTTGTAGCTTATATTTTTGGTTTGATTGTTTTAACAACTGTTATTAGACCCAGTGTTGGTGTTAGACATGCTAGGACCCTAATTGTGCTTTGGGAAGGCATTTTGGAATATTTATAATTGAGCATTAGATGAGGTAGCTTTAATTCCCTTAATGAAAATATCTCCTCGATCAATAAGATCTTGGATTTAGCCCTTAATACCTTAACACTTGTTCCTAGAATAACCTTTGATCCTATGGTAATCACAATATTCATTTTCCCTATACCAATTAGGCTTCATTTTTGACTTGTCAAAGGGTTTGTTTATAGGATAGGTAGCTACATTAGCTTGAACCAACCTTTTGAAGACAACATCTAATGGTTCTCCTAAAGGAGTAAATGTATGTTTGGGGTTCCCTTGATTAGAATAATTGGATTGAGGATGAGGACATGGTACACCTTGAAGCATAGATATAACATTGGTGACTAGTGGTGGTTGAGGGGAAATTTATGGCCTTTGAGAGGTATTAGCTACTTGAATATGTTTAGTGTTAGCAACACCATAATTAACAATGTTTTTGTTCTTGTTCCAGTAGTGTGACTTATCCCTAGATTGTTTATCCTTATCTTGGTTGAATATTTTGATAAGCCCTTTAGCAATAAGAGCCTTCTCAATGGTGGTCCCTTTTTTAATAACCTCTGCAAAGGTAGTCGCACAATAGAGACATAGGTTATGGTCCAACTCTAGATGGTAGTTTGCGACAAAGATTCCTACCAACTCCTTCTTAGGAAGATTGTTGTTAAGTCGGCTGGCTAGAGCTCTCCACCTTTGTAAGTAGCTAGAAAATGTCTCTCTATCAAATTGTTTATCCTTCATGAGATCCATGGTATCTATGTCCTTCTCTAAGTTAAAAGAGAAGTGTGTGACAAACTTTTATAATAAATCAGCAAAGGTGGAGATTGACACTCATGGAAGATACAAGAACAATTCTAAAGCTTTCCCTGTTAAGCTGCGGGGAAGGAGTCGAAGGAGGTAGCTGTCATCATATAGAACCTCCTAATAGTGTATGTAAAACTCTTGTAAGTGGTCTCGTGGGTATCATGTTCCCTTTTACTTATCAAATTTTAGAATTTCAAAATGTTTTGGGAAGGGAATTGTGGAAATTGATGGGTCAAATGAATAAGGAAATATGTCCTCAAATTTGAAGGATTTCATTGAAGTGCCAGCTTGTAAGTCTTTTAGGGTGGCTTTCATGTTGTCCCATTCTTTATTGATAGGTGTAGATGGGGGAGGACCTGTTGGATTGGATTAGTCATAGGGAGCATACTAATGATATGATGGTGGTGGAGGTGGAAGCAATTGGTCATAGGATGGAGGAGGATATTATGGGACCTATTGATATTGATCAATTTAAGTTGGATATGGATTGATGTAAACTTCTTGTTGGGATTGCATCACTTGATAGTAGGATGAGGAAGCAACCTATTGCTAGGATGGTGTAGACACATAAAATTGACCTAGGCTTGCAAACTTTATTTTCTCCATATTTCTTCTTAGCATAATTAAAATATTTAATTATGTCTTATAGTGCAAATTCAACTATTAATTAAATAATTCTCAATTATTTAATTAATCCATATCTTTTATTCCTCCTGACTATTTAAATAAATAAATTACATTTATTTTATTTAAATAAGTCTAATTTATTATGTCTCTCTATAATTAAATAAATTCCTAAATTTATTTAACTATTTGTCTACTATTTCCTCTTGATTATGTAAATAAATAAATTTTATTTATTTATTTAAATATGTCATTAATTATGGTGAAACCCTAAAATTTCATCGTTCCACTGGTTCCATGGTTAAGCCTGCGATCTTTTATTCCCCATTTTTAGTAGGGTTTAGGGTTTTATCGCTCTATTCATTTATACCCTTAATCCTTTTATTGGATTGTATTCACTCATTGACCGGTTGTACCGGGTCATTGTTTAATCAAGTGGCATTTTATGGCCCCCATTATCATCATTTCAACTAGCCCCATTGTTCAAGTCACCCGCTATGCTTAGGGAGGCCCTCTCTTAAGAAAAACTTTCACCCACATGATTTTAAGCACCACTTGAATTTATCACCCATGGTTCATCACCCATCGCACATTATGTTTGAATTGCTTGTGGCCATCCCATGATGAGTGATACATTTCTTTTCGAACCACCAACTTTTGTCACCCATCACGCGTTGTGTTCTTGCCATTGGAGGGTAACACGTGATTAGCTATGCGGTTAATTCCAAAACCCATTGCTGGTCCTTGCACTATTGTCAGTTGTCTCATGTCATCCAAAGGAGAACCCGTAACTGCTGATTAGTGGAGTATTTCCCCATCACACGGGTTTAGTATATTGTAGGTTGAAGCTTCTCGATAGAGAGGGAACCCATGAAGAGAGATGTAAATCAAGGATCTCCGACTAAGATTTTCCTATAATCAAATCAGTGGCTAGTATCTCATCATTGGCTCCAAAGCCAACACTTGATCAGGTTCCAAAGTGGAATGTGAACCAGCGATGGGTGATGTGTTTCAAGATGTGGCCAGGATTTTCCCATGATCATTAGGATCAATGGCAGATGAGTCAAGCACGATAGAGTAAGAATGTGGATGGGTACATGGCAGCTTTAAATCACTTGTTCCCTATTTCTAAGTATGATCAATAAAGCAAGTGGTGATTCTTAATGTGCCTCGTTGATCAAGTTTTAAATCCAAGGCAATCAATAGTTGAGATGTGACATGCAGTAATTGATCCTTTTTCTCACACGAGTGAGCCAGGATGGCCATTAATTGCAACTAGACTCAAATTCCTTTATTTAATGAGGATTCTCTATGGCTAGTTAAATCATTCTTAAATCACTATGGCACAAAGTTGATTGTTGTGAGTACCAGAGAAGTAATTTCAGAGTTTGGAATGACGTAGTGCCAAGGTGGTTGCATGGTTTCTCCTAGTGTGTAAGTGTATTTTTATTGCATTGCTATTACAGTTCAGTTGTTTTTGTGTCTGGAATCCATGGGAATCTTCTAGAAGTTGTGTTTTGTATTCCTCTACATAATTGGCTCTGGTTGTTATTGTATCCTAAGAAAATGAATGAGCTGAGTACTCTCATTACACAAGTCCAAACATCTAGAAGATTAAGTATGCAGGAGCCAGTTGCATATGTATTGGAGGCCAAATCCCTCTTGGTAGAGGTGTTGATTGTCCTATAAGGAAAGAGAAGTGTATGCAAGAGAAGTGAGAAGGTTGTTGTTAAGAGCACCTATCCATTAAGGAATATGATTTTTTTACAAGAACTGGTTGGATTTGACGAGAAGGGGCCTATGTTTGTGAAAGAATTAATAAGGCCAGGTACGGGCCCTAGGATTTTCTTGAAGAATCCTACTACTCCAAATTTAATTTCTCACAATTCCTCAAGTGAAGAGGGAGGAGCCGACTCTGGCCCTGACCAATGCCCTACTTCTCTTGTGCCTTATAGTGACTCAAATGATGAGATAATTATTGTAACTCCACTCTCTATAAAAAGGCTTGGTGAGGGTGTTTACTCGATGGCTAACAATGCTGGGTAACACCCATGTCCTCTTCTAATAGTGTTTGGTTTTTGGGTGCTATGGTGATTGGACTTCCAGGTGGTTGGTTCATGGGTTTGTGCTGTTGATAGTTGTGGTAGTCACTCTGGTATTGGTGAATGTTCCAATTTTGGTGATGCCTTTTGAAATGACTATGTGCTATCTTCAAAAAATGGCTTGATATTCTTTTTGCTTTCCCGTCGTGGTGGAATGACTGAAGGTATAATAGTCCAGGAATTGACCCTAATGAAATGAAATGAATTTGAAATTATCATGAGATGTAATAACATTTGAGCTAGATCATTGTTGCTCCCTTGTATTATAAAAGGGATTTCATGGCTCAATGTAAGGGGTTCTAATCAAAATTTTGAGTCTAGTACATCTAGGTAGCATTCAATTATAGGAAGTAAATGAAAATGCAGAATGCTTGATGAATCTTCTTGGAAATTGTCGTGGTTGTAGGTTATATATGTAATAGTCTTAAATGGTTTTACATAGATTACTAATATTGAAAAAATATAAATTTTGAAACATATACTCTCCTTTTGTACACTTTTACAGATCATAAGTGAAATTATAAAAAAAAAATATATATTTTTCATTAATGATTCAATTGAATGTGTGGTTTCATTTTTTGCTTTAACTCAAAGGGTTAATTAAAATTCTTGAAAAAATTCATGGGTTTGTGATAATTTGTGAGAATTTGATAAGAAGTGATGTTTTGGATAGTATGATTTTTTGTATTGCAAGGCATTACAAAGATATTCCATCTATATTAGAATTAAATAATCTGTGTATTACTAGTTATTTCATATTTGACTCGGTTTACCCAATTGATGGGGCACTGGCTTGTTTATCAAGAATTCATGCAACTAAATGAGTAAGTAATATGCCTAGCCATGGATTCAAAATGAGAACAATACTTATTAAAAAATTTCCAATTCTAAAATGTAAGTTTGAAATGCACCTACATTCCTAGTAAATAGACATTTATTTACTCAAAGACCTTTCAAATCCTTGGTGAATTTTGTGTATTTACTTCGAATAGAGAATGGATATGTGTTGAAGTGTTCTTGAGAAATTGAAATACCAGATGAACACAAGAAGGAATACTCTCCTTGGTCCCACAAAGCCTAAAGTGTAGGAGTAGAGATCTCATAATTCTCTATTCATTGTGTGGGCCACTAACCTAAGGCAATTCTTGAACATAAGAGTTGGCTACCCTTTAGAGAATTCCAAAGCTTAGCTAGAAAAAACACCAACAAAAATCATGACTTTGTTGGGGACAATTTCCATTCTCCAGTCGTAGATTTTTGTATTATAGAGTCAAATGGCATGAAAAGTTTGAACATCCCATTCAAATATTGTAGAATTCCTAAACTTGGTGAAAGTATTCATAGCCACAAATCTTGAAAGATTTGAGGGTGACTTCATTGTTAGAGAAAACCTAGAACGAAAGTTATTTTGAAGATACTTCATTTGATTTGAAGTGTAATCCTTTGATGAGAGGTGACAACTCTAACTCAAAGAACTTGACAAAGAATACAACAAAGCTTCAGATCTACAAATTTCAAGATCAAAGGTGAATGTTTGCTCTAAAACTCCAGGTATTCTCATGCATTTGAGGAGATATTGTTATATTTTCAAATAATTTGTGGGAATTTTTAGGATATATGATATAAATAGTTCCCAATTGGGTGAAATAGCACTAACATAGGGAAAGGAATGGTAATCTTTGCATAATCTTAAGGTGAAATTGAAATAGATGTAGTATTTTTTTATATTCACGAATTTCACTGTTTCAAAGATATTATGTAAAGCAAAACTAGGAGACTTGCATTGTAAAAATAACTTGAATTGCTTTTGAAAGTATGAATTTTTTTTCAAAATGTTGTATAAGATGTCTTCTCAAGTTGTACACCTAGATGTAAACCTCAATAAAATGACACACAGTGAGGAACCTTTGTCACACCAAAGGAATTTAAATACTAAAAGGTACAAAGCCATAAATTTTAGTAATATTTATGGTTTTCCAAATATTGTACCACCTAAGATTAGGAATAAGATACCAAATTTCATTGGGTCAAAGTATAAATCAACAAGTAAGCATTTATAGGAGTTTGGGGATATAATGGGGGACTATGAAATAAATCATGAGGATGTTGTCATGAAGTTGTTTGTTCAATATCTGAAGGATGATGCTATAGATTGGTTCTCATATTTTCCAACATGTTTTATAGCTTCATGGGATCGGTTTAAGGTGGCCTTTATAGAGAAATTTGGTGAGAGGTTCAACCCAAATGTGGTAAGGGAAAACTTCATGAAAATCCATAAAAATGAAGATGAGTTGGTTCTTGCTTTTAATCTTAGATTTACAAAGGAAATAAGGGATATCCCAAAGAATATCAAACCAAATGATGTTGAATGTTTGGTTGTATAACTTGGTGCATTTGATATAAAAATGAGTTACTTGTAAGGGATAAGGAGCCTACAACATTACATCAAGCATATCAAAATGTCATGGATATTGAGAATAATTTGAAATACTCAATGATGAAAGGATATATGGTTGTAAGTGTTGGTCATCCTAAGGCATCTTATACATATAGAACTCATAGATCAGATAATAGAAATGATTGCCAAGATGTCAATGCTTCTGATGTTATGTTTTCTTCATTGTTAGAATTTGCAGATTACAGTGAACCCCAAGTTAAATGTCAACAAAATTTGAGCAATGTTGATCATAAGTCTTATGTTCAAGAATTGTATGAAATGAATAGACATGAGAGAGAATTACCACATGAATTGTTTTTGATATTTTTGGATGCTTTGATAGAAGTCCCTGAAACTTTCAAACCCAAGGATTCAATGTGCATGGATTTGTTTTGTGAAATCTATGAATCCAGGCTAAGCACTTTACCCAAGGAATTGAAGGCCCACAACCTTGATCAAGTACCTAATTGGATAAGGATTGTGGAATCAACCAAATATGGTCATTCACAAAATTTGCATTCCCAAAGTATAGATAGCAATCAGTCTTTTGAAAAGAATCAGAGGACAAAGCAACATAATATTGAGGAAGAAAAGGATACATGGGATGATAATAAAGTAAACATGTATGAATGCTTTTCTAATGATATCTTAGGCAGAGAAGAAGCAAAAGAGATACAAGGTGTTGTCCCATGTCATGTAGTGATCAATGAAAATAGTACATGTGCTACTTATATTTTATCACAAACCAATGATCATGACCATGAAGAGGTACCCTTAAGTATCCATTATGCAAATTTTGGATATGGTTTATGTAGTGATGAGTCTTCTTGTGATGAGGATTATAATGATAGCCTCCTTGATTATTTTTCTGATGATTATGAATGCTCCTATAAGGATGATCCAGAGGTGTTTTCTTCACCTAAAGAATGTAATGACATGGATATTGATGAAGTCACTTCTCCCCAAGTAGATGGTCAAGTTGCACTTAATGCATATTTGGGATGTAATTTTGGTTTGTCATCAATGGAGCATATCAATTTTGTGAATGATGAAGAACTTGAAGATAAGCATATATGTGTTTAGTATGTTAGTACTAAGTATGAAGCTAAAAATGATGAACATGCTTTTGGCCCTATTGTTCCTGACTGCTTATATGAAGCAGAGAGAGGGTCAATTACACATGAAGAAGATAATAAGGTACTCGTGGATGATAAAAGGTTTTCATTATTAAACGAGAAAAATCCACACAATGACAAGCACATGGATCTTGAATTAGCAACATTACCTATTGAAAGTATGGAAAATCTTGCTAATCTACTTTACAATGAATTTCTAGAATGTGAGTTGAAGGTGTTAACCATTAATAATGAGAATGAAATCGAGAATCTATTTGCATATTCTTCTAGTGATTATGATGATTTTGACAATCATGATGGTATGGAAGATTCAGACCCTCATACTAAGGAGGAAGATGTTTTTATGACACCAATGGAAGTATGAAAGAACCCCTTATATGATGAAATTTCACTAGTATGTGAAATGGTAATTGATGACCCTTACTAGTGCAGAAATAATCCACTCTTTGTTGAAGGCCCTGATGAGACTTTGGAAAATATCATTTATAAATGTGAGAGAGGTGGTATAGATGGAACATCAAGGAATGGAGACTAACCTGACTTTGCTTCGGAGAAAAGCAACTTTGGTTATACAGTTATCTAGTCATGTGAAAGATATGGTTGTACAAATATTGGAGAGTTGGTTTATTCATGGTTAGATGAGAAAATTGAATCTAATGATAATCAAGAGTGTAGCTAAAGTGTGGTGATAATTGAACTTGATAATTACTCATATGGTAAATAATGTCTTGATGAAGATGTCATTAACCATGATGATAATCCCAAATGTAGTGCTGATGAAATAGAGGAATATACCTCCTTCTCTATGGTACATGGTAGTGTTATTGAAGTAGAGGATGAATTTTTAGCCATATGTGATGATATGGATGACATAAATATGGGTGAAAGAGGATGTTCCTCCTTGAATAATCAATTAATGCATCTAGAAGAGTACATTGGTTTTGAGCAAACATTGTTACATATTGATGAAGAGAAATAGTTTGATGAACCCTCAGATTATGTTAATGTTGCAAGATTTTTTGACTTCTATTGAGAGTCTAGGGGTTCAAATGGCATCAAGCATGATGTAAATCCATATGAATGTGCACTTGAATTCTTTGCAGAAGTTTCACATCTTATGGACCTTATCATAAAGTTGTTTCCATCTAATGAGATCAAAACTTATGCAGACCAAAATGAAGATCCTCCTGAGTTTGTATCTTTTCTCTCTAATACTTTAGGAGAAGTTGGATTTAGCATACAACTGAGTGTTTATTGAGGATTTTAATTTGAGGAACAAATTGAATGTGATGTTAGAACCCATTATCAGGTGGAATATGAAATTTTTATCTTTTCAACTCATCTGGATGAGGTTATAGTGCAACAGGATGATGAGCAGAACAATTTCATGGTAAGTGGAGTGGATGATATCGGTCATGGTGATACTATTTTTTTAGAAGTGCACAATATAGATCTGGATCCTTTGATATAAGAGTAGGAAAAGGTATTTGATAGAGGAAAAACTTTTTCTAAGCTTTGGGAGGCCATCGAGCCTCCAATTTGGAGAATGAAGTCAATGAAAATGGGTGAGAAGGTTTTTGGGATAGGAAAAGAAGGTTACATCCTATATCCCTCCAACCATGCTCATTTTTTCTATTGGTTTGCTTCAATCAAAGATTGGATTCTTTCTATGCCTACAAGAGGCATACATCCCTAGTTAGAGCCACTAGTAGAACCCTAAAATTTCATCATTCCACTGGTTCCATGGTCAAGCTTGTGATCTTTTATTCCCTATTGTCATTAGGGTTTATGGTTTTATCACTCTATTCATTTATACCCTTAATCCTTTTATTGGGTTGTATTCACTCATTAACCGGATGTACCAGGTCACTGTTTAATCAAGTGGCATTTTATGGAACCCGCTATCATCATTTTGACTGGCCCCATCATTCAAGTCACCCGCTATGCCTAGGAAGGCCCCCTCTTAAGAATAACTTTCACCCACATTCTTTTAAACACAACTTGAATTTATTTCCCATGGTTCATCACCCATTGCGTGTTATGTTTGAACTACTTATGGCCATCCCACGATGAGTGATACATTACTTTTCGAACCATCAACTTTCATCTCCCATTGCGTGTTGTGTTCTCATCATTGGATGGTAACAAGGGATCAATGATGTAGTTAATTCCTTAACCCATCACTGGTCCTTGCACTATTATTGGTTGTCTCATGTCATCTAAAGGAGAACCCATGACCACTAATGGGTGGAGTCTTTCCCCAATGTGCGGGTTTAGTATATCACCAGTTGAAGCTACTTGACAGATAGGGAACCTGTAATGAGTGATGTAAAGAAATGATCTCTGGCTAAGATTTTCCTATAATCAAATCAATGGCTAGTATCTCACCATTGGCTTTGAAGACATTGCTTAATGAGGTTCTAAAGTGGAATGTGAACTAGCGATGGGTGATGTATTTTAGGATGTGGCCAAGATTTTCCCATGATCATCATGATAGATGGTGAATGAGTCAAGGATGATAAAGTAAGGATACAAATGGGTATGTGGTAGATTTAAAGCACTTCTTCACTATTTCTAAGTATGATCAATAAAACAAGTGGTTATTCTTAATGTGCCTTGTTGATTTAGTTTTAAATCCAAGGCAATTAAAGGTTGAGATGCGACATGCAGTAATTTATCCTTTTTCTCATGCGAGCGAGCTAGGATGGCCATTAATTTTGAATAGCCTCAAATTCCTCTATTTAATGAGGATTCTCTATGGCTAGTTAAATCATTCTTAAATCACTATGGAAAAGACTTGATTGTTATGAGTATAGGGGAAGTAATTTTAGAGTTTGGAATGAGGCAGTGCCAAGGTGGCTGCATGGTTTCTCCTGGTGTGTAAGTGTATATACTTATTGCATTACTATTATGGTTTGGTTTTGTTTGTGTCTAGAATCCATGGGAATCTTTTGGAAGTTTTTTTTTGCATTCTTTTACATAATTGGCTCTGGTCATTATTGTATCCTGAGAAAATGAATGAGCCGAGTACTCCCATTATACAAGCCTGAAGGTCTAGAAGATTGAGTATGTAGGAGCTATTTGCATACATATTGGAGGCAAAATGCCTCCAACATAGGTGCCAATTGTCTTGAAAGGAAAGAGAAGTGTATGCAAGAGGAGTGAGAAGGCTATTAAGAGCACCTATGCATTAAGGAATAAGATTGTGTCACAAGAACTAGTTAGAGTTGACAAGAAGGGGCCTGTGTTTGACAAAGAATTAACAAGGATAGGTATGGGCCCTAGGGTTTTCTCAAAGAAGCCCACTGCTCCTATTTTAATTTTTGACAATTCCTCAAGTGAAGAGGGAAGAGTCAGCCCTAGCCCTAACCAATGCCCTGCTTCTCTTGTGCCTTATAGTGTATCAAATGATGAGATAATTATTGCAACTCCACTCTCTATAAAAAGGCCTGGTGAGGGTGTTTACTCGGTGGTTGCCAAGGCCAGGTAACACCTATGTCTTCTTCTAATAGTGTTTGGTTTTTTGGTGCTATGGTGATTGGACTTCTAGGTGGTTGGTTTGTGGGTTTGTGTTGTTGATAGCGGTGGTGGTCACTTCAGTATTGGTGAACGTGCTAATTTTGGTGACTCCTTTTGGAAGGCTTGCGTGGCATCTTTGAAAAATGGCATGACATTCTTTTTTCTTTTTTACTTTATCATGGTGGTTGAATGATTGAAGATATATAGTCTAGGAATCAACCCTAATGAAATGAAATGAATTTGAAATTATCATGAAATGTAATTACATTTGAGCCAGATGCTTGTTGCTCCCTTGTATTATAAAAGGGATTTCCTGGCTCAATGTAAGGGATTTTGATCAAAATTTTGAGTCCAATACGTCTAGGTAGGATTCAAGTATAGGAAGCAAATGAAAACATAGAATGCTTGATGAATCTGCTTGGAAATTGTCTTGGGTGTAGGTTATATATGTAATTGTCTTAAATGGTTTTACATAGATTACTAATATTGAAACAAATATAAATTCTAAAACATATACTCTGCTTTTGTACACTTTTACAAATCATAAGTGAAATTATCAAATATCTTTTCATTTGTCATCAATGATTCAATTGAATATGTGGGTTTATTTTTTTTCTTTAACTCAAAGGGTTAATTAGAATGCTTGAGAAAAGTCATGGGTCTGTGAAAATTTACGAGGATTTGATAAGAAGTAATGTTTTGGATAGTATTAGTTTTTGCATTGCAAGGAATTACTAAGATAGTCCATCTATATTAGAATTAAATAATCTGTGTATTACTGGTTATTTCATATTTTACTTTGTTTACCCAATTGATGAGGCACTCGCTTGTTTATTAAGAATTCACTCAACTAAATGAATAAGTAATATGCCTAACCATGGATTCAAAATAAGAAAAATACTTATTAAAAAAATTCCAATTCTGAAATGTAAGTTTGAAATGCACCCACATTCCTAGTAAATAGACATTTATTTGCTTGAAGACCTTCCAATCCTTAGTGAATTTTGTGTATTTTCTTCGAATAGGAATGAATCTGTGTTGAAGTGTTCTTGAGAAATTGAAATACCAAATGAACACAAGAAGGAATACTCTGCTTGGTCCCATAGAGCCTAAAGTGCAAGAGTAGAGAGCTCAAAATTCTCTATTCATTGTGTTGGCCACTAACCTGAGGCAATTCTTGAACATAAGGGTTGGCTACCCTTTAGAGAATTCCAAAGCTTAGCTAGAGAAAATACCAACAAATTCCTTATGTCTTCTTATAATTAAATAAATTCGTCTGATTTATTTAATTATTGTTCACCTTGAATTTTCTTCTAATTTTAAATTGTCATTTATTTAAAATTCCCCACTTTCTATTTTCCCACCAAGTAAATAATTTGAAATAATTATTTACCGTCACATGACCCCACCACTTTTGAATTAAGTTAATTTTTAATTCAAAAGGTCAACATCACCTCTTGAATCAAATAGTTTTAAATTACTATTTGATTTTCCAAGAATCTTGTTTTCCATGTCTAATATCTTCTTGTTGCATGCATTCTTGACCTTTGATTTGATTTTCCTAAAATCAAATCTTAGCCCTTTATTTCAAAATTTTCCCTAACCCTAATTGCTAGATGTCACATGCAATTTTAGCCTTTGATCTTAGGCCTTTGTAAAAATTTCAATCTTGGCCATTTATCTAAAGCTAGCTTTTCTATAAAAAGGAACTTTCAACCTCATTTGAGCATCTCTTTATGTCTTGAATTCATGACTTCATGCTTCAGACTTTATGCTTGCATACTTCATACTTGCAATTGTTGAGTATAATCCTTCAATATTTTCTTAGGTACTTGTAGAACCCCAATCCTAATACCTGCAAAACACAATAAACAAACACATTAGAAGATTCAAATGCAAGTAAGAATTAAGATTCCTCATGCAATCCATTAGCAATGCTCAAACTAGGAAATAAAATGAAGAACAAAATAGGAAAGCAAATGAAATCCTAATTAAGCATTCAAACTCTTGATCCCATGGGGGAATTGGTGCCAATTTGATGTGAAAATTGGCCCTTTCCCAACTCCTATGATGCAATTTTGATAAGTGATGAAGTTTGATCCACTTGATGAAGATTCACTTGAGCTCCATGATGAAAAATCTGCATAACCTAGCTATAAACTTGATAAAATGGATGAAAATGCTAATGCTTTGAAGATGAAATTGAGTATAATAAGTTTGTTCAACTTGTGGATGGATGAAATGAGGAAAGAAACCTCTTATTTATAGAATGATAAGATGGAGAAATGCCCAAAATGAAGCAATGTGGGACTAACATTCAACCAATGGCAAGATGCCCCTTGTCAAGAGATGGATGGATGAAGGATGTGCACATTTTGATGAATGTGCCCATAAATGCCTTTATTTGAAATTTGAAATTAGTGAAATGACAGGGTGGATGAAGAGTCAAACAGAGTAATGGCCACTTGGATCAATGCAAAAGGACTTGTAAGGTGAAATACATGTCTTGTTGGAAGGACTAAGTCCACTTGGAGGGATTTTCAAATTGAAGGAATATTCTCATATTATGCCATGTTGAGAGAAAATAGAGATTTAATAAATGAATTAAATCTACTTTCATGTGCAAGTGGCAAAAGCTAGAGGATGGGAGATGGATTAGAATTAAATTAATCAAGGGTTAATTAATTTAATGAGGGATTAGATGATGTGACTATTTGATTTAGATTTATGGGTTGATTTAAATCAAAAGATTAGAAGAATATGATATAAAGATTAATTAAATAAAGGTTTTTGATTTATTTAATTAAAGGGGATGAAGGTTAGATTAAAGTAAATAAGGTTTAATTTATTTAATTTAATAGGGGGAATTTAGAGATTTAATCAAATAAAATGAATTATTTAATTAAGGGAGGAAAATTGATGAATTTAATCAAATAAGGGTATTCAATTAAATGGTTAGATCGAGGGATGATTAAGGATGAAATGGTGTTAGTAGTCGGGATCAAATGTGTAACATCAATCAATACATTTTACGTGTCTACATTTTTCCCCTCTTTGAAGTGATGCACTTGTTGTGTTGGTTCAAAGAATAAATTGTCTCAATCAAAATGCCAAAAGAAATTTGATTTCACAATTTTCACCACTGCTGCCCCAACGAGAGAAAACATGCCAATATACTGCCCCCTCAAGAGATTGGATGAAATTATTTGATTTGAGGGTCGATCTCATGATAAAAAGATTCAAGATGGACCCATAGATGGTTATGATGATGATGCAAATGAGATGGTTGATGCAATGATGCATATATGGTTATGCAATGGATGTTTTATATGGATTCAAGTGTGAAATGTTTAGAATAACAAATCTATATTATGCAAATGATGGAAATGCAATGCATGTGATATGATTTAATGATATGATATGAAGTATGCTGATGGTTTTGTGGATGTAGGATGAATACAATGATGATAGTGATTTTTTTGATTAATTGTCATGGTACCATGTTAGTGCGAAAAGAAAGAGGTAGAAGAAAATAAGAGATTCCAACAAGACACAAGGGATGATAATGATGATGATTACTTGCCGAGGAGTTGGGATTTTCAAAGGATCAATTGCCTTATGTTTGATTACACACATAGGAACGATGCATCAAGGTATAAAGAACCAGGATGGCGTTGCACCTAGTGTGAAGGAATTTGACTTGAAAATTAGATAGAAGTAATCCTATTCACACCTAGCCTACAAAACCTTATTCAGAACGTAGTTCAGATATTTCAAACATCTCGGGCCAAAACATAGAAAAGCAAGCTTTCCCATGTGGTCAACAAGATACCTAAAACACCCTCCCTACACCTAAACAAAGCACGCATGACCAAGTTATATTACAAGAATATCCAACAAACACAACAAATAGAAGAATAATGATCATTTCCCCATTATTAACTCTCTAAATCCTTTTTTTTGGATATTATCGAGAGGTCCTTGGAATGAGCGTAATAAAGTAAACATACAAGCTAATGTTCTTCAATACCACTAGCCAAGACTAAACTATGGTGATGCCTGATGTTGATGTCCATTGTAGGATGGATGCATCCTAGGACATGATGATATCAGATGATTTGATATGGGACTAATTGGATGATAGGCTATTGAAAAAAATAGTTGATCAACTTGTTTATGTACTAACCTAGACTTGAGACTTTGACATTTTGGTTTTCACTTTTAATATGCTAGACTTGTTTCTGATTATTTCACCAAAGGTTGGGGATGATGATGATTTATTATGAGTGAGTGTTTATTGTAGGTGAAAGTGAGATGGGACAGATGGATTTTTTCATATATTTGGATGTTTTTGGAGTTTTTTTAAATGTTTCAAGGTTTGTTTTGGGTATTTTCAAGATTTTGCAAATGTGTTGATTTTCAATTTTCAATTGTTTTGGGGTTTTTCAAGATTTTTACCAAGAGACTAACCTAAGGACCTATCCTAGGGGCATTAGGGGCTGATCAACATATTAGCCTTGCCTACGTTATACACGCAGAGACCACACAGTTTGACTGACACAAACTTGATTATTGATGAGATATGAACAAATGGATTCCTAGTTTATTATGATGAACTCCTAAAGGACTGGCCTAAGTGTCTTGGGGGATGATCAAAGATCAACCTTGCCTATGTTCAAGGCTCAGAGACCCATAGTTCGACAAGACGACTCTATTTTTGACTTTTTGAGTGACCTTTTTTTACCTATTTTTGGAATTTTTGAATGTTTTGAATGTTTTTGGATTTTGACATGATTTCTAATGTTTTTGGATTTTTTGATTTTCTAATGTTTTTGGACTTTATGATTTTCTAATGCTTTTGAACTTTCTGATTTTATGATGTTTTTGGATCTTCTGATTTAGGGACCTCAAAAACATACATGAATTTGATCAGATGAGAACATGCCCCCAGCATGATGTAATAGACTACTCCGATATAGGCAGGACAAACTAACCTTGAGGATGGGCCGAGTAGTACTAGGAGGGATCATGACATGAACACAGGACCAAGCTATGATGCAGATGCAACAAATGATGGATGAAGATATGGAATGCGATGGATGATGGAAGTGTAATGGATGGATGATGAAGAACAAGCCATGAAGATCCTGATGGATGGAAAGTGCTTATTTACACAAGGCACCTATTTGCTAGGCTTTCACCAAGGTACTTTCCCAATGTGCCACCAAAGTGGTTTTCACTAGAGGATGATTTTTCTCTTTACTGTTTTTGATCCTTTTTCTAATTTTTTCTTTTTTTTTCTTTTTTTGTTTTTGTTGTCACCAAGATGCTTGTTTGCCAAGTTTTCATCAGGGTGACCATGTTTTTAGGACTTTTTCTATATTTTTTTTAATTTTCTAGTTCTATACCTTGAAATATTTAGGGATAAAACTTTTTGAGATGGGAGTTGTTCATGGGCTCCTGCAGAGGTTCCCCTTTGGGTGTTGATAACTAATATGGCCCTGACTTGTAGTTCACTATGATGATGAATGGTCCCAACCAGTTGGGTTCAAATTTTCCTTTGTTGTTTGGATTTGGGATGCTCTTTCGATTTTCCTTTAGGACAAGTTCTCTGACCTGGAATTTCCAATTCTTGATCTTCTTGTTATAGCTCCTCTTGAGTCGGTTCTAATAGAAAAATAAATGATTTAATGCTTCCATACACTGCTCATCGAGAAGCTCGAACTCATTTAGTCTTGATACTTGGTACTCTTCTTTCGTGATGAGGTTTTGCAGTGATATCCTTAGTGACAGAAGCTCGATCTCAATGGGTAATATGGATTCTGATCTGTAGACCAGGGAGAAGGGGGTGGAACTTGTGGGTTTGCGGATGCTAGTTCAATAGGCCTAGAGGGCGGGATTCAATTGCAAATGCCAGTCACGGCCTGTGTCATTGACTATTTTTTTTGAGTATCTTCAGGATTTTTTATTGGTGGCTTCTTCTTGGCCATTGCCTTGGGGATAGTATGGTGTGGAGAAGTGATGTTGGATTTTGAATTTGTTTGCATAGGTCATGGACCTCCTGATTTTTGAATGGTGTCCCATTATCTAAGATAATAGCTTGTGGGACACCGTAGCAGCATGTGGGATAGTTCAAGATGAACTTTGATATCTGCTTCCTAGTTATGTAGGTCATTGGTATGGCTTCCACCCACTTGGTGAAGTACTCAATGGTGGTAATGATCAACTTGTGGCCACTAGATGAGGTGGGAGTGATTTTTCCTATGAGATAAAGCCCCCACTATGAAAAGGGCCATGGTGTGACAATTAGATGGAGCTCTTGAGGTGGAGCATGGATGATGTCCCCATGCTGCTGGCATTGCAAACACCTTCTGATGTAGTCATGTGCTTGTCTTTCCATAGTAGGCCAATAATACCCCATCCTCAGCAATTTCTTGGCCAAGGTCATTCCACTCGAGTGCGAACCACAAATCCCATTATGTACCTCAGTTAAAGTAGTAAAGGCTTCTTTAGCATTTAGGCAACATAATAAGGTTCCCTCTATGCTCCTACGGTACAAGGTATTTCATAGGATGACAAACCTAGATGCTTTTTTGACAAAGGATTTCTTGAGATTTGACATTATGTCAGTTGGAAGGACTCCTATTCTTAGATATGTGTAAATGTCATGTTACCAAGGATCACTGGGACCAATGATTTTGCACACAAATTTTGACTCTGGTACCTTGAATGCAAGCATGAGAAGCTGCTCTACCAGGAATTCATGTTTTGAGATGTTGTGAGGGTTGTCTAGTAGGGATCCAATTTTTTCCATAGCATCTGCTACTCTGTTGTTTTCTTTGGGAATCTTCTCAAATGTGATATCAATGAATGATTCTTTGAGGCACTCTACCAAATTTTTGTATGGAGTCATCTTATCATCCTTTGTTTGGTACTTGTCATTCACTTGATTTATTATCAGCTGGGATTCTCCATATACTCTAAGGGCCATGATGTGCCACTGCACTGCTATTCTAAGACCTATGGTTAAAGCCTCATATTTTGCGATGTTGTTAGTGCAAGGGAATGCCAATTTGTAGGATCTAGGTATATAGTCCCCCTGTGGGGTGATGAAGAAGACACCAAATCCTGATCCATGTTGCATGTAGGAACCATCAAAGTAGAGTTTCTAGTGGTTGGCTGTGCTGAGATTGAAGATGGATTCATCCAAAAAAATTCATATGAGTTGATTCTCTAAATACATTGGTGCTTTTGCAAGCTAATATGCGATCACCTAGCCTTTGATTGCTTTCTGCTCTATGTATTCAATGTCATATTTAGATAGAATCATGACCCACTTAGCCATCCTTCCTATGAGCATTGCCTTTGACAGTAGGTACTTTAGGAGGTCGATTTTGGCAATGAGTTTGATTTTGTGTGCCAACATGTAGTGTTTGAATTTTTGTGAAGCAAACACTACTGCCAGACATGGTTTTTCAATGAATGAGTAGTTTAACTCATGCCCGACCATTGTGCAATTGATGTAATAGATGGCCCTCTCTATCCCATTTTCATCGTGCTAAGCTAGGAGAGCACCGAGGGTTGTTGTTATTGTTGATACATAGAGGATTAGTGGCTTTCTTGTGATTGGTGGCATGAGGACTGGAGGTGTGAGTAGATATTCTTTGATTTTGTTGAAGGCTTCCTCACACTTGTCATCCCATTTGTATGCTACCCCCTTGTGGAGTAGGTGAGAATAAGGGATTTTCTTGTCTGCCAATTGTGCTATGAATCTATGGATGGACTGAAGCCTACCTTGGAGGCCTCTCAACTATTTCAATGTTTTGGGTGCCTCCATCTCAAGGATTGGTTTTACCTTGGTGGGATCTATTTCAATACCCCCATTGACACTATGTATCCCAATAGCTTTCTTGACTATATGCCAAAGACACACTTCTTTGGATTTAAGCGAACCTTGTATTCCTCCAGCCTGTCAAAAATAGCACTCAAGGTTGCTATGTGATCTCTCCTTTTTCTGTAATTTTCTAGTATGTCATCAACATAATCTTTGACATATTTTTGGATCATGTCATGAAAGATTAGTGTCATGGCTCTTTGGTAGGTCGACCCAACATTCTTTAGGCCGAATGGCATCATGTTCTAGTAGTAGGTCCCCCATGGACAAGTGAAGGTCGTTTTGTGTTGGTCTTCTTTGGGAATCATTATTTGGTTGTATCGAGAGAAACCATCCATTAGTGAAAGCATTTCATGTCCCACAGTCATGTCCACAATCATGTCAATGTTAGGAAACGGGAAGTCATCTTTCATACATGCATTGTTTAGATCTTTGAAATCCGTGTAGACGCGAATTCCCCCATTAGGTTTTGAAACAGGAACCAGGTTTGATACCCACTTAGGATAGTCAATTGGTCTTATGAATCCTCCATCAAGTAGCTTTTTCAATTCCATTTTGACTAGCAAGGCTATTTGGGGATGCATCTTTCTCAGTTTCTGTCTGACAAGCTTAGCTTTAGGATACACTACTAGATGATGGACCACAATCTCCAGATCAAGTATAGGCATGTCAACATAACTCCATGCAAAATTGAATTTTATCTCTCTTAGGAAAGAAACTAGGAGTTCTTTTTCTTCTATCATTAGTGATTCAACATAGAATGTGATGTGTGGAGTTTCTTTTGTTCCCAGGTTGACTGGGTTACACTTTTCTGCTAGAACTGCTGATTTTTCTCAGTGTAGAGTACTGAGGGGAAGATTGAATCCTTCATCTATAGGCACCTCAGAGAGGTTTTCACCATTGTATATGTCCTTTATTTTTACTATTTTAGGATCAAAGAGTGCCACATTGTGGTTTTCACTCAAGGACCTTGAGATTATTCTCAGATTTTCACTTTTGTGACTAAAGGACTGAATCATTTCCCTGTAGTAAGCCTGTGTGTCTAGAATGATTTCAAATCCAGCTTTATGATCTCCACATGGTATCATGTCTCAGAGTCCCATGAATTATGATAATGCCTCATTATTTTTGAATGTGTCAAGAATTAGCGGTTCTTGTTGGTCATGATCAATGAGTTGAGGGTAGACTAGCTTTATCTCATGGGATTTGTTTTTAGACTCATAGGATAGGGTGCTAATCATAAGGAGTGAGGAATTATCAAAAATAATTGGTAGGTTAGTTATGGTATCTTCCTCGTCATCGCTACTACTACAAACATTAGTTATATCAAAAGTGAAATTATCTATGATGTGGCTGGTGGACACAGGTAAGCAGAGTTCAGCTAGTGCTGGATGATGAGGATTCTTGACTGATTTAACTGGGGGACCTCGTACACATATGGTTATACTCGAAGGGGTATATCTGAGGCCAATATTTCTCATTCCCATCTCAGGAATGATGGGTATTAGAAGCCCATTGTCGTTTTTCCCCAGTTTCTAGTTTCTGTCATAGCCCATTGCGAGCATCATTTGCAAGCCTTTGTTGTTTTTGTCCATAGGTAAATTGGTTGCTAGTCTATTATCTTGATATAGGAGATGGGATAGGTCTTCCTCTATTACTTCTTATCCAAGATCTCCCCAACTTTTGAAGTTGGAATATCCTTTAGTGGATGTTTGAGATGTGGAGGCATCATTTGATTGCAGTCGTCCTCATGATCTGGGAGATTGTGGTAACTCTCCTACCACAAAAGAATTTTTGGGAATTGTATAGTTTTCACAACCATAGTCCTGGATGATGACCTTGATATCAGAAATGGAGGGGATGGCAAGAGTGGTGGGTTTCTTTGTCATAGAAGTGGAAGCGAGAGTGGCTGGATCAATGTATGGAGTTGATGGACCCTCATCATTTTTAGGAACTTAAGGGATTTTATAATATTTTGTCTCTAGGTTTTTGTAGTAAGGAATGGTTCAGGATCCCCATGGATGGTGACCTCTTGGCCTTCACATGTGAATTTGACTCATTGATGGAAGGTTGATGCTACTGCTTGCATTGCATGAATCCATGGATATCCTAGGAGAATGTTATAAGGAAAATCAAGGTTGAGGACCTGACAATGGTTTCAATGATTGCTGGCCCTACTTGAATAGTGCCCTGAGACACTCTTTCTTGATCATCATACACCCTAATAGTAATTCCTTTTCCTGTGTCGATGGAATCCTCTGATATTTTCAAATTCTTTATGGGCTTAAGGGAACAAATGTTTAAACATGCACCTCCATCCACCAAGACTAGCTTGACTTTTTTCTTATGTACTAGGACCTCCAAATGGAGTGCATGATTTTGAGATGGTTGAATGGGAAAATCTTGATTGAAGAATGTAAGGAGGTTGGGGGTAATGATGTTTCTGACCATAGCTTGGAATTGTTCTACATCAAGATCCATGAGGACATTGGATGAAGTTAATGCTTCCTTGAGGATCTTTCAGTGGGAGGATGAAATTTTTAGCAACTCCATGACGAAGATTTGTGCTAGGGTTCTATTCAGATGATCAAGGACATTATAGCCATTGGGAACAAATCTTGGGTTGGAAGTGGGTGCTCTATTTGGTTGAGATGACCCTGCAATGGTAATTTTCTCACCTCTTGTGGTGACTCCACAATCAACATGGGCTCCTTTGATGGTGATGGTGGTGTAATACTCATCCATGGATGCAATGACATGATCGTACATGTGATTTTTGATTTTGAAAGTTCCTTTTCCTTTGTCATTGTTATTGTTCCCTTTGTTATGATTAGGCATTGGATTCATGTATATCTTGAGGTTCTGATTTCCTACTGGTTGTTCCACATTTATGATTTTTTTATCAATGAGGTCTTGGATTAGGTTTTTCAACCTCATGATATTGTTAGTTGTGTGCCCTTTGATTTTGTGAAAGTCACAGAGCTAGTTTTCATTGTACCAAGGTGGTTTTACGTATGGTTCCTGGTAATTCTCATAGATGGGAGCTTTGATGAGGTTTTCGTTTATTAATTTCTTCATGATGACCGCAAGTGGTTCCCCAAGGGCAGTGTACTTCCACTTGGGGAGTTTTTTATTTCATTGGGGTGGTCCCCTTTGATCGTTTACATTGTTGATCACTTGATTGTTTGGCTGTTGTGTCATTGTGTTAGCTTGATGGTTGTTTTGATGGTGTTTTTTGTGTTGTTGTTGGGGTGTGGGTGTTTTTTGTCAAGGGGTACTAATGAAAACTTTGGCATCGACAACACCATCATTGGTAACATTTTTGTTTCTTGCCCATGTGCATGGTTTTTAATTGTAACTGGTGGATGGGTGATTGTTTTGTTGTTTAGGATATGTGGGTGATCCTTCTTATGAGATAAGGGCTTGTTCAATGTTGAGCACCTTGGAGATCAGCTCATCATATGTGGTGATACCTTACACTTTAAGATGGAATTCCAAGGATTTGTCAAGCTTCAAAATGATGGTGCAAACTTACTGTTCTTCTAGCATGACCCATTTGCTCTGATTGGCCTTGGATCGCCATCGTTGTAAGAAAGAAGCAAATCATTCATTCTTACCTTTTTTTAGAGCTGATAGTTCCTTGAGACTGACATCCATATCGATATTAAATGCATAATTTTTAATGAATGCATCCACTATCTCTTGGAACTTCTTGATGCCTAGAGGGAGGCGAGAGAAGCTCCATGGTCTGGCAAGCCAAAATTCTAGGAAATAGCCACATCAGATAGGTATCATCATATGTGAATTCCATGCAATGAACTTGGAATTCCCTAATGTGATCTTCAGGGTTTCCCATCCCACAATATTTATCAAATTTGGGGATTTCAAATCCCTTTAAGAATGGTTTCATTACAAGGATTATGTCGAATGGATAAGGACACAGGTTGATGGGTGTCTTTATGGTTCTCCCTGATTGAAGATCAAGTACTTGTTGTGAGAGTAACTTGATTTGTGTGGTTCATTTGTTGGTGGGATGAGTGGATTGGTTGTTGTGTTGATGGATCGTGCTTGCACATTTTGTTGCACCAAGTATGTTTTCACTTGCTATTGTATCAACAATGCTTGTTGTTGGTCTTGTTGTTGCTGCGCTAATAGTGCCTGTTGTTGAGCTTGTTGTTGTTGCGCCAACAACACTTGTTGTTGGGCTGCTAGTTGGGTTGCTTCTTGTCAGTCTTAGTATTGCTTCAGTGCTTGTTGATATACTTGGTGTTGGGTTTCTTGTTGTTTTGTGAGATATTGTGCTTGTGCTTGTGCTTGTTGAGCTTTGTATTGGGCTTGTAATTGAGCTTGAGCTTGTGCTTGGGCTTGTGCTTGCACTTGTTGGGAAACTTGTGCAATCTATGCAGCTTGAGCAACTTGTTTTTGTTGTTGTTGCAATAAGGCTTGGGATTATGCAACCTGTTGTGCTTATTTCACTTGTTGTTCTTGGTGTGTGGCTTGAATGGCTTGTGCTGCTTATGCTACTTGAGTATCTTGCACTACTTGAGTAGCTTGCACTGCTTGAGTGACTTGTTGTGCAGCTTGCCAGTTTTGGATTTGTTGAAGTGCCTTTTGATAGGTAGCTTGTTGAGTAGCTTGTAATGCAATGCTATATTGACTTGATGTGTTTGAGTTTAGTGGCAGTGGTGGTGGAGGTGGATTTGGAATGGTGCTTGTTGTGGTGATGAGAGGCACCATCGTATTGATGAGTGGGTTTTGAGTGGTGGATGGTGTGATGGATATGCTTGGTCATTGTGAGACCATGTTTTGAGATGTTTGTGGGATGGTTGATGATGTGATGGTGGTGGTTTGCGTTATTGGGATGGTTTCCATTTTTTGTTGTGATGTTGATGACAAGATGGAAGGATTCTATATGATATTTTGATTAATGATCAGAGGGTTGATTTGATTTTTTTGATTGCCATTTGGTAAAGGGGAAGTCCTAAAATGAGAAATGATGTGGATATTGATGGCAAGGGGGGAAGTGGTGGAAATCTGAGTGGCATACTCCCTTGGGGGAATGATGAAGATGTAGTGTTAAAAATTTCCCTTTGTCCAAATAAGTCTCCTTCTCCTTGTGAGGCTATGGGGAGAGAAGTGTGAGGTGTTGTGCGAAATGATGATGATGGGTCATTAGGATCATGAAAGGTGAGGGGAAATATGGATGTGATGGATCTTGGGATATGGATTGCCCCAAGATGGTGTTTGTGTCTAAATCTTGATTTTTTACGAGTGGGTGTGTATGTAATTCATTGAGAAATGTGCTTCCCTTGTTGACCATAGGTTGGGTTGGAGCAATAGATGATGTGATTTGTGAGATGTTTTGAGTGATATTTTGAATTTGAGGTGTAGATGAAATGGGGGGTATGGATGAAATTGGAGGCATGACCCCAAAAGGTAGTTCCACAATGGTGCTCACATCAAAATTAGAAGGGAGTTTAACCCCTTGTTTTGCTAATTCAAGCATGTATAGTGAGGGATTGAGTCTCATCATGATGTTGATAATTCTATGATTCTCAATATTTTGGACCATTTCAACAATCTCATCTTGTGTCATTCCAAAGGGATTATTGGTAAGATCCTCCACTTGACCTTCCTCTTGAGGATTTTGTGATGATGAAGGAAATGTAGTTAGAGGATTGTTTGATCCAATGTGATTCATTTCATAATTTGTTTGACTTAGGTCACTTGAAGTGGATGTTTCTTTGTTGGCTTCCATGTTCCTCTTGTGTTGAGATCTAGTTTGAACCATAAAATAAGGATCAATTTTCAAGAATGTGGGAGATGAATCTCTAATTCTTTGGATTGATCTATCTTTAGGTACAAAAGAGAAGATTTAGGATGCTTAAGGATCAAAAGATGAAATGATGAAGTGTGTGAAAGATGAATGATGTGGATGATTGAACTCTTAGAAGATCTTGAGGGGATGCTAGACTTTTGGGACTTTCTTGGATATTTTGATTTGTTGGATTTTGATTTTGGATTCTTTGATTTTTTGGATTTTGATTTTCCTTGATTTGGTTTGATTTTGGATAATGAACAAATAGATCCCAAGATGTTGGAGTTATCTATGAGATGGCCTTGCTCATAAGATGATAATTTGACTAAGTGTAGGGAGAAGGATGCATTACCCCACACCTAACCAAACAAGATGATAATTCAACTAAGCATATGGAGAAGGATGCATCTACACATATCTAGCTAAACAAGATAATTTGATGATTTTGAATAAGCACATGAAGAAGGATGCATCTACATATACCTAACCAAATATGTTTTGATGTTTTGATTCAGGGATTTCAAGGATTTTGATTTGCTTCAAGGATTTTGTTTCAATGATTTTGATGTGCCAAAAGGTCTAGCATGAAGGATGATTTCAAGATTTTCAAGAGTTTTTGGTGAGACGATTTTGGTTTGATGTTTGAAGGATGGGTGACTATTTTGATTTTGATCCTAGGTGTACCTAAAAAGACTCTTGTTTACAAGACCTCAGTTTTGAAGAACATTCTTTACTCTAAACAAGATGCTTAAATTCTCGAAAGATATTTGGATTTTGACAATAATAGAATTAGTATAAACTGGGATTATTTCTTGAAGATTTTCTATAAAATTTGAAAAGTAATCTTCGTCTGAATTCATAGAGTGTTGAGAGATGATTTTGGTGTTCTTTTGGACTGAAAGCTTTTGATTTTGGTTTCCAGATTTTGATCTTATGTGAAATAATTTGAGACACATGTGTGGGGTTCAATTGTTCTTAGCTTGCTTAGTGACTTCTTTTTACCACAAACAATTCCTGATTATCTTTGGAAACTAGATGTCTAATGTATTAAATTCTCATTCCACAAAGTACATTATGCGGAACTTTGATGAAATCAAGGCAAGAGTTACATATTGTTGACTTTAGTAAGCAAATTGAGATATAAATCCAAGTGTTTAGAAACCTCTAAGGATAAAATCCCAAGGGAAAGCAACAACACATGAATTTTTTCAAAAGATATTTGCTTCCTAAAGGGTTTGAAGTTTGATGAAAATGTTGAATGTTTCTTTCCAAATGTTTACGAATCAAGAAAAGTGTTTCATAACCAAGAACAAGTACAACCCTATGGATATGAAAGACTGTATATGTTGAATCCTCACTTGGAAAAGTTCAGCTATGCTTATTTTTAGCGAATGGCTAGATGCTTGACCCCACTAGCTCCCCTCCATGGCACTCACTTATATGGGGCAGCGAAGCATTAACACACATGAAACTCCCATGGAACACTTTCCATTTCTACTAAAAACTGTAAAAGTGTGGGGCGGCTTCAGAACGATCGTTCTTGCACCGAAAAATAGATCAAGGATTTTGACCTTTTCTAAACAAGGGTTTTAATTTCAACTTTCCATTCATTGGGATTGATCCATGCGACAAGAGACCATTGCTGCCCTTCTCATTGGAACCAACCATGTGATATTGGAATTTTTTCCAATATCCACACTTATATACTGGCTAGAAATACACTTGGCTTTAGCATGTTACCAGTTGGGTCATTCCCTTGGGTGATTACTTTTTCCCACAAGGTAGGCCCTCTAGGATAAACAAAAGTGAGCAAGTAATATCTGTAACTCGATCAAGCTTTGTTGCAACAAAAAGAGAGAGAATGTATGCACTACCCTCCACTCACACTCGCAAGATGTTTTGTTCAATTTTAATCCCAAAATGAAATGTGGAGACAATTTCTTTACCTAACTTAAGATCACCAAAAGGCCTTTTGGTTCTCAATATTTTCATGAGGTGTGAGAGAAATGCATACATCCTTTTGATGGTCTTACTGAGCAATAAATTACAAGACAAAGAAGCACTTGTTCATTTTAAGCCCTCAAATCCATAATGACTTTTTTTTCAGCACCAAAGGAAATGTGGAGATTTCCTTTTTCAATTGTTAATCCTCAAACCAAATCTAGTGAGTTTGTCCTAAAGTTCTTTTTAAGCCCTTTGTAGAAAAAATTGAAATGTTCTTTTTAGAGCCCAAAAGAAATTTAGTAGGTCCTAAGCACATGAAAGATAAAAAAAATTTAAGAGAAATTTTGAATTCTCTAAGAGTGTTAAACAAACACTAAAGTGTTTAAAAACACTTGGTATCATGAGAGAGTGATGTCATCATGCCTTTTTCAATCTTGTATCTCTCCTTCACTTTGATTAGACCAACCTACATAAAACCAGTTAGCACTGCAAAAGATAGGTCAAATAAGCAAGTAGTAACCCAAATGATCAAAATTAAAAAAAATGTCATAAAAAAATAGAGATTTCACTTTCTACTTTCCAGCGGCGGAACCTGCACAGGCAGTGCAGTTTGAAAAATCCAGTGGTGCTATATGGCGCTGCTTTTCAATCAACATCGTTATGCAATGAGGACAAAAAGTGTGATTGCATCGCTCTTCTACACAATGGTGTAGTTTGGAATTTGAAAATTCCAGCGGGTGAAAACAAAACCAGAGGTGCAGTTTATAATTTTGAATTTTAGGCAGGAACCACAAAGTGTCACTATTTGGAGTTTGAAGTGGTGCTATATGGTGACGTTGGAGTTCCAGTGGTTCTATACTGCAACGTTGGTCTGCTAGCGGTGGAGTTCCCTGTAGACACAAAAATAGAGAAAAAAACATGAAATTTTTCATGAAAACATGATCTAAATGTGATATTTTCCCTCCCTTTAGCACCAAATGTAGAACACCAATTCTAATACCTGCAAAGCACAATAAACAAACACATTAGAAGATTCAAATGCAAGTAAGAATTAATATTCCCCATGAAATCCATTAGCAAAGCTCAAACTAGGAAATAAAATGAAGAACAAAACAATAAAGCAAATGAAATCCTAATTAAGCATGCAAACTCTTGATCCCATGGGGGAATTGGTGCCAATTTGATGTGAAAATTGGCCCTTTCCCAACTCCTATGATGCAATGTTGATGAGTGATGAAGTTTGATCCACTTGATGAAGATTCACTTGAGCTCCATGATGAAAAATCTGCATAACCTAGCTATAAACTTGATAAAATGGATGAAAATGCTAATGCTTTGAAGATGAAATTGAGTATAATAAGTTTTCTCAAATTGTGGATGGATGAAATGAGGAGAGAAACCTCTTATTTATAGAATGATAAGATGGAGAAATGCCCAAAATGAAGCAATGTGGGACTAACATTCAACCAATGCCAAGATGCCACTTGTCAAGAGATGGATGGATGAAGGATGTGCACATTTTGATGAATGTGCCCATAAATGCCTTTATTTGAAATTTTAAACTAGTGAAATGACAAGGTGGATGAAGATTCAAATGGAGTAATGCCCACTTGGCTCAATGCAAAAAGAATTGTAAGGTGAAATAAATGTCTTGGTGGAAGGACTAAGTCCACTTGGAGGGATTTTCAAATTGAAGGAATATTCCCCTATTATGCCATGTTGAGAGAAAATAGAGATTTAATAAATGAATTAAATATATTTTCATGTGCAAGTGGAAAAAGCTAGAGGATGGGAGATGGATTAGAATTAAATTAATCAAGGGTTAATTAATTTAATGAGGGATTAGATGATGTCACTATTTGATTTAGATTTATGGGTTGATTTAAATCAAAAGATGAGAAGAATATGATATAAAGATTAAAGGGGATGAAGGTTAGATTAAATCAAATAAGGTTTAATTTATTTAATTTAATAGGGGGACTTTAGAGATTTAATCAAATAAAATGAATTATTTAATTAAGGAAGGAAAATTGATGAATTTAATCAAATAAGGGTCTTCGATTAAATGGTTAGACTGAGGGATGATTAAGGATGAAATGGTGTTAGTAATCAAGATCAGATGTGTAACTTCAATCAATACATTTTATGTGTCTATAGTACTTGTCATAGGTCATAGTTGCTCACAAAATATGAGGGTAAATATTATGTTGTAGCTAATGAAGAAGGGAAATGAAGGTTAATCATGGAGGGCATGAAGGTTGTTTGGTAAAATTCTTCCTATCTTTTATGCTATTTTCCTCCTTTGTACTTCATTATTTATCTAGGGTTTGTTTTAAGCATTTTATTTCATGCTAACCTAGATTTTTACCTTAGTTGCACTGGTGAACTTGATGCTAAGAATATATTTTGTAGTTTTCATATGGCCTTTTCCTCATTTATTGATGCATAGGTACGAAATGTTGCAAACACAATTTTCTCAGCCCCATTTGATGCATTGTGATGCATTTGTGTTCAGGAATGATGCATCCACAAAACTGAAACACATTCGACACCTATAGAGACACATTTTTTGCATAGTAGCACATTTGACAGCCTAAATGACACATTTGTGATTGAGCTGCATTTGACAAACAAAAAGATGCATCTGCCTGTTGTAGGTTTACCCTCGGGTTTTGGCAACATTTTCTAGTTTTCTCTTCTTAGTTTTAGTAGGTTAGGGATTTTTGGCTACTGATATTTTGTTGGTAGCATGTAGCAAGCTAGAATGAGATACTAACTCTTGTTTTGTTGTTTGTTTTACAAATCCTTTTTCAATTCTAAAGCAATAAGCAAACAAACAATCACAATTACAACTTGCATATCACACTTCATGGTTTAAAATGAATATCATTTACACTCATGGGATTAAAATGAGCACCACTTTCATCTACACTCATCAAGGTTAAAAATTTACTTTCATTCTCATAGCATTGGCCTAAAAATTACTTTTCTTGTCTCATAATAAGTTGGGCTAAAATGAATGAGTGTTTGAAGTGTCTTGTGGTGTAGTAATAATTCCTTAGTGTGTATGCACTTCTCTTGTACCTTGCTGCAATCTAGAGAATCAAGAACACTTGGGGGTTGTTTCTTTTCCACCCACATATTTTGATTTGGGCATTAAAATGAACAATCTTATAAAAGATTTGTTAATCCCTATTAATCCTAATTTAATAATAAGAGTATCCTATCCCCTTGAGCACTTGTGTGATCCTGGGTGTAAGGGAAATTATTATTAACTCTATATGGGCCTGCCTTGGTGGGAAAAAGTACTCACCCCAAGGAAACTCAAACCAGCAACAAGCTAAAGCCAAGCTACTCCCGACTGGTATATAAATGTGAATTCTACTAGAAAACTTAGAATTATAGGTGTGGATGTGTCACACAAACAAGTGATTCCCTCAGTACTTGCATGGTGCGTAAAAACCTATAGAGTGTAACCTCTGCAGGCTGAGAAACCTCATTATCAGAGCTAATCTTGCCTCATGTGTGGCCACCTGAATGGGTTCCCTAATTATAAACCATTTGTGTAATTTCCAAAATAATTTTCTATTCATTGGTGTAGGAACGATCATTCCCAAGTTGTCCCACATACTCATTGTTCTTCGTAGAGATGAAGAGTTTGTCATGGGAGGGTCATGAGAACTTGAAGCTTGGTTGACCTAGAGAAGTGAGTGCCATGGAGGGGAGCTAGTGTGCCCAAGCTTCTAAGTCATCTGCTAAGAATAAGTGCGGCTAGAGAAATCCAAGTGGGAATCCAATTAATATAGCCCTTGCCATCCATAGGATTTGTGCTTGTCTTCAATTTGCTTGCTTCCTCCATTTGAAGATAAAATCATGTGTTTTACAAGTGTTTATTGATTCAATTAACACATAAAATACCTTTTACAAATCTGGAAAATCATAGTCAAATTGAAACAACTTCACAAATCTGTCAAAATTGCAAGAAAGCTAGACCTTGTTTAAACTGCAATGCAACTAAGACTCTATAACATGCATCTGACTATACTGAAACAAATATGATACATAGAACAACACATTTGACTTATTAAACCATATTAATTTCCTTAAACAACACATCTGATAATATTGCAATGCATTCGCTATTTGAAACAATGCATTTGTACCCTGCAACACAACTGCTATCTAAAACACTGCATTTTCTTATCACTTAGGAAAATGATTGTTACTATCCTAGTCCAAAATCAAACATCTTGAATCTATTTCTAAACATCTTTTCTTAGTGGCATGTATTCAAAAACCAAAAAATATTTGCTTAAATTTTCCATCTTTTCACCCTTTAGTTAGCATTTAGCTTTTACCATAGGTTTACTGTTACAAAATTCTAGTTGCATCCTAGGCTCCACAATCATTTTTAGCATAGAAAAAATCTTAGGTATTCATTTTTTATACTTTAGAATAGTAAAACTTTCCATACTTTGTGAAACCATTTCCTCTAAAAGTAGATTGTCATTGGACCAAGTCAAAAATCACTCCTTTAGTCTTTGTCATTTTATGTGAGATATTTCTAGCTCATTAGTCTAGTTTGGGAAACTTGCTTTGTTAATTTATCATTTCACTTGGTCTTGAAAAATGTCCTTTGATAATAAAAAATTGGAACATTGGCCAAACTTTGAATGGTTAGTCAACCTCTCCTAAAAATCTCCCAAAATTGATTACATTTTAGAGTTTTCTTGCACCTTGCATTTGCATAACATACCCCAAATACTTTAGTCCTCACTATCAGTTTGCATTGGACCACCTCTTTAGGAAACATTCTCACCTTGCATCATAGATTATTGCACTCCTTATTCCAAAAATACCAAAAAATTAGTTGCTTTAGCATTGTCTCCTTATAACCAAAAATCCAAAAAACATAGATTTAGTGTCATATCATTCTCATACATAGACTTGGTTATTATTCACATTGTTCCTCCTTTATTTGAGAAAATATTATATGGTTGAGACTAGACTATAAAGAAAAAGAAGATAAATGGATCCCTTTGGACAAGGAAACAATCCTTACAACTATCCTAGTGGCATGAACTTAAACACCATTGACAACAACACCGACATGGGGACAACTTTCATCAATCCTTTTAGTGACATGAACATTGTATCTTCATAACACAACAATCCCTTTGAACAATTCATACGTAGAGATGAAAATGGACAAGTGTTTATGGAAGACATAGAGGCTGCTACCCAAAACCCCAAAGTGGCTTCCATTGTAGAAGAATCTCTTACAAGATTCAGAATGATATTTATCCATGATTCTACACCAAGGAGATAAATTGTCATGAGGATTCAATATTAATACCTTGAGAGAAGCATCACCTAACCATGGAACAAAAACTAGTCAACCTCATTCAACACCACCAGAAACACTATCAACACTACCTCCATTAGCACAAGAACTCAAAATTCCACTAACACAATCAACACTACCTTCATTGGCATAGCAACTCAAAACACAACCAATACAATCAACACAACATCCACTTTGGTGACATCAACCATAGTGCAAACCATATCACAATCAATGCAACAAATATCAACAATTGTGTCACAAACTATTGGGGCTACATTAGGGTTCTCATCCAATGCTATCGGGAAAACCTCATCAAACCCTTTTAGAAGAAATAAAATATGAATCACTATTCAAGGACCTCAACCCAATGTCAATATCTTGTCGCAAGGCACTCAATTCAATACCAACACTAGTGTTCCCTAAAGGAAAAACACAAATTTCCCACATGGTCATGTTTATTAATTTGGGAAAGGAAACCAAGTGACACAACACTTGAATCCACTTGGTCATCAAAACATTCAAGTACAACAAATTCTTCAAATACAATTTAACATTGCTAGAACACATATTCCCACATACACATCCCATATTCATACTAAACAACAAATTCCCACTCAAAATGCTCAATACCAACAAATCCCAATTCAAAATGCACAATATGCTCAACATCAACATATTCCAAATCAAAACATACCATCAAAATAAATGGGAAACCATGGGATACAAATTACCAACATGTGTGATTCCACCAACAATCCTATAGTATTCGCACTAACAACCCAACTTGATCCCTTACAAAAACAAGTCGAGGACATGCACTTATCAAACAAGAAGACCCACACATCCTTTGATTTATGCCCATATCCATTCAAAACAAGCTCACACATGCTACCATTCCCTCTAGGATATGTAGTACCAAATTTCTCCAAATACAAAGGAAAGACTAATCCCATTGAGAATATAAGAGAATTCATGACCAATTATGCAGATGTCACATACAAACACACTTATTTGATTAGACTCTTTCCTATAAGTCTCGTAGGTCTTGCGCTTGATTGGTTCATACTCTTGCCAGAAGGGATAAAGTCATGAGATGAAATCACCAATAAATTTGTGGAAAATTATGACTACAACATTGACACTAACATTACTATTACCACATTATGTAAGACTACCCAAGAAGAAACTAGTGAAACATTCATTCCATTCTTCCAAAGATGGCAAGGTCTAGCAAGTCGATGTCCTATTGAGATACCTGAAAAGGAGAAAGTAAACATGTTTTTTCAAAATCTTGTTGGACCTTTGAAATATAAATTGCAAGTCCATTGTTGCACTACCTTCATAGATCTTCTAGAAAAGGGAGTTCAACTTGAAAAAGCTCTCATCACAAAATGTGAACTTAAATATGCTAGCAAGAACCTAAACATGAACCCAACTAACAATAAGAACAAATATTGGGTCAAGAACAAACATAAAACCAATGATGGCATTGTCGATGCTAAGGAAGAAAATATAAGTCCCGCAATCACACTTAGAGGATATCAACCACAAAATGATCCTTTGACCACCCTAACACCCACAAAAAATACCATTCAAAACAATCAAGACCAAGGACAACAATGAAAAACTTGAAAATTTCCCAAAAAATGCACATACACCCCCTTGGGAGAACCAGTTGAAGCTATCCTCAAGAAACATGTCCAATCTAATGTGATAACATTTCAAGACCCTAAACTGTATGAACCAAGGCATTTCAAACCATCATGGTGGGATGATAATGCCTTCTATGATTATCATCGAATAAAAGGACATAAAACCTCATCCTGTAGATAGTTGAGAAATCTCATACAAGACCTTATTGAAAGTCATGTCATTGAAATAGAAGTTCAACAATTTCCTTCTAACTTAGATCATACCATTCACAAAAGTCCATTGCAAGATCATGGTTCAGGTAATCCCTCTTTGTTAGCTCAAAATACTAACAACAAAGCCAATTACACTCATACTGCCTTTGATTACTCAAGTGGACCTATAATTAATCACCTTTGAGCTACTGATGAACATGTTAATACCATTACCATTAAAAAGACTCCAGAGTGTAATGTCACCACTCATCGAGGCAAGGTCACAATACTTGGCCCTTCTGCTAAACAACCACAACCCAAAGGACAATTCAACCTTGTTGACCAATTGGGTAAAACTCCTGCACAAATTTCCATACTTGAAATATTGTGCATCTCACCCATATATAAAGTTATCCTTAATAAGGCCTTAAAGGAGTCTTCTATTCCTATAGACATTGATGTCAACCACTTTGAAGCTATGGTTGGATATTTGACTACTTCCCATCATGTTACCTTTTCAGACCAAGATTACTCCTTACTTAAACCATCTCGTAATGATGCATTACATATTTAAGTCTTCATCCAAAAACACAGTCAAACAAGTCCTAGTAGATGGTGGAGCAGGATTGAACATATGCTCCTTAAAATTGGTCAAGGCATTAGGCTTCTTTGATGCATGTGTAGATGCCACCAAAAGCATAGTCATAAAAGCATATGATGATGAGGAGCGTTATTCTAAGGGAATTATCACACTCCTCATTCATGTTGGGCCAGTAATTATAGATACCACATGTCAAGCCTTGGATCTTGAGTTACCTTACAACATCCTACTTGGTCAACCTTGGATTCACACATTGAAGGCCATACCATCCACTTATCACCAATTTTTGAAGTTTCCTTTCGATGGCACTGAGATTACCATACCTTGTGATCCTGATACCTTTCAATATTATACCAATTTGAGAGGCATTTCTGAACACCAAGTGCCTATTAATCACAAAGATTTGACGTCCACCTCTTCCAAATACATTGATCTATCTACACTTACCAAGTCATCCATGTCCACTCCTTCATCCTCCAGCATACCATATACTTCCACCATCCCAAGTTTTGACCCGAACATCAAGATCTAGGACAAAGGTTGTGGCAAATACAAATAAAACACTGCCTATTGTATTACCAAGATACCCATGTCTCCAAAATATTATGGTAGGCCTTATTTCATACTAGAGCCCAAAGAGGTATTTAATGTTCCTCCTACAATGACTTTCAAAAATTGGGGAGAGCTAAATAAAGAGGATATTGAAGATATATTCACCTAGATTTACAAAGAAATGTAAGACCTACCTTCGTTACCAATATAACAATATGGAAAATCCTATGAGATGATGAAGGAAAAAGGCTATGATGGAACTAGAAGCCTTCGTATAAATAAGACTGGGAGAGGAGAACCTATAATTCCATCTATAAGAACAAAGAATCTCAAGTTAGGGTTTGAGACAATCAATATTGATAGTCAATGTACCCATGTACTTTCAAGTAAGGGAATAAATGCTTATGAAAGTGTCGAGACAATTGAAGAATCCCATACTAAGACCGAATCACATGAGTGGGAATGTGGTTATGAAATATCCTTGAGTGACTATGAGCTTGAAGAAATGTTTGGAGTACCAGGTGAGCCTTCTTTCGATGAAAAATTTAGAAAAATGTTTAACATTGAACCTTCTCGAGACCCTCCTAAAATCCCAATGAATAGAGAAGACTGGGTAAAAATATTTTGGCCTTGTGGTGATGACAAACCTAAATCACCACTTGACCCTATTGACCATTATTCCAACACATTTGTCCCTTATATTGACCATGATTCCCACTCATTTATTCCCTATTTTGACAATGAGTCCAATTTTCCTGAGTCTAGTGAAGATGACAATTAGATAGAATCCTCCTGGGACTATGAGGACACTTCCATATTTACTCTTTTAGCCATAGTTTGCATGCTTTCAACATCATCTCCACTTTTTACCAACACTGATGATGGCATCTCCCTTATGTACCCATGACTCATTGATTGGGACCAACAAGACTCACCTATCATGGACACTTTTGAGAATGATGAGGCTATTGTAGAATTCATGGGACTTTGTGAAGGAATATTGAGTTGGGACCATAAAGCTAGATTCACTATAGATCTTGATTCTATACCATACTTTGGGGAGACTGTTCAATCCTCTAGTCGCAAAAGTAATAAAAATAAAACAAGAAAAGATATATCTTTAGGTGAAAACCCCAAGGCACCTTTTGATGACAGAAAAGTAAAAATAAAGGGCGTATCCAAGGGTGAAAACCTCTCTGAGGCACCCAAGGATGGAGGATTGGAATTTCTTCCCATTACCCAAGATAAATCAGCAATTCTCATTGAAGATACCATAGAATTCAATATAGCCACACTTGAAATCCCAAAATGGTTCTCGTTGCAGCCTCATTCACAGAAGAGGAAAAGTTTGAGTTTCAAAAGTTCATAGAACGTAAGATCAACTTCACGTGGTCCTATGCTAATATGCCAGGATTAGATCTAGCATTAGTTTTGCATCATATGCCCTTGCTTCAGATGCAAAACTAGTCAAACAAAAGCTATGAAAGATGCATCTATAGATTTCCTTGCTAGTCAAAGATGAACTCAAAAAGTTACTAGATGTAGGGTTCATAAGATCAATAGATTATGTTGACTGCATATCAAACCTCGTACCTATCACCAAGCCGAATGGTTAAATATGTATTTGCACAGACTTCTAGGATTTGAACAAGGCATGTCCAAAAGATGACTTTCCAATTCCAAATATAGATAGCATAGTGGATCTCATAGCTGGATATGAGATGCTATCCCTCATGGATGGTTTCTTGGGATACAATTAGATTCACATTTCCCTAGAAGATCAACACAAAACAACATTCACTTGTCCTTGGGGTACATATTGTTGGAATGTTATCCCTTTTGGCTTGAAGAACACAGGTGCTACATATCAATGGGATATGACCACAACATTTCATGAACTCATCCACACACTTATGGAAGACTATGTTGATGATCTCCTAGAAAAGTCCTTAACACACCGCGATCACCTAAAAGTATTGGAAAAAATCTTTAAAAGGATGGAAGAGTATAAGGTTTATCTCAACCCTAGGAAGTGTGTTTTCAGTGTGACTTTGGGTAAACTCTTGGGGTACATACTTTATCGCTGAGGCATCGAAGTTGACCCAGCTAAAGTAAAATAAATCTTGGATATGCCTCCACTGAAAGGAATCAGTGAGCTCAGACTATTATAGGGAAGATTACAATCAATCTAGTGTTTCATTGCATATTTAGCTGAAAAATGTCAATATTTCCAATATTTTCTATGCAAGGGAATCCCCTTTGTGTGGACCGGAAAGTGTCAAGAGGATTTTCAACAAATAAAAGTCTATCTTCTGACACCACTAGTCCTAATGCCACCCATTAATGGAAAACCTATGATCTTGTACATTTTGGCAACTAATTCTGCACTGGGGGCATTACTTTCATAGAATGACCATGATGAGAAAGAGAGAGCCATATATTACATTAGTCACACCTTGGTTGGGTATGAGCTCAACTACACTCCCATTGAACGTGCTTTAGTCACAGTTGTCTTTGACACTCAGAAATTGAGAAATTACATGTTGAACCGTAAAACACAATTAGTGTCTAAGACAGATCCATTGAAGTATCTCCTCAGTTAGGCAACATTAATAGGGTGATTGGAAAAATGGGTCATGATACTAAGTGAGTATGCCATACAATACATTGAATGCAAAGCAATAAAAGGATAGGTCATAGCATATCAGATCGCTCACACACCTATACAAGGTGATCACCCTTTGGTAGCTGACTTCCTAGATGAATCCATCTTTCATGTAGGTCCTAAATGACCATGGAAAGTCTATTTTGATGGGTTCCATATAGGTCATGGCTCAGGAGCAGGCATATTATTCATCACACCATAGGGAGATTCTATTCCTAAGTCATTCCAGATCACTTTCCCATGCACTAATAATGTTGTTGAATATGAAGCACTGGTAACAATACTTTGAATGGCCATCAAGTGTAAAATCAAAACACTCATAGTTTTTGAAAATTCTCAGTTTGTTATCAACCAAGTTAATGATGAGTACAACACCAAGGATGAGAAGTTGATGCCTTATAAACACATGGTTGATAGCTTCTTGTCATATTTCCATATGATCACTTTTGAGCAGGTTCCTGGAGCAAAAAATAAAGCAATAGACACTATGGCCATGATTGGATCTCTCTTAGATATTCCCAGTAATGTGCCACAATTTGAGTTCTTAGTGGAATAGTTGTTAGTTCCCGCTTATGATATTCCTGAGTTTGAAATGGTTTGTGAGCTCATTGGTCCTAATTCGCCTTGGTACTAGGACATATGATTTCCTCCATTCCTAGACTCACATGCTGAACCTTTCTAATAATCAATGGAAGTCCTTTATTCACAAAGCCACCCATTATACCATCATCAGTGACACCCTATATAGATGCGGCTTTGACAATACCCTTCTTTGATGTGTTGACATAGATGAAGCACAAAAAACCTTATGTGAGGTGCATGAGGGTATATGTGGATCTCATTCAAGTGGTCCAACCTTAAGCAAGAAAGTTATGATACTTGGGTACTACTGGCCAACCATTTTAACATCTAGGGGATTTAGATTGATTGATAAATGATTTATATGCTAACTAAGGATGTCTTAAGATGAACCTATGTGATTAAATGGATGATTGAATGACTTTTGGAAAATGAAGATGTACAAAAATGGAAATTATAGGAAATCAGATGATGATAAAAAAATTTCGATCATAGGAATAGCCTCAAAATGAGGTAAGCTTTCAATGGCCAAAGGGATTTAGACTCTGGTTTTTGTATGAGAAGCATATTAGCCTTTGTGGGTGGTGGATTTTACCCCTTAGGTAATGTGTTCACCTATCTAGGGTGTACTGAATTTTCCCCTGTGGGTATCAAGTTCGCCTATCTAGTTTTGCGGGTTCGCCTATGCTCTATGACTATATGAAAAAATTTGCAGGATTGCCCAAACAAAACACAAATTTTCCTATCATAGTAAATGTATGGATGGGGATAGAAAAATCAACTATGAGCAATGTGGGATCACATAAATAGGTATACGCAAGATCACCTATCTAGGAGACAAGATCACCTCTTTCTTGAGATGTATAGATGAGGGAAGAATCACCTATCTATGATGTAGGATTGCCTATTTCTTGAAATGTACAAAATCAGGGTACAGACTCAAAAGTGGAATCACCTATCTAGGACATAGATTCACCTATTTCTTGAGATGTATGGATAAGGGTAGAATCACCTATCTATGATGTGAGATTTCCTATTTCTTGAAATATATGGACTCAGGCAGAATCTCCTATCAATGACATGGGTTTTCCAAAGGGGTAACTAGATTAAATGAGAGATTTCACCTCTATTAAAATAAGACTCACCTATTAGATGGAAAAGGTGTACGAATGACTTGAGCGGATTCACCCTTTTGAAGAGAAAAATCTCCTATGTAGGGATATGTATGAACTTACGTGGAATCACCTCTTGGGGAGGCATGATCGCCCAATGGGTGGATGGACTAGACAAGTAGATTCTCCTCTATAGAAGGAAGATTCACCTATCAAGGGATAACTAACCGTATAGACTAATTGTGATGCAAAATTACCCCTTCAAGGTAGTTTTTCCCATTTGTAGTATGAATTTTCCTCTTTTGGAAGTGAATTCACCTTTGTGGACTAGAAGGACTATGGCAAAGGAAAAAAATTAGTAAACATAAAGATAATGGCAAGACTGACTTAGATTGAAGACAAGCATTGGTATCACACAATAAGACAGTTTAGGAAACACAATCCTAGAATTAGTATTGACAGTTTAAAAACTTGATGTAGGCCCACCACTCCAATGGGTTAATATTCTGTCATAATTTGGTGGGAAAAATCTTTCTCTTGAAGGAAGATAGGTAGAGATCTAATGCAATAGGGTCATCAATAGATGCCATTAGCTCACCTTCTCTCTCCCCTCAAGAACTATCATAGTTCACCATGAGGATTTCTAACTCAATCTAAGGGAGTATGTGGTCAGTAGCTTCGGGGTACCATCCACAATCCTTTTGTGTGAACCCCAACCTTGGTACCTACAAAACAACAAGAATAAACAAGTTAGACAAGAGATTGCAAGCCAAAAACAAGGATTCCCCATGAAATCCATTTACAACATCCAAATTAGGAAGAAAATATTAAAAAACACAATGAAAATGATAAAACAAAGATTGAATCCGAATTAGATGTGCAAACTCATGATCCCATGGGGAAATTGGTGCCAATTTGATGTGAAAATTGGCCCTTTCCCAATTCCTATGATGCAAGCTTGATGTGTTGAAGATGATTGATCCACTTTGTTGGTGAAGAATGAGAACTCCAAGCCAAAATCTACAAAAACCTAGCTATGACTCAATGATAATGGATGAAATTCAAGAGATATTTTAGCATGGTAACTTTTCCTAAATTATGGATAATGAAATGAAGATATGAGCTCTTTATTTATAGAATTCCAAGATGGATGAATGTCCAAATTTGAGCAATGTGGGACTAACATTCATCCAATGGCATGATGCCACTTGTCAAGCTATGAATGGATGAAGGATATGCAAGATTTGGGGTTTGTGCCAATAAATGCATAATTTTGAATTTCAAATTTGTTGAAATGACATGGAAGAGGGAAGGGAAAATGCAATAAATGCCACTTGGCTCAAGGAAAAGGACATGTAAGATGAATTTATTGCCTTGTTGGATGTACATGTTGACTTAGAATTTTTGAATTCAAATTGAGAGAATATTCCAAAAGAAGCCTTGTAAGGAAAATAGAGATTTAATAAATGAATTATATCTATTTTCATGTGCAACTTGCATTATCTAGAGGATGGGACATGAGATGATATTAAATTAATTAAGGGTTAATTAATTTAATGAGAGAGGTTAAATGATGTGACCTATTTGACTCAAATTTATGGATTTATTTAAATCAAATAAGAGAGGAATATGACAAGAGATTAATTAAATAAGGATTTTGATTTATTAATTAAAAAAGAGGGTGTTAGATTAAATCAAATAAGGTTTTAATTTATTTAATTTAATGAACAGACTTTAGAGATTTAATCAAATAAATTGATTATTTAATTAAATAGGGATAATTAGATCAAATAGATTGATTTAATTAACAAAAGAGATGACTTGATTAGATAAAATGATTTATTTAATTAAGAGAGGAAAATTGATGAATTTAATCAGATAGGGGAATTTGATTAAATGGTTAGACCAAGGGATGATTTAGGAAGAAATGATGTTAGTAATTAGGATCAGATGCACAATGTCAATCAGTATATTTTATGTGTTTACATTTTTCCCCTCTTTGAAGTAATGCACTCATTGCGTTGGTTGAAAGAATAAACGATCTCGATCGAAGCAAAAAAAAATTAATATTTAAAAAATTGCCCCACTACTACATGGCGAGAGAAAACATGCCATTATAATGGCCCCTCGAGAGATCGAACGAAAATTTTAATTTTTTGGGTGATCTCACAAAAAAAGATGACAAAGTACCCAATAGGTCTAAAAGGGTTCCAGGAGGCTAAAAATGTGTCTAAATGCTATAAAACAATGAAAAACAAGCCTCAACTAGATGAAAACAGGTTTGGGGGTCCAAAGCCCTAGCAAGACAGCCAGTTAGGGTGAAAAAACCCTAATTTTTAGGCTTAAAAGGGGCCTGAGGGGTCACTTTCAAGTCATTTTCACACACCTCTGCTAGCAACCTTGAGATTTGAGCTTTGGCTCTCCGACGATATGACATAATGACAGCTTCCCTTGCACATCATTGATCTAGTTTAGACATACTAGCTGTCACCTAGCATCAGGGCACTGGTATGTGATCCTTACCCAAGCTTCATCCTTTCATTTAATGCTTTAATTAATGCTTTAAAGGAGCGGCTCACCTCCAGTAGTGCTATGTAGCACCGCTCAGCATTCAAACTGCACCGTGCGGTGTAGTTCAGAGTTTACAAACTCTGACACTGAGCTCGGGTTTGGCAGGCTAGTTTGAAAAAGTGCGCCATGGTGTCACCCATTTCACGAAAACTGTAATGCTGGATGATAAAGTGCACTGCGGCGGTGCCATTTGGCTCTTTTTGGGCTCTAGCATCAAAGTTTGAGTAAAATCAAATTGTGACTCCATCACAAACTGCACCGCTAGGGAAGTTTTTGGAACGCTTGGCCATAAATTTTTCAAAATTTTTAACATGTTGACCTTGCTTGATGCAGGATGTGGCGAGGGAGCTCTACTCTTAGGCACATTGGTCGCAAGACTTGGCTAGCGTCTTGTGAGACCTAAGCGATAGGGACCAAGATCAACTTGGGGTTGCGGTATTGTGGCACATTGTGTATGTGGTGCCCGTGCATACTCACCTATGGATGTTGTCAGCGCTGGCCAAGAGGTGGCACAGTGAGACATCGTCATTTCATCTCTCCACTGGCGAGGCTATCATCACTCTGAAGGATGTTTGGCACATTCAACGATTGTTGATTCATGGCCAATGGGTGATATTTGATATGGACGAGGGGTGCAAGGCCTGCTGCAGAGTCCTCGCCACATGTGACATCATCTTCTGTGAGGGACAAATAGAGCTAGAGCGATATAGGGTCATAACACCTCCCTACCATTGGGCAATTGTAGCTATCATTTCGGGTCTTGTTGCCCCAGACAGACAAGGGTGATACTTCAGTCCTAGCTGGGGGTATTGCTGGGAGCAGATGGTTTGAGACAGGCCAGTTCATTTCGCATGGGGACTTATTCTTCTAGCTTCACTTTACAGGGACCTACATGAGTACGTATACATGGATGACAGAACGCTGGGGGCTCGGGTGACTTTACTTCACATCTGGGCATGGGAGTACATTTTTGTGCTATGTCCATGTGTCGTTCTAGTTCCGATGGGGGAAGAAGATTCCCTTGTGGCATGATACAGAGGCAGTGTGTCCTTTACACACATCAGTGAGCACGGGATCCCCTACTAGAGGCGGGTCTTAGATGAGATGCTAGTTTTCACTTAGTGCCCATACCTTGGTCGGCCTGGATGGGCCGACGATGCCAATCAGCTATTTTATTACCGTCAGGACTAGTATATGCAGAGGCAAGAGTATACCATGATCGAGAGGTACTTGCCTAGGTGCATGCAACGTCAATTTGGAGAGCCGCAGGATCGGCCTGATGACAACTATGTAGCCATCTTTGCTTGCAACATGACAAAAGTGTCATGGGGATAGTACATTCCTGCCTCAGAGGCACTTGACAGCTTTAGGCACTTGGTAGCTCGACTGTGGGCCTATGATTAGGGTTTAGTAGATCTAGGCACCACTCAGGCCTACAGGGACTTGTTCCAACCTCCACTTCGGTTGGCTATTCCAGGTGAGGACCCAGATCTGTGCAGAGTTCAAGGTAGAGGGAGAGGATGAGGGCGAGGATAGAGGGTTGAGATTCAACAAGATCCACTAGTTGTGCCCCCAGTCCCACCAGGTCATAGAGATGTACATATGCAAGATCAGCAGTAGGAGCCACCACGAGATGATGATTAGCCTCGGGTGTAGCCACATGTGCAGCCACAAGGATAGGTAGATGCTCGAGATGTGCTGATTGTGCAGTTATAGGCCCAGGTCTAGGCCGTGACCGCTAAGAGAATCAGGCGAGGGCGAAGAGAGAGCAGCTAAGAGCAGAGAGAGATCAAGCTATGAAGCAAAGATAGGCTATAGAGCTATAGGTAGCTATAGAGCTAGGCTGCAGATAGCAGATAGAGAGCATGACAACCTCCTCCTCCCAGGGTACAGTGTCAGTTTGATCCTATAGGGATGCTATCTGAGAGGCAGAGTATTATCGGCGATCCTATCATGAGGTCATACCCAGAGCAGAGTGGGTCCCAGAGTATTCAGAGCGGGCTAGCCACAGACCAGCAGAGGGTCACTGTGACAGGGGCAAGGGAAGCATCCACAGGGACTGAGCTTGATCGAGATGATATATACTTTTTGTGCTTTATGGGCTTGTTTTTGATAGCCCGATGGGCTTTTTGTACTGATTGACATATATGTATAGTGATCTTATTTATTCTTTGTACTATGACAGTGACATTATTGATGATATATATATATGAGCCGATGATGATTTTGATGTGATGTATTGTGCTCTCTTTTTATGCATGGATGGTTTATTTCTATATGCTTTGCAATGATGTCTTTATGAATGCATTTATTTCAGATGATACATGCGTTATGATTATGACTAACATATCTATATTATGTTAACCTATGATATGCAAATGTGATGGTTTGTTTATGATAATGCAAATGCAATGGTCTGATATGTGAAATGATATGATCTATGGTGCACATGAAAAATGATATGTAAATTGTGCTTATGAAATGTTAATGAATGGATGCATATATGAATTGTTTGTAATGAATTTTATATGTCTATGCCTATGTGGAATGATTTATGCAATGAATGTTTTATGATGTTATCTATGAGATGATATGGGTGATGAAATATGATTGCAATGGTCGTGATATGATGCAAATGAAATGGTTTTATGAGATGCTTAGAATAACAAATGTTATTATCCTAAACATAATAAATGATGATGTATGTGATGCAATGATATGTTAATGCATAATGTAATGTGAACTTAAAGTGGTGAGATGATGTCATGATGTTATGCAAGTATGTATGCTATTGTTTATGATTATGTGAAAAATGATTATGAAATGCTTATGTAGATGCTATGCTATGATTTTATGATAGATGGTAATATGAAATGGTTATGAAATGCAAATGAATGTTTATGCAATGATTGATATAATGTCATGAGATGCAATGTAATGGGTGAAATGAAATGTCATGGATGCACCTATCTATGAAGAATGTTTATGATAAACTATTTATATGATGATGGATATGTGATGTGTATGTTTCCTATATGATATGTTTATGCAATATGCCAATGATTGGATGCAGGATCGATGACGATGATGGTGATAATGATCAACTGTCATAGTACCTTGTTAGTGCAATTAGTAAGAAAAGAAGAAGTCATTTCAACAAGACACAAGATGATGCAAATGCAAATGATGATGATGATGATGATGATTACTTGCCGAGGAATTGGGATTTTGAAAGGGCCAAATTTTCTTATGTTTGATAACACACGTGGTACAATGCATCAAGGTATAGAAAACCATGATGGTGTGGTACCTAGTGTGATGGAATTTGACTTGATAATCAGATAGGAGTATTCTTGTTCACACCTAACATACAGAAACCTTGCTAGGATGCACTTAACAAAGCAAGTATTCACCGAGGTTATATTACAAGACCATCCAACAAGCATAGTAGACAAAAGATATTGATCATTGCCCCATTCCTATTTCTCTAAATCCTCTATTTTAGGATATCATCGAGACATCCTTGGAATGAGTGCAAATAAGATAAGTCAAAAGATAAAGACCAAGTAAACAAACAAATTGATACTCTTCAATACCACTAACGAAAAAAGGATGTGTTTTCTAAGGATAAGACCCGAAACTTATTGCCAAAAGATAATGCCCATTGTAGGAAGGATTCATCCTAGGACATGTTAGTGAATGGTAGCACATCATTTCGTTTATCCAAAGTGTTCTAAGGGATGATTGATATGGGACCAATTCAAATGATGGGTTACCAATACGAAGAGATGACCAACTTGCTTACGCACTGACTTAGACTTAAGACTTGACATTTGGAGTTTTACTTTTAACCTGCTAGACTTGTTTCTAACTATTTCACCAAAGGTTGAGGATGATGATCAGTTTATTATGGATGGTGTTATTATGGGTGCAAGTGAGATGAGATGAATGGATTTTTTCAAATATTTGGATGTTTTTGATGTTTTGCAATGTTTTGAGGCTATTTTTTGGTGTTTTTTGAGATTTTGCAAATGTTTTGATTTTTTTATTTTCCAATGTTTTTGGGATTTTCTGAGTTTTTGACCAAGAGACTAACCTAAAGACCTATCCTAGGGGTCTTCAGGGCTGATCAATAGATGAGCCTTGCCTACGTTATACATGCATAGACCACATAGTTCGACTAGATGACTTGACCGATTTACAAATGATGATATACATGATGAGATGTCAGTTTATTATGACAGGCTCCTAAAGGATTGACCAAAGTGTCTCCGGGGATGATCAAAGATCAACCTTGCCTACGTTCAAACTTAGAGATGACATAGTTTGACAAGAAGACTCTATTTTTTGACATTTTGACTGACTTTTTGACCTATTTTTGGGATTTTGATATGTTTTAATTTTTTGATTTTCTAATTTTCTGATGTTTTTGGATTTTCTAATTTGAGGACCTTAAGATCATACACAAAAGCGATCCAATAAGAACATGCCCCCAGCGTGATGTAATAGACTACTTCGATAAAGGTAGGACAAACTGAACTTGAGGATGGGCTAAGTAGTACTAGGAGGGATCACGATACGAAAATAGGACCAAGCTATGGCGTGCATGTGAGTGGATAAGTGATGGATGGAGACCTGAATGCAATGGAAGTGAAACGCAGAACAAGCCGTAAAGATCCTAGTGGATGGAAAGTGCTTATTTACGCAAGGCACCTGTTTTCCAGGTTTTCACCAAGGTACTTGTCCAAAGTGCCACCGAAGTGGTTTTCACTAGAGGACAATTTTTCTCTTTACTATCTTTGATCCTTTTTCTAATTTTTTTAGATTTTTTTTTGCTTTTTTTTTTGTTACCAAGACACTGTTTTCTAGGTTTTTGCCAAAGTAACCATTTTTCCAAGACATTTTCTAATTTTTTTGGACTTTTGGTTCTATACCTTGAAAGAATTAGGCATAAAACTTTTTGAGATGGGAGCTATTCATGGGCTCCTGCAAAGGTTCCCCTTCGGGTGTTGATAGCTGATATGCCCATGATTTGTAACTTGCTATTATGATGAATGGTCCCAACCAATCAGGTTCGAACTTGCCTTTGCTGCTTGGGTTTGGGATATTCTTCTAATTCTCTTTTAAGACTAGTTCTCCGACTTGGAACGTCTTGCTTTTGATTTTCTTATTTTAGCTCCTTTTGAGTCTATTCTGATAGACTTGCAAGTGATTTAAAGCATCTATCCATCTCTCATCCAATAGCTCTAGCTCATTTAGTCTTGATACCCAATATTCTTCATCAGTGATGAGGTTTTGTAGTGATATCCTAAGGGATGGGAGCTTGATCTCAATGGGGAGTACCACTTCTGATGCGTAGACCAAGGAAAAGGGGGTGGCACCGGTGGGTGTGCGGATGCTAGTTCGATAGGCCTAGAGGGCTGGATTAAGTTGCAGATGCCAATCACGACCTGTGTCATTGACTATTTTCTTAAGGATTTTGAGGATGGTTTTTTTTGTAGCTTCTGCTTGGCCATTTCCTTGGGGATAGTACAGGGTGGAGAAGTGATGTTGGATTTTGAACTTCTCGCACAAGTCATAGACATCCTGATTCTTAAATGGTGTCCCATTATCTAAGATAATGGCTTGTGAGACACCATAGCGGCAAATGAGATAGTTCAGGATGAACTTAGAAATATTCTTCCCAGTTATGTACCTCATGGGTATGGCTTCTACCCACTTAGTAAAGTACTCGATTACAGTTATGATGAATTTGTGGCTGTTAGATGAGGTAGGTGTGATTTTTCCAATGAGATCGAGTCCCCACTGCGAAAAGGGCCATGGTGTGACAATAGGATGAAGCTCTTGAGCTAGAGCATGGATGAGGTCCCCATGTTGCTGACATTGTAGACATCTTCTAGCATGATCATGTGCTTCTCTTTCCATTGTGGGCCAATAATACCCTGTCCTCAGTAGTTTCTTGGCTATGGTTATTCCACTCGAGTGTGAACCACAGATACCATTGTGTACTTTAGTTAGAGCGTTTAATGCTTCCTCAGCATTTAGGTAGTGTAGTAGGGTACCTTCTATGCTTCTACGGTATAGGGTATTACCTAGGATGACAAATTTGGATGCCTTTTTAACAAAGGTTTATTTTAGGTTTGATGGTAGGTTAGCAGGTATGACTCCTATGCGAAGATATGTGTAGATTTCATGATACCAAGGATCACTAGGATGAATGATTTTGCACATGAATTCTGATTCTAGTACCTCGAATCCAGGAATGAGAAACTGCTCAATCAAGAATTCATACTTTGGAACATTGTTGGGGATGTCCAGTAGGGCCCCAATTATTGCCATGGCATCTGCTGCTCTGTTGTTGGTTCTAGGAATCTACTCAAATGTTATTTCTATAAAATATTCTTTGAGAGTCTCCACCAATTTCTTGTATGGAGTGAGCTTGTCATCCTTGGTCTGATATTCATTGTTGAATTGATTTATGACCAACTGAGAGTCTCCGTACACTTTGAGAGCTATGATGTTCCATTGCACTGCTATCCTAAGACCTATAGTCAAAGTCTCATATTCCGCAATGTTGTTGGTGCAAGGAAATGCTAGTTTGTATGACCTTGGTATGTAATTCCCTTGTGTGGTAATGAAGAAGACACTAGCTCCCGATCCGTGTCATGTGTATGAGCCATCGAAGTATAGTTTCCAGTGGTCAGCTATGTTGAGGTTAAAAATGGATTCATCTAGAAACTCTGAGACAAGAGGATTCTTAGAATAAATTGGCGCTTTTTCCAGTTGGCCTGCGATGTCTTGTACCTTGATTGCTTTCCTCTCCACATATTCGATGTCGTACTCTGACAATATCATCACGCATTTTTCCATTCTGCCTGTGAGCATTGCCTTTGATAGTAGATACTTGAGGGGCTCAATTTTGGTGATGAGCTTTATCTTGTGTGCCAACATATAATGTTTGAATTTTTGTGATGCAAACACTACTACGAGGCATGCTTTCTCGATGAATGAGTAGTTTAGCTCATGACCAACCATTGTTCTACTGATATAGTAGATAGCCCTTTTCATTCCATTTTCATCATGCTGAGCTAGGAGAGCTCCAAGGGCTGCTGCTATTGCTGATACGTATAAGATCAATGGCTTTCTTCGGATGGGTGGCATTAAGACTGGTGGTGTCAGTAGATATTCCTTTATTATTTTGAATGCTTCTTCACATTTTGTATCCCATTTGTACGTTACTCCCTTGTGGAGTAGGTGAGAATATGGATTATGCTTGTTCGCCAGTTGTGCTATGAATCATCAGATGGATTGAAGTCGACCTTGGAGGCCTCTCAATTGTTTTAATGTCTTTGGTGCTTCCATCTCGAGGATTGCTTTTACCTTTGCTAGATCCACCTCGATACCCCTCATGGACACTATGTATCCTAGAAATTTACCTGATTGTACGCCGAAGACACACTTCTTGGGATTTAGTCTGACTTTGTATTCCTCCAATCTGTAAAGATAGCACTTAGGGTTGCTATGTGATCTTTTCTCTTTCTTGACTTAGCTAGAATGTCGTCAACATAGTCTTCAACTGTTTTATGAATCATGTCATGGAATATCAATGTCATGGCCCTTTGATATGTTGCTGCTGCATTCTTTAGGCTGAATGGAATCATGTTCCAATAGTAGGTCCCCCATGGACAAGTGAAAGCCGTCTTATGTTGATCTTCTTTTGCTATCATGATCTAATTGTATCCTGAAAATCCATCCATTAGTGATAGCATCTCATGTCCTACTGTCATATCTACTATCATGTCAATGTTGGGAAGCGGGAAATCATCTTTCAGACATGCTTTGTTCAAATATCTTAATTATGTGCAGATTCTAATGGGTCCATCAGGTTTTGAAACAGGTACCAAATTTGACACCCATTCTAGATAATTTATTGGTCAGATGAAACCTGCATCTAACAACTTTTTGAGCTCCATTTTGACCAATAAGGCGATTTGAGGATGCATTTTTCGAAGCTTTTGTTTGACCAATTTTTCTTCTGGATACATTGCTAAGTGATGAACCATAGTCTCTGGATCAATTCCTGGCATGTCAGCATAACTCCATGTGAAGTTTATTTGTCTTTCCTTCAGGAATGTCGCTAGGATTTCTTGCTCTTCTAAAAGTAGTGATTTCGCATAGAATGTAATATGCGGGGTCTCCTCGGTTCCAAGGTTGACCAGATTGCATTTTTTAGCCAAGAATGCTGACTTCTCCTAATGAATAGCTCTTAAAGGAAGATTGAATCCTTTATCCTCGGGTGCCTCAGAGAGTTTTTCACCATTGGATACGTCCTTTCTTTTTACTTTTTTCTTGTCAGAGAGTGCCACAGTGTAGTTTTCACTCAAGGACTTAGATATGATTCTTAGTTTCTCACTTTTGCGACTGAAGGATTCAATCATTTCTCCATAATAGAAATGTGTGTCCAACTCCATTATAAACCCTACCTTGTGATCCCCTTCTGGAATGTTATCCTGCAATCCCATGAATTCTGAGAGTGCCTCATCATTTTTGAATGTATCGAGAATCGGTGGTCCTCGTTGGTCATAGTCGATGAGTTGGGGATATACTAAGTGGATCTCATGATTTTGTTGTTCTGGTTCAAAGGATAATGTACTAATCATGCACAGGGTGGTGTCCTCAAATAACCTAGGTAGATTGGTCATGGTATCCTCATCATCACTACTAATATAGGCCTCAGTTATAAAGTTATGTATGTCTCTATCTATGGATATTGGTGAGCATACTTGTGCTGCTATTGGCTGAGGAGAAATATTAATCGTTCTAATTGGGGGACTTCAGCCACGCATGGTTATACTCAAAGGGGTACATCCAAGGCCAAGATTTGTTATGGGTCACGTCTCTATCATGATAGGTATTATGAGGCCAATATCATTTTGTCCTGGTCTTTGATTTTTGTCATAGCCCATTGCGAGCATCATTTGTAGGCCTTTGCTTGTCTCATCCATTGGTAATTCAAGTGTCAGTCTTTCATCTTGATATAACATGTGAGATGGATCTGCTTCAATAACCTCCTGGCCAAGGTCTCCCCATCTTGTGAATTCGAGATAGTCTATAGGAGACGTTTGTGATGTGGAAGCTTGGTTTTCTTGTGGACGTCCCCATGATCTAGGAGATTGTGGTAACTCTCCTATCACAAAAGTATTGTTAGCTGTCAGAGATGGTGGGAATGGTGGGAGTTGCGTGTGTCTCTATCGTAGAAGTGGACGCAAGAGTGGCAGGGTTGATGTATGGAGTGGATGGGCCCTCATCATTTTTTGGCACTTTGGGGATTTTGTAATACTTTGCTTCAAGATTTTTTCAATATGAGAAAGGTTCGGGATCTCCATGGTTGGTAACTTCTTGTCGGTTATGTGTAAATTTCACACATTGGTGGAAGGTTGATGCTATGGCTTTCATCACATGGATCCATGGGTGTCTGAGGAGGATATTATATGGCAAGCCAAGGTCCAAGACCTGACAAGTGGTTTCCATGAGAGTCAACCCTACTTGAATAGGGAGTTTGATTGTGCCCTGAGACACTCTTTCTTGGTCATCATATGCTCTTATCGTGATTCCCTTTCCTTTTTTGATGAAATCTCCTGATATTTTCAACTGCTTGATGAGGCTTAGGGAACATATGTTCAAACCTACACCTCCATCCACCCAGACCCTTTTAATTTTTCTCTTATGTACAATGGCTTCCAAGTGAAGTGCACGGTTGTGAGATGGTTGGGCAAGGAAATTTTGGTTAGAGAATGTAAGGAGATTAGGCGTTATGATATTTCTGGCCATAGCTTGGAATTGCTCCGCATCGAGATCTGCGGGGACAGTGGATGAGGCTAATGCTTCCTCAAGGATCTTTTTATGAGCTGATGATATTTTTAACAACTCCATGATGGAGATGTGTGATGGTGTTCTCTTGAGTTGATCTAGGACATTGTAGCCATTATGGATAGGTCTGGATGTGGAGATTCTATTTGGTTGGGATGATCCTGTGATGGTGACTTTTCCGCCTCTTATGGTGACTCCACAATCTTCGGCATGGGCGCCCTTGATGGTGATGACCATGTAGTCTTCATTTAGGGAGGCAACGATTGTTTCATAAACATGATTTAAATTGCCCTTCCCTTTATCATTTTTATTCCCTTTGTTGCCATGATTTGACATCGGATTCGTGTATATTTTAAGATCTTGATTTCCTATAGGTTGTTCCATGTTTATGATTTTCTTATCGATGAGATCTTGGATGATGTTTTTGAGTCTCATGCAACTATTTTTGGTATGGCCTTTGATTTTATGAAATTCACAAAGTTGATTCTCGTTATACCAAGGAGGTTTGACATCAGGTTCTTGGTAATTCTTGAATGTAGGAGGCTTGATGAGTTTTTCGTCGATCAACTTTTTCATTATGTCCTCAAGTGGTTCCCCCAAAATGGTGTATTTTCATTTGGGATAATGTTTGCATTGGGGTGGTCCTCTTTGGTCATTGAGATTATTGATGGTTGGATTATTGTTGGGTTGGTGTGTTGTGTGATGGTTATTTTGGTGTTGAATTTGGATTTGTGGTGCAGGTGTATATTGGCGTGGGGCACTAATGACCACCTTGGCATCAATGACACCATCATTAGTAATTTTTTTGTTTCTTGTCCACGTACGAGGTTTATCGTTGTAATTGGATGGTGGGCGGTTTTTTTTTTGTTCATGGTATGATGTTGATTCCACGGGTTGAGTCATAAGGGCTCTTTCGATACCAAGCATTTTGGAATATCAATTGATCATATGTGGTGATGCCCTAAACTTTGAGATGAAATGCCAAGCGGCCTTCAAGGTTGGCTATGATGGTGCAAACTTGTTGTTCTTCTGGCATGGTCCACTTTCTCCGGTTGGCCTTGGATCGCCATTGTTGTAGGAATGAGGTGAATGATTCTCCCTTTCCTTGTTTCAGAGCTGAAAGTTCTTCTAGCCTAACATCCATTGCGATGTTGCATGCATAATTTTTAATGAATGCTTCCCTAATTTCTTGGAATGTTCTAATGCCTGAAGGTAAGCGAGAGAACCATTCTACAGCGTGGCCTTCCAAGCTCCTAGGAAATAGCTGCATTAGCTAAGTATCGTCATATGCGACCTCCATGCAATGAACCTAGAATTCCCTAATGTGATCTTCAGGGTTTCCCATCCCTCAATATTTGTCAAATTTAGGGATTTCAAATCCCTTGGGGAATGGTTTCATTATTAAGCTCCTATCAAATGGATAAGGACACAAGTTGCTTGGTGTTTTGGTTGTTTGCCCTGATTGAAGGTCGAGCACTTGTTGCGAGATCAACCTGAGTTGTGTTGTCACATCATTTTGCAGATCAGGGGGTGGGATGAAAGTGTTTTTGGGGTGTTTCAATTGTGGGTTGGATGGGTGGATTGGTCAGTGTGTTGTTCAATGGTATCTGTATATGCATAAAATTGGTCATGTTTAATTATTCCTGACATTTAATTAAATATTTATTATTTAATTAATTCCTCTAAAAGTCTTCTACTCGTAATTAAATTTAATCAATTTAATTATGGTATTCATTCATTTTATCCTCCCACCATAATTAAATAAATCTATTTTATTTAATTATTCCACATATCTACTTGATTAAATTAAAAAAATACATTTTATTTATTTAAGTTAATTATCATCTTTTGAATTTGATTAAATATTTTTAATTAAATTTAAATATCTCTTTTCTTTCTATTTTAAAACTTTCCTCTAATTAATTAAATACTTTTATTTAATTAATGTCATTCTTTCAAATTTAATTAAATATTTTATTTAATTAAAGATCTTCTGCTTTCTTCAAATCATAATTAGATATTCTATTTAATTATGAAATCTTCTGACTTCCTCAAAATCTTAAATAAATATTTATTTAGTTAAGAAAAATCAACATGCACTCATAAATAAATAATTGAATTAGATAATTCATTATTTATCTTATCATAATCTTTCCATTTTTCTTCTAAAAAGATGATTTTTAAATCATCTCATCTTATCTCTTCCATTAAAATGGAAAAAATCTTGATTTATTTGTTTTCTTCTATTTTCTCTTCAATCTCATCTATCTTCAACCATTTGATCTGTCAGGAATTATCACAGCTGTTGACTAACCTAGCCAATTGAAATCTTCAAAAAACTCTATAAATGCACGTGCAAATCCAAACATTGGTTACAACACAAGATGAACACAACATACGCTTGCATTCTTGCATTTTTAGCATTTCAGCAATATTCTCATCATAGCATAATCTTGCATTTAGCATAGTATGCATTTTTAATCTCATTCTTCAGTAGCCTATTTCGTTGAGCTTGGCATTCAAAATCTGAGAGCAACTTGAGCAAAATGAAATGCTGGAGATAGAGAACAATAGATCAACTTCAGAGAAGTTGCCATTAACAGTTTGCTTATTTCTATTTTTCTTTCAGTTTCTTTGATTTAATGTTTTATTGATTGTGTTGTTAAATTGGTTTAGATTGATCACATATTTGATACACACATAAAATGGCGCCCACCATGGGGCCCATGCCCCAATTTTAATATCTTCTTGTAGAGTATTCTGGCAAGTTTCCGCATTCTGAGTTCGGCGTTAGGAAAAATTCCACATTTTAGCACATCTGAGACTTTCTACGGTGCTTCTGGGACTATAATTTCTTTCTATTTTCACAGGTAGTCCAACGCATTTGGGGACTGTTTCGGCACTTATGAGAGTTCTTTTAGTGCATACGAGGGACAAAATAACGCATTTAGTCCATTTCATCTCAGAGTTAAATTTGTGTTTATTAAAATGTCACATTTAATGACTATTTTAGCGCTTTTAATGTATGATTGAGCACATTGGCTGTCTATTTCTGTGCATCTTGGGTCCATTTGTTTGTAGTTATGTGTTCTTTTAGTGCTTTTAAGGATTGTTTTGGCCCATTTAGGAAATTTCTATGGTGCATCTAAGGTCTGTTTTAGCACTTATAAGTTCTATTTTGGCACATTTAAGGTCTATTTAAGCGCATCTAAGGTCTGTTTTAGTGCTTATAATTTTTGTTTCTGCTCATTTAAGGTATGTTTCTACGCATCTGGTTGTAACACAAAAAAATAGAATTCTGAGTATGATGCCTTCCGCAAACAGAATTTTCTCTGGTTAAAAAGAAGCAATCCTAGGATAGTCACGTCTGGATAAAAACTGATCAATCCTAGGATAGGCATGGAACTTAAAATGAAGCAATCTAGGATAGACACCATACAATAATTTTTGCAGTTAAAATTGAACAATATGTTTTTGTGAAGCAATATCTTCACTTAGATTAGATCATTGTGATTTTGGAATTTAAAAAGAACATTTGTTTGCTTTGTCTATGGCAATTGGTCTATGCTCTCCCTTTAACTAGGTGATCAAAATACCAGACTTTCCTTTTCAATTTCATGCAAATTTACTACTTTGATTACATCCTTTAGAGAGCCTGCCGTAGTGGGAAAAAGTACTCACCCTATGGGAACAACTCAAGTGGGTTCAAGCCAAAGCCAGGCTATTCCACCCCACTATAAAATTTAAAGTAAATCTGTGGAAACCCTCTTTTACCGGTAGTGTGCAAGATAACCATCCCCAAAGCCTTTGTTCTAAAGGTTGGGAGGTCTCCTGAGGGAGTTTATTATTGCCGCACCGAATGGAAATCCTTACTACGAACCTAGTGTAGTAGCCAGTTGAAGTCAGTTTCCAAACATACTAATAATCATAGTGCAAGGGGAGGGAAGAATCTACCCCCAAGACACTCACCATATAACTGCCAAGGATTGTTTGCTCAGGGGATCCGATATCCACTTCCATCACTCTGAGTACGCACCTAGAAAAGACAAAAACATGCGTGCCCTTTCGGGGGTGACACGACTATGTGAGTCGACACAGTTCTAAGATGTGGGCTGTTGATTACTAGTATGACCTACTTGAGTACCAAGAGTGAGTCTGCTTGAATTGTCTTTCATGTGCTAAACCTGTGAAAACACTTGCTGAAATTTTTTTTTCTCAATCAAACACTTGATGTTAGTATAGGGTTTTAAAAACAACTATTTTTCAAAATGTTTGTTGTGTCTTCCATTACATTAACTCAGATAAAAGATCATCTGAAATGAATGTGAAGA